>CM070594.1:57719080-58319080 GCA_036346395.1 Hsuehochloa calcarea | reverse complement strand
TTGGCGGAACAAGATCCCAAGTGCCCGTGCACTCTAATCTTTGTGAGCTCCTCTGTCATAGCCAATCGCCACTCGTGTACAATCGACCTCTGATAGGTACTCGGCTCACCATCGCACTGCGAGAAAAACCCCATCTCTCTGGTGCCTGAATAGAAGAACGATCACGTAGGGCATATCGTGATGTAGTAGAACGATCGTCAGAGTCGATGGTACTGGCCGGAGGAGAGGAGGACAGAGTATCAGAAGGAACTCTCTGTCGACGACTATAGTGGAAGGGAAGAGTGGAAGTGTTAGAAACTGGTGGAGCTGGAGGAGAAGGTACGAGAAGGTGAAATCGTGGAGAAGGTGTATCTGGAGAATGAATGGGAGGTGGAGAAGGTGTATCTGGAGAATGAATGGGAGGTAGACACAAAAAAGAAGTGGAATCTGTGGAAGAAGAAGTGGGATGTGGAGAAGAATGATGAAAGAAAGGACATCCTCATCAAAAGTCACATCACGAGAGATCACGAATGCGACGCGGCCTTTGAGGATCATAGCAACGATAACCCTTATGCTCGTGTCAGAACCCGAAAAACACACTCAATCGATCGAGGGCTCGGCTTTGTGCGCTCACGAGGTGCTAGAAGGACATAGCGACACAACCAAAAGCGAAGATGAGAATAGTGGCGGGTGCTCAGACAGACCTCACCAGACACTTGCCTCAAGTTTAGAAGAGGGTGACGGTTAATAAGATAGATCAGAGACCGCTTCCCCGAGTGAGAGGGACAAAGGAGGAAATGAGAAGAGCGCGGCGCTCGATGATGTGATTTGCTTGCGCCAAGAACACCATTCGAGCATGAGCACGGGACACGAGAGCCGAGGAAGAGTACCTCGAAGAAAGAAACGACGAAAGGTCGAGGAAAGATACTCGCCTCAGTCGAACGGAAAACACGAATGGAAGAAGAAAATTGTGTATGGACCATCTTAGCAAAAGACGATAAATAGAAATCAACCGAGAACGATGTTTCATAAAATAGATCCAAGTATATCGAGAGTGATCATCAACAAATATGACATAATAACTATGACCACCCTTCAAGCAAAAGGAGATGGACACCATACATCCAATGCACCAAATCAAAAAGATCGGTGACCGAGAGGTACTCTTTCGGATATGGAAGTTGTAGTTGTTTTCCCAACTTACAACCAAGACAATGAAAACTAGACTCAACAAAGACATGACCTAAGGAACCACGGTGAACTAAAGTGGTGGCGAGCTCCACAAAGATGACCAAGTCGATGATGCCACTTGTCAAGGAAGACCCAACAGGAGACTGAGATGAAGACATAGCAGAAGACACCAATGCCTTCGATGTACTGGTGGAAGGAAGATGTAAGATGTCCAAGACATAGAGACGGGAGAGCCTCTACGGCGATGGCCGAACCAATCACTCTTCTCCTCTGAGACGATCCTGAATGAAACAAGAAGAATCATCAAATCCAATGAAACAGTTCATATCTTTTAGTTGACCAACAGAAAGAAGATTCATAGATAGCTGAGGAACAAAAGACACATCAGGAACAGAGAAGCAAGATGTAGAGAGAATGCCCTGATGAGTAATAGGGCAAGGTGTACCATCAGCAGTGTGAACATAGGTAGCATCAGTCAAGGGCCTACGAGCAACAAGCTGAGAGCTGTCAGATGTGACATGAAACGAAGCACCTGAATCCAGAATCCAAGGATGAGCAGCACTAGAAGCAGAAGGTGCAAGCGATGTCATAGCGCATACATCGATCCGTATAAACGATAGATGTGGATGTGTCGATGGATCGCTCAAATGAGTGCTCTGGAAGGCCTAGTAGGTGCTCCACGACGACGGTCAAATGGCTGTCTAGCACGATAGGCAATAAGCTGATCTGGATGTAACTTGAAACATTTGTCAACATGATGACCAGTCCTCTTGCAATGAGAACAAACCAACACTCCTGTGGGTGTCGCTCTGGTAGATCCGCATCACGTGAGAGACTCAGGACAGCATGTGGTGAGGATCCTGAGGCAGGCATAAGAGAATGAAGACGCGTCTCTTCTGCAATCAAACTAGAGAGCGCCGCAGTCAAAGTCGGTGGAGTGGGATAGTTGAGCAATTGAGTACGAACAGGCTCAAACTCCAATCGAAGCCCCATCACAAACTGATACATGAGCGTCTGCTGAGCATACTCATCTTTAGCGGACAAGACCGACAGAACAAGAAATTTCTTGTGTCATAGACTCTAGAGGACCGGTGATGTGAGTGAAAGCACTGTAATATTCCTCCACTGACTGATCAGGCTGCTGCTGAAGACTATGAATGTTCTTGAGCAATGTGAAGCGAAGAGCACCACTGGACTGAACATATCTCTTCTCAAAGTATGTCCACATTTGCTTGGCTGAAGTATGATACTCAAGACTCATCCGTAGAGAAACATCAACACTCAAAGACAATTCCTGGTCATGACACGATCATCTTCTTTATGCCAAGCCTTTAAATACTCAAAGATCAACGGTCTTGGATCGGGAGGATCATCACCAAATGAGAGGCCAAACCATAACCCCTAAGAGTAGTCTTGATCGAGAAAGCCCATGCTCGGTAATTCAACCCATCGAGCTTGATATCTCAAACACTAGAGATGAATCGCCTCAAACATCGAGTCGGACTTAGTCATACCACACAACAATACCAAACAGCAGAAGCAGTACTAATCAACACAAGACCAAAAAGCGGACTCACCGGACCTCCGAGCGGTACTAATTAGCGGCGTATCGGTGTGGGATGGAACTCATCGACCTCCGTGCACCGAGCGGCTCGGTGTGGGATGGCTCCAGGCGCGGGATGACTCCAGGTGATGGATGACTCCAGGCGGGATGACTCCAGGCGGGCGGCGTCGTCTCCGGCGTCGTCTCCAGGCGCGACCTCCAGGTGATGGAGGCCAAGGCGTTGCAGAGGCGTTGCAGAGGCTCGTGGATCAGGCAGAGGAGTTGCAGACGGCGACGGGCGAAGACGTTGCAGACGGCGCAGATCCACGAGCCGGCGGCAGATCCTCCAGGCGACAACACAGCAGCGCAGATCTGGTCGCGGCGCAGAGGTAGCAAGGAAGACGAAGCGTCGGGCGAAGCTCCAGGCGGAGCAGGTTGCTCCAGGCGGCGAAAGTTGCAGAGGCGGCGATGGATCTCGCGCTCGCAGATCCGGGTGAGGCGGCGATGGAGAGGACGTCCTTGCGCTCGCGGATCCGGATGAGGCGGCGACGGGCGGTGAAGATGAGGTGCGGCGACGGGCGGTGCAGATGATACCACAGGTGCAGATGAGGCGTCGTGTGGAGGAAGAGGAGAGGCCGGCGAGCAGAGGAGCGGCTAAGTTGCAGAGGCGGGCGAAGACGACGAGTTGCTCCAGGCGGCGAAAGTTGCAGAGGCGGGCGAAGACGACGAGGGTGAAGACGAGGCGACGACGCTAGCGGCGACGGAGAGGAAGAGGCGACGACATCGTCTCCGGCCGTGGCAGATGGTAGGCAACAGCGCGTAATGTTGATAGGGTTAGGGTTTGGATAAACTATGCTCTGATACCATGTTAAGATTTGGAAAGCTAGGGTTTACTATTCACAACTCTGCATCTTATTCATTAATGAGGAGATATATATAGAAGATACATGGGCCTCATGGGCTACAAGGGCCACATGGGCTACAAGAGAGAGAAAGAGAGAAATATAGAATATACAATACTCTTAACACCTCTCACACCAAGACAATCCTGGCAAGAGGAATCACAAAGACAATTCGGAATATCAACATCACATATGGCAGGTATTCTTCGATCTCTCAGCCTTTATTTTAATCTTACGTAACACCGTCCTCATCTAAGAAATACACATTTCTCTATTAAAAAAAGAGAAACAGCCTGTGTTACTCTATGGGGAACGCACGCCACAGAATTTGATGCACCTGGACTACAAACTGCAGCAGAAAACGGGCCAATCATTATACTCTTCGTTGGCGTTACTGCTAGACTCTACGACGGTAAAAAAACACCTACATTTACACACAACAACAGTTTACACACACAAAGAACTACAAATGTACACTGACAACACAGATTACTTACTAACATGTTTACAAATTCTCTGTAGGACAACTAGCGCTTCAGGGCAGCACTATCTGCAAATGGTATATCAATGCTCGCTTACCTGAAGTGCTTGCTTTGCAAAACAGGTCAGTACAGGATAAACTTACTTTCTTAGAATTTTAGCTCATTTAACTTTCATTTAGTTCAGACCTGTAAAACACATCAGGTCTAACAGCTTTGTTAAAATCAGGATAACACATACAATTCATATTTTTCCCTGAAATCTCTATGAAACACAACAACCAATACATCATTGTCTGGTGAAATATGTTAGTGCAATATCACTCGAAACCTATACCTTCTTTCCATACTAACATGTAGGCCAACGTCACTTACTACTCAAATAGAATTTCAAATTACTTTGAATGGTTCCTACTGCAGATATGTTCGTTTTTATACATAAAACACTCAGTATCAGAACAAACATTTAGTTAAATATTCATTTATCTAATCCAATGAGAAAACAAAACCTACAAAACAAACATGGTTACTCCTGGAATCAGCAAACAATAACAGCACACTTCACACAACTAACACATACAGTCCTCTCACTGTATTTATTCTGCAACAATTATCATTGGACTCACTATCTGTCACTGTTCTCCCATACTACTATCAAACACCTTAGATTTTCCATGTTAGCAACCCTCCCTTCAGTTTTTCAGGCATACCTCATCGAATTGCTTGGTTCGGCCAAAGCCAGACTCAAACAACACCTATGCCCATGACAGTTCATGAACTATCAACCTTAAATGCGCATGAAGCTGTGGTATGCTAACCTCCACACATCTTTCCTCCAGTATATGAACATGATACTACTATACATTCTACACTACCTAAACATCTTGTGCGACAATACAAATAACAGTGTCGCAACTACACTGTTGACATCGAAATCAAAGATCTAACTCCAAATGAAAGCTGCTGGTACCTGGCCTGTAGCGGATGCAAGAGAACCACAGTTCAAACCCCTGAAGGATACAAATGTACACGATGCAACAGCTTGACAGCCGAACCAAGGTTCTTATTACAACACATTTTATATCATTTAACCTCTATTACTGTATTTTTCTACTTCCTGGAACTAAATCCAACCACTTAACTTACGCTCTTTACATGCAGGTACAAAATACCTATTCGTGGTATCGATATATCCAACGTAGCCAAGACTAACATGCCACTAGCAGAATTTATCTTCTTTGGAGATATCGGACAAGAATTGGTAGGAATCTCAGCACTATACCTCACAGCATCTGCCCCCACCTTGACTGCTTTCATACGACCTGAGATAACAAGGCTCTATGGTCGTCAGTATAGCCTGAAAATCAGTGGATCATGTGGATCACTTCAGAGAATATCCACATCATTTCAGGTTGACAGCTTCACCACCATGCCCACAAAGACTTTGTCTCCGTTCCTACCTGTGACATGCACTGAAGCTTCACAAGATTCTAACCCTCCATATCAGACTACAACTAGCTCATCGAAATCTACAACTGAACAGCAACTTGTTTTACCGAGCACCGTTTCAGCACAAACTGAACACACTGCACTTCCATCTCCAACAGACAGCACACTTGTGGCACAAATGGCAATGAAACAACCCACACTGCATACACCTCCATCCTCAAAAATCAGCAAGGTTAAAACTCTTATCATGCACCTTGCAAGCATACTTACCTTACCATTGTTACAAAACCCTTACATCTGAGATATCAACTTTTATGTTCTTGCCATACAAAAACTAACAAACCTCTCTTACAGTCCACAAAACGCCCTGCTCAGGATAGACCAATGCTGTCTTCAGACACTGATGCCAATGCAAGGTACTTCCACTTCAAAATGCTATTACACTCCACTAGATAAATGCTGCAAATCTGAATCATCTGTCGACCTGGTACTGCCTTATTTATAGTAGCTTCGAGCAAACAAAGAAACCCTCTGTTGCTAGGAAAATCGACATGGACATGCCAGCAAATGATTAGAATACAAGGTCAAGCAGCAAAAACACAATTCACTTTTGCCACTACTGGATCCCATGTTTATTAATCTATACCAAATTCCTCTTTTACAGGACTTGAATCTACAACCTTAACGATGTTTGATGACCACACGACACCTTTTGTCACCAACGCTAGCGCCAACACTGCAGCACCAACACATATTGCAGTGGAACAATGCTACCTCCACATGTTGCAGTGGAACAATGCTACCTCCACATGTTTCTTGCCCTTACATGCATTTTGCAAAAATAGGCTGAACAGAAATCAGTCAACTCTCGTATTGGTTCCTGTCATGCCTACTGTAAATATTTACTAGCGCTTTCAGTTACATCGTACTCTATGAACTCTGTGTATTACCTATACCATCGTATAAACGACCGGTGTATGTACATAACAAACCGTAACAACCAGTTCCAGAAATATGCCTCATGTTATATTCCTTAGCAGTATTGTCCACTACTGATAATGCTCATTATCATTACCTCAAATATGAAACCGTATTGCTAGGACCAACCGTAGCGCAGCGTAACACGCCAAGCGTACTAGTAGTTAAATAGGGAGTGGGGATTGGAGGGCTATTCCCGTCGCACGCGGCCGCACGGCCGGCGCCTTGCCAAAACAAATAGCTATTTTTGTTAAGAAACTGGGCTCAGGACTCTGGAGAGTCCTGGCTCAGTACGGGCCTAGGACTCCGGAGTCCTGGCTCAGTACGGGCCTAGGACTCCGGAGTCCTGGCCCAGTTGAACTCTTCATCTCGTAGTCTATAAATAAAGGGTCTCCCTCTCTCATTGTAACCCTGCCGATTGAGAGGCAATAAAGCAGACCCTGAAGTCCCCTCATATCTCTGTGTTCAATCTATTATTCTGTTCTTATGTTCTTGCATTGTTTTTACGATTCTGAGTTTGTATACGAGGTACCCGTTCGGACTGGATTCGCCAGCGACGGTTACTCAACACGTTATCAGCACGATCGACTCTCCTCGCATCGAAAGGTAACCGTCGAAGAACGACACTCGTAGATTGAATTGTATTTTCTAGATTGCTTTCAATTCTGCAAATTTGCTTTCTAGATTGTTTTTCTACGGTGCAAATCTGTTCTAATCTACCACGAGCTGACTTGAAGTCGCCGACACAATGTCGATCGGGAGATTGCATGAAAGACCAGATGTCAATTGTACCGTAGATTGAAATTGCCAATTCACCGCGAGCCGACTCGAAGTCGCCGATCGGTAATTGCATGAATGAAAATTACATCAAGTAATGATTACTTGATGAACAGTAAAAAAGGAAAAAATTTGGCCGACGGCCTGCATCCGCCGGCCTCCAGGGCCGCCCAAAGTCGGCATCGCACGCGCACTTGCCGCCTCGACCGCCTGTGCGCCAACGCCGACCCCCACCGCCAAAGAACCGCAACCATCACAGGAAAGGGGAAGGAGAGAGAGACGCGCCGCCGGCCGCGGCTCGGCTTGAAGCCGCCTCGATCTCGATCGGCCGACCGGCGCACCGCTTCGGCCGCCGCCCGGCGCACGCCAAGACCGGCCGTCGTCCTCACGCCAGAAGCGCAGCTTCGCTTGTTGCCACCGCGTCGCCACGAACAAGCCGCACCTACGGCCGCCGAACTCCTTCAAGAAGGGGAAGGGGAGGGAGAAGTGCCGCCATCGCCCCGGCCGAGACGCCGCCGAGCGTCGGGCCACCCGTGTGCCTCGCAGCGCCGAGCACTAGCCCCACCACCATGCTCGCCGACGCCGCGTGGCCGCCCGCCGCAGCGCCGACTCACTTGAAGCGCGTCCGTCCGCCGCCGCCCGGCGCCACATCCCGTGATCGACCTCTTTCCAACAAGCCCCGCCGCCTCGGCGTCGACGCCGAGCCGGGCCGCCGCCATGGATCATCGCCGCCTCGCGCCGCCCGTCTGACCTAGCACCGCCGCTTGAAGCCCCGCTCCCAACCGGCATCGCGCTGAGCACGCCGCCGCCCAAGGCCGCCTCGCAAGGCCATTACGCCACGGCCTTTCCGCCCAGACGGCCTCCGCCATCGTGGCGCCGTGGCGGCCACCTCGCGCCACCGACACTAGCGCGCCGCCCGCCGACGACGCCGCGCTTATCGCCGCAGACGGCAACGCCGCTGCGCCATCGCCGTTTACGCCTCGGCCACCAAGACAGGCCACCGCCGTCGCGCTACCGCCGCACGAACGCCACCGAGCGCGAGCTCCGCCGGCCGGCGCGGTGGCGCCTGCCGCACAAGCGACAGAGCTCGGCATGGCGGCTCCCATGAAGGAGCCGCGCGCTCGAGAGACTCGGGGTAGGGAAACCCTACCCTCGAGTCCTCCCCCGCCGGGGTTTTATGTCGTGAACGGGCGACCTTTGGGCGGCCGTATAATCGACGAAAAAATGAAAACGAAAAAATAGGACTATTTTGCAAAAAGGCCCTCGGGTTTTCCATAAATTGCGCGAAAAATTTCTCAAAATTGAATTTTTCACGTTTTAGCCCCTGAAAATTGCAGAATTCGATAAAAATTCATATTCCAGCAGAAAAGGGCCTCAGGAATTCAAATTTTAAATCGGTTTTTGCTTTTGAATAATATTTTATCTTGTTATTATTATTTCTATGCAATTTATTTATTGTATTTACTGTTTTTGATTACTTGTGATTATTAATATTGCTTTTAATCACTGAAAATAGCAGTAAATCATGAGAATGCATGGAAAAATACGGGATCACGAACTGGGAGTTCGAAGAGCAATATGAGAATTTTGCAACCATTTTATGTAAATTACTAATAGTAATCCTATGAACTTTTTGCATGAATATGAAAAATGACTAGCATCACGAACCAGAAGTTCGAAAGAGTTAGCCCAGCATGGCCAGAATTTGTACAGTCTTCAACTCTGTGATAAGGTAATCACGGATGAGCAGAAAATTGACAAGACCCTCTTTACCTTCACCCGAATGCGGTGCAATCCGCACGCAATTATTGTCAAAATGGCTTTAAGGAGTATGCCGCGGTGATTGACATCTTGAAAATTGCGAAAGCACAAGATGGTGTTCTAAGGAAGAACTACATCTCACAGCCACCTAGTAGCAATGTTGGCCATGAAGCCGATACTAGTAACTACAAGGTAATGAAGTCTCTCACGAAGGAGAGGGGTAAGAAGGGTAAGGTCGTGAGTCACACGTAATTGGTGTTTTACAGTCTAAAAAAAAGAGGCAAAGGATAGCATGAGGCATATCTCACCATTACAGGCACGGAAGATCCACATCCATTAATTGCACTTATGGATGTGGACAGCCTAGTAGCAGCCCCCATCATGCCTCCTTTGGACATAGCAGCGGCCACAGCCGTAGTTGCCTAAGGGGAGAAGATCGCCATGTAACAGATTGAGACAGAAGTTTCTGAATACTTCGCTGATTCGATCTAGTGCACGCATTGCACCTAGATCCTTTTACAGCCACTTGCAGTTTGTGATTGTGAATGAACTTTGAATAATGGTTGCAAACTCTAGAAGAGCAAAGCATTAAATTCTTATGATGAGTCCTGTCGGTGTATTAGAACCGATCTTACGTAAAGATTATTTGATTCGGGGGGTCTCCTAGAGATGAAATCACGCAGAGTGGTTGACACGGGATGTTTAGACAGGTTCAGGCCTTCTCCGGGAGAATAACAACCCTACTCCCGTGTGTGTATGGTATTGATCAGATTCTCGATGATCAAGCAAGAAACTAGGACTATTACAGAGAACAGTACTTGTGTTTCTCCTTGACTCGCTCTGTTTCCGCCCCCTTTCACCCTCTGATTGATGTCTTTATATAGTCGTGAAGAAGTAGCTGTTTTGTCCTGCGGAAGAGGCGCCTAATTAAGCCAGTAATGGGCGCATGATGGCAGTAATTACCGCGCATTGGCTTCTTCACGCCGTCCGCGCTTATCTTCGAGGTAATGGGATATTTAAGCACTATTACTACGCGGAATAATAGTGCGTGTGAACCGTTCGGATTCCTTAATCAATTGGACCCACTCGCTTGTAGGTTTGATTATAAGGTGGTCGTGGTTTATTTGGTCGTAGTAGGACTTACGACTGGGTATAAGTCGTAGTAGAGCTTACGACTGGGCAATAGTCGTAGAAGGACTTACGACTGGGTAATGGTCGTAGAAGGACTTACGACCAGGTAGTGGCCGTAGTAAGACTTACGACCATGACATAGTCGTAGTAAGACTTACGACTATGGGGGTGATTGTAGAAGATCTTACAATCACTTGGTAGGTCTCCCCCTTATAAATATAAGGGGTACTTCTGGGGACTATGTGACATCATATTTACCCATAATAAGAATTATAGATAAAAGATAAAATGAGAATTATTACATCCTCGTCAAGTCCTGCAAGACTTATATTCCCGTATTTATGATAGCAAGTTATGTTCTGATATCATGAAGTATTTTATTTTATGTGTTGCTGGATTTCTGCTACATATTAATAAAGTACATTATATTAGAATGCATGTAGCGCCCTATGGAGGAAATGTTCTTAGCAGGTAGGGGCACAATGAATACCACCTTAAGAGAGACAAAAAATTTCAGTCGATCAGTAAGAATGCATTAGCCTTACGACAATCGCAGGCAACGATACTTGTATAATAGGCTCAGGAAGGGCCACAATTATACTCCCAACGGGATACAACTTTGGTCATTAAAGAAGCCTTGTTGTACCCATAATCGACTAGAACTCTCAAGGATATTCGCACTAACGGTTTCCACGTAGAGACTGAAGAAGAGCTTGGTAAGGAATACCTGTTCATCACAAAGTGTGAAGAAAGAAGAAAAATGGTATTAGAACGACTTTCTTCATTTGAAAATGGGCTATACTACACTAATATTAAGGCATTTGCAGCCTATACTGCCCTGAAAACTATATTTAGAAGCTCTAAACCTCTTCTATCTCTGGCATGATAGATTATGCCACTTATGTCTTAGGATGATGAGAAATATAATTAACAATTCACAGGGACATAATGTCAATGTAAAGAACTTCCCGAATCCGGAAGATTTTGTGTGTCCTGCATGTACCACCGGGAAACTGATTACTAGACCCTCCACTCTGAAAGTAAAGGACAAAATTCCTGCATTCCTGGACCGTATCCAGGGAGATATTTGCGGTCCTAAACAGCCCCTGTAGGGCCATTTTTGTATTTATGGTGCTCATCGATGCTTCCTCAAAACGGTCGCACGTTTGTTTATTATCTACGAGAAACCACACTTCTGCAAAGCTCATCTCGCAGATAATTAACATTAAGAATAATTTCCTTAATCATCATGTGAAATCCACCAGAATGGACAACGCTAGAGAATTTACTTCGAGAGCATTTGATGATTATTGTGTGAAAATGAGAATTAAAGTTGAGCTTCTCATACCACATGTCCACACCCAGAATGGACTAGCAGAATTGTTATTTACCAACTACATGATGGGGATACGCAGTCCTGCACGCAGCAACTCTCATCAATTTTAGACCACCGGCAAATAACATTCATTCATCTATGCAACTAGCGCAAGGGTCAACACTGAAAATTTCTCATCTTTGAAGGTTAGGTTGCAAGGTTTATGTACCTATACCACCACCACAACAAACTGAAATGGGCACTCTCCAAAAGTATGGGATATACATTGGTTATGAAACAACATCCATAATCAGGTATTTGGACCCCACGACAGGAGATTTGCATACAGCCCGCTTCGCTGATAGCATATTATATGAGAATTATTTCTTGTTATTAGGGGGAGGAAATCAACCCTTGATGAAAAATATCGAGAAATAGAGAAGTCCAGAAGATAATTGAAATCTAGAAGACAATTGAAGTCTAGAAGATAATTGAAATCCATGCATATGACCCGCGCACTAGTGAAGAAAATAGTGAAGTCTAGAAGAAAATTGAAGTCTAGAAGATAATTGAAGTCCAGAAGACAATTGCAGTCCAGAAGATAATTGATTTGCAAGCATTAGCGAATCAACTGCCTAATCACTTTAGTGATTTGAAGAGCGTGACCAAGTCCCATATGCCTGTACGCAATGCACCGGAGAGGGTTGAAATACCGATGAAGGTATCCCTAATCCCGTCCTAAGGCCTCTGAAAGGACGAGAACTCTGGCCCCTCGAATTCGAAGTAACCGGGGACGCCTGGTGAAAAAGGATAAGAAGGACTTGACACAGCTGATCACCAAAGTACCCCATAATCAGAAGGGGGGCCAGTTGAGACCTAGTACCGGTATGGAACCTTCAGAAAAGGCATACTAGAATTGAACATTCCCATGAAGAGAGACATCAGCATGGATGTGTGCGCACACATCGGAGCTGAAAAACTAAAGGGACTGGTCCGCAATTGAAAGCAGCAGCGAGCAAGTAGAAGTATCGCCCTATGAAGAAATAGCTATAAATTATGTGACAATGGGAGAATCTATGAATAAGCCAACAGCCAATGTCGACATTTACTTTGCAAAGAAAATTGCTACAATCATCAATCTTGATCCAGAGCCTGCATCGCTCGCTGAATGTAAGAAAAGATCATATTGAGAAGATTGGAAGAAGGCAATAGAAACTAAATTATTTTATCTGAATAAAAGAGAGGTGTTTGGGCCTGTAAGCCGCACACCTCCCATGTGCACCCTGCAGGGCATAAGTGGGTATTTGTTCGAAAGAGAAATGAAAGAAGCAAGGCTCGTTGCACAAGGTTTCACTCAACGTCCAGGAGATTGTTATGAAGAAGCATATTCCCCGGTCATGGGCGGAATTACCTTTAGATATTTATCTCAATGGCAGTGAACTTTGAAGTTAGAAGTGAAATTGATGGATGTGGTAACTGCATACCTTTATGAGAATTTGGATTCAGATATTTATATGAAGATACCTATATGTATCCATGTCCCGAACTAAGACAGAGCAAATAGAAATCTATACAGGTTTCAACTCAGAAAGTCACTATATGGACTGAAGCGATCAGGCAGAATGTGGTATAATCGCTTGAAGCGACTTTCTATGCAAGAAAGGCTACACGAATAATGAGAATTTTCCCTGTATATTTATACAACGATCCCATTATGGATTTTGTATAATCTCAGCGTATGAAGGTGATCTTAATATCATTGGAACCCTGGAAGGTATTAAGAAAGTAAACTCTTACCTGTAGTCAGAGTTCGAAATGAAATACTTGGGTAAAATCAAATACTGCCTACGCTTGCAGCTTGAGCATACCCCTGAAGGGATTCTAGTACATCAGCCAACCTATACTTAGAAAGTGTTGGAAATATTAGGCTTTGGAAAGGCATATCCTTCGAAAATGCCGATGGTCGGGAGATCCTTGCAACAAGACAAGGACCCGTACAGACCTAAAGAAGAGGGGGAGGAAGTCCTGGGACCAAAATTCCCATACCTGAGTGCAGTAGGAGCACTTATGTATTTAGCAAACTGTACTAGATCAGGCATTGCATTTGCCGCAAACCTATTAGTAAGGTATAGTACATAACCTACCAAAGGCATTGGCAGGAAATAATGGACATCTTCCGTTACCTCCAAGAAAGCAAAGAACTTGATCTATTCTACAAAAAGAACCAAGACTTGTGTATGAATAACTATGCAGATGTTGGGTTCTTGTCGGACCCACATACAACCAAGTCGCAAACAGGCTATGTATTCCTATGTGGTGGAACTGTAATTCTATGAAAATCGTCTAAGCAAAATCTTGTATCAACTTCGACGAACCACTCGCAAATCATAGCACTGTACGAGGCCTCACAAGAATGTGCTTGGCTTCGGTGGATGATTCACCATATCCAGCAGTCATGTGGATTGAATACCGTGCAAACCCCCACTATTATCTATGAAGATAATACAGCTTGTGTCGCACAAGAGTAAATGGGTTATGTGAAGAGTCCCCTCACAAAGCATATCAATCCCAAGTTCTTCTATGCTCACGAAATGCAAAAGATGGACGAAATTAAAGTACTGCATACTAAGTCATGTGAAAATCTTGCAGATTTATTCACTAAGTCACTTCCAGCGTCTAGTTTTTGAAAGATGCATACGTGGAAGTGGAATGATAAGAATTAGACAAATGCAAAATTCAGGGGGAGAATCTTCACGAACTCATTATTGAATCTTGATCACGAAGATCAAGTAACCAAAGAATAAATCCTGGAGATTAAATGAAGTAGAGTGGATTGTACTCTTTTTCCCTTGACGAGTTTTTCTGAAGTTTCTCGGCTAAGGTTTTTAATGAGGCAATTCGTGCAACACAGCAGAACGCATGACATGTACTCTTGCTTCAAATTTTTCCCACTGAGTTTTTATGGAATTTTGACGAGACATGAACATGTTGGATGAGTGTTCAAGGGGGAGTGTTAAGAAATTGGGCCCAGGACTCTGGAGAGTTCTGGCCCAGGACCCCGGAGAGTCCTGGTCCAGTTGAACTCATCATCCCGTAGTCTATAAATATAGGGTCTCTCCCTCTCATTGTAACCCTGCCGATTGAGAAACAATAAAGCAGACCCTGAAGTCCCCTCATATCTCTGTGTTCAATCTATTATTCTGTTCTTATGTTCTTGCATTATTCTTACGATTCTGAGTTTGTATACGAGGTATCCGTTCAAACTGAACTCGTCAGCGACGATTACTCAACAATTTTCACTTCCTTTTACCCACCCAACGCAACGCCGTCGCCCCGCAATCCCGCACGCGCCACGGCCACGGCCACAACTGCACTGCCCTATAGTTGCCGCTTGCGTGCGGTCCGCAAGCCGAGCCGCACTTCGGCACGACATGCCTTACCGGCCAAGGCGTCAAACACACACGCTGATCGCTACCGCCGCCCATCCAAATCGCCCGCCAAATCCCGCCCACTTCCACGAATGGAGGCCAGCCTTCCCCACCTCACCCGCCGCCTCAAGACCCGACCCCTGCACGCCCTCCTATCCGACGCCTCCACCTCCCGCGCCGCACGCCACTTGTTCGACGCGGTGCCCCACCCGACACCCGCGCTCTGCAGCGCCCTCCTCTCCGCGCTCTCCAGGCTCTCCTCGCACCGGGAGCTCCTCGAGGCCTTCTCGTCGCTGCACCGCAAGGGTACCGTCGTCCCTCCCGGCAGCGTCCCGCTCGTCGTCAAGTCGTGCGCGCTCTCGGCGGCTTCCCACCATGGCAGGCAGGTGCACTGCCATGCTCTGGTTCGTGGGCTGCTTGGGGATGTCTTTGTTCAGACTGCTCTGGTGGATTTCTATGCCAAGAACGGGGACATGGAGTCTGCTGTGAGGGTCTTTGAGGAGGTGCCGGTCAAGGACCCGATACCAATAAATTGTTTGATCACCGGGTATTCCAAGTGCGGGGACGTGGAGAAGGCGAGAAGGCTATTCAACGGTATGCCGAGGAGGACATCCGCTTCGTGGAATTCGATGATAGCCTGTTATGCGCATGGTGGGGAATTCCGGGAAGCATTGACTTTGTTTGATCGGATGCTGAGTGAGGGCGCGAGGCCAAACGCTATCACTATCACCACGGTATTTTCCATATGTGCCAAGATTGGTGATCTTGATACCGGAAACCGGGCAAGGTCTTTGATCGGAGAGGAGGATTTACAGAACGTGATAGTGCACACTGCCTTGATGGAGATGTATGTCAAGTGTCGGGCTATTGACGAGGCACGTCGGGAGTTTGATCGGATGCTGCAGAGAGATGTCGTGGCATGGAGCACTATGATTGCTGGTTACGCACAGAATGGGAGGCCACACGAGTCTCTAGAGCTGTTTGAGAGGATGAAGGCAACCAATTGCAAGCCAAATGAAGTGACTCTTGTTGGTGTACTATCTGCATGTGCTCAGTTAGGTTCTGACGAAGTGGGAGAGCAGATTGGGAACTATGTCGAGAGCCAGGGACTACCACTTACCAGTTATCTAGGATCCGCACTGATCGACATGTACACCAAGTGCGGGCACGTTGGCAGAGCTCGCAGTGTCTTCACCCGGATGGAACAGAAGGTGGTCATCACTTGGAACTCCATGATCAGAGGCCTAGCACTGAATGGCTTTGCAGAAGACGCGATCAGCTTGTACGAAAAGATGGTAGCAGATGGGATCCAGCCCAATGAGATCACCTTCGTCGCACTACTAACGGCATGCACCCATGCTGGCTTGGTGGACCAAGGTATGGCATTCTTTGAAGAGATGAAGAGAAAACACCATGTTTCCCCTCAAGTGGAGCATTGCGCGTGCATAGTGGACCTCCTCTGCAAATCCGGCCGACTGTGGGAAGCGTACAAGTTCATCTGTGACATGGGAGTCCAACCAAACGCTGTGATCTGGAGCACGCTGCTCAGTGCCTGCAGAGCTCACGCGGACGTCGAGCTCGCCAAGCTCGCCGCGAGCAAGCTCCTGGTTCTGGAGCCCGACAACTCCTCGATCTACGTTCTCCTGTCCAATATCTACGCCGATGCCGGCCTCTGGGGCGATGTGAGAGAGATCAGGGACCTGATGAGGAGCAGGAACGTGCAGAAGCTGTCTGCCTACAGTTGGATAGAGCTGGACGGCGAAGTGCACAAGTTCCTGGTGCAAGATTCGTATCACCCGAAATCAGCCGAGATTTATGACGTCGTCGACGGCTTGGGATTGCAGTTGGACCGAGTTGATTCTGATCCCGACTTATTAGTTTCAGAGCTCTGTTGAACATATTAATATGAATCACAGGACTTCCTTCGGTTAATGCAGATTGTATTTTGTACTTTGCACAAGTGTACTACACAGTTGCTGATGCTAGATGAAAGCTCCATGTCTAAAATATCCATTGATTCGACTGTAGTGGCACTCCCAATTTTTCAAGCGTTGGGCTTTATTTTTTAGACCGGGCCCAGTCAATAAGTTTGACTAGCACCTGGCCTCTTTAAGCAGCCCAGATCCTTTTGGTAGAGCACGAGACCGACCAGAGTACCAGATTGGCAGATTCCTCCTTCCCCTTCCCCTGGACCCGATCGAAGAAATCAATGGAGCCGGAAGCCGACAAGACCGCGGCGCCGGCAGCAGCCGCGGAGGCCAGCGACGATGCCATCCAAGAGGAGTCCCCTGCTCAGAACGGGGAACCTGGATCAGAGGCGGCGGCCGCGCCTGAGGTGGAGGTGCAGCTGTTCCGGCGGGGCCGGGGGCCGGTGGCCGTGTTCCGGTCGCGGCTGGGCGGGTGGACGCAGGACCAGCTGGACGTGGGCGACATCCTGGAGCAGCACGGCCTCAAGTCCGTCTTCGCCTTCGACCCAGCCTCCCGCACCCGCGGCGTCGCCATCCGCTTCCACCCCCGCAACGGCCGCTCCCTCCTCACCTACGCCCCAGGCTCCACCATCTTCCTTGACGGCGAGCCCAAGGTAGTCGTAGTACCCCAAACCCCCATCGCACATCAACTCACCCTCAGTTTACATCTTAATTTAGCAATTGTTTAGCATATCTTGATATCTGCAAGGTTACTATTATGAAGTCTTATGTGATGCATTTGCCTCTTTGGTGGTTTAGGATTCTTTGCTGAAGCCCATCACCAAGGTGATGATTGGCGTCGCCGCTATGACAGCAGTAGCTGCGGTGTTATTAAAGGAGGCGAAGATGCCCGAGTGGCTTAAGGCGTCCAGGCTTGGCAACGTGAACTTCCCACCATGGGTGCTGGCTTGCATAGTCATTGTATTCATGAGGCTCCGGAAGAGAACCAAGGATGTCATGAAGAAGTTTGGCTGGACCTCATGAGGTAGCAGCAGCTTTATCTTTTTATTTTCCTGGTTTTACCATTTGTGATTGATACAATTTTATGTGTGGTTTTAATCTCAAACGGTTGCTGTCGAAACTCAATGCTACTCAAGAAGTGAATTGTAATCGGCAATGCTATACACACCAACTTTTTTGTTGTATATGCATACAACACTTGTTGGATGGTGTAGATCAAAAGTTGTTGGTGTAGATCATGGGTAGGATTGGGTGTAAGAAGAAATCAAAGGTTGAGATCATCTTGTAGTACTTATGTACTAAAAAATGTGTAGTGTGAAGCATTTTCCGAATTGTAATACATCAAACTCGTAGGCAGATAGCCAGTGACAAGTTTGTTCTAGAATGCTAAGTTTGCCTTAAGGTTCTGTTCTAAAATATCAGCGTGGTTATCACCTGTGGTGTTGTAGCAGTGTTGTTTGATCTCTGGTGCAAAGCAAAGATACTCAATTCTTCTGATTAAAAAAAACAAATTGGCCTGTCCATTCATAGTTTTTCGTAGTTACTGGAGTATTACAAAACTCAAAAGCTTGATGTCATTATTAGTCTGAACATTATTCATTATGCTGAGATTTGCTGCAAAGATACTAAATTCTTCTGATTAAAAAACAAATTGCCCTGTCCATTCATAGTTATTGTATTACAAAACTCAAAAGCTTGATGTCAATATTAGTCTGAACATTATTCATGGTGCTGAGATTTTCTGCTAAAAAACTTCTAGGCTATTCCTAAACTAGGTACGTCATGCCATGTGCTTCAGCCTTACATCTCCATATTATGGGGAAAAGTGTATTTCTGGAGTTCTTTCACTGAAATTTAGCTTAAGCTGTACTCTTTCACTGAAATTTTACTTAAGCTGTACTTCATCTTTTTCGCAGTCTGATTATGGAAAGCACAATGCTTTTGGCCACCCCTCCAATTCGGTGACATGCTACGTGTTTAAAGAGCACTTTTAAAAGACCTTCTGTTTTGCATATACGCAATGCAGTTTACTCGATGACATTTTTGCTTGTATTAAGTGTGCGTGAATAAGAATAGCAGAACAAACCGGTGTTATCTGTGTTCATGTTCCTCGTTGTTTTGTTGTCCTGATTTTATTTTATTTTTGTTGAAGGCTTTCCATGTATTCCTTACCTCTCGTATACTATAACAAATTCGGAGTTTCAGTTTACAATATAGTGATCTTTATGTGTTGATCTTTTTTATTTAATCCTTTTTAATAATATTTTAAAGTTAATCTCTCGCTAATTTTATTTTCAATTTTGACCCATTTGGTCACGCCATAACACGCGGCGTGGCCAAAACATTATGTCACGTCATTGACCTCGGTGTGGCTAAAGCTGTCACGAAAGCTGTCGTGTGCACGACGTGCCAGCATGCAGAGCTTGTGTGACAAGCCTGCCTTGTCGCACCAACACATGTGGCGTGATAAAGGTGACTTAGGTGCCGTCGACTCACCCAGTTATTCATTTTTTCTCTCCAATCCTCCTCTCCTCCAGTGTGTCCTCTATCCTCCCCGCCTCCAACCTCCCCAAATCAAACAATTTGGAGCCAATTCGAAGTTCATAAACCCATAGAGATCATCCCTCAAGGCAATTTCACCCATTCCCCCCATTTATTTTGGATAAATTCAGTTAGATTGATGGATTTAGGGTCAGTATCTGGCCCTTGTACTTTCCAGTCAGGAATGTGCCATCTACGCATGAGATTGGACAGTAGTGTCGGAATGCATTGATGCATGGATTAAAGGCAAAGAATATTCGATGCACTACCCTTTTATCGGCCTACTTCGGATGTATGGCATCTTGAAAGTCAATATGAGTGCCTGTATTCCTGTCTTGTATGACTCGGAGTAGCCCGGGAAGGTTGTGATAGGAATCCTCGAACGTGCTGAACCTTGATTCAACTGACTTCCGTTTTGCCCTCCAAGCCTTGGCATAGCTGATTGTGTATTGGAACCTTGCCTCAATCGCACGAATGATGGATCATGACTCAAAATCAAGATTATCCACGATCTCACCGTACATGAGGTTGGCGATGAAGCTTGATGATAGGTTCCTGTAGGATTGCACTGACTCAGCGACGACGCTTGTGCGCGGGAGTACTATAGAGCACTTCTAGTAGTTCTCCCACTTCGACTGAAATGCGTGCACTCTCCAAGGGCATCTCTCTATTTCACAATTCACATCGTAGCATCTTGGGTTAGACTTGACGACTGTGAATGTGCGCCGCATCGACAAGGCCCAGAATTTGACCGCCTCCTGCACAGCCTCCTTGCATTTGTACATAGCTCCTTGCTTGACCTTACTCTGGTCGTACTCCCATGGCACACGGAGCCTTCATCGACGACGAGGTTGTCAAACTGGTATGTGTTCTACTCGGATAGAACCGCTAGCTGGTCCACATAACCCTCGTCATCGAATCCTTCATTTTCTGACAATGCATTGTAATACCAAGATTCCTAGTCCATCCTTTGCACTATGGCTTCTAGCTCCTCACTCTCGCCAGCAAGCCCACTGGCCTGCCTGACTGAATGAGCTACTTCTTCAGAGTCTTTGTCGACAGCATCAGCAACTCTGGGAGCTTCGGGGCACTATGTGCGCTGCGCTGTGGCTGGAGTCACCGACTTCTTCTTTTGCATCACCATCCCCTTCTTGTTCAGCCGTGGATACAAGAATGAGTTTGGCATATGCCTGGGCCGGAAGGACCAGATCCCACCCTCCCTCCCTCGCCACACGTAGATATGACTGCTATGACTTTGTTCCCTTCACTACACTAACTCTACATATGTGGGATGTGTTGCTTGAGGGGCAAGGCAACTCAATCTCAGATCATACACATCACAGTCCACTTGGAATGTGTGAAACAACCACCGTATCACAGTGCCCTGTGTACGCCCCTCTGCACTTGGCAGGAGCACGGACGCCGATTGAAAATAACGTATATCAATCCCCTCAGGACCTTCCAGAATAGTACCCGGACCGTAGTAAATTTTGAAATTGGTGACGTTCGACATAATTGATGCACTGCACCATGAAGAATATTCCCACGATTAACCACATATCTAAAACAAGACTATCCACCGAAAAGAATTGTGTACGACATACTGTACTATCAACTGTACATTCAAAACTATGTAATCCATTCGGTTCAAAAAATTACCTCACAGTGGGCAACTGACGGGCAGCGCTTCGCTAACTTCTCTCCTCCCCTCTACTCCTCTCCCTTCTCTCCTCTTGTTTTTTCTAAACACAAATGAATCATATGTTGAATTTTAGTGTTTCTTCGAGTTTTTATAGGAAAGGAATTCATGTCGTCAGTTCAACTCGCGATAACTTCCGTCGCCAATTCAACTGGTGACAGAAGGGGGACATAGTACCTGTCGGTTACAGGAATCTGCCGCCAATTCAACCACCGACATGAACTTATTTTTGTTATTTTTTAGGCCATCTATTTATTTTTATAATTTTCTTTTAAAAAATTTCATGATCTGCGCCGTCCTCGGCTTTCAAATGGACTCGCTTGTTCCTGTAACATCCTAGATTCTATGGCCAGATTACCTATTTTTATCCTTTTGGTTGTATTAGTGCGGCAGTAAATCTCTTCCTCGTCAGTTCGTACAAGATACATTTCCAAATATCAATGCGACACTTGAGACCCCGTTCGGAATAAGGAAATTGCTGAGAATATAGGAGGAAATAAAATATTCTCTCTGGGTGTACCACGGGTTTTCTACAAAATTTCCACGAGAATCTCGCGCTCCAAGCAGAGCCTAACATTATAATTGATCACATTTGGTGTTAGTTTGCATGTAATATGGAATACGTTGTTTGTGAACATGAACTGGTTGACCTTATTTGAAGGATTATCGTATGTGTCTTCAGGCAATGCCACTTAATTCCTCCCCGAAACTTAGTAATTTTTTTTACCAGATGGCCACTTTAAGATTAGTGTAATAATAACCTAAACCTATCTGCCACTACTGTTGGTTAGAATTGGGTCATAAGTATAAAGGTTCATTCATTCATTAAATTTCAAAGTATGCAGGTTTAGTCTCATACTGTCAAGCCAAGTGGTGGGAGTTAGAAGGCGGAGTCATTGACATCCCTTGAAATATGTGACACATGATATTAGGTGATATGAGGAGGACTATAGTTAAAATCACATGCAAGCACATACGCACACGCGCATTATATTCGCGTGGTAAATGCGTGATTTGTGACCATGAACGTGTTGTCAACCTAGTCTACTTTTCTTTTGCTAACCATGTATCTCTCTCTCCTTTTAGACCGGTCAAACCAGTGTGGTCGAAGCTATAGACTAATGTGGCCGGAAAACAGTGGTCGAAGACCTAGTCAAAAAGTACCGGTCTGATCCATAGACCAATGTGGTCGAAATAAACTAGTCGAAGTCATACACCAGTGTGGTCGAAACACAGTGGCCGAAAAATATTGGTCGGATTCATAGACCAGTGTGCTCAAAATGAACTGGTCGAAGCCATAAACTAGTGTGGTCGAAATCTAGTATAAATATAGTGGTCGAAAAAGATTAGTCGGATCCATAGACCAGTGTAGTCGAAATACACTAGTCGAAGTTGTGGACCATTAATTGATTTTGAATTAGTAGTTATCAGTGGTTTAATATATGCTTTATTATACAGTTACTAGTGAGTAATTATCTCGACCTTAAAAGGTTCTGGAGATGTTCAGGCTTGAGCACTAAAAAGAACTTTCTCTCATTTCTTTTGCTTCCTCTCTTTTGAACTGTGTTGGAGAGTTCTGATGTCAAACTAAGCAGCCCCTTCTTCTCGCGTGCACTGGGAAGTAGGGTGAGCAGGTATCTCCGAACAATTCTTGTAGAATTCACCTGCATAGGGTGGCAATAAGGTTTCTGGGTAGTGCATCTGCATGACCGCTCGCTGCACTGTTTCATCTACGTTCTGCACTGCATTGAGCCTGTACTGCTTCTTATTCTTCATCGATCCCGACTGTAAGTTGTTTGTACGACCAAGTGATAATCCTATCTTTGCGTATGATTAGAAGTACAATATGTTGCCTGCTATTAGTATTGCTTTATGTATCTCTAATTATTTGTGATCTTTGCCTCATAATGTAATATGGAATTAAAACATTGCTGATATTTCCAACACCGCTAACCCACCCCGTGACACTCCTCTTGCTTGCTGGCATGTTGCTGCCCTGCAACTGCGATCGACGACAATAACACCGACCATCTCCTCCTCCCCTGGCCTCTCTTCACCAATCCTACTGGACGACACGACGACAATGCTGCCTATAGTGATGGTAGATGGACGACTTTGTGCTCAATTTGGAAGAAAGACAAAACATGGTAGAGTAGAGACACTGAGAATTGATAGCAAGGGCAGACCCAACAGGGGGGGCTAAGGGGGCTAGCGCCCCGACTACCCCTGAGCAGACAATGGGTACCCCCTACCCCCTTCCTTCAATGGGGTGATGTCATGGCTGGGAGCATCGCCTGCTTGGCTGCTTCGATGAATTGGAGGATAGGTAGAAGATGGCTTAGAGAAGATTTAGCTGAATATTATTGTGTGGGCCTCGCTGGGTAGTTTTTTTCTTGTTGGGCCAAGCCCATTAGTACCTCTATCTCTCTCAGCTCTCTCCCCCTACCAATCAATCCCCAATCAACTAAGCCATCAGCAAAGCATCGAGCGACGGAGGATAGTAGGAAGCAGCGGCAGCGAGCGAACCCTAGTGGTGAGTGGTCGGCGTGCTGCACAATGGTGGCGGATGCGGGCATGCGGTGGCGCCAGGGCGGCAAGCTGGAAGGGTAGGGTAGCAGTGGAGCGGAGCCAGTGTCGTAGGAAAGCAAGTGGTGGACCGTGGGCGGGCGACGTGCTACGTGGCAGCTGGCGGTCGCAGGCGTGCGGCGGCGCCGGGGAGGCAAGTGGGAAGGGCAGGGCAGCGGCGGAGCGACACCGGGGCGGGAGTCACATAGGAAGGCAAGCGGCAAGCAGTAGGAGGTATTTAAAAGAAAAGGTATTTAGTTTTCGATTTGTGCAGAAGATTCATATTTCTATTTGTGTTTTTTTTTACTTCGTTTCATCGATTATCATTTGTTGATATGTTAGCATTTTCTCATTAGCCCCTCTAAATTTTAGTCCTGGTCTGCCACCGGTTGAGATAGAGATGGAAGTAAGAGGTGAAGGAGACAAAAAAAAAAAAATGAAGCCACACCATCAATCTCTATTAGGAGAGACGGGAGATGACAACACGAAGGTGCTTCGTGTTTTCGCGCGGTGCATACTTCTTTCTACGTAGCTATATGCCAGAAATAGATGATGTGTTTTTTCAAACTCAGAGCGACAACTGGGTTGCAAACTTGCAATTTTCTCTTGATCAATCGGCTCATCTCATTCTTCTCCGATTTCGATCACCAGGCTAACTTTGCTCTTCTGCCCTTGTGACTAGACTTGAGCCTAGGGATGGGAACGGTCTAGCATTCCCAATGGATACCTTATCAGCCCCTAAATTTCTAGTAAAATGGGCCAGAGGTGTGACCCAAAAACAAATACAGGCAAAAGGCATCTTAACCTGTTGCTCCTTTAGCTCGCACGAGGCGACCCTAACTTCCTCTCACCGCACTCTACCCCGACTCCCCGAGTCTCCAACGAGAACACCTCCAAGCTACATCGCGTCGCCGTCGCTCGCCTCCTCGGCCCCCACACTGAAGCGCCACATCATCCCCCACACTGAAGCGTCGCCGCCTCCCTCCCTACACATCGCCTCCACCTCCTCGATCCTCCACCCGACGTGCTGGCCGAGCCATGGTGTGGCAGGTCAAACAGTGAGAGAGGAAGAGGGCAGTGGCTAGCGATGGGGATGATGTGAGAACACATGCGATTTAACTTGTAATGTCCAACCCTCCAATTGATCCTAGAATCACAAATTAAATCTCCCACTTTCGGTATATTATGTACCTCCTAAGAGCGGTACAAATACACCATCACAAACATCAATATCAAACCATACACAAGTTCTTACAATATCAAAACTTCATAATTTACAACATATTAAACTTACAAGGTTCAGTTTCATACAAAAGGGTCGACCGGCCAAATAACTAGATAAATATAAAGTACACATCGGATTCGGCCGAGCGGCGCGATGGGGAAGAAAGTGGTTCCGACATGTGGGCCCACCCATCAGCGACAGCAACGAAGCAACTCGGTCGGAGCCTAGCTCGGTGATGCGGCGCGGTCGAACCAAGTCAAGTCGGTTGGGTTCGGTCGGAGTCAGACTTGGGTCCGGTTAGGTGGCTGGGTCAGACCTGGTCGGAGGGTCAGGTCGAAACCGAGTGGCTGGTCGAAATCGACTCGAGTCAACTTGATTGGTTTGACCGGGTTGATTTCAAAAGGCTGAGATGGTTGCGAATTTTTAGACAGAGTTTTTGAGCTCCTAAAATCATGAAAATTTTAGGGGGTCTTTAGACACATAGTAGATCGTAGTGTAATTTTTCTAGGGTTTTTAATGTATTTTATGTTTCTCTATAATTAATTGAAGTTCCTGCTTTTGTGGTTTGACTTTTATTTTACTACATTGACTGGATATTTAGAATTAGTAATTAAATTGCAAAATTTTGTAAGTTTCTAAGTTGCTCCAAACCTAGGAAAAATATTCTTAGACACTGTTCACATGATTTGTTTATATTTTAAATTCAAATTCAAATTTGAGCATGGAAACCAAATAACCTCCAAAAAATTCCAGAAAATTTCCAAACAATCATATCAGAGAATTTTGAATCCATCTAAAATATTCCTAGCTATGGATATTAGTATATTTTCAAAATAAAAGACAGCTTGTATTCCCGAGATAACGCAAGTATATTTGCAAAATGAATTTTGAGAATTCTTTTGAAAGTACCTCAAGCATTCTAGGAGCATATGAGGTTTTACTATTGATAATTTGAATCTCAAAATAAGCATTTCCATATTTGAAACCTTTTTAGTTTTACCCCAAGGTCAATTTGAGATTTTGAATTGAAGAAGGGGTATTGAATTACTAGGTTTAAATTATAGTCTTCAAAATCAAAGGACTTTCAACATAGGGTTTATACTCTACTATAAACTAAGTTTTCAAAATCTTGACAAACTTTTATTTTGTTTTAGAAATTTCATTTCTAGATTTTAGAAAATCAGGTTGTAACCTATTTGCTTTGCAACTAAATTTTTTAAAAAGATTCAAAATTTTACAAATGCAAAGTAGATGCTTAGCTAATCCAACTTAGGGAAATTGGGATGTTACATATGATTTCTAAGGGTAGAAGTGTGCGGGTGAGGAGGCCGGCGGCGAGGGTGCTAGTGATGTCTGCGGTGGGATTCAGATTCAAGAAGAAGTGCGGAATGGCTCTTCTTCGTCACCGCCAATGGGAAGGGCTCTGGTGGCTATGTCTCCGGCGACATGCTCTCTACCGATAATACCCCTCATGGTGAGATCATCATACCTTCTTTGCTTCATTCTTTGCTTGGGAGTTATTTTAGGTCTGTGTTTTAATCATGTTCACGAGAACGATGCTTGATTTGTGCCGATAGATGCTATCTATTTATTGAGATGACTCAGACCATTATGTTTATTTCCATTTGGCTATGTGTTTCAGGCTGAAGTTCAAGCTCTATCAAGTTCAAGCTGTGTTTGTTTTCAAACCATTAACACTTTGTTTGAATGCTGGAACGAACTAGGAGATTCAATGCTGAGTCTGTTGGTTCTGTTGGTAAAAGTCCAGTTTCACGTTCAATCTAGGTTGATTTAAATCCTCAAGGGATCTTGAATTGGAGAATGTAAATATTGGATTCTGCTCTTCCTTGTTTAAATTATTATGTTTCTACTTGCGTACTGTTCTGTACCTCTGTTCTTGCTTCTCTGATGGATGGCAAATGGTCTATTATTGCTTCAGATAAGCACTTGCAATGAGTTCCAGTTGATCTGTAAAAAAAATAGTGATACTTGACTTCAGACTGATCTATAATAGACTGTGACTCATTGCATAGTACGCTTGTTCGCTTCTCTGTGGTGGGTTAGCTAAAAGGATTGACCCTAAAGATCCAATGGGTCGCGGAGGTTCTTGCTTGCTTCCTCCTGGGGTCAGCCCATTGACCTCTGAATGGTGGTGTGGAGCAAACAGGCAGGGAAAGGTCGGTGCGGTTTGACCCACGCCCACCCCTACTTGAGCCATATCGATCCATATCACCTACAACAAAATGCTAGCTCCTCCTAAATATTTTTCTCACACGCACATAAATAATATATATTTCATATTATCTTTTTAGTATAATATGTTGTGCTAACAAATATTACCCGCACATATTTACTACAAGAAACAAATGATACCAACGTACGTGGATGCATAATCAAACCCATTTTTTCTTGAGTGTGTAGAATCTACCCACAAGAATATAGATATGGTGCCGGTGCCCATAGAGGCCCCGGTTCACCCTATCGCAGCCGTTGCCGAGCTCACAAATCCTGGTGTGCGGTGAGATAAGAGGATACACCAAAAGATGTGTTTGCAATAAGGGCATGTACAATACATAAATCACTTAGTAATGGTTTCATCCTTCGCCTAGAGTCCTAGACACAAGCCACTCAAGACACCATCCAAAACTCTTACCTAGCAATACAAGTGAAACCATGTGTGAGTAGCAAAGTAGGGCGAAAATGCCTAAGAGTTCAAATTTATTTCCACGTGTTACCATCAAATACCAGACAAGACACTATTTTTTAATATGCCACTCAAATTCTGATCATTTGTCCATGTCACTCTTCCGTCAAACTTTTTTTTTTTTTTTTTTGCTTTTGCCATCCCATTAAACTCTCTTACGGCAACAAGCATGGGTCAATAAAGCATTGGCCAACTATGGCGTGCCATAGTTTTTCCAAGTAAAATCAAAACTGCACCCGACTAAGTGGGGCTTACATGTCAGCTTGTTGTAGCAGGGACAAACGAATTTGGATTATCTCGGATATGATTTTTCTCGGATCGAAAACGAATACGGATTTTTTTGTCAGAAAGGAATACGGTAGCCCTAGTATCCGTCGAATACGAATACGAATACGGATTATACGGATTATTATAATACCAGATATCTTGCAATTTAGCCCAACCACCCCATCAGCAAAGCATCATCCCATTACTCTATCATTAGGGTTTCCTCCCATGATCTCATCCCACTCCCAGACGATTTGAAGGCTGACTCGGTGACTCCACATCCTCCGGTCAAGCGTCGCCACTCCTCGTGCCAGCCACCCCCGGCTCCCCCGGTGGCCCCCGCGCCTCCGCCATACCACCTTGCCCACCTCCGCCAACTCCCCTGTGCCTCTGCCGGATCCCCTGCGCCTTCGTCGACACCCCCTCACGGCCCGCGCCTTCGCCGGATCCCCCTCGTGGCTGCCTCGCCGGCCGCACACCCTGCTTGCTCTACACTGACGCCCAAACCGCCACCGCCACCACCACCGAGTGACCGAGGTAAGCTTGTGACCGCCACCATTCAAGTTTTCTCAAGATTTGGTAATCCAAGATAGTAGGCATGAATATAAAGGGCCTTTTTGTTGTGATCTGCGAATAGAAAGAGCTCGCTTTGCTTCTATCCATTGAGTTATCTTGAATTCAGTCATTTATCCATGTTAGTCCCGGTCACAATGCTAAAGTTGCAATAAAAATAGTTAGGGTTCTATCCATTGGCACTTACAAGATTAACAAATCCTTCTGAAGCTTTTGTGATTTATTCCATTCTCTCTGTTGGTGTGATTGGTGCTGTAAGTAGAACCTGCAGGCAATCGTGAAAATTATAAATTGTGAAAAGACTGAACTCAAGATACCCACAGGCCACAATGACAAAGCTCTTGATTTCACTGTAATCAGTAAAGTCAATTTAGGTCAGTCCATTCCGTATTAGCATGCATGTTTTGTTGTTGATTAATACACATATTCCATAGTAATAATAGTGAGTGTTGTTAGTTGTTATTCAGATTATATATCTTTGTAGTTTGTATACTGTGCATGCCTCATTGATTTCTTATGTGTTTTCTCCACTATCTTGTGTTAGATTTGTGATTGCAAGTGCCAATGTTATGTGTTGTTGCTGAAAATATGAACAATTCATGAATATTTGGATCAAATAAATTAGTTATGTATTTTCGTTAATTTATGGTATACAATTTAAGTGGTTTTCACGTTCTAAAAAATATTTGTGACCGTATTCGTTTCGATTCGTATTTGCTTTGTATTTGTATTTGATATTATTCGTATTTATATCCGCATCCAAGAAAAAAAATATAAAAGCAAATATTGCAGAACCGTTATCTATCCGTATTTAATCCGTTTTCACCCCCTACATCCGTCACCGTTGCCGTTGTTCCTCGCCATTCATCAGTTCCCATCTCGTACAACATCTCCGGCGGTTCGACGATGGTTAGGCAATGGTTGACAAGCTCCGACTACAGATCAGTGCCAAAAATAAAACAGTCAATTTTGAGTGGCATAGTGAAGAATAGGCAGCTGGCCTCTGCCTCCGGCCGGTGAGCCTGACTCCGACCGATGACGGAATAAGAAAGTGAATAGTGGAGTATTTACATATTCGGCGGTCTAATCTCCATTTTCAGTTTTGCCAAACCAAACCATCGATGACAGCCAGGGCCGGCCCTAGGCCAAGGCAATAAGGGTGCCCGCCCCAGGCCCAGCACCAATAGAGGCCCAGCCCTGTAAGAATCTAAAAGGTATGTATAGATAGTAGTAGCAGCAGGCCCAAACTATTTATTACTACATTCGACCCATACTCTCTCTCGCCCCATTCCCATCGCCATTGCCGCCGCCTCCCCTCTCTCGCCCCCCATTCTGCCGCCTCCATCAAGACTCCTCCCACACCGACGCAAGCACCGCCTCCCCACTGCCGCCTCCATCTCCTCCCCACCGCCTCCTCCCACACCGACGGCGCCGCCTCCCCCACCGACGCCGCCTCCCCCACCGTCAAGTATCAAGGTAGGTATGGAAGAAAAAATTGATCTATGAATGTGCTGGTTGCCGATTGCTCTGTGAAAAAATCCTTCTGTGAATGTGCTGATTGCTATGTGAAAGAAATGATCTGTGAAAAAATCCTAAACAAAAAAGAGGAAGTTACCATTTCAGGATTTTGTTACAACAGCTGGTTATGTAGGTATGTACTACTACGACACTTACCTAAACAAAAAGGAGAGGCGACAACCACTCCTGACTGGTTATGAATGGGTTGTAGAGCAACTAGGCGATGAGAGAGATTGTTACTCGATGTTCCGAATGAGTAGGCCTGTTTTTGATAGTTTGCATGAAACATTGGTTGGAAATTATGGCTTGAAATCAACTAGGACTATGACCTCCATAGAATCTTTGGCTATATTTTTGTGGACAGTTGGGGGCCCTCAGTCAGTTAGTCAAGTTCAAAACCGCTTCAAAAGGTCCACAGAAACAATCAATAGAAAATTTGGTGAAGTATTGCAGTGTGTCTATCTTTTATCCGAAGATAATATTAGACCAATGGATCCGGAGTTCACAACAGTGCATCCAAGACTTCAAGATAATCGCTTCACGCCTCATTTTAACAATTGCATAGGTGCAATTGATGGCACACATGTACCGGTTGTTGTTCCAGCGGATGAGCAGGTTGCTTACACTGGTCGCCATGGATATACGTCTCAAAATGTGATGGCAGTGTGTGACTTTGACATGAGGTTTACCTTTGTTGTTGCCGGATGGCCGGGTTCAGCACATGACACAAGGATTTTCAATAACACTTTGGACAAGTACTCAAACCGGTTTCCACATCCTCCTGAAGGTTCTATGCTTCTTTAATAATATAATTAAATATTATGATAGCCTCTCTATTTTTTAATGTCAATATTTGTGTGTTACATGTATGTAGAAAAATATTACCTTGTTGATGCGGGTTATCCCAATCGAAAGGGCTATCTAGCTCCTTACAAAGGACAAAAGTATCATCTACCAGAATTTCGCCATGGTCGACAACCAAGTGGAAAATATGAGGTGTTCAATCACGCTCACTCGTCCATTCGCAATGTGATTGAGCGGTCCTTTGGCGTGTTGAAGATGAAATGGAGAATCTTGTTGGCTTTGCCAAGTTACAAAATGAAGATTCAAACAAAAATAATAATTGCATGTATAGCACTACACAACTTTATCCGAGATAGTGCTTTACGTGATGAGCTTTTCGAGAGATGTGATCTTGATGAAGATTATGACCCAAGCGATGCATAAACCGGTTCATTTGGAGGGCACGGTGTCAATGGATCGACAATCGATGATATGAGTCCATTGTTTTGGAAAACATGGTCTTTCAATATAAGTATATCTAAAGAGATCAAAAGTGTAGTTATTGCATTTTTTTATTTTTTAAAATTAATGCTAAAAAGTGGATGTATAATTGTAATATGGTGAATGACATTAATTTTTTTATTAGATTTAGTACCTCCTTGTGTACAGTGAGCTAGCACTTATATTGCGAGACGGAAGGAGCAGTATATTGGATAATAACTGTATGAGCAGTACTATCACTAACGAGCTATTAAGAAAAAAAGGTCTTCGTAGTTTTCTCTAGCCTTGAGCCCTAACAATGCCTCTGTTCCTTCGTTCCTACGGATGGCATGGCCATCAATGAAGCAAACAAGAAACTATGGTTGTTATTTCTATAATCTACAATCACCTTCAACATTTTTTATTGATGGTCGCTTGAGGATGTTTGTGGTGTTTATTGAATAGATATTATTGTTGGTGAAAATGTCTACTTCCTAATGCAAAGAGAATATCTATGGCACATTCACTTGTATTTTATGCACTATAGTTATATATTTTTCTCTATCATTCGCACCACTGATCCTATAGAGGGGAGGAAGTGGAAAAATACATGGGAGGAAGAAAATTAAGAAACGATCCCATTTTATTTTTTGTGTTTTGTAACATTACAACTTTTGACATATAATACTTTTCAATGATATAGTAAACTAACTTTTGACATATAATACTTTTCAATGATATAGTAAACTACTAAATATCATAAAATTGTAATACTATGAAAGTATTCTGTTGATGGATGTAATCGTGTCCTCTTTGTACTTTAAAATATGTGAAGGGTCTAATATAAATAAAAATTAGGAACTATATTTCATTTAGAATTGAAAAATATGTATACTTAACATATATATTGTAATTCTCCCCAGGGCCTACCAATAGGACCAACCCTGGTGACACATAAATATTGTACCAAGAAAGGACTGCAGTTCTACATGATGCTTCCTTCTATCCTATTTATATATAAATCCATTCTGATTGTCTGAATTTTAAATTAAATGTCGTGCCAAGAAAGGTACTGCAATTTTGCGTGATAAACCCCTAGTGCCTGCATGCTTCCCTCTCGTTTTTCTTCTGTACTAGTTATATATATGCTTATTACTTTTCTGCATTTTCCGTTAATTGTGGTGCCAAAAAGGACTGCAATTCCGTAGAATGCTTCCTACGATACTTCACTCTTTGCTTTGATCATATCCTAGTTATGTATATCATTCTTACTTTTATGAATTTTCAAGCTCGAAGAATCTTTAAAGTTGGACAATTACCTTGTTACACTATATGTACAAAACACGGTTGCTCAGGAAGCCTGGGCGTCTGCCAGTAGGTCTGCTATCATTGCCCAGACATCATAAATCATACGAGGAGATGTCTGAAAACTATGAAACCATGATGTGTCTTTTGCACTTTGGTATAACCGTCCCCCTGAATGATTCAATGTGTTCTGCGCTGCACATGACTTGAAGCACAGTCTTCAGTCTTCATGTGTTCAAAACTGAAAAATATATATTGAATACTCAACATACCTGCTTTATATTTTATAATTAAATCAGATGATTTAACAATATTTTGTAAGTAAACAACTCATGAAACCTATTTCCAAAAATAAAATATATTTGCAACATTGTGAGCTTTGCAAGTAAACATTGCAACACGACTGTGATGTTTCAAACAGAGTTTAGATTTGAAAATAAGTTTGAAACTACGAGTGCTCCACCATAAAAGGTTTATTTAATTAAAAAAATCCCTACTTTATATATGATGTATGGTATGCTTAATTTATTCTTATGCAGGCGCTACTTCAGCTGATGCGTCTGATAAGTTTGATGTGTATTAGTGTATTCAATGCATTAATCTTGCTATGTGTAAGTGTGAATGGATCGTCAAAATTGCACGATTGCACGGGAACAATTATAAATAAAAAATCACCATTAATCCTTACAGGAGCACGCTCCATCCTTGAAATGGAACGTCGAAATTGAACGAAAAGAATTATCAAACAAAAAAAATCACCAGTAATCCCTACAGGAGCACACTCCATCCTTGAAATGGTGAAACCTGTTCCTATCTCTCATAACAATCTCCCTGTTGAAGGCCTTCGATATGAACTTGGTATAATCATGGCAGTCCTTGCATACTCTTAAGTTCTTCACAATCCGAATCTCCATGCCTTCCGGCAACGTGATCAGGCCAAAGGCGAGGGCCAGCTTCTCACTATGCAAGGAGATTGCACCTTCTTTCTCCTCTTCCTCGATGTCGAACAATACCTCTTTTGTGTTTGCAACGTACCCTTGTAGCCTTAGCCTCTCACTCATCTCTGCAAGCATCATCTCAATCTCCTCGTATCTCGGGTGTGACTTGGCTCCAACAAAGAACTCATGTACCTTGCCATTAACCTCGATAGCACTACACCCAGGCACCTTTTTTACTCCCTTGGCCTTCATCATGCCCCGAACAGTGCTAACACCCTTCCAATTCTGCGACTCCGCGTAGATATTAGACAACAATACATGAGCTGCATCATTCTTGGACTCAATCGCCGTGAGCTTGTCCATTGCGTATTTGCCCAACTCGACGTTATTGTGAATCCGAGAAGCGTTGAGTAGTGCTCCCCACACACCTTCATGTGGCTCCGTCGTCATTGCGTCGATGAAATCGACAGCATCATCTAAATGCCCAGCTCTACCATACAAATCAACCATGCAGCCGTAATGCTCGAGCCAAGGCTCAACTCCATGCTTGTCCTTCATCGAATCAAAGCATGCTCTTCCCTCATCTACCAACCCAGCCATGGAGCATCCACGGAGCACCGCGACAAAGGTGACACCATTAGGCTCGACCCCTGCACCTTCCATGCGCTTGAACAGCGCAAGGCACTCCTTCCCCATGCCATTCATCGCAAGGCCACTTACCGCGCTGGTCCAAGTGTACACGTTCCTTTCACTCATGCTCGCAAACACCTCCATCGCCGCTGCCACCGCGCCGCACTTGGAATACATATCCACGAAAGCAGTGCCGAGTGTGACCGACACCCGCATCCCACGGCTGCGCACATATGAATGCACCCACTTGCCACGTTCCAGTGCACCCATTTGTGCACAGGCAGTGAGCACTGACACGAGCGTCGCCTCCCCGACAGCAGCGCCAGCCTTCTGCATTTCGTCGAACAACCTCAATGCCTCCCTTGACCTGCCCACGCGCACATACCCCGCGATCATGGCGTTCCACGCGACATGGTCCCGCTGCGGCATTCCATCAAACAGCTCACGCGCAGCGTTCACGTCGTGAAAAGCAGCAAGAGCTCCCACCATCGCGGTGACGCACACCACGTCCGGGCTCGCGATCTCCCCGAACGCGGCCCGCGCGGCACCCACGTCCCCGACCGCGGCGTACATGGAGACGACCCCGCTCTGCACGTGCGGGTCAGCCGCGTGGCCGCGGCGGAGTGCGGCCGTGTGCACGGACCCCGCGATCAGGTTCACGCCCAGCTCGGGGGACACAGGCGTCGCCGCGGCCGCGGCGGCCAGGGCGGTCGCGGCGCGGACAAGGAAGGTGAAGGAGTAGTGGTCGGGCGCGAGCGGGAGCTCGCGGAATGCGGCGAAGGCGAGGTGGGGGCGTGCCCCGCGGGCGAGGGTGCGGAGGAGGAAGTTGTGGGCGTGGAGCGTGGCGGGGCTCTGTGGGAGAAGGAGGCGCGCGTAGGAGAGGTGGTTGGAGGAGGCGAGGGAGGCGAGGAAGGCGGCGTGGTGCGAAGGGGAGGAGAGGCGGCCCGAGACGAGGAGGTGCGCGTGGAGCTCGCGGAGGTGGGAGGAACCCGCGGTGATGGATGGGAGCAGCGCAGTGGGGTCGCTGAGCGGCACGAGGCGGCGCGGGAGCGACGGCATTTGGATTTGCTTGGGTTGTGATTTCGGAGCACGCGGCGTAAGGACCCGCATGGCATGGGCTGCCGAATCCGAATGTTACTCCGATCGTGGCCCGCGTCGTCCGTCTATATGTACAGTGCAAATGGGAATCGATGTCTTCATTCTTTACTCTTATAGAATTACAGTCACAACTCACAGGCTGCGGTGGCCATGGCGGGGATGGGTTTGACGATGGAGGAAGGCGCATCCGCCGCTACCCCGTTGGAAGAGATGGGTGTTGGCTGTTCCTGTCATATGCTTTTGCGGTTGTCTGCCTTGCCGGCGTGGACTGGCGGCTGCCGCTGTATGTATCCTGGAGCGTCTACAGGTCGCTCGCCATGCTCATCTCACTACACATGCGTCTGCTCCTGCATGCCGCTCGTGCCAGTGGACGTGGAGCGGACATTCAGGCGCCTCGGCGTCTATTCGATCGGCGCTGTTGTCACGGTCCCGATGTTCCAGGGCCATCCGCAAGTTAGGCAAAGTTTGGTTGGCAAACATATGTGGGCCAGGGTGATAAGAAAATATGGCCATGAACCAAACAATGTTCATCGAAAGTTAAATTTTGCTAACTTTGGTTTAGCAAAATGTGACAGTGAACCAAACAACCCCTTATGTTTCCTGTTATTCTACTTGTTGTCCTGCCCTTTCTGTTTCAGCGGTTGTTTGGCATCAACGGTCCAGAAATTGGGTAATTCTTGCAAATGTATTGTGTACATATATTCAGGATATAAATGTGTGATCGATTCATCGATTGGATTTGGCGCTAAATTGTGTTCTACTTGCTCAATTTGTGTGTGCGCGTGCTGGACTCGTGTTAACGCCGATCAAAGGTGTAAGCGGGCAGGCGGGCATATAAGAGGTCAGAGGTGGTCGGAGACTCGGAGGAGGCAAAGAAAGTGTTGGGACTCGGTGGAGTTTCGGTCTGGGTAATCGGCTTGTGATTTAGAGCGCGGGGTACGCGACGTTGCTTCATCTTGTGGGCATTCGGCTCGTGCGGTGGGGTGGTGGGACACCCTGGGTACATCCGGGCTTTGCTTGTGCCCGGCGGTGGATGTGGTTGTATAGAAGTTGGTTCCGTGTACAGTCCAATGGCTGCTGCATGTTGGAGCACGGCACGCGCTCTGCCACGGGAGCACTTGGCTCCCTGTTATCGGAACCTTCCTTAGGATAAAATCCTTCCTATGTAGAGATACTCTACGTGTACAGCATGTTGCCGTATCCATGCTTGACTAGAGATCGGTTGTATTGTATACGACTCAGACACTATTAATTGTCCGACAATATAAGTGAAAGTAACCCCAAATGTTGGGGCCGTGCGAAGCAATACAATCTTCCTATTTGTATCATTTTTACCCGTATCAGAGCCATCCTCTTCTACCTCATCATGTTTAGTTCAAGCTCGCATCTCTCACGACTAGTTCTTCACCGTGATGATCTCTCCGACAATGGCGTCGATTTCAGCAGGCCTGCTCCCGACACCTTCCTTTGGTCTTGTAGTCAATGTGAAGCTCGGAAGAGAGAATTTCCTGCTATGGAAGGCACAACTACTGCCATTTCTGCGAGGGCAACAATTGCTTGGTTATGTTGATGGATCTCTCCACACTCCAACCCCGATGATCTCAGAGACTGAAGTTCGTGTGGTGCCAAATCCAGCCTATCAAGTGTGGGTTCAACAAGATCAACTCGTGTTAAGTTCTCTTATGTCATCTCTCTCGCCAGAAGTTCTTGCGCAAGTATTGTTTCTATTAACTTCAGCTGAAGTGTGGTTAGCACTTGAGCGCATGTTCTCCTCCCAATCTCGGGCACGCATCATGCAGGTTCGAATGCAATTGTCAAATACACACAAGAAGGACATGTATGGTGTAGAGTATTTTGCCAAGATGAAGACCCTTGCAGATACAATGGCATCTGTGGGACAACCCTTGTGTCGACGATCGAATCGCCGATCTTATGAATGTATGAAGAAAAAGAGGAAAATGACACGTATCTTCTGGAAAGTAATGAGACTGCTCTTTATTGCTGTGAACTGGCTATTACAATGGGTGTACGTAACCTAGACTAAAGACTAACTCGGGAATACAATGCTCTTGAGAGTGTTTTCCAATCTATCTTCACTGTTCCGGCCTCCTCCACTTCGGTTCGCAGTCCTCCTTATGTAGTTGATGAAGCGTTGACAGTTGTCCCTAGGAGAGACGTCTGTTGGAGAAGCAGCGCGTCTGGTCAGAGAGGGGCGTCAGTTGACAACATGTCAACTGTTGTACGGTTATATGTCAGTGAGCCACTTACCACATTCCTGTGTCTTAGAGTTACGTATCGTCGCGTGGTATGGAATATACAACACGTGTTCCATTCTTCACACGGTAGAGGATATATCTGGCGCTAGATCCAGATATCCGTTCAAGGCTTTGTGAGCTTTTGACTGGTCGGAGACAAGGTTGAGGACCTTCTCCGACCAGGTTAGATATTGTGTAACCTCTGGAATCCTCACGACCAGTGAAGTCGTTAGCCTTAGGGGTTACGACCATGAAGACATATGGTCTTTTATCTATTTAATAATAAATAGAGATTTTAATCCTCGTCAGCTAGCCCCCAAACTTTAAATGAATTGGTCATATAGACGCTTACTCCCGATACAATCGTATCGGGCAGACCCCTCATTAAATGGTGTGGTATTCGAGGTGGTCCGTATTCATTTTTAAAGTAGAGAAATTGCCTCGGAAGTTGAAAAGAACTATTTGCCTGCTGGTTAAAAGGGATTTTTGTCCATTGGACTTTTCCCGAAGCGGTTACAATGTTACGGCTATAAAAAGCCCCTTAGTACTATGTGTTAGGGTTTCTACGCCTTTTTACTTTCCTCTTCATCTTCCAAGAAACCATCTCCGATCACCTTTGAATTCTTCACCCGAAAGAAATCACCATGTCGGATCTTATCACCAACTGGTCGATCTGCGATCTGAGTGAGAAGAAACTTGAAGGTTTGGAAAAGGTTGGGCTACTACCCGACAGAAATCTGATAGTATGGAGATCAACATTTGAGGAACATTCTCCAAGTGGAGAGGATGGAGAAATTCTGGTATTTCTCGCATATATCGAATGCGACTTCAGACTTCCAGTTCACTCCTTTCTTTCCCAAGTTTTGGAATATTATGGAGTAGAACTGATTAATCTGGCCCCTAATGCCATAGCCAACCTTAGCATCTTCGTCTACCTCTGCGAAGCGTACCTAGGAATTCCAGCAACCCTGGATCTCTACCGGTACTACTACAGATTGGTAAATGCGAAGAAGACGACTGGTACACCCGGAGAGTGTACCTTGCGTCTCCATGACGGGAAGGCTGGGGAGTACATTCTAATATACTCCAAATCTTCGTGGTCGTCATGGAAGAAGAGTTGGTTTTACATGAAGATTATGCAGGGCGATGGCCTTTATTACAGTGGTAAGAAGGCTATCGAGAACCCGCAATGGCGTTCTTCCTCAAAGAAGGAGGGGAAAATTGGGAGATGGGTTGAAGCCATCCATCTCCTGAGTGTCAGGGGTTTAACCTCCTAGCACGTGGTGAGGGGCTTCTCCATGCGGATAATCAGTCCTTTGAAGGCCAGAGCTCATTTGATGCTCTGGTATATTGGTCGTGATGATGCGACCAAGGACTCTAGGGAAGGTAAGTTCCAATAAGAATCCTACCAGCATATCTTTCTGGTTAAATGCTTTTATAACCCTAAAATCTCTCTTTTGTTACAGCTTTGTCTTCTGATGAAATCAGAAGCCGGATCAGAATGATCTGTGCTGGAGAGCCTAATGAGAAGGATGGTTTCCCTTTGATCTTAGCAGTTACTACTGCTGAAGAGAGGGCTGAAAGACTTCGGGTAAACCTGATAGTTATTTTTCACCTTTACAATCTTTTCCGATCGGTGTTTACCTAAAAATCCTCTTTGATATGTAGTCGGTTGGTCTAAGAATTGATGAGGCCACGGAGACCTGTGAGCCAATTGACGAACCGACCAACCTTACGATCACTAGTGATCGTATAGAAGTAAGTAACCGAAGGAAATACTTTTTGCTTAGATGAAAAAGATATGTTCATCACCCGACTAACTTTGTTTGTTGAATCAGGCGGTAGTCATTGAGTCACATACAGTTGCTCAAGATTTGCCAAGGGCCGTTGAAGCAACTGCTTTGGTGACCGATGAATCTACACTTTTCGATCCAACGATCAGGGATTCTACTCTCTACCAGTTGGTTGAAAATATTATATCTGATCATTCACTGAAAGATGTAGAGGGTACAACCAACCCTACCAGTTCAAGACTGGAAAAATTGTTGAAAAGAAAAGAAAAGCCAGCGCTACAGAATTTAAGCCAGCGCGCTTCAGAGTCAAGATAAAAAAGATAACCGGGTATGTTGTAAATAAAATTATCATATGTACGCATACCTTTTATATTCTTGACGATCTTGAACTCTGAACTTCCTTTTCTTTGCGCAGACCTGTTAGAGTTCCAGTCGTTCCCGATCAGATTATTCCAACAGGTCAGGTGATCGAGGGCATCTCCGACCAAGACTTTCCTCAGGCAAGAAATCCTGAGGAGGATGTGGTTAGGGAAGCCCCGAGCCTGCTTCAGTGTTGGAATCCTATTTGAATCCTGTGGTGATTGTCACTCCGTCAGCAGAGGTAGGCATCTCTGCAGATCCACAGCAGATTCCAACTTCTGAAAGGAACTCCTCCTATACTAACAAGTTCCCTTTCTTTCCTCGATTTATCGATGATAAGGAGCTTGATGAAGCATGGAGGAGAGTATCAGATCGCCATGCAAAGGCAAATTCTGATAAGATTTTTTTCGATTATAATGATGTGGTAATTCAAGTAAGTGTCCTCAACCATTCTAATAGTTTTCTTTGAAGTTCACAAGAAACTTTAAAGAAAAAATGCTATCCATGCAGCATATGGTTGAAAATTTTGCTGCGATCGGAGGACAAACCGATCGAATTAAGAATCTAGAGCAAAAACACTCCGAACTAGAAAGTAAGCACTTTCTTCTTAATTTATCTTTTTCCAAGACTTTCCTTTCTTCCTTTAACTATTCTCCCTTATCGAATTTGATAGACTTGGAGAAAATAAAAGAAGAAGCTTTGGCTGAAAAAGCCAGAAGAATAAAGCTTGAAGAGGAAATTCAAGCTAAAAACCGGTCGATCGAAAACTTGACGACCAGGCATGAAAAATACATAGAAAAATCCAGGAAGAAGGCCGAAGGTAACTTAGTCGTAGACTTGACTTAGTATTTTTTTTCTAATCCTTCTTGCTTAATGTTTGCTTTGCTTATACAGAACAAAATAAAGCATTAAGCAGAGCACAAAAAGCTTTGGAATTTGAGCAAGAAAAAGGGGCAGCAGTTATGTTTAACCTTGATGAACAAATTACTGCACTCAACAATATGATCTTTGATATGGGATCAGGATCAATGTTGCCTTCCTTAAGTGATCCAATGGAAAAGGTAAATTACCTGGGCCATCTTTTGGAGGACCTTAAGGGCTTGCTCAAAACTACAAGAGATAATTACGCCCAGACCGTAAAGGAATCTATTGCTAGTGGAGTTAGTCTTGCTTTGGCAAAACTGAAGGCGTCCGACCCCTCTACCAATCTTCAGGCTATTGAAGAGAATTTTAACTGCTTGCCTGAGGAGGCGACCAAGTTTCTCAAGGAAGTTAAACCTCTTGGAGACAAGGTTGCAGAAGAAATGGAGATCGGATCTCCATCCAGCAGTGACTAATGGAGGGCAATCTCTAGTAGTAAAAAACCCTGCAAAAGTGAGAGAGAGAGAGTATGCAAAAAATGTGTAAAAACTTACCTTTCTCTTATCAATGAAAAAAAGAATTTTTGTTTATCCGGTCGACTGTTTTACCTAGCCCCCGACTGTTTTATAGTAGAACAACTTTAGTATAAAAGCAGTAGGCTAAGAATATGAACTTAAGTCTCAACCATTGTTTGAAAGTAAGTACTGATTGTTGAGAAAAAAAACTGATCGTGATAATACTAGGAAACCTTTTTGGTCGGAACCACTGTTAGGTTTCGACTAGTTGTAAATCTATTTTTCGTAATCAAAGTACTTACTAAGACAATATATGGTCGGAAGGAAAAAATATTTTTTTCTTGACAAGAGGAAATTATATGCAAAGACATATATAATAAACAAGAAGTGGTTTTATTTCTATGCAGTGCTCAACGCTGGTCGGAATGAACTTGCTAAGAAATGAAGATATAGATTGTATTTCGCAATACGTGTTCATGCTCTAGTCCGACTAGTAGCGAGGATCGTAAGAAAAGGACCGTCGCTAGGAAGCTCCTTCCAATGGGCGGAACCACATGTAAAAAAGGAGAGACTTCGACTAGGAGGTTTTCCGTGTCCCGACCAGTAGCCAAACAAGAGTAGCACAGAATTTTGAAAATAAAAAATATAATCTCCATAGTCTTAAGCATATGAATGCAATGACTGTAGCTAGGCTCACATATAAATAACATCACTTGCTTTTTGGATTGTTTTATTATTTATTAAACTGAATGGAAAAGAAATGAAAACTAAACGAAAAACTTACGCAGTTGGTCAATATTCCAAGAATTAGACAAAACCCTGCCGACTGACATAGCTAATCGTACAGAACCTGGTCGGGTGACTTCGACCACAGTATAAGGATCTTCCCACTTAGGAGAAAGTTTTTTGCGATTAGCTTGGTTCTGAATTTTTCTGAGAACCAGATCACCTACAGCTAGGCTGCGAGGTTGCACCTTACGACTGTGGTACCTTCGCATGGCTTGTTGATAGATTGCTGAACGCAGTAAGGCTTGGTTTCGTCGCTCCTCAAGGAAATTAACATCGTCGAGTCGTCTTTCTTCCTGATCGTTTTCATCAAAGCAATCAGTGCGAGCTGAACCAATTTTCAGTTCTGGAGGAAGCATGGCTTCGGCCCATAGACTAGAAAAAATGGTGTTTCACCGGTCGCACGACTAGTCGTCGTACGAACAGCCCAAAAAACAGAAGGAAGTTCTTGAACCCAAGCTCCTGACCGTTTTATTAACTGGTCGAATACCCGGCATTTGACCCCCTGCATTATGATACCATTGGCACGCTTAACTTCTCTGTTACTCTGCGGATGAGCAAATAAAGCGAAATGGATTTTGGTACCAAGGTCATCGTAGAATTCCTGGAAATTGCTGCTGGAGAATTGGGTACTATTGTCCTTGATTATACGACTGGGTACACCAAATCGTGTAATCACGTTTTTTGAGAGGAACCTCTTAACAGCCCCAGTTGTAGTTTTAACAACTGGCTCGGCTTCAATCCATTTTGTAAACATGTCAATCATGACGAAAAGGAATTCGAAGCCCCCGGGTGCTTTTGGGAAAGGTCCTAGAATGTCTAGTCCCTAGGTTGCAAAAGGCCAAGAAAGAAGAATTGTTTGCAGAGCTTGTGCCGGCTGATGTACTTGTTGGCTATGAAACTGACATTGTGCGCGCTTCGTCACGAGCTCTTTTGCATCATGAAGGGCAGTTGGCCAATAGTATCCTTGCTGAAGGCTTTACCGACCAGTGTTCTGTAGGAATAATATGCTCCACAGACTCCTCTATGAATTTCGGTTAGCAACTTAATTTCATCCGAGTGAGATATGCATCTCATCAACACTCCATGAGATCCTCGTTTATACAAGGTACGTTCGATTAGAGTGTATGATTTGGCTTTTCGTGCTATACGATTAGCCTCTACATCATCTTCTGGAATTAGGTCATGCTGAAGATAATTGTAGATCGATGTCATCCAATCTCTACCATGATCGTCACCGATCTGTGGAGCATCTATGTGACCAGAATCAATTGGATTGACCTGATGTGAACCATTGATGTTCTCGGAAGGCTCAATTATCAAGGGTGAATCGAGTTGCTCAAGAAAAACTCCCGACGGGACGGTTGACCTAGTGGAGACCATCCGTGCCAACTGATCTGCTAGAAAGTTTTCCTTTCTAGGAATATATTGGATCTGAAAACCGAAGAAGTGCTTTTCGAGTTTTCGTACTTCCGCCAGATAAGACGAGATCTTGGTACTTGAGCATTGATACTCTTTCCCTACTTGATTCACTACTAGTTGAGAATCGCCCTTCACTAGCAATTTGCGAATCCCGGGCGAATGAGCTGCTCGAAGTCCTGCCAGCAAACCTTCATATTCCGCTATATTGTTAGTAGCGGGAAAGTTAAACTGAATGGCGTATTTAATGTATTCGCCAGTAGGAGATATCAAGACGACTCCAGCCCCTGATCTTTTAAGCATTAATGAACCATCAAAGTACATTGTCCACTCGTCGTGGGGCTCGTACTCGAGTTCCTGCTTAGGTTCTGGGTTTGTCCATTCGGCAATGAATTCTGCTATTGCCTAAGACTTTATAGCTGTTCGTGAGATAAAATGGAGATCGAACGTCCCTAGTTCAACTGCCCACTTTGCTATTCATCCTGATGATTCCCTGTTTCCAAGGACTTGACCTAAGGGATATCCTATAGGTATGACCACTTTGTGGGCCTTAAAGTAATATCTTAGTTTCCTTGAAGCCATAAGGAGACCATAGAGCAACTTTTGTACCGGTAGATATCTTTCCTTTAGTCCATGTAAGACGTCGCTTACGTAATATACTGGTCGTTGAACGTTTTCACGTTCTACGACCAATACACCGCTGACAGCCTGTGGCGTTGCTGCCACGTAACTCAACAGTGTTTCTTTCGGTCTTAGAGAAACTAAGACCGAGGCACTTCCAAGGTACTCTTTTTGTTTTTCAAAGGCTTCGTTGGCTTCTTTCGTCTACTCAAAACTCCCATGCTTCCGAAGAAGTTTAAAGAAAGGTAATCCCTTCTCACCTAACCTGGCTATGAAACGACTTAGCGCTGCCATACAGCCAGTTAGCTTCTGGACCTCTTTCCTCGTGGTCGGGGGACGCATCTGAATTATGGCCGATATCTTCACCGGATTTGCTTCGATACCTCTAGCCAAAACTAGGAAACCAAGAAGCTTTCCAGCGGAAACCCCGAACACACATTTCTCCGGATTCAACTTGAGGTTATGTCTTATCAAGTTGTTGAAAGTTTCTTGTAGGTCAAGAATATGATCGCCGCGTTGATGCTTTACATGGTACAGCGACTTTTGACATTCTGGCATCTGGATTGAGTGGCTGGTTATTCTGAGGATGCTGGCTGATGTGGTGATATTCTTTGCAATAACTGTAACATAAACGTGTCGAATCTTGCGACTTTTTTGACAGGGCTATGGAAGAACGACCATCCTCCTTGAGGGTTGAAGCTTGACGCTTTGCAGGGCATCTATGGGCATAGTGGCTTTGCTTACCACACTCGAAACACTCTACTGGCGATACCGACTTGCTTCTCTTTCGAGGCTGGTTACTAAAGTCAAACATTCTGCTTTTATGATCCTTCAGTTGACATATCTTGCACTGACAATGGTTTGCCTTCTTTTGCTAATACTCGACTTCGACTGAAAATTTTCTCATCGACATTGTGTGCGTGTCAACACTGAATACATGGGGCATTGGCTCGCATAATGATCTTTGCCTTCACATAAGAAACATGTGATCTTGCTCATTGGACATTCTCCAATGTAATGGTTTTTGCAATCGAATACTGATATTGTGCTCATCGACACTATAGCTTACTTCTTCACAATGGCTATAAACCTATTCTTACGCTTATAAAATTTGGCAGACTTCTGGTGGCTTATTGACTAGATTTGGATGAGGACATCGAATAACAAGTTTCTCTTGATCACTCTTACTCAATGTTGAATACTGCGATGAAAAGATGAGGCAAACTACGACCAAATGATAGTCAACTTGTCACGATGGTAGCTACATGAAATATTTTCCAATTAAGATAATGCAACACTTCTTGATGATAAGCGGCATAAGGCAACCTTCGTTATCATTGCATTGCACAACAATTAACTTATCCCTATGGTGCGAATCCAAGATTACTCGCATTCTTGAAACTTGAGTGAGCCTTCAAAGATAGGTGGTTTGGTCATCATGAACTTTACAAACTCGAACGAGGCGTCCGCATGCTGGGATACTAACGATTTGTGTATCCTTTCAAAGATTACTATTGTCAAGCAGGTTGCATAAATCGTCGACGCGTGCCGATTAGGGTGACGGAGAAGAGTGGTTCGAGGCTCTTATGTTTCCTACACTTGTTGGTGATAGGCTGCTGGTTGGCGCCTACTTTAGTATCGAGGCGGTGATGGAGCAAATGCCTTGCTTGGTTATTTTGATTCAACAAATTGACAAGGTAGCGGCTGATGCGGTTCTCGCTGGGTCATCATGTTGTTCATGTTTACGCATCATCGCGTTCATGAGTTGAGTCTGAAAGTTACAAAAAATTAGTCATGGTCGGATCTACTACTCACAGTATCGATAACTATCCACTTTGGAATTGACAAGATGCAGAGCCGTACATACTTGCCTCAAGATTACCGACAAAGTTGGTTTCATTGGGGTTCTTCATCTCTTTGTCACCAAGACTAATAGATGAGAGGGAAAAGCACAAGGTAAGAGAAGAAAATCTACTAAGGGAGCTGGTTTAACTCGACGAACACTAAGGAACACACAAATAAACAGGAAAGCTATTAAGAGGCATAAAACTCACTGACCAAACTACACATAGAAGAAAGGAAAAAAATCTAATCGTCTAGTCGATTAAACTCTAATTTATTTGGGCTACTTGGCTCCAACACATGGGAGGAACCAACACCGATTTATCCTATATGGTCGGTCTCAAGAAAATCAAGCTAGTCCTTGCCTTCATCAAACGCTAGTCGCTTGAGATCCTTGCGCGCTAATCTTGGAAAAAGAGAGGCGACGTACAACTTCTTCTTGGTCTTAAATTCTTGCGATGAACTTGTCTTGAACACTTGGAGTGATGTCGGCCAGCGCTGTTGTTGGTTGCATGGTCTTGAAGAGTTACTCAAAACAGACTCTTGGGCATCCATCGAGGCATTTGGCACAGAAAATGACAGCTATGGAAGTTATGAGGAAAGAAGGTCCAATTTAATACTCAAAATGGTGAGGAAGAATATAGACGAGAAAAGAATAGAGTGGAAGAGAATAGAAGCTAGACAAGATGAGAATAACACATCATTAAGGTTTTCCATTTGTAAAATAAGTTTTGAACTTTTCCTTAAACACGGCCATTCTAACTAAGGTCACGACTCTCTGGTCGATATGGCTCACGATACCACACATCGGGACCCAAATATGCAAATCTGGACCCTTTATGTAAAGCGCACTAATCGAGGATCACGCTAGTGCACACATGTAACATATCGATGAAATATCAATTCCATATACAAAGATGACTAATAAATAGACAAATAACAATAATTATCAGAGTAGAGACCTTAAGGTCAAAGCTTACAATTAATGTCTCAGAAGACAAATAGCTCAATAAAGCTGCAGCCGAATGTAACGGAATAACCGGTCGAAGCCCATCCATATGCCCACAGGCAATCGAATTGGGAGTAGCGACCTAGTTCTCCACGCATCCTTGAGGTAGACCTTGTTGGTCGACGATTCTTCCACTACATTGATTGTTTATAGCAAGTATGAGTACACACCGTATCGCAAGTCATACCACAGAATGCAATTTATAGATGATGGCTTATTCCAAAGGAATGGCTACGTGGTTATTTTGCGTAAATGCAACATTTGCAATTGAATACAAATAATAGATTGAAAGCATAATTCAAAACAAATAGACAATAATAAGTTAACAATTGATTTCACAAAGGACACACAGTCTAATCAAGTTATTCACACAGCTGCACAAGTTATCTCACACGGTTGACTCTTCCCATTTGTTTTATGAAAATATACCCCTCGTGTGAAATTTTGAGCATGTCCATGCAAGGGGACGCGGCTATTCGAATAGATTGGTTTAAACACTCTGCGGATGTCGACACTTTACCCATAAGATGTAACCAACCGGATCAGAGTTGATCACAACAAAACCTTTTAGAAACTTCATCTCAAACAATGACACTCCCGATGTGCTTTCCTGCCGTCCAATTTGTACACACAACTCTTGGAGCGACACACACCGCTTGGGCAGGGATGCGTGATCCGTCCGCGATGTGACCCAATGTGGTACACACCTCCGACCCATCACTGCAGTTTAAATACAACTTTGAGTTGTCAATGTCAAGACTCCATAACTTACTAAGTCGGACCCGGCCCATACTAGGCATGTGGTGAATACAGTAAAACCAGATTCAATGCGCACAAAGTTAAGTCCTTAATTGACCAAGGCAAGACTTCTGTTTACCCAAATCACAAAGTTTAAAGCACTGACTCCACGTTCACACAGATCCACCACTTACCTTAGTCTAAATCTTTTCCCACCTTGATTATGTGCAACACATGCCATCAACGAGTAACGACACCACGCACACAGTTTCATCACATAGTTCCATAATCACTTAGTCAAGTTTATAATTGCAACTCATCACATGAAAATGATGACTCGTGGCATGGCTAGTGGTCTAATCGTGTCTAACCAACCCACGTTGGTGCTACGATAATACCAACTAATAATTAACCAACCTAGGGTGACAAAAGATCATAGCATATAATAGACAAGGTGGATATAACAAATTGGATTAATAACTATCCCAAAAGCATTTAAATAAATACTTGAAATAGAATGCAATACATTGAAACAAAGTATTTTTGAAAACTATGTTCAATATGATCAAATGTATAACTTGCCTTGCTATAGCAATGATGGTCTTTATTTATCTTCAATCTTCTACTTCCTTGCTCTTGACTCCTTGAGACGATTAGGGCTTCAGCGTCTACGCGATAAAGATAGCGCCAAAACAAACACAATTCAAAGACAAATCAAATAAACTCCAAATTGAAATTGAATGATACTTGGAAGATAGATATTGAATTTAGATGAATGTAGGAATTTGAATAGAGTTCAATCAGAATTGAATGAATAAGATATGGCTTTTGGAATGATGAAAATAAAAGAGAGACAAGGCGACAAGTGGAATATTATCGGAATATTCTATTCGAAAATATTAGAGAATGATTGAGTGTATGACATGTAGAGGCAGTGATATTTATGGATTTCTAGAATTAAAAATAATTCGGAAATAAGGTAGAGAGAACGACATGTGGGACCAATAAGATAAATGATTTTCAAGAATTAAATTAATTTTTGAATATAAGATTAGGGTTGACATGTGGGGCACTGGTCTATGGACCAGGTCCCGCGGAGATCGCTAGTCCACAGTGGACCAAGCTCATGGAGGAGGGTTGACCAAGGTTGGTGACATGCGGGACCGCATGTAAGAGAAGAATTAATAATTAGGGTTTTTATTTGGGTGGATGACATGTAGGTCAACATGGAAGTGAGAGAGAGATATATATCTATGTATACATACATACATACATACATACATGCATAAATGCGTCGTGCATATATATATATGGGCTTGGGTGTTGTGGATAACAAGTGGGGCCAAGTTGATAAAAAGAAAGAGTTTGATCCATGATATATATCTTGATTGGATGATATGTAGCATGTAGGCCCACACACTAGAGAAGAAAAAAGATGTCCTTGAGCGGATGAACCAACATATCGTCTTGCGTTGGAGTATGGTGCAAGCGGTGGCCTCGCATGAAAGTTTTAGCATGAGATGGCAAGCAAGAAACAAAGAAATAATTACAGGAGAGAAAGATCAACGAGAGGAGAGACATGCACTTGAATTATTGGTTGAAAAAGACATCGGTAGGCGTGTACATGATGGCGTTGGCTTGCTGCTGTAATAGCGAGGCGGATAATAGATTAACATAGGAAATCTAAAAGATTGGTGGGGCTCAACCAGGCGAATTAACTGATGGACGTCCATCAGTTCTATTACCTCTGGTAGCTGGTGCTTGATTGCCCACGCCATCTCCGTTAGTATGTGGTGGTGAGGCAGCGGGTGCAGGACCTTACAGGGCATTGCGATCAGCATTTCCGATCGCATTGACCTCGTGTTTCCAGCATCGATCATCCGAAGAGTTTCCACTGTACTCAGTGGAGAGCTTCCTAGTGCTTCTACCAGACATTTCCACGATGGAGACCGGTCGGAGATGAGCACCTCTTGAGGCCTCCGAGGTGGACTCAGCCTGATACGGCGAACTGCCGATCGTATGCTGAGCTTTATCATCCCCACTCAACCCATGGCCAGCGAGGGTTTCATCGACACCGTTACCAGATGTCGGTTGGCTCTTGGAATTTCCAGAAGCCATGGGCGTATACCTGTCAGTCATGATGGTGTCGAGAGTGTATTGACTCTCGGATTGTAGGCCTGAAGTTTTATCACCTTCTTTGCCGGTCGGAAAGACCGGGCTTGGAAAGATTCTTGGACGCTCCGAACTGGTCAGAGTGGTCTGTCCCTCGGGAAGCGCCACTTGTTGCAGTGGTGCGTCCTCATCCATCTGCTCGAATTCAGCGTCATTAGCTACTTGCGAACCGGCAGAGGAAGAAGAGGACGACGTCCAATCACCCTGCATAGCCTAGATGCAGGCATCCATGTCAAGGTTTGAGTAATCGTCCAGATCGAACCAATTCTCCTCGTCCCAAGTTCCTGCCATGATCTCATGAACAGAAGGATGAGCGAGGATTTGATGAGCAAGGAATTCCTTCAGAAGATTTGCGCCCTCTTCCCCACGGACGACGCCAACTGTCGACGATCGAATCGCCGATCTTATGAATGTATGAAGAAAAAGAGGAAAATGGCACGTATCTTCTGGAAAGTAATGAGACCGCTTTATTGCCGTGGAACGCTATTACAATGGGTGTACGTAAACTAGACTGAAGACTAACTCGGGAATACAATGCTCTTGAGAGTGTTTCCCAATCTATCTTCACTGTTCCGGCCTCCTCCACCTCGGTTCACAGTCCTCCTTATGTAGTTGATGAAGCGTTGACAGTTGTCCCTAGGAGAGACGCCTGTTGGAGAAGCAGGCTGCCTGAGAGGGCGCGCTTGACATCATGTCAATCGTGTACGTTATATGTCAGTGAGCCACTTAACCGCATTCCTGTGTCTTAGAGTTACCGCATTCCTGTGTCTTAGAGTTACGTATCGTCGCGTGGTATGGAATATACAGCACGTGTTCCATTCTTCACACGGTAGAGGATATATCTAGCGCTAGATCCAGATATTAGTTCAAGGCTTTGTGGGCTTTTGACTGGTCGGAGACAAGGTTGAGGACCTTCTCCGACCAGGTTAGATATTGTGTAACCTCTGTAATCCTCACGACCAGTGAAGTCGTTAGCCTTAGGGGTTACGACCATGAAGACATATGGTCTTTTATCTATTTAATAATAAATGGAGATTTTAATCCTCGTCACCTTGAGAAATGAAGAACTCATCTCATATATTCTTGCAGGACTGGACGCCGATTACAATCCGCTGGTTACATCAGTCACAACTAGAGCCGATACGATGAGCCTCAATGACGCCTAAGCACATCTTCTCACTTTTGAGATGCGACTTGATATCTAAAATTCTGGTATTCAGGTTTCAGGAGCTTCAACCAACACCATCTCTCGCGATGGTAGGAGTGGTCGTGGTCGAGGACGCGGACGCGGATGAAGTGGTCGTGACAACCATGATTGGCAAGGTGGTCGTGATAACTAGACACCGAGACGCACAACACCAACTGAACGCATGCACTGCTGAATACATACAGAGTAACAGAGAAACAAAAAACTGGAACATGAACATATTGATTTTGACGAACAGGATGGCCGGCGGCCGGCGGCGAAGGGTCAAAACGGAAAGGAAACGACGAGCCGGACACGATGGTGCGGTCGGATTTTGAAAATACTCACCGAGGAAGGAGAATACGCGAAGAATACGGTTGGAATACGACGGACGGCGAAACTTCGGCGAACTTAAGGCGAAGGGGCTGGCACCATCACGTAGAGCACGACGACGTGAACCCAACGCCACAGACGGTTCGCCCGGCGGATGTCGGATGAAGGAGAAACTCGCAGCGGAAGATTTTCGGATGAACTCCGTATTCCGTGAACTGCGTTGAATACAGATCGATTCGGAGTAAACCAAATCAGGGGATTGGAAGAGGACGTCGAGACGGACGCGTGGGCGCAGACGGCTCGCATTTATATGCACCGAGCGAAAAGATATGAAGATTTGAATTTTAGAGTTGGAAACGAAAACGACGATGCGGCCGACGGTTCGGTTTCTGGACGTGCGGCTGGAATTTCGGGATGAACAATACCGCATGGTACTGTTCACGTGGGAGGAGAGAGAAAGCAAAAATGATTTTCGGATTTTAATTAAAAGGCAACAAATCGATAAGATAGAATAAATAGCAAACAAATCCAGAAAAATCCCTAAAAATACCAGAAAATTCCTGGAAACACCAAGAAGCCAAATAAAATAGATTTTGATTAAATTGATGTTTAGATTAGTCAAATTAAATATTTTTAATTTAGAAAAATTCCAATTAAGCTTTATTAATTCAAAGAAAATTAGTGAAATTTTTCAGGGACTTAAACTACACAAAAGATTTTTGAAAAGCTAAATTTTGGGATGTTACAAGAAACATGGCCCTAATCCGTTCTGCAGTCTATCAACAAGCCCTGCGCAGATACTACGATCGTAAGGTCCAGCCTCGCAGCCTTGCTGTAGGTGACTTGGTATTGAGGCTCTACCAATCCAAGTCTAATCGGAATAAACTCTCTCCTAAATGGGAAGGTCCTTACACAAAGGTCGGCTAACTCTGTGGCCTGCAGACGACTAGCAATGGAAGATGGGCAGGTTCTCTTAAATTCTTGGAACATCGACCAGTTACGCAAATTCTATGTGTGACCAACCTCTCAGGCAATAAAGGTCCAGGTTCCTTCTACCTCTTTTGTATTATTTTTGAGTAGTGCTTTTATAATCTTTCGACTTTGATCCAAAACACCCGCTTTCTACACCGGTCGAAAGGCAAGTAACATCATCTAGTCAAGTCTCTCCTCTCTGCATGTGGTCCCGCCCACTAGAAGGAACTTCCTAGCATCGACTGCTACTCACTTTTGTTGCCAATACAGAGAGCTCAGGTTCTATCTAGTCGAAATATTCTCAAAGCCAACTCTTTTAACCTTAGTTTATTTTTTCAGTAATTTTGAAAAATATTCTAAGTAGAGTGCACTTTCTTATGTTTATTCGACTACCTTTGGTGTACTGATTCGCTTTAACCGGTCAAGGAAGAGACACACCTAGTCGAAGTCTTTCCTCTCTGCACGTGGTCCCGCCCACTAGAAAGAACTTCCTAGCGTCGCCGCCTCCCACTTTTGCTACCGAAAAGACTTATCAAGTCCACCAAAAAGGGCGAACGAATTATCAAAGTCCTCTAAGACGCTTGCTTAACTCAAGTTGTCGCTTTTGGTTCGATTAAACCAATGGAGATGGTAACATCACCTAGTCGAAGCCTTTCCTCTCTCGCACGTGGTCCCGCCCACTAGAAGGAACTTCCTAGTGTCGAGTCGCTTTCTACTCTTTCGACCAAAGGCTTGACAACCATAACAAAAACTATAAGTTAAAGAAACCTCTCTTTGTTTTCAGAAACCCCATTTAACACACTATTTACTTAGATTGTCCAAACAAACTAAGCAAATAGTCGGGGGCTAGGATAAAGTTATTAATTTGACTTCAATTCTTAGTCTTTCATTCGTTTATTATCTTTTGAGTTACTAATTACTCGACAAGATGATTTGCAGGAAACAAGATGGCCTAGGATAAAGTTATTAATTTAACTTCACCCTTTGGTTTTTCATTCGTTAGTTATCTTTCTAAGTTGCTAACCACTCGACAAGATGATTTGCAGGAAACAAGATGGATCATATATTACTCGTCAACAGAGATTGTCTGCCTTACAAAGTAGTTACAAGATTACTCTGAAGGGGGAGTGCCTAGCTGCATTTCCTCCGCTACCTTTTTGCCAACCGATTGCATTTCCTCAATCAATCGACTTGCCTCTGATTCAGGGCAGTCGAAGTCGGCTTCAATTGGTTGTACATTAAGGCAGGGGTCTTGAGCTTTAAGTTTCGCCAGAGCGTAACTTACTGCAGCTTCGACTACCTCCCTTATTGATTCAGCTTGATTAGCCTTCAAAGTGGTCACCATTTCTTGCAAGTTTCCGACTTGTTCCCCAATGGTACTTATGTGAGCAGCTACAGTATCTTCTCGAGGAGTTTTTCCCTCAGAATGTAGCTCACCAAGTACATTGTTCAGGAGTGTGATGTTGCCTTGAAGACTAGTCTTCATCGACTCCATCTCCTGCTGGGTACGAGTCGAAGCCTCGCGAAGATTCTTGTTTTCGACCACTTGTTCTGAAAAGAATAAAACCGGTCAAACAAAAATAAACTTCTAGAGGAAGCTAACACAAAGATAATTGTAGGTAAAAGCATTTCTTACCTACTAGTTGAGAATCCAATTTCTTGACCTCTTCTTCATGGGAAGCAATGGTTTCAGCGTGCTTTTTCTCCCATGCTCTGATGTCCTCTCAGATTCATCTTAGCAATGCGACGGACTCATTGTAGATCAAGGTCTTCTGGATTTCACCTCGAGACTTCTCAACTCTAAGCAATTTCTCTAACAAGAAATTAGCATAAGAAAAGGGAAAGTACTCGAAAGGACAACAGTAAAGATTTGCTTACTCATCAATCGAAGTTTTCAGCCCTCGAGTTCCCGATCCTTATTCTTGGTAATGCGGAAAACTCTGAATGACCAAAGCTTTATCTCCAACTTCGTCCGAGCTTCCTCATCTCATCTTCTTTTTCAAAAAGAAATGAGAGATGGGTAAAGGTCAAATTCAAAAGCAATCTTAAGTTCAAGACTTATCGCTTATTTTTCCTCGCAATCTTTTAGATGCAGAGATGGCTTCTGAGTCTATCCGAGAGGACTAATACTGCCCTTAGCTTTCTCGACTCCTCTTTTCATAATCGAGTGAGTCACTAAGGTCTTCGTGTCACTTTTTAGCCTACAGAGGACAAAAATGAAGATAAACATCAACCGATTGGTTGCAAGTCCTTCTACGACCACCGACCTAGTCGTAAGTTTTTCTACGACTATGTCATGGTCGTAAGTCTTTCTACGACCACTTACTGGTCGTAAGTAGCCGTAAGCTCTTTGTGATCAATACTTTGTCATGAGTTTTTCCATGACAACTCTCGTAAACACTATACGAGTAGTCAAGTCGAAACGACTATGAGCAATGCTGACTTACCATCTCTCCGTCAGATACGTGAGTTCTTCCTTCTCTTGTCGTAGCTCTAAAAGTTGTCGATGATACTCACCGACAATGTCAATTTGCTCCAGAGCTTTCTGCAAGAAGAAGACAGTAAGAAGAAAAGAAAAGCCACTTATATAAGCATTCTGCAAAAATACTCACATTCATTGTCGACCTAGCGAAGGTCGAGTACACCAGCTCCGGGTTCTGCAGCTTGTCTATCCTCGCAACTTTATCCCACCACACCTCCTCAAGGCGCTCATTATCGAAAGTATCTCCTCTATTGGGAATATCCTTGGGATGGGGGACTCGGTCGCGAGATCGGTAAGCAGCAGACCCTATGACGGAGGCAGGTCCAAAGAAGTCAGCACATAAGTTGAAATATTCTTCATCCTCTGATTCTGTAGCTGTACTTGCTCTTTGGACACCGGAAGGAATGTCTACCACGACCTCCTTTCTGGCACGGCGTACAGAGTCATCCTCACCTTGACCAGAGGCTTTGCAATGCCTCGTGGTCTCTACAACCATTTCAGAGGTCATAGCTACCCTTTCGGTGGTCGAGCACGACCTCGAGAGTCGCTGTCGCCTCTCGTGGTCGTAGCTACGACCTCAAGCAGTCAGAGCTACAACCTCAAGAAATGAAGAAACCACTTTGAGCCACCTCTGGTCAAGGAGATCCTTCAACCACTTCCATTATTACCTCTCCACCATCAAGAGGTGACAATGGGCTTCTCAACTAAGCATCCCCGGGTCAAGGAGTCGGATCAAATAAAGAAAAGCAAATCAGGTTGTGAAAAGGAAAAAGGTAAATGTTGTTCTTACACTTTAGTACATTTCACATACCTTTGTACCCTGGTCTTAACCAGGAATTTAGGAGCAATCCTCCCAACGGAGGATTTCTTCTTCTCCACGACCACGTCTGGTCGAGGTTCCACAATTGGCCCAGCTACGACCACGTCTGGTCATAGAGTTTGAACAGGAACCAGGGCTCTGGTCTCCTGGTTCTCTGGATGGCCGAGATCGCCTCGACTATTCCAAGAGCAAGACTACCTCGATCGCAGTTGTGCCGAGCAAAGATCGCCCTTCATAAAAGACATAAAATCTTTCCAGATCTCCTTTTCCCGCTGCTTAACAAAACTAGGAGTGGCAAGAATCGCAAAGATTCCTTGTCATAATAGAAGGGTACCTTAGCCTTGCGAGGTTTGCGCTTAAGAGATTCAGATGCTTCAACCTCCTCGGTTTCGATAGCTGCAGCCTCGGCTTCAGTTATAGCTATGGCTGCCGCAGGCTTTGTAGAGGGTCTGGTCGAAAGACCAGAGCTCGAGCTTGCTCCTCCCTTGTCGGCAGATTTTACAAGTCGACGCCTCTTAGAGGGAGGAGCCGAGCCTTTGTCTTTCGACAACCCAATACCAATGGTCATCAGTCGACTTCTTCGTCAGTCCCGACGATTTTTCATGCCTACTTTCAGAAGCAAAACAGTAAAAGAAGAATCACCGATCACCGTAAGTTTTTCTACGACTGCCAAGTCGTAAGTTTTTCTTTACACTTTCTTGATCGTAAGATATTCTACGATCACCATTAGTCGTAAGTATCTTCTTACGACTATAAAGTCCTAAAGAAAGAATCAACTTTTGATTACCTTTAGGCGCCTATCTTTCATCCGCAGACAAAACCGCAATGATTTGAGGAACCGCTACTCGAGGTGGCGGAGATTTTCACGATGAGTCCGACTCTAGAGTCAACCTCTACCTCGGAAAGATCCGTGTAAACAGATAAGAATTTTAGACAATGTTGAGAAGGACCAAACCGAGAGCTAAGTCGACGGCCACTTACCCTCGCCGTAGTCTCTCGTTGTCTCTCTCCCGAGTATCTCCACATTGGAGATGCTCGCTTCTTCAAGGGACTAATTCGCGGTGATGAAATCTTTCACCACATGCCATCCGGTCAGCCCCTCTTCTTTCAAGTCCTTGATGGCTTGAATATAGGGGGCAATCCGGCTGATATCTTCAGGAGTCGAATCCCATGAAGATTTCTTCTCGGCAGCCTTCCCCGCAAAAGAGAGGCTGTCTTCAGAGGTGACTTTCCAGTAAAACCACCTCTTCTCCACCCCGCCATGAAGACCGTAAAACTCAATATACTCCTTCGACTTCGAGTCGTGGAGCTTCAGACCGCAGCTTCCGGCGATTCCGGTTTGACGAGCCATCCCATAATAATATTGGAATAGCTCGAGGTCCGCCGGAATCCCCAAGTACGCCTCGCATAGGTACACGAAGACACTCAACATGGTAATGGAATTAGGACCTAAGTTCACCAATTCCACCCCAAAGTGCTCGAGTACCACTGTAAGAAAGGGGTGAGCAGCAATGGAGGCCGCACTCACAATACGCTTGGAAGACGGGATTTGTCCATTTTCCCCGATGGCCGCTACGCCTAATAGCCTAATCCACTTCACCGAGCCTTCTCGAATCTTCCCGGCGCGACCAAGATTTTGATCTTGGCCGCATCCATCTCCGATTCTTCCCATTCGAAACTCTCTTAGCCATTTCGCCGTAAACAAGAAGTTTTTTATTGGGTTGGCGGCGAGAAGGTGAAACCTAGTCGAAGACGAGAAAGCAAGAGCTCAAGAACAATGAGCGATTTGAGGAAAAGGTAAAAATCCAAGTCTAACTCCCGTGAGTTTTTATAATCGCACGATTGCCACCGCTTTAAACCGCCTCGCCTATAGGTCTATGGGAGTTGGTTGCACCGCCGAACCGCCTCATCTGGACAGTCCGTGAGAGTCGCTTGCAATTCCCGATGGTCCGCTCGAGAAAATTAGGTGCGATTGTCACCCCTGCGAAATTACTTTCTTGACCAAGTTTTTCCGGTCGAAGGAAGTATCAATCGGAAGGGTTTTTTCTCCGATCCCCCTATTACGACCACTTCATGGTCGTAGGGGTTTTTACGACTTTTTGATAGTCGTAAGCAATCTTCACAATTGCAACCGCTTCGAATCGCCTCATCAATGATCCGGGGAATCGCTTGCAATTCCCGCACGGTCCGCTCGGAAAATTAAGTTCATTTTGTCACCTCCAAGCGAAATTACTTTCTTGACCAAGTCTTTCTGGTCGAAGGAAGTATCAATCGGAAGGGTTTTTTCTCCGATCGTTCTACTACGACCACTTCACAGTCGTAGGGGTTTTTTATGACTTTTTGATAGTCATAAGCAACCTTCTTGACCAAGTAAATTCCTGGTCAAAGTAGCACTCAAATGTCGAAGAGTTTTTCCTTCGATCATTATTCTACGATATTTTCATAGTCGTAAGTCCATTTGCAAAACCTTCACCAAGTAAGTTACTTTCACTTGAAGCTGGGGGGCTAGATGACGAGGATCTAATAATCCTCATTTTATCTTTTATCTATAATTCTTATTATGGGTAAATATGATGTCACATAGTCCCCAGAAGTACCCCTTATATTTATAAGGGGGAGACCTACCAAGTGATTGTAAGATCGTCTACAATCACCCCCATAGTCGTAAGTCTTACTACGACTATGTCATGGTCGTAAGTCCTTCTACGATCACTACCTGGTCGTAAGTCTTTCTATGACCACTACCTAGTCGTAAGTCCTTCTACGACTATTGCACAGTCGTAAGCTCTACTACGACTTATACCCAGTCGTAAGTCATACTACGACCAAGTAAACAACGACCACCTTATAATCAAACCTACAAGCGAGTGGGTCCAATTGATTAAGGAATCCGAACGGTCCATACGCACTACTATTCTGCGTAGTAATAGTGCTTAAATACTCCATTACCTCTGAATGATAACTGCCAGACGGCGTGAAGAAGCCAATGCGCCGGTAATTACTGCCATCATGTGCCCATTACTGGCTCAATTAAGGCGCCTCTTCCGCAGGACAAAACGGCTACTTCTTCACGACTATATAAAGACATCAATCAGAGGGTGAAAAGGAGGGAAAGACAGAGCGAGTCAAGGGGAAACACAAGTATTATTCTCTGTAATAGTCTTAGTTTCTGGCTTGATCATCGAGAATACAGTCAATACCATACACACACAGGAGTAGGGTTGTTATTCTCCCTGAGAAGGCCTCGAACTCGCCTAAACATCCCGTGTCAACCACTCTGCGTGATTTCATCTTTAGGAGACCCCCCGAATCAAATAATCTTTACGTAAGATCGGTTCTAATACACCGACAAGAGGGTTGACCGCCATTAGAACTACCAAAGAACAGTGGCATGGCCATCTCGGGCACCCTTCCTTTTCAGTTGTTCAACAGGTTATTAGGTCAAATCAACTACATTGTTTAGATATTTCAAATAAGGTGTCAGTTTGTGGTACTTGTCAACAAGCAAAAAGTCATCAGTTACCTTATCCTAGGTCTACCAGTATGTCATCATCCCCTTGAGAAATCATATTCTCTGATGTTTGGGGGCCTACTCCTACTTCTGTTGAAGGGTATAAGTATTATGTGAGTTTTATTGATGACTATAGTAAATTCACTTGGATATACCTTCTAAAAAGTAAAGCTGATGTCTTGAAAATTTTTGTTCAATTTCAGAAACATGTTGAACGGCTTCTTGATAAATGAAACATCAGTATGCAAACTGATTGGGGAGGATAATATAAAAAATTCCATGGTTTCTTTATTCAAATAGGTATAACCCATCAAGTTTCTTGTCCCTATGCACATCAGCAGAACGGTGTCGTCGAGCGAAAACATAGGCATGTTGTTGAGGTCGGGTTATCTCTTTTAGTGCATGCTTCCATGCCATGTGAAGTTCTGGGATGCTACCTTCCAAATAGCTACGTTTCTTATAAATCGTCTTCCTAGTAAAGTCATTGATTTTTCCACTCCTTTAGAGCGACTTTTTGGGACTAAGCCAGATTACTCTTTTCTTAGAACTTTTGGATGTGCATGTTGGCCAAATCTTCGGCCATACAATCGACGAAAACTTTAGTTTCGTTCCACACGGTGTGTCTTTCCTGGGTATAGTTCTATCCATAAAGGATACAAGTGCTTGTGTGTCTCAACCGGTCATATCTACATCTCCAGAGATGTTGTTTCTTATGAGGGCATATTCCTGTTTTCAGTAAATACCAACTCAAAAGTTCCTTCTTCTGTAGCAGATCGGTTTGTTTCATCTTCTTTCCTTCAGCTCCTTTTTTTTGCAAATCCAATTTTATGGAGGTGACCATGTGACTAATGAGCTACCTACTAATCTGTCTAACTTGTCTTTTGAGTTGTCTGGTGATAATATGTAGTCTCAGGATGTGGAAATCCAACTACGACAGCTAATTGATGTTGTTTCAGGGCTACCGCAAGGTGTGGTAGTACTGCAGGGTGCTACCGCGGTAACTGGTGCGGCAGCGTTGCTGGGCACTGTTTCGATAGCTGATGATGCTGCTCCTCTGCCGCAAGACGTGAATTCTCTACCAGGTTCTGCCGTGGCACGATCACAGTCTGGTGCTGCCACGACAAGCTCACAGGATGGTGGTAGCAACAGGGCGATAATTGGCGAGGTTTCAGTGGAAGTTCTACCTGGTGCAGCAATGCAAACTCGACCTTGAACTGTTGGGGATATACCCTAGAGGCAATCATAGAAATGATTATATCACTTCTATGTTTATGAGTTATAGAATAAATGTTATTATGTTCCTTGAATGAATTATTATTTATAAAGATTAACAAGTATGTGACTTATTGGTGAAGCTCTTTATCTTATATGATGTCATTCTAAAAGTATCACTTGTCGGATGTTACTGGTCGGAACACTAGTGACTCATCGACTAGCACTTGTATTGATTGATGACCATGTTTCACCAGTCATAGATATGTTGATATCGAATCAATAATGTGAACACATATTAGAAAAAATGGTGTTGGATTAACCCACCTTAAGACACTATTTAAATTGTTATGATTTTATGTGTCATTAGTTGGTCTCAAGCAATGATGATGTATAATCCGTAGACCTGATATCAGCATGGTTTCCTACATGTGTAGTAGTACACTTAGGGGTTGCCAAACGCTACTCCGTAACTGGGTAGTTATAAAGGTAGCTTTCGGGTATGCTATGAAGCATGTGGAGGAATGTGAATGGTCGGATATGGGATTTGTCCCCCCTAACATAGCAGGAGAGATATCCCTGGGCCCCTCGATGTGGTCGGATAAAGAAAGTGTATGGTCATGTCACTAGTGGTCGAAGAATCAACCACATGAAGTTATTCGTCACTTGATCGAGAAAGTATTGAACAGTCCATGGATGATAAATTATTTCACATGGAGTTCAACCAGATATCGTGTGGTAAAGGGAGAATACACGAGCAGGTCGTTCAGTTCGAACATATACGGACTAGTCGTATGGAGATACAAGCTGGTCGTAGACTGGTCAAACACAATCACTAAGTGGTCGTAAACTGATCGTAAGGAGTTATGAACTAGTCATGACTAAATATGAACTAGTCGTATAGAGATACGAGCTGATCGTAAGTGATAAGGACCTGATCATAGATCATATTGTATTAAGGTTAGCCCGATATAATTTATGTGTATTCGAGAATCATTATGTCCTCCTAGGAACCTCTAACGACTCGTGATCGGAAAAGGGTTGCCGAGTCACAACCGATTACGCGTGAACCTACCGGGTCACACTCTTAACGGGTTGGAACAAACGAGTTCGGATAGAATCCGTCATGGGCTCTATATAAGGAGATGCATGAGGTTGTTGATAAACACAAGAGGGAGAACGTGAGTTGCTCCACGAAACCCTAGCCACCATCTTCTCAAGAGCCCTACCGTGCGAGTTGGTGCTAGCACACCGGCGTACTGCGTTTCACCCCTAGACGTGTGGATACCGTAAAGGCGCTACTACGGTTGCTGTTGCGCTCGAGGATGATCCACGATCTTCACAAGGAATGCAATTAGTTGCTAGAGGAGACGATCGATGATCGAGGGCGTTGGACGATCGACTACGACCGCTACATCGATGTATTCTTCGTTGGATCAGGTTGCTCCAACTCTTCTTCTGCTACATTGCGCGTATGGTGATAACGATCTATGGTCTCTTACTTGCATGGCATCCTAGTTTACGTGGTAGAATTTTTGAATTACCAACTAGTGTAGCCTACTCATATCCCTTCAGTGGTATTAGGACCAGGTTGCGTAGTTTTTGATCTAGATCAATCACATATACTTGATATGTGGTAATAGTAGATTGGATCTATTACTGATCAGGTCGGGTAACCTAGATCGGTTCATATGGATGGAACGATCTAGACACTGGTTGATAAGGTTGATCGATTTTTCGGCGATAGTAGATGGGTTTGCGAGAGGTATGACTTGAGAGCACCAATAATTTACTCGACTTGTTTACGACCGCCTTGCATGATACTCCTACCGGTCGGAATTCACCATCGGGGTATGCCGCAGGTGTGTGGTCGTATCGCTGCCCCTTCGAACCCCGCCCGCTAACCGACTAGTGGGACCGTCATACTAGGTAATCGTTATCGCGCTATATGGTAATATATGTTTATGTCACCCGATAGAATTGAATTCTATGCATAACACCTTTTGCAGGGATTGATGTGAATAGTATGGCCCATTGTGTATGTGATGCATGTAAGGATTTTACATGGCCTGCGTATCATGCTGTGTGAAAGCCATCGAGCTACATATTATTGTATAACGGTCTACGTACCAACATGTGATGCTTGATATTATCATATTTACTTCATTACTAGGCTTTAGGAGTAATTGCTTAGTAGATGAATAAGGTGATTTCAAGCATAATGGCTCGGTGAATAGGAAACATGGTGATGAAAATTGTCATGATAAGGGCCATACTATTTCACAGTTTAATATGATTATCTGTGAATGTTTATTTTGTTCATGTTATTCTATTTATCATGTTTTATCATTAGATATTTTAACATGGTAGAGTAGTATCCCTCAAGAAAAATTAAGTAAATTTGATGTCTTTCCAATTGTTGCACCTATCATGATTTTGATTGTTAATTGGTAGGTCTACCAAAGTAGGGTGTCATTAACTATCTTAATAAGATGGGGTGGGTGTCGGACACCTATATGCATAGTATTAGTTTGAATTGACAAGGCTATCAAAACGGTTTTGGACCTTTGGGCATAATGTTGGTCGTTGGGGTATAGAGATACCACCCAATAAATAAGAGTCATGTGAGATATGATTAGCAAAGGGTTGCTTACCTAAATCACTAAGTTTCTAGCAGTGGTGTCAAAGCTCACTAGGACTTAATGATATATGGGTCTTGGACCCACTATATGAAGCTAGAGGGAAAACCGGTCGTAGACCTGGTCGTAAATCATATAGTGGGAGTATCTTTTATTAAAATATTTAATAGAAGATCTAACATAAACATAGTGCTAATTTTTGCATATATTCTGTTGTAGATCATGGCACCTGGTACTTCCTCCACACCTACCTTTAACTTGCGATCTATTCTTGAGAAAGAAAAGCTGAATGGAACCAACTTCATTGACTGGTTTCATAATCTAATAATTGTTCTCAAACAAGAAAAGAAGGAATATGTTCTAGAGGGTACATATCCCGAGGAATCGAATGTCGATGCTACTCATTCTTCTTATGAGAAGCATTGCAATGACGCAGTCGATGTACACTGTCTTATGCTTTCCACCATGAACTCTGAGCTTCAAAAGCAATATAAGACCACGGATGCTAACAATTTGATTGTAGGTCTAAAAGGCATGTTTCAGGACCAAGCAAGGGAGGAGAGGTACAATATCTATAAGGCATTGTTTTATTGTAGGTTGTCAGAAGGTAGCCCGGCCAGTCCTCATGTGATCAAGATGATTGGTCATATTGAGAGCTTGAAAAAACTTGGTTTTCCCCTTAGCCAAGAGTTGGCTACTTATGTGATTCTCTAATCGCTCCCTGCGAGCTTTGAGCCCGTCATATTGAATTTTTATATGAATGGCATGGAGAAGTCAATATGAGACCACCGATGCTTACAATATGATTGTAGGTCTGAAAGGCATGTTTCAGACCAAGCAAGGGCAGAGAGGTACAATACCTCCAGCATTATTTTCTTGTAGGCTATCAAAAGGTAGCCCGGTCAATCCTCATGTGATCAAGATGATTGGTCACATTGAGAGCTTGGAAAATCGTGGTTTTCTCCTTAGTCAAGAGTTGGCTACTGATGTGATTCTCCAATCGCTCCATGCGAGCTTCGAGCCCGTCATATTGAATTTTCATATGAATGGTATGGAGAAGTCAATGATCGAGTTGCATAGCATGCTTAAAGATGTTGAGGAGAGCATCAAGAAAATTTTTAATCATGTGATGATGGTTCAAAATACTACTAGCTTCAAGAACAAGAGTAAGTCTCAGGAAAAGGGAAAAGGCAAAGGAAATACTCAAGATGAGATCGAGAGTCTCAAGGCTAAGCTTAAGAAGCTTAAGCTAGGTCCTAAGCCTAACACAGAATTCTACCATTGTCATGAGACTGGACATTGGAAGAGAAATTGCAAGAAGTACTTAATAGAAATGAAAAAGAACAAAGAAAATAAGACTTCTAGTTCAGGTATAAATATTATAGAAATTAATCTTGCCACTTCTCCTACATGTTCTTGGGTATTTGATACTGGATCGGTTGCTCGTATTTGCAATTCAATGCAGGGGCTGATAGGGATTAGAAGTTTGGCAAATGATGAGGTTGATCTTCGTGTGGGCAATGCAGTAAGAGTTGATGTATTAGCTATTAGCACTTTACTATTAGCTTTACCCTCATGATTAGTTACGGAATTAAATAGTTATTATTATGTTTATGCCTTAAGCAAAAATATTATTTCTACTTCTTGTTTAGGAGCAGAAGGTTATGAGTTCAGAATAAAGAACAATTGTTGTTCAATTTATTTTAAATATTTACTTTATGGCTATGCTCCATTGGTGAATGGATTATATGTTTTGAATCTTGCGATATATGCCTGTCTATAACATTAATGCTAAGAGACTTCAACCTAATGATTTGAATCTCACTTTTATTTGGCATTGTCGTCTAGGTCATATAAATGAGAAGTGCATGATGAAGATCCATAAAGATGATCTTTTAAACTCATTTGATTTTGAATTATTTAAAATATGTGAATCTTGTTTACTTGGCAAGATGACACGGGCACCTTTCACGACTATAGGTGAGAGAGCAAGTGACTTGTTGACCCTTGTACATACGGATGTATGTGGACCAACGAACTCTCGACCAGACGTGATTTTTAGTACTTCATAACTTTTACTGGTTACTTTAGTAGATATGGTTACATCTACTTAATGAGGCATAAGTCGGAATCATTTGAAAAGTTCAAAGAATTTCAGAATGAGGTACATAATCAACTTGGCAAGATAATCAAATGTATATGATCAGATCGTGAAGATGAATATTTGACCCATGAGTTGGGTAATCATCCAAAGCAATGTGGAATTATTCCACAACTTACTCCACCAGTAATGCCTCAATGGAATTGGGTGTCGGAACAACAGAATCGAACATTGCTGGACATGGTTCCGTCTATGATGAGCCAATCTGATCCTCTATTGTATTTCTAGGGATACGCTCTAGAAACAGCGGTTTTTACTTTAAATAGGGTTCCATCAAAAACAGTAGAGAAGACACCATATGAGATATGGACCAGGAAGTGTCCTGGATTATATTTTCTCAAGATATGAGGTTGTGAGGTTTATGTAAAACGTTTAACGTCTGACAAACTCACATCTAAGTCGGATAAGTGCTTCTTTGTGGGGTATCCTAAGGAAACTAAAGGATATTAATTCATAAGCGGGATGATAACAAAGTGTTTGTTGCCTAAAATCGTGTCTTCTTAGAGAAAGAGTTTCTTTCCAAAGAAGTCAATGGAGCAATGTGCAACTCGAAAAATTCGAAAAACATCTAAAAACACTTCAACTCCTACTAAACCTCTACAGAATGAATAAAATATTATAGAACATGTAGATGAGGTATCAACCCCATGTAAATATAAAAGGACACATCAATTGCCTATGAGGTATGGGCATGACATTTTATTATTGAATAATGATGAGCCTAAGACTTATAAGGAAGTGATGACGAACTCAGACACTGAGTCATGGCTTGAAGCCATGAGATCCGAGATAAAATCCATGCATGATAATCAAGTTTGGAACTTGATTGATGCACTGATGGTATTAAAACCATTGAGTGCAAACGGGTTTTCAAGAAAAAACATAGATATGGATGAAAATATTCACATTAATAAGGCATGACTGGTAGCGAAGGGTTTCAAATAAATTCAAGGTATTGATTATGATGAAACCTTCTCGCCTATCGCTATGTTTAAGTCTATCCGGATCATTCTAGCTATTGCTGCATATTTTGATTATGAGATATGGCAAATGAATGTCAAAATGGCTTTTCTAAATAGAAACCTAAGTGAGGATGTGTGCATGACATAACCTGAGGGTTTTGTCGATCCACGGGAAGTTAGAAAGGTATGCAAGCTTTAGAAATCCATCTATGGATTAAAGCAAGCATATCGGAGTTAGAACATTCATTTTAATGAAGTGGTCAAAGGGTTTAACTTCATCAAAAATGAAGAAGAACCTTGTGTTTACAAGAAGGTTAGTGGGAGCAAACTTATGTCTCTGATCTTATATGTGGATGACATATTACTGGTCGAAAATGATATTCCTATGCTTGAATTTGTTAAAACTGCATTAAGAAATAGCTTCTCAATGAAAGATTTAGGAGATGTAGCACACATTCTAGGTATAAGGATCTATAGGGATAGATCTAAAAGGCTAATTGCATTAAGCCAAGATGTGTACATTGACAAGGTGGTGAAATGGTTCAACATGCAAGATTCCAAGAAAGGTTTCTTGCCCATGTCATATGGAATTAATCTTAGCAAGAGTTTGTATCCTTCGACCAATGATGAGCGAGACAAAATGAGTAGAATTCTATATGCTTTGGCTATTGGATCTATCATGTATGGCATGCTTTGTACACAACCAAATGTGTCGTATGCTCTAAGTGTTACGAGCAGATATCAGTTAGATCCAGGTGAAAGTCACTGGATAGCAGTCAAGAATACCTTAAAGTACTTGAGAAGGACAAATGATGCATTCCTTATTTATGGTCGTGAGGAAGAACTGATCGTAAATAGTTACACCGATGCTAGCTTCCAAACTAACAATGATGATTTTAGATCGTAGTCTGGGTTTGTGTTTTGTCTTAATGAAGGAGCAGTGAGCTGAAAAAGTTTCAAGCAAGGAACTGTTGCTGATTTTACAACAGAGACCAAGTACATTGCGGCTTCCGAAGCTGCAAAAGAAGTTGTACGGATTAGGAAGTTTATTAATGAACTGGGTGTGGTTTCTAGTGCTTCTAGTTCAGTGGATCTCTATTATGATAATAGTAGAGCCATTGCATAAGCTAAGGAGCCTTAATCGCATCAAAAGTCCAAACACATATTTCGACGATATCGCATTATTCATGAGATTGTTGAAAGAGGTGATGTGAAGATATGCAAAGTGCACACGGATTTAAATATTATTGATCCGTTGACAAAGCCTCTCTCTCAACCTTAGCATGAGGTGCGCACAAGAGCCATGGGTATTAGATATCTGTATGATTGATTCTAGTGCATGTGGGAGACTGTTAGGGATATGCCCTAGAGGAAATCATAGAGATGATTGTATCACGTCTATGTTTATGAGTTATATAATAAATGTTATTATGTTCCTTGGATGAATTATCATTTATAAAGATTAACAAGTATATGACTTGTTGGTGGAGCTCTTTATCTTATGTGATGTCATTCTAAATGTATCCCTAGTCGGATGTCACTGGTCGGAACACTAGTGACAAATCAACCAGCACATCTATTGATTGATGACCATGTTTCACCGGTCATGGATATGGGGATATTGAATCAATAATGTGAACACATGTTAGAGAACATGGTGTTGGTTTGACCCACCTTGAGACACTATTGATATTGTTATAATTTTATATGTCATCAGTTGGTCTCAAGCAATGATGGTGTATAATCCTTAGACCTGAGATCAGCATGGTTTTCTACATGTGTAATAGTACACTTAGGGTTACTAAACGCTACTCCATAACTAGATAGTTATAAAGGTAGCTTTTGAGTATGCTATGAAACATACGGAGGAATGTGACTGATTGAATATGGGATTTTCCCCTCCTAATATAACAGGAGAGATATCTCTAGACCCCTCGATGTGGTCATATAAAGAGAGTGCATGGCCATGCCACTAGTGGTCGAAGTGTCGATCACATGAAGTTATCCATCACTTGATCGAGAAAGTATTGAACAGTCTATGGATGACAAATTATCTCACATGGAGTTCAACAAGATACCGTGTGGTAAAGGAAGAATACACGAGAAGGTCGTTCAGTTCGAACTGATATGATTTAGTCGTATGGAGATACGAGATAGTCGTAGACTGGTCGAACACAATCACTAAGTGGTTGTAAACTGGCCGTAAGGAGTTACGAACTGGTCATATAGAGATACGAGTTGTCGTAAGTGATAAAAACCTGATTGTAGATCATATTGCATTAAGGTTCGTCCAATATAGTTTATGTGTATTCGAGAATTATTATATCCTGCTAAGAACCGCTAACGATTTGTGGTCGGAAAAAGGATTTCGAGTCACAACCGATTAAGCATGAACCTACCTGGTAACACACTTAACGGGTTGGAGTAAACGAGTTCGGATAGGATCCGTCGTGGGCTCAATATAAGGAAATGCATGAGGCTATTAGGAAACACGAGAGGGAGAACATGAGTTGCTCCACCAAAACCCTAGCCGCCATCTTCTCAAGAGCTCTACCATACGAGTTGGTGCTAGCACACTAGCGTACGACGTTCCACCCCTGGACGTATGGATACCGTAGAGGCGCTACTGCGGTTGCTGTTGCGCTCAAGGACGATACATGGTCTTCACAAGGAACGTAATTAGTTACTGGAGGAGACGATCGGCAATCGAGGACGTTGGATGATCGACTACGACCGCTACATCGACACGCTCTTCGTTTGATCAAGCTTCTCAAACTCTTCTTCCGCTGCATTGCGCGTCTAGTGGTAACGATCTATGATCTCTTACTTGCATAGCATCCTGGTTTATGTGGTAGAATTTTTGAATTGCCAGCTAGTGTAGCCTACCCGTATCCCTTCACGGACATTGGTATGCATACATTAGTACAATGGAACCAACATCTCTTGATGAAGCATTTGCAAATCCAAATTGGAGAAATGCTATGGATGAGGAATATAATGTCTTAATCAAAAATAAAACATGGCACCTTGTTCCGCCTCATCTTGGACAGAATTTGATAGATTACAAGCGAGTGTACAAGGTTAAGCACAAAGTAGATGGGAGCATTGACAGATATAAATCAAGGTTAGTGGCAAAAGGATTCAAACAAAGGTATGGATTTGATTACGAATATACCTTTAGTCTTGTGGTGAAGACTGCTACTATTTGTCTTATTATGTCAATAGCAGTATCTCAAGGTTGGAGCTTGAGACAGTTTGATGTTCAAAATGCACTCTTAGATGGCATTCTAGAAGAGGTGTGTATGAAACAGCCACCAGGATATGAAGACAATGCATGTCTAAAAATATATGTAAGCTTGACAAGGCATTATATGGTTTGAAATAGGCGCCAAGAGCTTGGTATTCCAGGTTGAGCTCTAAGTTTCAAGAATTAGGGTTTATAACTTCAAGAGCAGACACATCATTATTCATATATAATCATGAAGGTATAGTGATTTATATGTTAATTCATGTTGATGATATCATAGTAACATGCTCTTCTAGGAAAGCCATTCTCAAGCTATTTCAAGACTTGCAGTCAAAATTTGCACTAAAAGATCTTCGAGATTTACACTTCTTTTAGGGAATTGAGGTAAAACAGGTGGCTGATGGTTTAGCATTGTCACCGTCCAAATACATTTCATATCTTCTTGATCGATCATGTATGAAAAAGTGCAAACTAGTCTCGAGTCTCGACACTATGGCCACAACCGAGAAGCTTTTAGTGATAGATGGAGAAGCACTAGATACTTTAGATGCTTCCAAATATCGAAACATTGTTGGTGCACTTCAGTACTTAATATGGACATGTCCAGATATTGCTTTTGCGGTCAATAAGGTGTGCCAATTCTTACTCTCCAACAATAGTGCATTGGACTACGGTAAAAAGGATTTTGCGATACTTGAAGTTTTCCTCTTCAGTTTGCCTTTGAGTACGCAAATCTAGCTCTACTTTGGTGAGTGTTTTTTCACATGCAGATTGGGGCAAGATGTCCTGATGATCGGAGATCAACATGAGGATTTGTTATCTTCTTTAGCTCAAATCTTATATCATGGAGTGCATGTAACATCCCAAAGTTATGTTACAAAAATAAAATTATTAAAGTTATAATTTTATTGGATTTTCTGAAATTTAAAAGAGTTTTATTACTTTTCTTGAATTTCCAAGATTTTAAAAGTCAATTTGATTTCTTCCTATTTCTAAAAATCAAAAGGTATTAAAAAAAATTCACAAATTTGATTCAGGCTGAATTCCTTTTCTCAGCCTGTTTTCCTTCTCTCCTTACCCCCAACCAACCCCCTTTTTGGCCCAACCACCCTACCAGCCCAATCCGCCCCACATCCCCTCTCACCCTCTCCCACTGACAACGAGCCCCGCCCATCAGTCTCACCATCCCCTTCTTCTTCCCCACCTCCTCTTTCCTCCAATGCCCGAGCGCCTCTCGCCGCCATTAACGCCCTCGCAAGCTCATCAATGTGCCATTTCTCACCTCCATTTCATGCGCACTTAATGACATTCAAAGCCCCACTCTCCACCACACTCATTCTGGCCGTTACCCCCTCCTCAACACGCTTTAACCCGTGTTTACACCGCTGCCGCACCGATGTGAAACCGCCTCCCCACGATCTCCCTCTTCAGACCCCCTACGCCCCTATAAAAGGGAGAATAAGGTGCCCCTCATCTCACTCAACCCATCCCCGAAGATCTCCCATCTCCTCTCTTCCTCTCATTGCGGAATTTGTGTTTCTTCGCCGCCGACCGCAACCACCTTCACCGCCGATTATGCCACCATCCGTCGATCTCCGGTGACGTTGTCCACAACAGGAGCTTCGCGCGTCGTGTTCTACCTCAAGCGCACCTCTCCTTCGCCAGAGGACCATCGGAGCACCATCGCCGCATTCACCCGAACGTCGCCACCGCCTTCTTCTTTGCTACCGGCCACCTCCTCGCGCCTAGCCGCCGCCAAGGTGAGCGCCAAGTTCCCATCGCCTCCTCTCTCCATTCCACCCTTCGTCGGACGCCGAACACCACCGTTCGGCGACAACACCGCCATCCGAGCCGCAAGCCAAGGCTCCTCCCTTTGTGATTTGCACCATCGTCGAACGAGTTCCGGCGACACCGTCTCCACCACCGACATCGCGACTCCGCATTCTGCGTGGTGCTTCCCTTCCCTCACCCCTGCCGCCGCCAGAGCACCACCGCCTCCCGTGCGCCCATTGTTGTTGTTTGCACCACCGCTGCCACCCTATGTAGTCGAAACCTCCTTCGACCAGGTAATCGTAACACCTTCGACCAGGTAGTCGTAACTCCTACGAACAGGTAGTCAAAAACTCCTTCCGACCACATAAAGTAAAAAAATATGAACAATACTCGGAAGGTGAACAATACTCGAAAGATGAACAACACTCAGAGGTGAACAGTACTAGGAAAGTGAACAATATTCTCAAAATTCTATAATTTCTTGTGACTTCAAACTTCCAGATGTTCGTTCTCCTTCAAACGAACTCCGATTCCATCGATTAAAATTCCTAAATTCATCTAAATTCCATATCTACCTCGAAGAACCAAAATTATTTTATTTGGAGTTTATTTTTTAAAAAAAATGGATTTATCTTATTTTTTGCGTATAGATTTCGATGACTTCGGAGAACTGGATTTCGACGCTGTTTGAGAACAACATTTAATCGAGCAAGGCAAGTTACATCTTTGATCATGTTTGATCATATTATTTAAAATTATTTAAATTCTATTTTAAACTATTATTGCATGCTTATTTATACTCAAGTTAATTTATATCCATATTTTAAATTTATAGTTATTCCTAATTCCTTTGTACATCCAAATTTTGACATTGAATCAGACATACCTTGATACCTTATATAAAATCTGGTTTATACAATAATATGAACTAGAATATTTTGGGAAAAATTATACTTAGTCATGCTTAGACCCAAAATTATTCAATTTGAGAATTTTTAGCCAAAAATTTAATATTGTCTAAATTGTATCCATGGCATTGGTGTGCCATGGAATTGAAGTTTACAAATGATTTAAAAAATAAAATAAAAATTAGTTTAGATTTGGGTGAAATAGATAGTTGGTGGGTTCAGGTTTATGCACGGACTCAATTCGGGAATGGTTGAGGCCTAGGGTTATTTTTAAAGTCGCCCAAGTCAGTTAAGGACCAGTCTTCAAGCCGTATCTTGCAAAGCTCCACCGTACTACCACAAGTCTGGAGTGGGACAAACCAGTTAAATAATTTGCAACGTTCCATTGTTAGTTGTGCCATGTTGATGTATGGTTGTCAGTTAGATAGTATCCCTATTTAGTGCAAGTGGGGGCTTCCGTGAGTGGTTAGCCCAATGGGAGTGAAACCTTAGCGGCGTAAGAGGGGGCTTTTGGCGGATGGTTAGTTCAAAGGAAGTGAAACCTTAGCGATGCATAACTACGTTGGGATGGCGCATTGTAAAGGCCTTGTGATAATCACTTAATCGCATACCATCGGAAGTGTGTGAAGATGATAGTATAAGTTTATTATCTCTTGTGGGTAAAATTGTACAACCTCTGCAGAGTGTAAAACTATTCGAATAGTCGTGTCCAGTTTATTATCTCTTGTGGGTAAAGTTGGAGGTTACAACCTCTTAGTACGCATTGAGTGTAAATCTCTGCATGCTATTCGAATAGTTGTTTGTGCTCACCCTTGATTAATGTTAAAATTTAGAGAATGGCTTCACGGTCATGGACATCGATTGCTGTGGCGAGCAAAGTCACTCAAAGTTAGATTTTGATTTTGATTTCAAAAGATTTTAATAAATGATTTTTGATAGTTTATCCAATTGGGAAATTAGGCGGTTAGCCATGCGATAGGAGCCTCTGATGACCTTACGAGTAATTGTTTAGCCTTGTTGGTCTCGAGCGGTCGTATTGGATTGTCCTCATCAGACCTTTGCGTTTGTAGTAGACGTGTTCGTCGATTCCTGCTTTGTTGTTGTTGTTATCAGAAAGATGTAATGGGTTTCGTACTTAATTGTGTGAAATTTGCTAAAAAGAACAACTATGTTTGACTTTAGTTGACGTCAAACCTCTGGGCTCAAATGTATACTGAAGTTCACGCATTGACAGCGTTAAGATGTCGTGAATGATTTTGACAACCTCGGGACGGTGTATATGAGGTTATGAACTTGGTGCATGGCCATTCCTGTGTTTTCTTGACGAAAGAACAGTGAAATCATTATCAGACAAGACTCCGCAGAGCCTGTACATTTCGCATTGTGAATAGCGCGAGTAGCGGCACGCCTTGACCTGTAGATTGTGCCTTTTTACAAACCTCCTGGCTGGAAGGGACCAAGTTTACAGACATGCAAAGTAGAGAGCGTATAATTAAAGCCAAAGGAGATACTCTCTGGGACCCTGCAAGATCAATATCAGAATGGTTACCTGAAAACTTGTAAGGCTGTCAAGTGCCAACTACATGCCCAGGGCATATGTAAAATTAACAAAAGTCCGACGGAGACGTTTTCTTGTCGGGTTAATCACTTAATCTACTTGTAGAGCATCTCTGAACCAAACAGTATAGTACTACACACTAACGCTCTAGTACAGTAAACATATTACTATGTTCTAATACAAATAGCAATCATAAAATTACAGAAAAACAGAATCTTGGAAAACTGTAGAATTCATAACGGGACCTCAGCCCTTAGCCTTTCCCGAATAATTTAAACAATGGATACTGTACAAACTATATTGCCTCCCTTTACAAGAATCTTTCTTTTGAGAGACCCCTTTTACAATTACAAGCATCTTAGCTGAAGACTTGAGTTTGATCCATGCATAGAAGAGATAAGATGAGCGGTGGTAAAGATAAAAGGAGGCATTCGTCAAAAAAAAAAGGAGGCAACCTGGGGCACTCTGCAAGATCAACATCAGAGTGGCCACCTGCTAGCTTGCAAGGATTGCCAACTACAATTTCTTCACAGAGAACTGCTGATGAAGAGCATAAAGAGAAGTAAATGGAAGACATTTAGCAAAGAAGATGCACTATTGCTATTTATGGGTAAAATGCCATGGTCTTAAAGCAAGTTTCACCGAAGCACTCATTCCGCCCTTTCGCTACAAATGGAGAAACATGGCAAATCTGGTGAACTGTACATGTACATCTCTTCGTTGCTTCCTCCACAATTAACTTCTTTATTCTTGCCTTCTACCTATCAGCTTTGTAGGAATGGTACATTGCAGGAGCTGGAGCAAATTCTTTTCCTGAGAAAATGACAGGAAACCTGAAAGGACAAAAAAACTCATCTTTTGAGCAACATACTTTCAAGAAATAAGCCCATCATTGCACTCTGAATGAGAATGCGTTGTATTTTTGACAGTAGGATGTCAAAATAACTGAATGTAAGATCAGTGCAAGTAACAGTAGGTAATTACTAGCAGAAAGATCGCCATACAGTCTGGAAATAAATGAGCAGACAAGTAAAATATTATCATGTGTCAAAACATAAATTCAAGTTAGTGCTGTTCATGGCCAAGTGTGCACCACCATACTGCTAGAAGAATTTAACGCTGATGATCAGTGAAACACCAAACCGGCAAGCTATGCCAAAACTTCTGTATCATTTGCTGGAATTGTCACCCAATATCTTTTTCCAAAGTCTTCTTCTGCTGACCAGAAACAAAAAAAGAAGAGAAAGAAATGCTATTCTGCCTTTAAACTGTTTGAGCACATGCCTTGGTCATTTTACTGCTTAGCATGATGTGTAATGTCTCATACTAACAAATCACGGGTAAACTAATTGGCTGTAGAGGAGAAACACAACCCATTAAACACGGCCTGATTTCACACTTCATTTAAGACATCTTTGAGAGTGATATGAGTAAAGACCGACAATGCGACAGACACCTTTATAACAAAAAGTCCGATAAAACAGTTTCTTTGACCTAAAAACCTTAAGGAGAGCAGCAAAACATTGCAGAGCCTCTTTTATGCAGTTCTAACTCTAGATCACTAGAAAGATTAAAAGGTTCATCAAGTATATGTCTGATTTTTCATTCGAGTCATTAACATGACCAAATGTAGAGGCCCACTTGAGTCAACAAGATAAAGGGCAGAATGTCAAAAGGCTATACACTTAGCAAATATTCTGGATTGCTCTTTTACTATTATTATAGTTAAGCAGACAAAGAAAACAAATACCAAGGGACTTTTAGCAGGTTGAAAAAGATGATTAGGGATGAAGAAAGAATTTAGTCCAAGTAATCATTTTACTTTTTTAGAATTCGACATAAGCATGGTCAATTCGCTATCATTATTCACAAAGAGGAGTCCTGCACACGTAGGTTCAGATGTTCACTCTATAAAGAATGGCATTGCAACTGGCATTTATCCAGCATGGGCAATTTCGACAATTCCGAAGACTCTGCTAAAGCTCAAACCTGCATGGAAAAGTTTGCCCAAAACCTGGCTTCAGCCTATGGTCTATATAATACAGCTACAGTGCGCTCAAAAACTTTCCAGATCCCAATTGGGCAGGAGATTTGGAGTGCTCTTCAGGCTCCTCCATTATGATCTCTTGGATGACTATCTACCATGTTCTTGAAGCGACAGTGCCATTGTATGTAGCTATGATACTGGCCTACCTATCCATAAAATGGTGGAAGCTATTCACCCCAGAGCAGTGCTCTGGGATCAACAAGTTTGTGGCGAAGTTTTCCATCCCTCTGCTCTCTTTCCAGGTCATTTCTACAAACAATCCTTATGACATGAACATCAAGCTCATATTCTCAGACATCCTACAGAAGTCGCTTGCCTTGCTGGGATTTGCAGTCGTTTCTAAAGCATGTTGTGCGGAGAAGTTTGATTGGCTGATTACAGGTTTTTCTTTATCAACACTGCCCAATACACTGATTGTTGGTATCCCATTGCTGAAAGGAATGTATGGTGATGAAGCTGTCAAGATTATAAGTCAGATAGTTGTCCTACAGAGCCTAATTTGGTACACACTTCTTCTGTTTCTGTTTGAACTTCGGGCTGCTAAAGGAACCGCTACCACGACATCATCTGAAACTGCAGGTAAGAACCTGAACTCACTGAATCTATTAAGAATGAGATTTGAAGTCGTTTCCTACGTACAGCATGAATTGCTTAAAAGCATTTACGTTTTTATTCAAGATTAAAAATGCAAGATATCCTGACTACAGTATGAAATAAAATATTGCAACTGGTGAACAAGTATTTGAGCATCCTTTCATAGTTTCATCCATATTTCTTCCGATATTCCTTTCCTTGTGTGTGTGTGTGTGTTAATAACTTAATATAGTTGGCAAAATTAAGCAAATTACTACACAATATTTGCCCCTACAGATTTTATAGATCTTATTATTCCAAAGCAAGGAAGCCAACTAGCCTACCAAAGTGGTGTTGTTAAGTGCCATGTGAATGAAATTAACCATGCTATGATGGTAGCATGATCCAATCTAATGGATGTTCTACTAGGCAATTGTATTCTTCTAAAGACACTATCACTAAACAAAGAGAACACAGCTAGTATTGTCCATCTCATACAAAAATAAATGTTTACCATTAAAGTGAAATACTGTTTACTTGCATCATTTCTCTCTTTACCTGCAGTAACGTCCATAATACGATACAACACAGGAACCGACCCGTTCTTCATAAAAATACACTGTTAACGTTGCAGTTATTTTCTAGGGACCTCTAGTATCATTTACATTTCAGAAATAAAAAAAGAGTAATTTAAGTAATGCATATGACTAAAAAAGTGACTGTCCAGTGATTTATTAGCATCATTTACTTGAGGTTTGTCTATTGTAATGCAGCCCATCTTTTATGAAATAGATTTGTCTGAAACAATGCACATGAACTTCTCTGAATTATCGCACGGTTAAAGTATATTTTGAACTTTTCATATACACGTCTACAGAAAGCAACTTCAACTTCTCTTCTGAGATTTACCTTGTTGATGGAATTAGTTGAACAGTTTTTATCCCATGTCATGTTTCAAAGTAGAGGCAGAATCAGGTACTCAAGGACATACACGTCAAAGATATGAAGAGAACCGGGCAAAAGGTGTATCAGCAAGATGTTCTAGAGCTTTTCGCTTTTTGGTGGTGGTTGGTAAGAAGCTAGTGATGAATCCCAACATGTACGCATGCCTGATCGGTTTAATTTGGGCACTGATTAGCTTCAGGTATGAACCTGGGTTTATATGAATCGTATTTACAGTTTCAAACCGGAATGCAGCAGTTATCTCATGCAACTGTGTAACATATCCTGCAGGTGGAAAATACAGTTACCGTTGGCTGTCAGCAACTCCATAAGAATACTCTCAGATGGAGGGCTGGGAATGGCAATGTTCAGTCTAGGTGTGAATTACATCGGCAAGGCTAAAACTAGCATATGTAGATAAAGTTTTCAAAAACCAATTATGTAATCGTAACTTCTAACTACTTCTATTGCAGGCCTTTTCACCGCTCTACAAAGTAAAATTATAGCCTGTGGAACTAAAAAGATGCTACTATCGCTAGGCATCAGGTTTTTTCTAGGACCAGCCTTAATGATGATCTCTGCCTATGCTATTGGGATGCATGGAATTTTGCTGGAGGTGGCCATTGTACAGGTATATGTTACTCCGTTCTTTCCTTTGTATGTCTTTTTCAACTGAAAATTTCCTTTGTTCATGTTACCGTCCTCATAATTGGGTTTTTTTTTAAAAAAAAATACATTTTTTCAATAGATTTACATAAATAAATACCCGTTTAATAAAATTACAGAAATGGGCTTCTATCACCGTTTGAACTGGTGACATTGGCCTGTCACCATTTAGACCGGCGACAGGAGCCCTGTCGCACACCAAACAGTATTTAATGTCTATATCATCATTCTAAATGGTGATTGGCAAATCGTCATTCCAAATGGCGATAGAAACACTATGCCTTCCTGTCATCATTTGGAATGACGACACAATCTCCCATATAAAAGGACCAAAAATTCAGGCGAAACTCGCTTTTATTCCGAAAAAAGAGAAAGAGGGGAGGGAAGGGAGAGGAGCTAGCGAAGCGCTGCCCGTTCGGTCACCCACCTTGCAGGGTTTTTTTGTAACTGAATGGATTAGATAGTTTTATATGTATAGTTATGTGGTGTAGTATGTTGTAGTACATCCTTTTAGGTGTGTGTAGTTTAGTTTTAGATATGTGGTTAATTGTATAAATATTATTTATAGTGCAATACATAGATATGTCAGACGCAGTCAATTTCAGAATTTACTACGATCAAGGGACTGTTCTGCAGAGTCCTGAGAGGGTTGATTTGTGTTGTTTCCAATCGGTGGTCGTCAGCCTAACAAGACCGGAGCAACGTACGTGGGGCGATGTGATGCGGTGGTTATATTACATCTTCGAGTTGGACCATGCTCTGCACGATTTGAATTGAGCTGCATTGTCACCCGCACAACAGGACACAAATTAGGAGTTAGTGCAGCTGAAGGGAACGAGGTCATGACAGCCACGGCATAGCGCACACAACAGTCGAAGGTCGGGGAGTTGTTGATGTCGCCGATGAAGATGGGGTCGAAGAAGTTCCTTTGGTCCGGGAAGCTATTGAGATTGCAGACGAAGGTGAGGAGATCGAAGCCCTAGTTGCAAGGATGGCGCTCGAAGACCGAGACTACAAGGTATTATCGGAAGATGAAGGTTTGGATGGCGAGGATGGTGGAGAACAACAGACATGGCAAATGACATAATATTATACTCTGCCATAATCACCAAGTACATGGAGGAGACGAGCAAAAAGGGTGAGATGCATAGGTCATTCAAGATGGACACAAGAGAGCTTCATTTCAAGGTACTTTGCAGGGAGAAAGGACGTCGCGGGACATACCGTGAGAGGAACATCCACGAGTGCATGCTTGGTCGCTCGGGATAAAAAAACGCCTATGGCGTTAGGCGGTAACCGATTCTGGGTCGAATCGGTAAAAAAATATCGGCCGAAATTTTTAAAATTTGAATTTGAATTTTTGACTCCATAATGTCATTCCCTAGTTGGTTTAGGCATTCTTATGCTAGATTATGTATTGAAACATTAGTTTTTAGTATATTTAGCACTATTAAAACATAAAGGAGGACTTTTTATGTACAACTTGAAACACTTTCTCATTAATTGTATTGCATGCAACCATGAGAGAATTGGATTGCATCATTATTTGCTCAGGATTGGATTGATTATTTAATCCTATACTTTCAAATCATTTAGTGACGCGATATGATTAATAAGAGATACGAAAAAGTATTTGCTAATAGTTTGTTCAGCGACACAGGTTTCATATGTATGATTACTAGTATCAATATACTAGCATTTGTTTGGCCAGGACTAGCCGACCAAGTCCAACTTTCATATTTCTGCTAAAAATACTAGCTCCCAAGGGTAGCTCATGTAACTAGAAAGCTATCTTTTTAGGAGGTGGAGTCATGAAAGAAGCAAGAAAATAATTAATATACAGTCTTTGGAAAATATAAGATAGTTAAGAATTCAAATGGACCTAATATTTTCAACTAGAATAAATTGCATTGGAGCTAACTAAACTTGTGCAGTTGTCTCACTCAACACCCTGAACTTGCATTGTACTTTGCCGCCCCCCTAAACTTGATCATGTTTGCACCATTGATCAATCAAACATTTAGGTAATTTCACAACCATTGCACCAATGCAATTTACTCTTTCAATTGTGTCTGTGCAAGAGCATACTACTCATCCTTTTGAAAAATCATGTATGCCTGTGTATTTAGAATATATGCAGCATTTTATTTGGTCTATTGTCATTCCATTAGGCAGCCTTTCAATTCATCTGGGACAGACAATAGTTGCTTTGGGAACGTTTGGATCTATACTTAATTTTTCCATCCTAGGAGAGGGCAAACTAGCCTAGTTAAGCTCTTGCTTGGAAAATCAAGCTTTTTATGTACAACTTGAAACACTTTCTTATTAATATTTACATTATTCCAAATTTAAATTTGTTAATTACCATTTTCCATTTTTCGCGGTTTTTCAGCCAGTTTTCCTTCTGCACGCCAAGAATCGTCCGAGAAAAATCCAGATTCAAATTTTGAAATTGAATTGGTCGGTTTTTTAAAATTTAAACCGGCCGTTCACGGCATCGACCGTCGGTTACCGATCTTCCCGCATCGAGATTTCAATCCCTGGTCGCGCTCATTGCATATGCACTTGCAACAAGCCACTTCTTCTCCATAAGCTATGCTCACATGTGATGGCCGTATGTTCGACATTGGCGCAACATCCTGTCCAATACCTGTCTGAATATTTCACCAAGGAAGAGGTGATGCTAACCGGAAGCGTAGAGCTGTATGGTTACGACGTGGTTGACCATTTCACCGGCCATCCTACCTGGAAGCAGCAGACATGGGCCACCGACATTGATAAGCTGAAGGGAACGGTTGGCCGGCAGCGAAGACAGCGTATCAGGAAAGATATGAATGAATCAGAAGTCGGACGTCGTACGAAGAAGTGCTCTATTTGCAAGGAGTTCGGGCATACCTTCAAGTACTGACATGCGAGAAATGAACAACATGAAGGAAAGGTCAGCAGTCTGAACAGCGCCGCGGGGACCTCACCCGACCACCCCATTCGAGGCAGGCACCGTGAAGGTCGATATGGAGAACATGGAGGTGGTAGCCACGATGATGGTTTACCTTATTGAAATATATTGTGATGAATATTTTGCTTACTATTATTACGATTTTTCGAACAACTATGTGATGATGTATGTCCTATTTAGTTGTGTTATCCGACGTACTGATGTTATGTCACTCATCGAATAATTCTATGCAACCTATATAGTACCGCTAATATTGTTTCTTATTACCCTCTGTTTCTATTTCTTATTATGAACCATGTAAGCACTTAATTTTTTTTTCTTTAACCGCTAATTTCTATTATTTGTGAAAAAATTTCCATTTCTATGTCACCAATTCAAATGGCAACTTACGTCTCTACCGCTAAACCTGTTCAAACACCGCGCCAAGCTTTGGGTTGGGCCTAGAAAAGCCCAACCTTGAATGACCAGGCCCGAGCGTGGCCCGGACCGACTAGGCCAAGCCTAAGTCCTGGCCCGAAGCCTGAAAAAAATTTTTTCTGTTTTTTCGATTAAAAAATATTTGAATTTTATATTTTTAATCATTTATTTTATTTTATCGGGCTTCTAGTCAGGCCGGAAATCGGGACTCGAGCCCAGAATGATCGGGTCGGGTCGGGCTGATTGGGCCGAGCTACCCATGAATAGGTATATCTGCCGCCATTCCAAATGGCAACAGAGACATTTCGTATTGTTGGGATGACGGTAGGGACCAGTCGCAATTTGGATTGGTGACAGGCCCATATTGCCAGTTTAAACGGCGACAGAAGCCTATTTATGTAATTTTATTAAACAGACATTTATTTCTGTAATTATATTAAAAATGTATTATATTAAAAAAAATCCTCGTAATTGTGTGCAATTCAAAGGCAAAAATTATGCTTGACCACTGAAGATTCCACACAGGCTGCTCTACCTCAAGGAATAGTGCCATTTGTGTTTGCCAAGGAGTATAATGTGCACGCAGATATTCTGAGCACTGCGTAAGTAAATATTCAACCATCCTATGCTAATAAGAAGCAGCTCAACAAACTGAGACCATGTGCTTGTTCACCTGTTCTCTTGCAGGATAATTGTAGGCATGATGGTTGCAGTTCCTGCGGCACTGGCTTACTACTTTGTTATCGATCATCCCAGATTCTAACCTACGGCTATTTGCAAAATACTAATTTAAATATGTTCATTTGAGAAAACAATAACCGTGCAATGTAAAGGATAAACTCAGTCATGAGTGTGAATATTTTGCCGGACTGTAAATATTTGTGGACTTGGATTTGTGGTGGCCCAAGCTAAATATAGCTATTTGTATTTGCTGATCATATATTTTTCCTAGCATTTCAATTCTATTCTAAGTACAGTACTAAATGAGCAGAATATGTATAGAAAATCCAGCCCTTTCTCACCCAGGCATTGTGGCTTGCTTTGTTCCTCGCAACTCGCAAGCATTCTATCGAACAGATGGTGCGCCTGCCCTTGTTCTGCTTGCACCCTGTAGAGCATTCTGCCGAACACCTTGCAGGCGGGCCTGGGCTGATACGTGAAGAAGAACTGAGAGTTGGATCAGCTTGATATAATCACACAGAGGCATACCATATGTCCCATTCCTATACATGTAGGTCTAATATGGCATACCATATGTCCCATTCCTTCTTAGTATGGAAGTGGAACAGTTCACTTCAGCAGTCAACATTGAGCGGCAAGTTGTCTCACAGTTTCGAAGTCGACAAGATCAATGGGAGGAAAATCGTCCCAACCAAGGCACATGGAAAACCAAAAAAGTTGGAAAAATCCAAGTCCAATGTCTCGGCTAGCTACTAGCTAGTGAATGTGCAAATCTAGCATGAGCCTTGTGTGACGACCCGTATCATTTGCATATTTGTTAGCATAAAACAATTCCATTTCATTGCATCAAAAAGATTTTACAACATTTGTTTTACAAGCATTTACAATGTTTTTGGCAGTAAATAATTAAAACCCTAGTTCTTCTCTTCTTGCCGTCCGTAGTAGCAGTTTCCTTGTCGCCTTGTCTTTGAGAGCCTGTCCGTAGAGCCACCTCGCGATCCATTTTTCCTCGCTCGCAAGATAGCAGCAATTAGTTAGTAATCGTAATTGAAAGTATTCTTGTGAGCCGTAGTGTATAAAAGTTAAAGCGTAGAAAGTGGCCGTCAGATTTCCCGAAGTGCAGTAGAGTATCCGGAGTACCCTGAGTAGTCGGTCCCTTGGCAATCAAGACTCCCAGACCAACCGGAGTTAGCCGGCCCCTTGATCGCCAAGATATCCAGACCACCCAAGATCCTTCGACATCTGTCACTTCTGTGGGTCTCATCATCCGGCACTATTAAAACCCAAACACCCACCATTTGCATTTGCCAAAACCACAAAGGAAAACCCTCATCGCATACCCCCGGTAACCACACCCTCAGCCAAAGCATCACCGAGTGTAGCACATTCCCATTTACAGCGAAGCCAAGCAATGCATTCCTCCGAAGACCAAGAAGATCGAAGTGCGGCTCCTGGCCGAACCCACAGAGAGCAAAGAACAAGCCAAGAATGCATTCCCACACCACAAAGAAATGCATCTTCCCAAGATGACCAACAAAGAATATAGCCCGACCAAAGAAGTGCATCCCCAGCCCAGAGTACGGCCAAGCAGCATCTCCCGAAGGCAAGAAGAAGAATGCATCCCCTCAAGAATACATTCCCCTCCGAAGCCATTCTCCTTCCCGGATCCACAAAGCAAAGCAAGCAAAGCATCACAAAGCCAAAGAAAGCCAAAGAACACAACCACATTTCCATTCATTCCATTCCACAACCAAAGAGAGGCGGAACCAAGGAGGTTCACCGAGCCCATCAGCAGCAGCAGCAGCAGCCAGGGGGAAGAGGAGGAGCCCCAGCAAAGCAGAAGACAACCAACCCAACCCAAAGATCGCTACGCGACCAGAACCAGGAGCAGAGAAGGGAGAGCACCACCAAGCCAAGATCGCCATCCCTTCTCCCCAACCTAGAGCCATCACAAAGGTAACCCAGTAGAAATCACCCATTGATCATCATCCATTCAAATCACCAAACCTCAATAGCATCAACATAGATTGCAATCATTTCCATCACAGAGCAGTAGGGTTAGGAGGGAGTTCGATTACCTAGGGTTTACCAGTAGACCGAGACCGGGCCGGGCCTTACCTGGGAGCCATGGCGGCCGGGAGGCCGAGCCGAGCCAGAGCTGTGGTCTGAGCCGAGCAGCCAGGGACGGCGGCGTCAGTGCCGAGCCGACCGGAGGAGGCGAAGTAGAGAGAGAGAGAGCGCGAGGTCGGGCCGCGTAGGGGGCGGGTCGGGCCGGAGCACCTAGGGCACCGGAGGTAGTGGTGTGCGAGGGCGGGCCGCACCGAGTAGATCGGAGCGGAGGAGACGCCGAGCCGGGCTGGGAGCGGAGCGACCGGCGGAGGCGAGAGTAAGCAGCGCGCTTCCGCCTTGCCGCCACAAGGAGGAGGCCGAGCCGTAGCCGAGGAGGGAGTCGGCGCAGATCGGAGGAGGCCGAGCCGTAGCCGAGGAGGGAGTCGCCAGAGACCGAGAGGAGGCGCAGGAGCAACAATGAGGGGCCGGAGGCGGAGCGGAGGCCGGAGGCGATGGCGGCGGAGGATCCCGAGGGAGAGCGGGGGAGACGAGAGAGAGGAGAGGGGAGCGTCGGGTGCGAGAGAGTGAGAGGGTGAGGATGAGAGGCGTCGGCGCCGAGGGGAGTCGGGCGTGAGAAGAGGGAGAGAGAGTGAGAGAGAGAGAAGGGTTAGGGTTAGGATTAGTAATTAGGGTTAGGGTTAGGATTAGAGAGGGGGAATTAGCTGAATGGGTTAGATTAGGGAAGGGGGTTAAGTTAGAGAGTGATTAAGAAAGGGGTTAGTTTAGAGTTAGAAGTATTTAGCCGAGTAGGTGAGTTAGGGTTAGGGTTAGATCAGGGTTAGGAGTAGAGATTAGGGTTAGAATTAGTTGTTTGGTTTTGAGTCTAGAATGTGAGTTTGGCGGTGTCGGCAGTAGATCGAGTTTAGCCCTAGAGCGATTTTTAGCGGGAGAGTGCTAATCGGGTTTGGTTCCAAAAAGTTTTATTAAATTAAAATTTGGCTAACATAGGAATCGTATTAGCATTTTATGCGTCTATTATCACTCAAACTCAACTAAGTATTTATTTATATATTATTCGTGCTACCGCTTTGCTACAGAGGGCAAACCAGTGTCGATAGGAGAAGCTGATCAGAGATTCGTCATCGTCGACCTTTCCAAAAATGCTAAAGGCAAGCTATTCCTTTGAGCATAAATATAGCTAATTTAAATGTAAACCGTATATTGCTCTATCATATATGTACTGCATCAAAACTATTTCTCAAATGCAAATTGGATTGAGATGATGAGAAAGATAAGAAAATTGAGATGAGATGAAATTGAGAATTACTATGTGGGTAAAGGGGGCCTTGGCAGAGAAAAGAGATGATGATGATAATGATGATTATAATGTTAAGAGGTGGGACCCCTTTACCTACAGCTATAATATAAGGACTAACAAAACTCTTACTCGGTCGATGTCAGAAATTTAGTGCCAACCATTTCCGCTTTGTGAGCGCGAAAATGCTACTGCTTACGTAATTACGTTCTCCACAACGGAATGTTGGGCACGGAGGATAGCCGCCCAAGGTGGAGTGTTGAGCACGGATGAGAGCCGCCTCAACCAACATTGTTGGAACTCGGTGGAGGACTGGTGCGCCAGACACCGACGGAAAACAATGGGTGGAGACTTAATCACGTAACTCGAAAACGCTCGTATTACGAACTCAAGTCGCATCAAAGGAAATGCGATGGACCCAGTTCATAGAGAGCTCAGAATAGCTATGGGTAAAGTGGTACAAGCTCAAGATGCTATACAAATCATGAATTCATGCCGCCTCTGGATTGAGTCTACGGAACCACTGGGGTCTTTCTTCTTTCCAAGTGACTAGTAGTATTTTCTAATTAAAATTACAACTTAATGTTTTAATGTTTATTTTCGAATGAGATGATTTTAGAATTTGTGATAAAGACCGAGATCACCATGCAAAGGCATTGTTTGCTATTAATGCTTCTTTGAGTACTTCAGACTCAACCTTGTTAGTATTCTCCTTTGTTAGATCCTAGTCCGGCCGGGAGCCATCCCGAGTGGGACGAAGGACTTGCAGGTACCGATGCAGCAGCAGGAGGAGAAGGAGCCGGCGGCGAGGACCTGAGCGAGATGGAAGCCATCTTTGACTCGTGGGACGAGTAGGAGGGCGGTAGTCCAGAGCAGACTCCAGAGGCGGAGAAGCTCCCTTTTGAGTTGTGTAATAGCTTTAGTAAGAACCCTAGTCTTATGTGGCTACTACTGTAATAAAGATGTACAATTTCTATTTTATTGTTCTGCTGCGCAACTCTGATAAAATGGCTTGCTATTCGTCGGAGCGGTGTTCTACCGGCGATTTAATAGTAATCCGTATGCCTAAGTGTGATTACCCTAGGGGTAATGACACGGGGCGTCACAGGTGGTATCAGAGCAATAAGATCGGGCCACGCTAATAAAATAGAAACTGTAGCAATACCTTAAGTATGCCCTTCTTGCTTGCTATATTGCACTAAATATTTTATTAATCCTTGCCTTCATTTCAATTTCGATTCCAAACCGCTCTCTTTCAAAAAGATATATATTATGTTGAAAAGCTTACCTCTTCTTAAAAGTGACATTCCTGCTAACGTAGAACCATCTCTAAGTTAGTTCTTCTTTCGAGAAAGTGCGGGGAAACGCGTTGTTGTCATAGGATCGGTGTGGTTGTCTTTTGTGAGTAGATGGTTAGATTCCAACTCAACCTAGGATAGAAAATATAGGCTGTGGGTGCAGTACCATAAGGTTTAGAGCCTAGTGCCTGGACTAGAGGCATGGAGTAGAACTCTAGTATGGACCTACTTTTCCAATTTTGGGCAAGTCTGGACCATACCCTTTAGCTTCTTTACCTCTTCTTCTATAGCAAGGTGTCCTATCTCACTTCTGCACATCAGATTTCCCGGACGAGTGGTTCGTGGCACTCCGAGCGTGTAGCTCTGGCATACCCAGGAGCGAAATCCTGGGCGTACTCAGGAATGAACCCGAGCGATCCCAAATATGTGATTTGGGTGGACTCGAGCGGATCTCGAGCGTGCTCGGGCGCGTGGATTGTGGTAGCATAGGTTCGCACTCGAGGCAAGGTCGAGCAGATCCCAAACCTTGTGGATTTGGGCGGTCTTGAGAACGGGATCTCAAGCGTGACTGAGCACGAAAGACTCAGCTAGTATAGGGTTTGGCTCTTTTTGCATCTCATTGTTTCTTGATGTTATTTGATTATCTGTGCATGTCATAATCCAACTCACCCGCGGTTAACCTTCTACCAGATAAGTGTAATACCTCCATCTCTACTCCAACAAATTAAGGAAGATGGAAGGCCAAGGAAGTCAAGATCGTGCATTGAAATTGAGATCGGGACTTCGCGCATGGACGATCCACACGAATCCAAAGAAGGAACCCCAATGAGTCAGCACCTAATCAACCTCCAGCTACTACCATCCCAGGAACCAGCCAGCAGCCACCCACCAGAGCAACAGATCCCCTAGGCATAATGGCTGAAGTACTCATGTTCTTAGAGAACTCCAGAAAAGAAGCCCAGGAGAACCAGAACCGTTTCATGGAAGCCCTATTAACTCGAGTAGCACCTACTACCTCTCAACCAGTCCGTGGGGTTAGTCTGGGTGATTTTCTCCAAACTCACCCTACCACTTTTGCTAAAGCTACTGATCCACTGGACGCGAGTGATTGGTTGGTGGAGATAGAGAAGAAGTTGGATCTGATGGGATGCTCGGATGTAGAGAAAGTACGGTATCGCCACACCACCGGCCCGACCAAGAGACTACCGGTGGCTTAACTACAACCGCAACCGTGTCAGTGAGCAACCCATCACTTGGGCTGAGTTCAAGATACGCTTCACCGAAACACATGTGCCTACGGGAAGAATGGAATTGAAGAAACGGGAATTTAGAGCTCTAACTCAAGGCGGGAAAAAGATGGTGGAATATTTGAGTCAGTTCAATGATCTTTCCCGCTACGCTCCAGCTGATGTCGACACCGAGGAGAAGAAAATAGAGAAATTCTGGATGGAATGCATCCATATCCAAAATGCTCCTATCCATCCACAAAATCACCAATTCCAAGATCTAGTCAACAGAGCCATAATTCTGGAGAATGAATACTCCAACCTCACCGAAGAGCGAAGGAAGAAGGCCAAAACCGATCACCATTTTTCATCTGCTCCTAGACGTCATCCCTTTGTGTCGCAGCAACCGCCACCAAGATATGGACCACCTCAGCAGTGACCCTTCATCCCACCTTTTCAGACCCCAACAACCCAACAGCAACCAGTACCCCTAGCAATTCGATGTGGAAAGTATAGAGGAAGCCACATGACAAAGGATTGTCTGAAAGATACAGGTGCATGCTTCAATTGTGGACAGTTTGGACATCGTAAGATTGATTGTCCCAATCCCCGGAGGACATTTGGAACCCCACCCCAACCAGCATTTAGGCCAAGGCCACCTGCTCCAGCACCACCACAACTCACCTATATGAAGCAGATTGAAGACAACCAACTCGTCACAAAGGAAGCTGGAAAAGGAGAACCGGCACGCCTATCACCCATGGCCGCCAAACAGGTTGGAGAAGCATCAGGTGTAATAACGGGTACGTTATTACTTCCACACTCCCCGGGTATTACTCTTTTAAACGTTGGAAGAACCCACTCCTTTGTATCTTCTATATTGCTAGCGTAGAGCTTTGTAAATTCTGAATTTTTGGAAAAATCCCTGGGAGTGAACCCACTGATTGGAATAGTCATCTGCTCTCCAAGTAAGTATAGATGGCGTATTCCCGCACGCATCCACCAAAAAGACCAACCGAAAACCTGTCGGTTAAAGAAACCAGAAGATTTGTCCAAGAAGAAATACAGTGGAAGGATAACCCCGTCAGCGAAGCTTCGTGGAAAAGGAGGAAGCACTACGCGAGCCTAGCCCAAAAACCCCCTCCGCGGTGATTGCAATTTCGGGGACGAAATTTTTCCAAGGGGGGAAGGATGTGACGACCCGCATCATTTGCATATTTGTTAGCATAAAATAATTCCATTTCATTGCATCAAAAAGATTTTACAACATTTGTTTTACAAGCATTTACAATGTTTTTGGCAGTAAATAATTAAAACCCTAGTTCTTCTCTTCTTGCCGTCCGTAGTAGCAGTTTCCTTTTCGCCTTGTCTTTGAGAGCCTGTCCGTATAGCCACCTCGCGATCCATTTTTCCTCGCTCGCAAGATAGCAGCAATTAGTTAGTAATCGTAATTGAAAGTATTCTTGTGAGCCGTAGTGTATAAAAGTTAAAGCGTAGAAAGTGGCCGTCGATTTCCGGCGCGATGAGAGTATCCGGAGTACCCTGAGTAGTCGGTCCCTTGGCAATCAAGACTCCCAGACCAACCGGAGTTAGCCGGCCCCTTGATCGCCAAGATATCCAGACCACCCAAGATCCTTCGACATCTGTCACTTCTGTGGGTCTCATCATCCGGCACTATTAAAACCCAAACACCCACCATTTGCATTTGCCAAAACCACAAAGGAAAACCCTCATCGCATACCCCCGGTAACCACACCCTCAGCCAAAGCATCACCGAGTGTAGCACATTCCCATTTACAGCGAAGCCAAGCAATGCATTCCTCCTCAAGACCAAGAAGATCAAGTGCAGCCCCTGGCCGAACCCACGAGAGCAAAGAACAAGCCAAGAATGCATTCCCCCACCACAAAGAAATGCATCTTCCCAAGATCTGACCAACCAAAGAATATAGCCACCAAAGAAGTGCATCCCCAAAAGCCAGAGAGCACGCCAAGTGCATCTCCTCGAAGGCAAGAAGAAGAATGCATCCTCCCAAGAATACATTCCCCTCCCAAGCCATTCTCCTTCCCAGATCCACAAAGCAAAGCAAGCAAAGCATCACAAAGCCAGCAAAGCCAGCAACACAACCACATTTCCATTCATTCCATTCCACAACCAGCAGAGGCAGGAACCGAAGGAGGTTCAGTCGAGCCCATCAGCAGCAGCAGCAGCAGCAGCCAGGGGGAAGAGGAGGAGCCCCAGCAAGAAGAAGAACCACCCAACCCAAAGATCGCAAATGCGACCGGGAACCAGAGCAGAGAAGGAGAGCACCACCAAGCCAAGATCGCCATCCCTTCTCCCCAACCTAGAGCCATCACAAAGGTAACCCCAACAAAATCACCCATTGATCATCATCCATTCAAATCACCAAACCTCAATAGCATCAACATAGATTGCAATCATTTCCATCACAGAGCAAAGAGGGTTAGGAGGAGTTCGATTACCTAGGGTTTACCAAGAGACCGAGACGGCCGGCCTTACTGGAGCCATGGCGGCGGGAGGCCGAGCCGAGCCAGCCAGTGGTCGGAGCCGAGCAGCCAGGATCTAGGCGTCGCCAGCGCCGAGCCGACCGGAGGAGGCGGCAAGAGAGAGAGAGAGCGCGAGGTCGGGCCGCAGGGGCGGGTCGGGCCGAGCAGCCCTAGGGCACCAGAGGTAGTGGTGTGCAGGGCCGGGCCGCACCGAGTAGATCGGAGCGGGAGGAGACGCCGAGCCGGGCTGGGAGCGAGCGACCGGCCGAGGCGAGAGAGCAGCAGCAGCAAGCCTTGGCCTTGCCACGCCAAGGAGGAGGCCGAGCTGTAGCCGAGGAGGGAGTCGGCGCAGGACCGGAGGAGGCGCAGGGAGCAGCGCCGAGGGGCCGGAGGCGGAGCGGAGGCCGGAGGCGATGGCGGCGGAGGATCCCGAGGGAGAGCGGGGGAGACGAGAGAGAGGAGAGGGTGAGGATGAGAGGCGTCGGCGCCGAGGGGAGTCGGGCGTGAGAAGAGGGAGAGAGAGTGAGAGAGAGAGAAGGGTTAGGGTTAGGATTAGTAATTAGGGTTAGGGTTAGGATTAGAGAGGGGGAATTAGCCGAATGGGTTAGATTAGGGAAGGGGGTTAAGTTAGAGAGTGATTAAGAAAGGGGTTAGTTTAGAGTTAGAAGTATTTAGCCGAGTAGGTGAGTTAGGGTTAGGGTTAGATCAGGGTTAGGAGTATAGATTAGGGTTAGAATTAGTTGTTTGGTTTTGAGTCTAGAATGTGAGTTTGGCGGTGTCGGCAGTAGATCGAGTTTAGCCCTAGAGCGATTTTTAGCGGGAGAGTGCTAATCGGGTTTGGTTCCAAAAAGTTTTATTAAATTAAAATTTGGCTAACATAGGAATCGTATTAGCATTTTATGCGTCTATTATCACTCAAACTCAACTAAGTATTTATTTATATATTATTCGTGCTACCGCTTTGCTACAGAGGGCAAACCAATGTCGACAGGAGAAGCTGATCAGAGATTCGTCATCGTCGACCTTTCCAAAAATGCTAAAGGCAAGCTATTCCTTTGAGCATAAATATAGCTAATTTAAATGTAAACCGTATATTGCTCTATTATATATGTACTGCATCAAAACTATTTCTCAAATGCAAATTGGATTGAGATGATGAGAAAGATAAGAAAATTGAGATGAGATGAAATTGAGAATTACTATGTGGGTAAAGGGGGCCTTGGCAGAGAAAAGAGATGATGATGATAATGATGATGATAATGTTAAGAGGTGGGACCCCTTTACCTACAGCTATAATATAAGGACTAACAAAACTCTTACTCGGTCAGATGCCGTAAATTTAGTGCCAACCATTTCCCGTTTGGTGAGCGCGAAAATGCTACTGCTTACGTAATTACGTTCTCCACAACGGGAATGTTGGGCACGGAGGATAGCCGGCCCAAGGTGGAGTGTTGAGCACGGATGAGAGCCGCCTCAACCAACATTGTTGGAACTCGGTGGAGGACTGGGTGCGCTTAGGACACCGACGGAAAACAATGGGTGGAGACTTAATCATGTAACCTGGAAAACGTTCTGTATTCTGAACTCGAAGTCGCATCAAAGGAAATGCGATGGACCCAGTTCACAGAGAGCTCAGAATAGCTATGGGTAAAGTGGTACAAGCCTGCGCAGTGCTATACAAATCATGAATTCATGCCAGTCTCCTGGATTGGAGTCTACGGGAACCACCGAGGGTCTTTCTTCTTTCAGAGTGACTAGTAGTATTTTGTAATTAAAATTGCAACTTAATGTTTTAATGTTTATTTTCGTAATGAGATGATTTTAGAATTTGTGATAAAGACCGTAGATCACCATGCAAAGGCATTGTTTGCTATTAATGCTTGCCGAGTACTTCAGACTCAACCTTGTTAGTATTCTCCTTTGTTAGATCCTAGTCCTACGGAGCCATCCCGAGTGGGACGAAGGACTTGCGGTGCACCGATGCAAAGCAGCGAGGAGGAGAAGGAGCCACAAGAGGACTGAGCGAGACGGAAGCCATCTTTGACTCGTGGGACGAGTAGGAGGGCGGTAGTCCAGAGCAGACTCCAGAGGCGGAGAAGCTCCCTTTTGAGTTGTGTAATAGCTTTAGTAAGAACCCGGCTACTACTGTAATAAAGATGTACAGTTTCTATTTTATTGTTTTGCTGCGCAACTCTGATAAAATGACTTGCTATTCGTCGGAGCGGTGTTCTACCGGGTAGACGAATAGTAATCCGTATGCCTAAGTGTGATTACCCTAGAGGTAATGACACGGGGCGTCACACCTTGCTAGCTATCTGCCCAATTGTATGTAGACCCACTAAGACAGTGTCGAGGATAACTTGATAGGTCATTTTGGCCAGTACATTCGTTTGTGTTTCACCGGCCTGAATTACGTTTGGTAATAACACAATCGAGCAAGCATCAAGTGAAAAATGTTACATTCTGTTTCATTCTATATTAAAATGTGTATACCGAAACCATCACATAACATGTACTACTATAATCCATCCTAAAAAGCAAAAGAAAGCCAAACAACAAATGCTGATCGATTTTCTTCTCCTTAGATAAAAATTTGCAAGTTATTTCGAAAAAGAGAGGGAAAGAAATTTCAGATATGGATTAACTCAAAGTCCATGACCATTGACCAGTCCTCATCTCAACCCTTTCTCCAAGAAAACATACACCCGCACCTCCGGTCTCCAGCTTCTTTCTCTCGAAGAAAAGGAACACCGCGCAGCAAGGGATCTGGGCCGTCCATCTCACAACCGGCGCTCCCCCCTCCACGCTGCAATAAATAAACTCTTCCTCTACCCCTCCCCTTCCCTACCCCGAAACACACACCACCACCGCTTTTCCCCCGCTCCTCTCCTGTCCTCTCCTCCCTGCCGCCGCCGCCTGGTCCTCTTGCAGAACCGTCCCTCCTGCCATGGCGGCTACGGGTCCCGGCCTCTACCCCGAGATCGGCAAGAAGGCCAGAGGTCGGGATAAGCGCTTCCTTTTCGGTTTACTTTTTGGGGGTTCTTGGGGTGGGGTTTGGTGGCGATGGTTCTTGATTTGAGCTTTGCAAGGGACTTATCTCTGGTTGCTGCTTCTGTTCTTGGTGGTTTTGCAGATCTCCTGTACAAGGACTTCCACACGGACCAGAAGTTTACCCTCACTACTTACGCCGCCAATGGAGCTGTGAGTATTACTGATTTCTGCTTGCTTTTTTGTGGGTTTCTTGTGGAGGTCTTGGTTCGCATGCTTGGGTTGTTAGTGCGGTAGTTTAGAATGGTGTTGAGTTGGATTTAGGCTCATTAGTGTTTTAGTGGGGTTTTAGGTTTGAGATGTGGTGGTTAGTGGTGACTACGGAGGGTTTGAACTTATTTGTGTGGGCGGATTGGGGTGTGTGTTTGTGGCATTGCACTGTGGGTTTACTGGTGTGCCAGGGTTTTGGGCTGGTTATATTTTTAGATGGGTTGGAGAGAGGACGAAGATTTATGACTGCCTTGAATAGTTGGTGAATGAGGAGTGAATTTTAGCGGATTTTGGCTTGTATTGAGATGTTTTTTGTCGGGTGATGTTGACTTTTTAGTTCAATCGATGGGTGGTCGGTGTGTTTGGTTTCTGTTTGTCACATATATGACGTTTCTGTGTTGGTGCTAGTTTTGTGGGTTTTGGATTATATGCTGGGAGCTGATTTGTAAATAACTTAGGAATTCAGTTGAGACTTAAGAGATTCACAGTGATAGCTTTCTAAGTTTCAGCTTGCCTAATGCCTCCTTAGTTTGGTCATGGCTTTTGTAGCTGCTGCGTGTCCCTGCGGTTGTATGGATGTCAGTTGGATTGTGGTTAAGGAATTTGATATTTGTGTGTGGAGTATGTTCTAATTTGTTTAAATTTGGAGGTGGTGTGTGTGATGTGGTCATCGTTAGGTTAGAATTATTCTGTTTAGGAATAGAATTTGGGATGTTTATTGCAGTTTGGGATGAATATGCAATTATTTATGCCTGATTTCAGATTGTAAGGTGAAGATTTATGTAAGTGTGTGGTGTGCATGTATTGTTATATTCTATGTTTATTGATGGTTTTTGTGGATTCTAGCATGATCGAAGAGGCATTTGGGGTTGGAGCAATCTGGGTGCTCTAATGGATAATGAATAGGACAGTGCTTTAGTATTGCAGTTTCCATCAATAAGTGAACTGATTGTTAGAACAAAAGAAACACCACCATGTTATTAATTAGGTGTCGATAATTTGTGCCTTTGTAGATAATTTCGACTTTGGCTCCCTGTGGTGTAGCATCTGCAAGTGTCGTGTTAATACATTAAGATGAAGTGGGTCTTTTGAATTTGATGTTTGGGTATCAACATTTTGGTTTTGTTCCCCTAGGCTCCCACCTAGGCCCACCTAGGTGGCGATTAGGTGCTAGGTGTTGGTCTGCCGCTCGACTAGCGCCTAGTAACTAGGGGAATACTGGCTGTCACTCTACCTAGTTGTCTGTATTTTTTGGATATGATTGTGTTTGCACCCATATAAATTCATGTTATGTTCATTAACTGGAGCCATGCTCATTTGAGTTAGCAATGTAAGATTTCTAACAGGTGTTTATGCGACATGATTTTTTGTTGATAGTGATTACATTGAGGCAATAGGTAGATGAAGATAGCCATGCAAAGACTTGTGTATTGGTTTCTTTGGGCAGGACTGTTGTTGATATCTTAGTTCACTTTGTCTACTATTTTATAGAGCTGGTTCCTACTCTGGGAGTCAGATCGTTTTTTAGAGTACAAATAGATACATATGTTTGCTTATGTGAAAGAAGCCTGACAACCAACTGATCCAATCACACTTTTTAGGCCACTGTTAACTGACATTATCCAAATTCCAAAACCTTACAATGGGTATATTTATTTTTATTTTGTAATGAGAGTAGTACATGTTTTGATGTTTGTATTAGACTATTAGAGGTTGTAGATGGATATATGTTTTCATTTTTTGAGTCTTACTGGCCCAGGGAATCCAGCATAATATTGTAGAACAGATTATGAATGAGCAAGAACATCTTTTTCCTAAGCCTATTTCTTTATCCATGACGTGTGTGTACGCTTTTTTATTTGCAGACCACTGACAAATGGCTAAAAATCATGATGTTATTGTGCATATATCTTATCCCTATCATCCTGTGGATTGTCAGTTTATAAACGCCATCAACTTTTGCATTGACATTTGACATGCTGGAAATTATGTGTAGATTTTTTTTAATCTTTGTTCCGTTCTTTGTCTGCAAAATCTCATAATTCTGCAAACTTCAGCTTCTACTGTGTGGAGCTTTCAATTCTACACGGGTTCTATAAATCTGATCATCAGTTTTTGAATTATGTCTATAGGCAATCACTGCTGCAAGCACAAAGAAAAATGAATCTATCTTTAGTGAGGTCCAGACCCAGCTGAAGAATAATAATGTTACAGTGGATTTGAAAGTAACTTCAGACTCTCAGGTAAGTTTTTTTCTGGTTCTGTCCTTTTCTCTGTCAAATGTTATTGTTTCTCTACTGTTGATTGATTTATGTTTCTTCTTTTTTCCAGCTGTTAGCTACAGTCACAACTGAAAATCTTGGTGTACCAGGCTTGAAGAAAATTGTAACCATTCCTTTTCCATATCAGACTGCTGGAAAGGTACATAAGTTCATATTTTCCAGACTGGTTGGGTCTTTTTTAGTTCAAATTGATTTTTGTTTGACTCTCTCTACCTTGTGGTTGTGCAGGCAGAACTCCAGTACTTGCATGATTATGCTGGTATCAGTGTCGGTGTTGGCTTAAACTCAAAACCTCTGATTAACCTTTCTGGTGTGTTTGGTAACAAAGCTCTTGCTGTTGGTGCTGATGCTGCATATGATACTGCAACTGGGAATTTCACCAAGTACAATGCCGGTGTGAGTCTCACCAATGCAGATTTATTTGCTGCTCTGATGCTGTAAGTGTTTTCTTCTAACAAGTCCACTGCAAACTACTTACAATTTGCAAGGCGTGTCTTGAATGTTTCCAGTGCTTACACGTCTTTTACCTCCTGTGAGGATGCATTTCTCTTAACCTGGCTTCTTTGAAACTCCTAAAAAGAAAAGTGATTTTGGAAGGGTTTAAGTGCTTTTGTTTAGTGATTTCTTTTTTGCTTTTGATATTCCATGAATGAACTTCATGGCTTTTGGTATGAATGATGTGAATGATTTCGCCTTTCAGGAACAACAAAGGGGACAGTCTCATTGCGTCGTACTACCATTTAGTGAACAAAGAGACAAACACAGCTGTTGGAGGGGAGATCAGCCACAGCTTCTCGAGCAATGAGAACACCGTCACCTTCGGGACACAGCATGCCTTGGACCCTCTCACCACTTTGAAGTTGCGTTGCAACAACTACGGCATGGTCAGCGCCCTCATGCAGCACGAGTGGAGGCCCAAGTCATTCTTCACCCTCTCCACTGAGGTCGACGCCAAGGCGATCGACAAGAGCACCAAGGTCGGGCTGTCGCTGGTTCTTAAGCCTTGATGATGATGCCTATCCCTTAGTTTTAGGATGGTAGCTCTCCATATCAGCACCCGAGGTCGAGTGAACTAAGTCTGGTTAACCTTTTGGATCAACTTTGGTGCCATGGCGTCTCGATTCTGCAAACTTGCCCTTTCGTAGTATCATTTTGAGTACAGTACTTGCCCCCAGCTTGTTTTTAGATGATCAAACTAAGTCGGCAATTTGGGTAATTTGTTAATCCATACTATTGCTGGCATCTTGTTTAAAGTTTTCATCGTAAATGCTTTTGGTTTGTCGTTTTGATATGCTTCTATCTGCAAAAGGCTCGTATGATTTCAGTTCCGCCTACCTGCCTTGCTCGTATGATTCAGGCACTCAGATAATTAAAATGGACAACAGCTAGAAGCGATGGCTTCGCAAGGTAAAGAAACGACTGGCGAATATGGCGTGGAAAATGCAATGGTATGTGGAACACAAGGCTACGAGAAATCGACATACTAGCATATATGGTTTCTCTGCAAATAAGCAGTACACAGAGACAAATGAGCAGGCAATTTCCCTGCATGCAAATAATGCACAACTGGTGGTTTTGCATAGATCAAATGTGCTGTATACATATAGCTTCACACTTCCACTGGAGTGCGTTCCTTGCTGCTGGACATGCTTTACATTGACCTTGCTATCGCCTTTCTTGCCACCAGCAGCAGTGTTTGGGCCGCCATTTAACCATTCTGATGCCATCTCCTAGCTTCATGCTATTCAATTTTCCTCCTAGAGCTATACTTGAATAGTTTGTCTAGCGTAGAGATTATGCAAGTAGCGGTGCGACAAGTCTACGATGAAGCCCCCCAGACCTTGTAATCCTGTCCCTCGGCAGCAACAATCCAATCTATGGGACCGCTTGGCTCAAAATGTCCTGAGCCAATCTTCATTGTTATCTTCTCATCAATCTCTGCCGCATATAAACTCCTTTCTGCCTTGAGTATCTTGATCTGTAAATGATGTATGCCACCATCAATTTAAGTAAGTATTGTCGCCGCATATACGAAAATGACATGTAAAAGTAAAAGGAACAGTAGGAATTTGTTTAGCTACTTTTTTTTTAGATCATTTGTTTAGCCACTTTTCTGTACATGTTTTGTACCTTGCTGCGGCAATGGACCTTTTGGCGACGTCTGACAGAGATTAATTTAGCAATCTCTGGTTGCAAGTGTGAAAAGACGTGATCATAGAAGACTGCTGGAGTGCCAGGATGCGTCAAGATGTATGCATATCCTTGCAACTCCATACCAAACGGGAATCTCCAATGACCCTACAGATATACCAAAAACAAGGTTAGAAGGATCATGTAAAATAGGCAGTAGAAGAACTTGCAGGAGCCTGAAGATTCCAATTTGGGAGAATGATGGATATCAAGCAAGATTTTCTTATAATATAATTGCACTTCAAATTTGACCAGGATTCACAAGATTAGAACCTTCCAGACTCAAAAGAGTTCAACAACGATGGAGTGGCCAAGATTTTTTTATTTGAAAACAGGAAACTAAGCAATACTAAAAAAGGACAAGGCAGCTGCAGTCTCATCGGAATGGTCAGGAATTCAGGATACCTGGTATGTAGTTCTATGTACTTTTTGGTATTTTTATGCAAATACAATTAAACTAGGATATGTCCACTTGTCAAGAGTCCTGAGCAATATAGTAGTTCTACGAATATAAGGCTAACATTTATTCGTGTATCTAGAGGATATTGTATTGTACCTGAGTAGAACCGGTGTCGTGATTTTCTATAAATGTGACTGCACGTGAAGGCCACCAACCTAATACTCCAGGGGGTTTTCCTTTTTCATCAGACAAGCGCCAATACTCAGATTTTTCCAGTGCCTGTATTAAAAAATCCATATTACAGATGCAGAAAAAATAGACACAAGGTCCCGGCGCTAGATTACAGCAGCATCCTTCCCATACGATGGGGGAGGACTGGTCGTTCCAATCTTAGATGAGTTAACTCTAATCAGGAAACCACTTTACAACAGATTAATCAACCTTAAATAATTGTCATAGAATGGGAATACTATGCAAGATGCAAGTTTAATCAATTGACATTGTGATAGTTTTGCATTTTGCATCTCGCGTAACCATTGATAAAGCATTAACTATTTGTAGAAAAAATACTGACGTATCAATTAATAACATTATATGATCCTCCCCTCAAAAGAAAAATGATATGAGATCATCCAACCATGGCCAAGAAATCTACAGATACCAAGTCACCCATAAGCACTATAGTAAAACTTGAAAAGGAATGTTAGCTGAAATCTTACAGTATGAAGTATTCCTTTAGTGGTGACATCAAATGCACCAGCAAATCCATTTGTAGCATTTATCCAGTCAACGATTCTCTGCCTGTGGGCATCTTGATTATAATCCATTTCACCATAAGTGTAGCTGAGAGAGTCCCAGTACTCTCCTACTGCAAAGTATGGTTCACTTGCTTCCAAGTAGTCTTTAACGTATCCACCCCAAAAACCACGAACAAAATCAAGTCTCCATCCATCATATCCAACTTCATTTCTGCAAGTCAAGAAGAACAACTATGAATGAAACATGTGCTGACATTTTGTGCCACATTTCAAAAAAAAAGAGACATGTTGTGCAACATTTGGGTCTAATGTTGTACAATCCAAATAATCTCGTCCAGCTAATGAAAAATATACCACATTAGGACTTGTAAGCTACTGCCCCCATATTGGAGTAGTGGGAAAATCACATGTTCTGTTTCCAAAGAAAGGAAAAGATAGTATTTCCTAATAAATTCTCATTCATGAAACAGTTTCAGTATTAATATAGGAAAGGATCCTGCAATAACTTGGTTTCTTTGCCTGTTTCCACTTAATCTCAAAACTTACAGGGCAAAAGCGTAATATACGTCCAGAACTGACCTAAAAATCATTTTCCGAAGTATGTAAAAATTTGGTGGTAGACAGACGAAAATTTGCAGTTTGTAGTGCACCCTTAAATCATTCCATTTTGTTGTAGAAGCTAAGCAGATTACAGTGTTTATCTTTTTCCATAGTGTGTAAAAATCTGGTGGTAGAGTGATTGAGAATTTGCAGAGTTTCCAGTACACCATTCGTTCATTCCAACTTGTTGTAGAGCTAAGAACACTACAGTATATATCTTATGCATTAAAAAATTAGAAATTATATGAAAATGCAGCTTTTGAAAGAATATGTGATGTGAGGCGAGAATACTAACACTCAACTGCAAAATAGGTCCAGAAATCATGCATGTACATGGAGTCTATTTACTTTGTTCAATGGCAATGCTGCAGCATAGGACCATTTGCACAGGTATTGTACATACAGTAACAAACAGTTAAGGATGAGCAAAGGCAGGAACTTTGGGCTTTGGCCAAGAAATGACAGGATAACTAACCTCATCCAGCAAAGCCATTCTTTAAGATCACTCCTCACAAACTCTTGTGAGTGATCAATGTTTGGTGCAGCATGGAAGTTATCTCCACTGCTCTTGTTTCCTCTTCCCTACAAGGACAAGAGTTTTATTGAGAGGGAGAATAGAATATTACATACTGCATAACTTTAAGTGTGTTAGAATAGGAGTCCTTTTGTATTCCTTATCGGTATATGGTGTCTTTATCTGTATATAGCATACCCCTTGTACTCCCTATATATATTGCTAATTGAACCCTCTTGAATATACACACAATATTCCTAACATGGTATCAGAGCTAGAGCACTAACCTAGCTCTTTCCGCTGCCACATCCGCCACCAGCAAGGGGAACCCTAGCTTCCCCCTGCGCCACCGCCGCCCGAGGCCGCACGACAACGTCACCAGCCCGCCGCTTCTCCGAAATTTGTCCGTGGACGCGCCACGACCGAGGACGTTGCTCCCATCTCGACGCCGCCTACCGACGAAGTTGGCCGAACTGACGCCGAACGACACCATCGCCCGACGTCGGCCGAAGCACGCCGCCTCCGACCCAACGCCACCTTGGATGAAGCGCCATCACGTCGCCTGCGCCTCCGCTGCCCGCACGCTCAAGCCCAACGCATGATGCCGCTGCGGTGCCGCCCCTTTTTAAAGTCGTCGTCCTTCGCCGCCCGTCTCCGGAGCGCCGCTGCTCGGGTCGTTGCCGCCGCAATCGACCTCACCTGGGCTGCCGCCGCCGCTAGCAGGGGAGGAACCCACGCGCGTGCTTCCTTCGGGCATGGGCCATTTTTAGTGAGCTGGCCCGTTAAAAAAAGAAAAAAAGAAAAGGTATGTCGATCTAACCGTCGCGCCGTCCAGCGCCACCTGTTAGACTTCATTGCCTTGGTCGCCATCCAACGCCGCCTACCGATGACTTCCGTTCCATCAGCTGCGATCCCATTCTCCGGAATCAAGCTTAATGGGACGAACTATAGGTTGTGGTCTTCACTCATGGAGATCGCGCTCGATGGACTCTGTCTCTGGGGACATGTTACTGGTGTCCGACCTTGTCCGCCGTCGCCGGTTTAGCCTCCTCCCATACAGCCTAATTATGCACCTCCTGCAGAAAATGAGGCTGCCAAGGAGGCAAAGGCCACTACTACTGCTGCTGACGCTGCTGATGAGGCCTTTCAGTATGCCATAGATGCTTTTGAGAGCTCGTATGCTGATGAGGCCCGTGTTCGAGCCATCCTGGTGGTCAGCGTCTACGACTCCATCCAGCCAGACATTGTTGGTCTACGTGCCACTCGTCAGATCTGGGGGTACATGCGCGAACGATACCAGCAGAGCAGCAATGCTCAGTTATTTTCGCTTTAGTGTGAATTGGAGATGCTTCACCAAGAGGTCTCCTCCGTCGACGACTTCTTCCGAGCCTGGTCAGTCTCTGGTGCCAGCTGGACGAGCTGGCTTTTCTGCTCGGTCAAGAGTGTCATAAAGTGCAAAAGGTGGATCGTGATCGCCTTCGCCTTTATGACTTCGTCTGCCGTCTTCGCCCAGAGTTTGAGCCTATCAGGGCTTAACTGCTGAGCCGCTCATCACGATCGGCACCATCATCGGCGCTTTCGGCGCTTCGTCTTTGAGTAGCCATGGCGGGTTAGCGGCCGCGATTTGTTCCGACTGTGCTTGCTACCTCTTCTTCGACTACGCCGATGGTTTCTGCTTCGACTACAACCCCTCAGGTGTCTGTTTCTGCTCCTGTTTTTGCACCAACTGGGGTTCAGTGCAATTCTTGCAAGAACTTCGGAAATGACTATCAGCGTTGTGCGGTGCGAAAAAAGCAGAACAAGGCGCGTGGAGGTGGACGCTCCAAGGGAGGGCAAGGAGGCCCTTTCGGCGGGAGGACGCACGAACGTCGGATCTTCTCAGCGAGGTGACTCTGTTCAGCAGTTCTACCAGGCTATACTTCAACAACTCAGCAGGTTCTGACAGTCTAGCTCAGACGTGTCCTCCAGGTACTTCTTGGGTTCTGGATTCTGGTGCCTCATTCCACATGACACCGTACTCCACATCTCTCACTTCAGTAGGACCTCTTGTTTTCCCCATCTCTGTTCAGACAGCTGACGGTACTCCTCCGTCTGTCAGTTGTCAGCGCACTCTTTTATCCAATAACTTTTTTGTTCCAGTTGTTTCTCATGTTCCCCAGCTTACCATGCAGCTTCTCTCAATGAGTCAGCTCATCGATCTTGGTTGTAGGGTTGGTTTTGACTCACACATGTTTCATCCAGGATCGATAGACAAGGATGGTGCTTGGAACTGACCAGCGCTGTAGGGATCGTCAGGATCTCTACATCAATGATCGCCTCCACCTTCTGTCCACTTCTGTTGCTCCTATCACCTCTACACCTACTTCAACCGCCACCTCTGGCGTTTTTGCGTAGTGGCATCATCGTTTAGGTCACTTGTATGAGTCCCGTCTTTCTTCATTAGTTTGTCAGGATGTTCTTGGACGTTTTATTATTGACATAGTCATGTTTTGTCAGAGTTGAAAGCTGGGCAAGCAGCTACAGCTTCCTTATCATTCTAGTGAGTCATTGCCTTCTCGTCCTTTTGACTTAGTTCATTCAGATGTATGGGAACCTGCGCTTATTATCTCTAAAGGTGGATATAAACTTTATGTGATCTTCATTGATGATTATTCCCGTTTTACATGGATTTTCCCTATGTTTAATAGCGATCAGTTTCTTACAATCTATCGTAGCTTTGCAACGATGGTTCGTACTCAGTTTGATTCTCCCATCTGTACTTTTCGCTATGATTCTGCTGGCGAGTACTGTTATGACGTGTTTAGACAGTTTCTTTCTAAGCAGGACACTCTTTACCAGTTTTCTTATCCTGGTGCCCATGCTCAGAATGGGGTTGCTGAGCGCAAACATCGTCATCTGATTGAGACTGCCCGCACTCTTCTCCTTGCCTCTCACATTACACCAGTCCTGGGCTGAGGCTGTTTCTACGGTTGCATATTTCATCAATATGCAACCTTCTACTGCTCTTAAGGGTGTTAGTCCTATAGAGCATCTATACTCTCGAGCCCCCTAGTACACTCACCTTCGTGTTTTTTGTTATACTTGTTTTGTTCTGTTGCAGCCTCGTGAGCGCGCAAAACTATCGGCCCAGTCAGTTGAGTGTGTGTTTCTTGGTTATAGTTCTGAGCATCAGGGTTGTCGCTGCTATGATCCTTCTGCTCGACGAATCAGGATTTCACGAGACGTCGTCTTTGACGAATCCTGACCTTTCTTTTATCGAGATTCGGCTCTTTCCACCGTTGAGTTGATTTCATGGTTGTTTTTTTTCTGACTCTTCACCCATTTCTCCACTATCACAGTCTTCTCCTGATCTGTCTCCGATGGTTCCTTCTATACCTCCGCCTCTGGTGTTGCCTCCTGCAACACCGCCTCTTGTTCCTGCAGCACCACCGTCTCGGTTCTCTGATATTCACTACTCCAAGCGTCCTCATTCTTCACCAGTCTACTCTCCCGGTATCTTGCTGGCACCTACATCTGATTCTCCTTATGATGCTCCTCGTTACGTCCTTCGTGACCGGACATCCTTTCTACATCTTGATTGTCTTGGATTTGCTCTGATAGCTAATACTATCTCTGTCACTGAGCCTAATTCTTATCGTGAGGCTGCTTCTCATTCTGAATGGCAGAGGAGCTTGATGCTCTTCGACGTACGGAGGCTTGGGATATTGTACCGACACATGTGCATGCTCGTCTGATCACGTGCAAGTGTGTGTACAAGATTAAGACCCGGTCTGATGGTACTATCGAGCGCTACAAGGCTCACCTTGTGGCTCGTGGCTTTTAGCAGGAGTACGGTCGTGACTACGATGAAACTTTTGCCCCTGTTGCCCGTATGACTACTGTTCGCACTCTTGTTGCGGTTGCTTTTGTTCGCCGGTGGTCTATCTCTCAACTAGATGTTAAGAATGCTTTTCTTAATAGTGTTTTGCATGAGGAGGTCTACATGCAGCCACCACCTGGGTATTCTGTTCCTGGTGGGCACGTCTGTCATCTTCGTCGTGCTCTTTATGGCCTCAAACAGTTCCCATGCCTGGTTTACGCGTTTACCTCAGTGATTACTATTGTCGGTTTCATTGTTAGTTCCCACAATCCTATTCTTTTTGTCCATGTCTCACCTCGGGGTAGGACACTGTTTTTTCTGTATGTTGATGATATGCTCATCACTGGTGATGATTCCTCATTCATCACGTATGTGAAGAAGCATCTCAGTGAGCAGTTTTTGATGACTGATTTTGGTTCTTTTATGTACTTCCTTGGGATTGAGGTCTCTTCCATGCCTGAGAGCTACTACCTCTCCCAGCAGAAGTATGTCCAGGATCTTCTTGACCGATCTGGTCTGACTGACACTCGCACTGCTAAGACTCCCATGGTGTATCCCTACAGCTTCTTGCCACTAATGGTGATCTTCTTGAGGATCCTACTCGATATCGTCATCTTGTTGGGAGTTTGGTGTACCTTGTGAGCACTCGTCCTGATATTGCTTATGTTGTTCATATCTTGAGTCAGATCATGGCTCATCCTACCCATCTACACTACAGTCACCTTCGTATTCTTCGCTACTTGCGTGGGACTATCTCTCGTCATTTGTTTTTTCCTAGCTCCACCTCACTACAGCTTCAATCGTACTCCGATGCGACCTAGGCTAGTGATCCTTCTGATCGTCGTTCTCTTTCTGCTTACTGTGTTTTTATTGGCTCCTCCTTGATTGCTTGGAAGATAAAGAAGCAGACTGCAGTTTCCCGTTCGAGTGTAGAGGCTGAGTTGAGAGCTGTGACAACAAAGGTTACTTGGCTGAGGTGTTTACTTGCAGATTTTGGGAGTGTCTGTGATGGGACCTACGACTCTTTTGTCTAACATTATAGGTGCTATCAGTATTTCCCAGGACCCAGTGAAGCATGAGCCCACCAAGCACATTGAAGTGGATGTTTCATACACTAGCTCACAGGTGCAAGAGGGAGTATTTGCTTTACAGTTTGTGCCCTCAGAGTTACAGGTTGCTGACTTCTTCACGAAGCCACAGATTAGGGTACAACATTTGTATTATCTCTAAACTCAGTGTGTGTGATCTACCATGAGTTTGAGAGGGGTGTTAGAATAAGAGTCCTTTTGTATTCCTTATCTGTATATGGCATACCCCTTGTACTCTCTCTCTCTCTCTCTCTCTCTCTCTATATATATATATATATATATATATATATATATATTACCCATTTGATCCTCTTAAATATACACGCAATATTCCTAACAAAGTAAACTAAAATGGTAAAAAGATGTAGAACCAACATTGTATTTTCCCCTTATTGAATCAAATGGAGAAGGTTCATGACAGTGAGCTGTTGGTACTTCGATCGCGGGCCTTTACTTTAGCTTTAGGGTTTAGATAGCCCCTCTGGGATGTAAAATATATCTCTTCTCACCATCCCCATAGTGTATGAGACAAATGTATGCATTTCGATTAGGGTCGTATTCTACGGTTACGACTACAATGATCATTATTTGTTTTGCCAATGACTGCTGAAGTTGGCCTTTTTTCCCTTTTAGAACGCAGGTCAAGTTCCCTGAAGTTCTTTAAGCAACTTAAGTGCCAATATGACTTTGTGCATTTTTTACTATCAATACCGAATATATGCATGTCAAAAAAGTGAAGAGTTAATCAGAGTTTGTAGGTCATTCAGTGAGACCTTCAAGCATACCTTTGTTGGTTGAGTTAAGCTTATGTGTGCAGAACATAAACAAGTCACGTTGGAGTTAAATATTGGTGAAATGAAATTAATAAGTCCTGCGGAGGAACAATGTGAACCATTTTATTATATATCTTTGCTAGAAATTATAGCGGGGAAATGGAGGATCCAAATAACCACAATTGGTGTTGATATTTGAGAATCATAATGAACTTTGATGAATGCCATATTATATGTCTTCTAATTAAATATAATTTAAAAGGAAAGGTCTCACCTGGAAATGTGGATCATCAGCAACAACCGCTCGATCATCCCAGTTAAGACGCCCACCAAAAATATTCCAGATACCATTTTGGTTCTGAAACTGAGCACACCTGTGATTCAGAACAGCATCACCAAGAACCTTCGTACCAGCTTCATGAAAATTTTTCACAAGCTCCTTCAACTCTTCCATGGTCCCATATCTGAAACATTGATGTCGTCATGATAATGCATGACATCAGCTCGCATGATGTGTTCATAATATACTGTTTAAAAACACGGATTTCTAAGTCTCATGTTTTTCCCTTTGAAGATTATTGACTTTTACGCAAGGAAGACCAAAAAACTAAGCAGCTTTCTAAGGTCAGTCAAAGTCAAGTAGACTGATCGATAGTTTTCTGGACCAGGTAAGCTTCAGACGGCATAAGTAACACTGAGGGTTGAGATTAGGGATCCAAAAACCGTTTCCGGGGGAAATCCCGGTCCGGCCGGGAAAAAAAACTGGCCGGTAACCGGATTTCCCGGAAAAAAAACCCGGTAGACACCAGAGAGTCAGAATGTTCCCTACATAACTCATCAGTAATCTAAAACAGAACATGCAGTACCTGCCTCGTTCATTCATCAGAAGGAATGTTCCTGATAAGTTCATCAGTTACTCATCAATCACCATTCTTTGTGTGTGTGTGTGTGTGGTTTTCGTATTGACATGCATTACAGTTACACTAACATTCACAACTTTCTGCACGCAAAATTTGTAAATAACTCGGCTATATGAAAATTTGTAAATAATTCAAGCAGAAAACAGTATCATGGAAGTGCTTGCACTTATATAGGAAGGAAAAAAGGTCTCACATATTTAGTGTTTGCATCTTGCACAAAATTATACGATCTTTAAACGAGTAACTTAGAACACAATAATTTTGCAAAAAGAAATATACCTGGAATTTAGATTATATAAATCCTTTGGCATGTATCCTTCAGGCGATACAGAATCAGTAGGTGGTGGTGACCAAACAATGGTAAAACCCAGGGACGACAACTCCTTGATCTTTGTACCAAGTTCAACATACCATTTTCCTGACTTATGAGATTCCCAATTAAATCCTTGGCACAATATTTCAAAGCCAGATCCAGTGCCAGAGCAAGCTGGCTTCACGCTTGATGGGTCTTCAATGTAAACAGATTCCTCTACAGTATCAATAGTGGGGCTCCTAAAAATGCTATAAGCTTCTGCTGCTAACCTTTCAATTTCTTGCAGGATATCCTCTTGCAGAACTTTATTCTTTGCTCGCTGACCTCTTCTAGATGATAGGTCAACCACCAGATTCCTTATATCACTGATTAAGCCATCAGTTTGCGAAGACTTATCATCAATTTTTTGTTTGTCAGCCTTATGAGGTTCTTGGGTGCTTCCAAATTGGTCTACTCTTGTAAGAGGAATGTATAAATCAAATCCATTCTCCAGATTTCTCAACCAAGTATATTCATCAAGTTTGAGCACAAAAACCAGCCCAGAATACTCTGCATCCAGTAAGAATGATATAGAGTTGCCTGTTCCATCAGCTTTTTGCTGCAGTATTGAGATAATATGCGTGAAGAGGAATAGTTTACTGATTTCATGCGGCTGAAGTTATTGAATCATCAAGAAGAACATATATAAATGCTCTACGAAATGGAAAAGGCAACTTTTTGTAGCACTTGCAGAGCACATATGTCAAAGGAATCAACAAAAAAGCTTGTGTGCATTAAAGATATACTTTTAGGCAAAAGAGAATCACTTATAACTATAAGTAAACTAGCAGCTGGTCCTCGACTGACCAACCAAAGTAGGCATCACCCCAAAAAGAAGGCAACCCAATGGATAACGGGATTAGGAAACAGAACTGCATGAATGGTTCAACTCTATAGTAAATTTAAGTTTATGAAATTCCTTAAGATTTTAAAGAACTTAGCTTGCTTTGTAATTTTTTCCTGGCAAAAGGGGCACTATAAAAAAAACCCTAAAGGAGTTACTACAGGACAAAGTATCATTCAGACATTCACAGGTCCCAATTTTTTTAATAAAAATGTTGAAAAGAAAACTCGAGCTTGTGGAAGATGGAATACTACCAAACGCACCTTTGCTTTAAAATTTTGCAAAAAAAGTACTTTACAAAACTAAAATTCATGCACTTTAAAAATCGTCAATTTAATCCTATGAATTTTCTATAGTGGGCACTGGGCTCCATCATAATTTACCACTTTAATCTATGGTGGGGGTGGTGAATTCTAGTTCATACAATTTCAGAAGTGCAAATGGTATAGTCTCTTATTTTTGGAGTGCAGGTAGAATCAGAAAAATCCCAAATATACAAGTGGGCCTCATCTCATGTAACTTTACTTCTTTGAAATGCCTTTGCTTGTTAATTGTTATAGAGCACAGCTTGTTAGTATTTTTCATCTGCTACTTTATACAATTCTATTTCATATATTTGCCTCTACCAGGACACAACGCTATCTCCTTACCTCTAACAAGGTCTGAAGAGCTTTCTGTCGGAACACCTTGGTTGTTGGTGGATGTGGTTCTGGCGGGATCTCCCATGTCATAGTATTGCCTTTGCAAACTCCCCAATGAATGATAACTTCTCCAGGAATATCAGTGTCAAATTCCACAAGATTTTTATCTGTTTCACTGTTTTTCCTCACAGTAACAGTTACAAAGTTCTGAACATGCTCTGATTTTAAGATGGGGTATTCCTCATAAAACCCTGAAATGCATTTGCCACTTGAACCTTGATCCCCAGGTACAGTTTCTTGCAGCTGAGAACTAGATCCCTTGGGTTTCTTCAACAGGTTAGATAGCTGCCCTAAAGGTCCTAAGAAATTAGACATTTCAAATATGTTAGATAACTGTCCCAGTGGCCCCAAAAAATCAGAAATTTTCAGCTTACCAAGCCAATACTCATGCAAGTCAATGAGAATGATACTGTAACACGTTAGCTTTAGTCTTTTAGACACAAATATGTGGAATCCAAATGGTAGTTGACTTGTGGAACAAAACAGGCCATCCACGTAGACAACACTAGTCCCAGAAAAAAAAAACACCATAATGATAAGGAGCAGGGGCGAATCTGGGCCTCAGGCTGGGTAGGGTATAGTCTGAGGCCTATAAAAATTAACAGTGTACCCTCCCCCCTATATAGGCAAAACTAAGGATTGAAATCTCGGAACCAATGGAAAACCCGGACGGCGGGTGGTAACGGTAACCGACCAGTTACCGGAAAAACCAGGGAAACCGTTCGAAATTCGAAAAGTCAAATTTGAATTGAGGATTTTTTTTTTAATAAAAAAAGATTACCGGTCCAGTTACCGCCCAAAACCCGAAAAACCGGTTGAAAAAACAGGAAAAACAGGAACCAAAACCGGAAAAACTGAGAAAACCGGTTATAGGTAATTAGCAATTGGAATAATGCAAATATTAATTAGAAAGTGTTTAATGAAGTAACAATTCTGATACATAAAGAGCTTGATGTCTAGTTATAATTTAAAAGTGTTTAATGAAGTAACATTGTCTAAAAAATGTTGGGACTTGGGAGTACAATAATTCAAGTATATTTAGCTCATACAATAGGTAATCTAGCACAAAAAAAGGCCTAAACCAATATAGGAAGTGAATATGCAGTCATAAATTTAATTTTAAATTTAAAATTTTTGGCCGGCTACTGTTCATCTTGGTCTCCATCGGGTTTTCCAATAACTGCTGGGATTTTGATCCTTAGGCCCAACAAAAGAGATACACATTGGCCCAGCCCGAGGCGCGTGGTCCAGCCAACCGAATCCTCCTGCAATCTTGCTCTCCGCCCTGTCCGAGGTGATTGGTGAGCTAGCAGAAAGGATCCTCATCCTCCTTGTCAGAGTATCTGTGGTGCATTGATCCTTTAGGTTTGTTCTGATAGAATTTAACTTCCCAATCTATTAGATCAATACTGTAGTATATATATATATATACTACATTACAAACCCTAACAAGGGCTAAAGAGCCTCATGGCCCATAAATACATATGGGTCATATACACATATACATAACACCCCCCTTCAAACTCAACATGGGTCAGGAGGTTCTGAAACATTGAGTTTGGAGAGATGAAAGCGATGTTGTTCTCGAGTTTGAGCCTTAGTGAAGAAATCAACGACTTGAATCTCAGAAGGCACATACTGAAAAGCAATAGTCTTCTGTTGACAATGAGAACGTGTAAAAGATGCATCCACACCAATGTGTTTAGTCAGCTCATGCTTCACTAGATCAGTAGCAATCTGTATAGCACTAGTGTTGTCACACAGGAGAGATGCAGGAGTACTGCATGATACACCAAGATCAGCTAACAACCAACGAAGCCAAACAATCTCGAAGTAGTAGTGGCTAACGCTCAAGCTCGCCTCGGACTAGACGGTGAAATCTGCGATCGGTTTCTTGGATTTCCAAGCAATAAGTGAAGACCCAAGAAATATGCAATAGCCTGAGACAGATCGTCTATCAACAGGATCACTCGCCCAAGTCGAGTCAGAGTAAGCATGAAGCTGAAGCTGAGTCGACCAAGAATAAAAGAGAGAACGATCAACAGTCCCTCGTAGGTAGCGCAACACACGTAGTAGGTGAGCATAGTGAACAGATGTGGGAGCAGAAACGAACTGACTGAGCACATGAATAGAATGAGCAATGTCAGGGCGTGTGACTGCAAGGTAGACAAGACTCCCAACAATATGACGATAACGAGAAGGATCTTCAAGCAAAGTGCCATCAGTAGGACGAAGCTAAAGATGAAGCTCCATAGGAGTAGCACCGTCCGATCACAGTGAGACCAGAACGAGCAAGTAGATCCTGAATATAGCGCTGCTGAGATAGATAGTAGCCATCATCTGTGTGAGTAAACTCAATCCCCAGAAAATAATGTAGAGGACCCAAATATGACATCAAAAACTGCTCACTGAATCGTTGCTTAACAAAAGCAATATACTCCTTGTCATCTCCAGTAATCAGCATGTCATCAACATAGAGTAAGAGCATGGTACGGCCACGTGGAGATGTATGAATAAACAATGCAAGATCATGATTACTCGGGGAGAAACCAGCAGTTAACACAACTGAACTGAACCTCTCAAACCAAGCACGAGGAGCCTGTTTGAGACTATAAAGAGCACGACGAAGGCGACAAACATGACCGGCAGGAGCCACAACACCCTGAGGTGGAGCCATATAAACCTCCTCCTGCAAATCACTATGAAGAAAATCATTCTTCACATCCATTTGAGAGATAGTCCAAGAGCGAACAGCAGCCACAGCGACAAGAGTGCGAACCGTTACCATATGAGCAATAGGAGCAAATATCTCATCATAATCACGACCATATGTCTGCGGAAAACCACGAGCAACTAGTCGAACCTTGTATCTCTCAACAAAACCATCAGATTTCGTCTTAACTTTAAAAATCCACTTGCAAGTAATAAGAACAGCATGAGCAGGTAAAGGAACAAGATCCCATGTATGCGTACGATCCAAAGCAGCCAACTCCTCAACCATAGCTAACTGCCACTCAGGATGAACAACAGCCTCCTGATAAGTGTGAGGCTCAGGCACAACAGCAGTAGAAAGAAAATCATATCTGTCAAGAGCGGTAATAGTAGTACGATCACGAAGCTCATACCGAGATGACGGTGCCGGTGGAGGATCATCAGAAGGAGTATCATCAGTACTAGCCATGCCATCAGGGGAGGAAAACGTAGAAAGCTGAGTATCAAGAGAAACCCTAGACCAACGAGTATAGTGAAGAGGAAACGGTGATCTGACTAAGGATGAAGAGGAAGACTCCACAGAAGGTGTATCAGACGAAACAATGGGTGGAAGATAAAGAAAAGAGAGAGACTCAGCGGGAGAGGAGGACCGAGTGGCAGAAGAGTAAAAGTAAGGATGATCCTCAACAAAAGAAACATCACGAGAAATACGCATACGCCGAGCAAAAGAAGGTGTATCAGACGAAACAATGGGTCGAAGATAAAGAAAAGAGAGACTCAGCGGGAGAGGAGGACCGAGTGGCAGAAGAGTAAAAGTAAGGATGATCCTCAACAAAAGAAACATCACGAGAAATACGCATACGCCGAGCAGAGGTATCATAACAACGATAGCCCTTATGCTCAAGACTATATCCAAGAAAAACACACTCAACTGACTGAGTTGTTAACTTGGTGCGCTCACGAGGCGGAAGCAGAACGTAGCAGGTACAACCAAAAACTCGAAGATGGTCATACCGTCGGGGAGTGGAAAACAAGAGTTCTCCAGGATACTTTCCCTCAAGGTGAGAAGATGGTTGCATATTAATGAGATAGACAGCCGAAGAAACCGCATCAGCCCAAAAATGTCGTGGAACATGAGATGCAAGTAAAAGAGTACGAGCAGTCTCAATAAGATGACCGTGTTTACGTTCAGCAACACCATTCTGAGCATGGGCGCCAGGACAGGAAAGTTGAGGAAGAGTTCCCTCAGCGGAGAGAAATTGACGAAAAGCATGCGACAAGTACTCCCCCTGAATCAAAACGAAAGGTCTGAATAGGAGTGGAAAACTAAGTGTGAACCATACGAGCAAAAGACTGATAAATAGGCAGGAGTTGAGAATGATGTTTCATAAAGTAAATCCAAGTATATCGAGAATAATCATCAATAAAAATGACATAATAGATATGACCACCTTTAGAAGCAAAGGGAGCAGGACCCCAAACGTCAGAGTGAACCAACTCAAAAGGATGACTAGACCGCGATGTACTAGTAGGATATGGGAGTTGTAACTGTTTACCAAGCTTGCAACCCTTACAATCATAACTAGTATCCACAATGACACGACCTAGGACACCCTGACGAGCTAATGTAGAAAGACGAGATCCACACAAATGACCAAGTCGATGATGCCACTGAGGAAAACTAACAGAAGCTGAGGCAATGACTGAAGATGCATGAACGGAAGAAGATGGAAGACTTAGACGATCAAGGAAGTAGAGACCCTGAGAATCTCTAAGGCGATGGCCAGTACCAACAAGAACTCCTGTCCGACGATTCTACATATAGCAAGTAGAGTCATCAAACCCAACAAAATAGTACATATCAGCAAGCTGACCAACAGACATAAGATTCATAGAAAGCTGAGGTACAAATGACACTTCTGGAACATTAAAATGAGAAGTAGAGAGGGTGCCCTGATGAGTGACTGAACATGAGGTGCCATCAGCTGTCTGTACACAGGAACCATCCATAACAGGTCGACATGAAGCAAGATGAGACTTATTCGATGTCATATGAAAAGAAGCTCCAGAATCCAAAACCCATAGAAGACTAGTACCTGATACAGAAGAAGAGGCTACAGCAATACCGGCAGACCCACTAGGAGGAACATCAGATGAAGGCCGCTGTTGAGTTTGAGTCTGAAGAGCCTGAAGCTGGAACTGAAGCTGACTCAATTGAGTGGCAAAAGTTGAATCCCCAACAGGTGTAGGAGTGGTGGCAGCAACCACACCACGACGACGACGATGAGTTGCAGGTCGAAGCTCTGGATGAAGGCGGTAGCACCTCTGAACAGGATGACCAGGCTTCTTGCAATGAGAGTATATAACCTGGTTGGATGCAGCATCAGGAAGTGGAATAGGCTGATAAACCTCCTGACGAGGTGCCGCAAGAACAGACTGAGATGGTGTCAATCCGAAAAAACAGAGAGCAAAGTCGAGTCTCCTCAGCAATCAACGCAGCAAGAGCCTCCTCCATGGTTGGAAGAACAGCACATCCCAGTAGTTGAGCGCGAATAGACTCAAATTCTGGGCGAAGGCGCATAACAAAAGTGAACATTAGATTCTGCGCATCATGACCCGCCTTGCCAGCACAGCCAGTACATCCAGTACAAGATAAAGGAACCATGGAGGTCAACTGCCGTGAAATACGAGTGAAAGAACTGTAGTACTCCTCAATAGACATCTCCTGCTGACGCAAATCATGAAGAGTTTGTAAAAGAGAAAAAGCGACGCGTCGCACGATGCTTCATAACGATGTCAAGATACTCCCACATCTTGCGAGAACTTGGAAGATCAATGAAATCCATCCCGATTGAAATTTCAAAGATCGTGACATAAGATACCCATAACACGATCATCAAGACGCCGCCATACATTAGCTTCCTTCACATCGCCTTCTCGATCGGAGGCTCTCGTAGTAATATACGAGAGAAGACCAATGGACCGAAGAAGCATGCAGACCGATGACGACCACTCACGATAATTTTAACCATCCAGCTTGATATCCGAAGCTAGAAGAGCACCTCCCATCCCAAGAGAAACAGAATTACCATTAGCCATTGCACACGACCAGAGGACCAATCAATGATGCGCGCAGCGATACGGAGACTGCAGAACCGAGCTCTCACAACAGCACGCGGGGATAAGAACACCAGATAAAATCTCTCACCCGAGCGCCGACTTCACAGGCCGACCGAGCGCCGACACCGAATCGCCTGAGCGCCGACTTCACGAGCCTTCTCCCGCAACCGAGCGCCGACACAACCCGAGTCGCCTGAGCGCCGACTTCACGCCTCTCGACTGAGCGCCGACACAACCCGAGTCGCTCGAGCGCCGACTTCACGGGCCTTCTCCCCAGCCACGCCGACCTCCCCTCTCGAGACTTCGGTAGAAGGTGGCGGCAAGGAGTGAGTCGGCGACGGAGAAAACCAGGTAGCGGCGGAAGTCGCGGCAGCGGCGGAAGTCGCAGCAGCACGGAAGGCGGCGGGCGCTCGGCGTCCGGCCTGGGCTTCCCGAGCGAGGGGCTTGGAGATAAGGCGGCAGCCGATCCAAGTAGCGGCAGCACGAAAGGGCGGCGGTGGCTCGGCGTCCGGCCTGGGCTTCCCGAGCGAGGGACTTGGAGACGAGGCGGCAGCCGATCCAACCCGTTCTTCCTCCCCTCTTGTCTTTACCAGGCGGTAGCAGGAGGCGCTAAGGAGACGGTGTCTCGGTAGAAGATGGCGGGAAGGAGGTAATTGCTCTGATACCATGATAGAATTTAACTTCCCAATCTATTAGATCAATATTGTAGTATATATATATACTACATTACAAACCCTAACAAGGGCTTAAGGGCCTCATGGCCCATAAATACATATGGGCCATATACACAAATACATAACATGTTCCTCCATTTCTACTTATAATCTGATGCACAATTATTCCTCTAGAAAGGTTAATTTGGTTTTTAGCCATCGCTTGTAATACTGGATGATTAATGTAGTCTTTCTTTCATATGCTTTCTTGATTTAATAAAGGCAACATGTGCACTCACATGAGTTATTCCCTTTCACTGATTCGGAAGGTGGCAGGCAAATGGATGGATAGAATGATATGGACTATTCATAAATCTGAAATCACATTTGGATCATATAGATGTTTTCAAGGGTTTCACCTGAAGGTTATGTGAGTTTTTTTGTTACTTAGTGTAGTACAAACTTTAGTATCTAGTTTTGAGGCATTATAATTTTATTCTTGGAGCCATTTTGACAAGATGGAAAATAGGCTTTAAATTTTTATGAGTTGTGATCAGGGGAAAAAATCTCGTGGGTTCTGCAGAACCGGATTTCCCAAGGTCTTAAATAAAGTGAGCGAATGTAAGTGAAAAATTTCAAATTTAAATTTTTAACTTCTCTCATCACTTCCTAGATTGGTTTAGGCCTATTTTGTGCTAGATTACGTATTGTATGAGCTAAATATGCTTGAATTATTGTTTTTGGCCGATTTGCACTTCATATGAGCTAAATATGTTATATTACGTATTGTATGAGCTAAATATGCTAGATTACGTATTGTATGAGCTAAATATGCACTTCGTTAAACACTTTCTAATTCAAAATTCGTCAATTCAAAATTCCAGCCGGTTTTTCCTGTTTTTCTAACCGGTTTTTCCGGTAACCGGTTATCAAAATCGGCAATTCAAATTTCAGTTTTTGAAATTCATCCGGTTTTTTCCCGGGATTTCCGGTAACCGATCGGTTACCGGTACCATCCGCCGAGCGGGATTTCAACCGGTTCCGGTTTTTTGATCCCTGGTTGTGATGGTATGTTTAGTATCTACAAGCATGGTTGCAAAAATAAGTTCTCTGTTAAAATTATGCATATGTTTTGCTTTTCTTATTTACGTATTAAGGATACACAATGAAGAGGAGCAAGACATTATAATCTTATTTTACAATGTGAACACAATCGAACCAATCTCTTCCAGAAACAGTTGGAACTGGAGCTGGTCTTGATCCAAAGAATTCTTGGATAATATCTCTATGCCAAACATGTCTAATAAAATGCCGGTTAGGGGTCGTTCGAGGAGTCGTGGCAGCCAGTTGGTAACTTACTATGATCATTTCCATCATTAAATATTTATTATGGTGTATGACCAAATTATTATTGAGTTGAATAATCGTTTTGTTGAAAGATCTACTCAGTTATTGAGGTGTATTGCTTGTCTTGATCCAACGAATTCTTTTACCAACTTTGATGAAGACAAATTAATTGAACTTGCTAGAATGTATGCTGCTAACTTCTCCCAATATGACTGTGTAGTCCGTAGAGGCCAACTAGCTACATTTATTGCTGATGTGAGAGATGATTTAGATTTTGCAAACTATATTGATCTTGGAAATCTTGTTGTGAAGATGGTTTAGACCGACAAACACACAGTTTTTTCATTGGTATATCGTCTCATTGAATTGGCTTTGATTTTGCTAGTGGCAACAACAACTGTAGAAAGAGCCTTCTCAGCTATGAGCATTATTAAGACTGATTTGCGGAATAAGATGAATCATAGCATGGTATGCTATATTGGGGGAGACATATTTGTAAGCATTAAGATGATAACATTTTAGAGTGTTTTCGAGGAATGAGGTCACATAAGAAACAATTATAGCTAGTGGTAAGTTAGCTTCTTACAAATGTAAACTTCATGTTCTTTGTATTTAATCATACCTCTGTTTAATTTACTTTTTTATGTTGTCTTTGCAGGTTCTGATTCTTGTCCGACTATTGATGAAGAAATGGTGGGCAAGGATAGAGATAAAATCTTCGTTATTTAGGTACTCAAATTGTATCTCTATGATGCTATATTATTTATGTTTTGTCATGTTTTTCTTATTATGTTTTATGTTGTAGCATTGAGCTAAAGTTTCGTGTCAATGATGCATTTGTGGCTTATTTTTGTTATGTCGTGGTGAGTATAAATTGGCATTAGTTCTAGGATGTTAGCCTATTAGAATTTAGCCCAAGACGTGGTGAAATCCTAGATCTGCCACTGATAAGAAGTAACATTATACATGTGGGCAATTTTTATAACATATGCTTGTATCTATGATTGCTCAAAAGAGGACTCCCTCGGTCTGTGCTAGTTGAAAACCATAGCTTGTATGTTCATGTTCTATAATCTCAGAGAAGAATCAGATGGCATGACATGGAGAGTACATTTTGCACATCTGTGATGAAAGATACTTCCAGATACAATATTGTTTATATGAAATATCAAAGGTGAGAATAGAGCAAACTGTCAATACAGCAGTATTAATTCATAGATAACTAATGGTTACATTTAAAATCCCCTGTGAAATAGCTTAAGCTTCTAAAATCCTACTAAGTACATATCACTCAGTGGTTTTAAGTATTTTCTTATAGAAGGGAATGCATTTTTATATAACCTAAGGACCAAACCAATTAACAGAACAGGGGACCAAACCACTGTAGTAATAATCCAAAATAAAGTAATAGTCATTGATATTCTTAATAACCTGGCCAGATACCAATATCTTGTTTTGCTCGTAATAGATCTCCACCATCGGAGGACACACTTAAGGGTATTCTGAAATCCCTGCCCTTATGTTGAAACCATGCACCTGTTTCCTCTTCCTGGCAAACAACAGTCAATTGAGACATTCAAATTGCAAGCTGAATAAACAAACCCTTAAAAGCTAAACGAGCCAGAGCAATGCATATAATTTAACTAATCTATGTATCTATCAAAATATTCAGCTCAGATAAGGCATGTGTTTGGTAGTGCCTTTAGTGTGCGGATATACATGTCTGTGGTACATGTTATCCTTTTCTTAGACAACTAGGGAGAATGTGAACACAACTTTCCATCTTAGGCACCTTCAGCTACTGTTTTGATTGGCAATGCCTGGGACAGCCATATACTTGTTGAAAGGCTTTTGATATAGAGTATGAAAGCTGAGTAACATCATGTTGTCAAGGAAATAAAATTGCCAGCAATGTAATAGTGTAAAGTCTGAACCTTTAGAACAAAATTAATAGCGGCAATTGGAGTGTCCTTATCAAACTTTATTTGCACTTCATGAAGCATCCGCCCTTCTGAATAGGGTGAAATCTCCAACGGTGTTTCAATTGCATAGTCCTGAAAGTTTCAAATATTGTTCAGCAAGAAGCCTAAATGACTAGAATTATGGCTAAAGGATAAATAAGAAAGCAGTGAGCTTTTGACTGTCTCGGACATCAACATAAATTTGGAGGTTCCTAGCAAGTTCGTGTCACACAAACACCCACATGCAAGTGTTAATAGCTGCAACCTGTTTTGAGTGCTTGAACAGAGTTCACAAGATTAGAACAACCTTGATTGGAACTGAACCGGGAGGTCTTATTTCTGAAGGAGGTTGATCCCATTCTCTGCAAATATATAGATAACAAAGGATAAGATGAAACAGGTCACTAAACATTTTTGGTCCAAGAAGGTGGGAACTGAAGGAGACAATTAGAGGACAAAAAAAGCGACAATTGTCCTTTTTCCCCTTTTTTCTTTACAGGGAACGTATATAAGTTGAAACTTGAATGCGTACAAAAAAAAGCAAGAAATGACAAATCTTAATTGAATATGCCTTGGCAAATAATTCCTTCTTTAAGTAACGTATAGAAAGGTGGGATATCAAGACAATTCCAAAGGAGTCCAGGAGACATGATACCCGCCAACCTGCAATACAATTATGAGAACTTCTCCCAATTTTGCAAACATGCAACTACTAATTGGCTTGTGCTTCAATGCTATTCCAAATTCCAAATAAAACAAACATGAAGTTTAAAGCATTTACATTGGACCAACGAGAGAACCAACAAAAACCGTTCCAACACCAGCCCCTCAACCAATCAAAATTTCTTATATGTTCCCCGCTTTTGTTTTATCAGGGGGTAGCATAGGAGCAACGGCACAACCATCTGCTAATATTTTTAAAAATAAACCTGATCATAATTTCCCACCCAGATTATACATTGCATAGTCTGACATTTTACTACTATCCAAGTGTTCAACCTGGAGAAATGAAGCTGCGTGGATATCGCAGGCCAAACCTTACTGACAACGTGGGCATACATGCCGGTCTGACCACCATTGTTGATCCCATCTATCACTCTTAGGAATGCACAAATCACAACTCTGCGCGCGATTGATCAACACAAGGATGCACTCGCACAGAAAAAAAGAGGAAGATTAGAAACAAAAATTACCTTCCGCGCTCACAATCGTAGGAGACACCCCAGTGCAGCACCCACTTCCCCTCTACATCGCAGCCGATCACGATCTTGCACTTGCCGTCCCCGTCCGGCTCTGCATCCACCCTCACCCACGCCTTCCCTTCCACCTGGACACCACAAATCCATCACCGTCCAACCAAAAAAAAGCCACAGCTTCGGCACAAATCACACAACGGGGTAGAACAAGTTACAGTTTGGCATCGGCGTAAGGGGAACTTCTCGGAGAACACCGCCCCAGCCTCTCCGGAGCCAGCCACAGGCGTCTCCGCTGCACCGGCGCGGGCCAGGACGACGCCGGCGAGCCTCACGCGTCTGGGTGCGGCGCGGCACCAGCCCGCCCGCGGCCGCGCAGCCACCAGGAAGGCGCCGCCGGAGAGTCCGCCCCTCGCCGGCGGGGCCACCCGCGGGATCGCCGGAATGCTCCAGCTAGCCACCGACATGCCGCAGCCTCTCTCACCCCCCTCTGTATGTGCGCGCGCGTGCGTGTGAAGGAGCGGAAGCTGAGGGAATGGAAAGGGAAGGGAACGGAAGGGGAAAAGCGAAATAAGTTGGAATACCAAAAAAAAATGATTCACGGGGTTGGATTACGTGGCAGGAAAGCAAAAAGGGATGGGCCCCTCTTGGGGAGATTGTTTCGCGGGCCCACGCGTCATCAGGGATACCGAATGCGGTCGGGAACTTGCCACTTGCCAGGTTGCAGCGGCGGGGTGGATTGGGAAGGGGAGAGTTAAATATAGCTATTTTGGGATCCCGAAGCGGGCGGGGCCCCCAAAATTAGTAACTTAATTAAGTACTTGTGCGTTGATTAACGGGCGGAGAATGGGAAGGCGTGGGAAATGGATGCTCAACTTTAGCACAGGTAACGCAGAGGAGTATTACAGTACGATACAAAATGATCGGTTTAGATTGAGAATTATAGTATTAAGAAACAGTAAAATTATTATAGTATTTTCTGCTACAGTAAACATATTATATTTCTACCGCGTTAATCCAAAGGCGCGGGGAAGACAAAGGGCGCGCCCGAAGCGTGGGGATAAGAGTCTGGGGCCACATGTCTTTGACTTGTCGTAAAATGGATTTGCTCGGGAAGATGGGAGGTTGTTGGTGATTCACTGCATGCCATGGTGCACCATTTTAGGACCATGTGGTTTGTGTGGCGAACCCCTCTTTAGCTTACCATGTTTATGCACATCTTAGAGAGCTAGAGTAGTGTGTTGAAAATTTTCGAATTCTAATTATATTAGGGCCTGTTTGGTATGCAAACTGGCTAAACTCCCAACTTTTGGAGTATGGAGCCAGCCATGCTTAATTTGGAGTTTGAGAATCTGAGCCCTAAAATTAAGATAAAATTACCCACCAAATGTCCAATAAAACCCTCGCCCATCCAATAAAACAAGGGTAGTAGTGATCTTTCTCATTCCCGAAGTTAACTTTCTAACCAAACACTCCGTTCTTCTCAATGGATCCATTGGGTTAAAAATTGGAGCAGAGTTCGATGAATTTGGTTTTGCATTAGATAAGTAGGTCGATTGTGTTGACACCTTGGTGTGTTGGGAACTCTGCTCAAATCAAGTATTGCTACGTCCCATCCAAAATAGATGGTGGTAAAGTTCGCACATACTTGTTATTTTGCCATGGACGCAGAAGATAAAATCAGTGAGTTCAGTGGAGGAAATAACAGAGGGTTAAGGGGGGCAGAGCACCGCTACGGCTAGTTGAACCATGATGCCCCCCTAGCAGCCTTTATCCATTGAGCGTTGTGATTTAAATTTTAGTTACTCTAAGGTTAAAGAATAAGAAAATGATTTAGACCATAATTTCCTTGTATGGGTTATCCCAAGCCAAGTGTAAATTGTTGTTGTCCTGGGACAACTGGCCAACCCTAACAAACTTATTTATATCACTATGACTCTGCTCTCTTCCCACCAGGTATCAAGTCTCATTCTAATCCCTAACCAATTCCTCAATCCTTATCAAAGAGAACTCTAGCGACTAGCGCTGTGGCCGGCATGCGGTTTAGGCTTGGGCGTGTTGAGCGGCCCGCGCAGGCATGAGGTACGGCGACAACCGAGTAGCATTGCATGACATAAGACTGTGTGCAGTACGATAGCCAACATGGCATATAGATAGCGTTGACAATCAGGTAGGAAGGTGCCGTGCGGCTGAATAGGGAGGCGGCGATGTAGGCAAGAGGCAACATTCCATTAATAGCCCCCTAATTTTAAGTCATGAGTTCGTCATCGGGTGAGTGGTAGACTTTAGGGCAGTTTAGTTTGTGTCCTAGTTTGGTTTGTATCCCGGTGAGCCAAACCAAAGCATGAGTTTTTTTTAAAAAAAAAATATTATTTTAAAATAAAATTTTAAAAAATAGCCGGCTTAAAAAAGTACAAAAAATTGTTAATTCAACTGGCGAGAGGTACCCTGTTCCCCTGTCGTCGGTCCAACTTTCTATCGCCAGTTTCGAGTTTCGACCACTGAATTTCGAGCTTCAACCACTCAGTTTCAACTATACTGGTATTTGATTTCGACCACTCAGTTCAACTGGCGACGAGTTTCAACCACACTGGTCTTGGGTTTCGACCACTCAGTTCAACTGACAACAAAAAGTTAGACCAACGACGTGGGGCAGGGTAACTGGCGACAAAACCTATTTTTGTAATTTTTTAGATCAGTTATTTATTTTTATAATTTTATTTTTAAATAATATTTGTTTCAAAAAAACACCAAAGCACGCCCTCTATGCATCTGCCAGACCAACGTTTCTACAAGATGGCTCCTTCCGTTTCCGTATTCAAGTTTTGGATTAGATCGTATCGAAGGCCGGTTGGGCCGAAGGCACACTATATTTGTCTTACTTCGATCTGTCAACGTGACGTAGCAATCAACCCATCCCAATTGACACGCCTGAAAGATCCTTCCGGGTACTTTCCTGTGAAAGTGTTATTTGATGACGCTATTTAGCTAAATTTATTTTATAGTGTAGCAGTGTTGTGTTGTGTTGTCATATTATGAGTGGTGATGTAATTAAAAAGATTATATTTAAAAATTAAGTTAGAGAGGTTAGTAATAAAAATAAATTAAAAAGTTAATTAATAGAAAAATCTATGTCAGATCACAATGCACACTGCATGCAATTACGCCTTCCGTCTTCCGGAAGCGCATCGATAGTCCATACTCTTACCATGCCAAATGTTGATGCCAATACATACACTAGCAGTCAGAAATCCACACACCCTGGGTCAAGTTTCTCATACGATGGCCATGATAGCACCTAGAGGGTCAAGTTTCTCATGATGGCCATGACACTGCTGTATGAACAGAGTTTCTGATCTATATGGACAGTATTCTTTAGTAGCATTGTAGCAAAATAATGTAGAAACATTACATATTTACTATAGCGATTTTACTGTCTTTGTGATGTAACCTCGATCTAAACTGTTCATTTTAGATCGCACAATATAGATAATACCCTAATACATATCACTGTACTCCATTAGCATGTGCTAACACGAAGGACCCGTTTCCATGATAGCACCTAAAGGGTCAAGTTTCTCGTACGATGGCCATGATAGAACCTAATAACATTACTTGACGGCTGATGCAAACCACATTTTGCAAAAGACAGAGGGCTACACGTTCTCGACTGATACTAATTAATAGGTACATAATCCTGCTAACAAGGACAATAGACTTGTAGCCAAAAGCAAATCCAGACTTTCATCACGAATTCACGACCCAAAAAAAACTTATGGCGACCAGCATATGGTTAAGACTAGGGCGGGAAAATAACTCGAGACTCGATTCGTGAATTTTCGAGCTGAACTGAACCCTTTCTCCAGCTTGAGAAAAAAATAGTTGAGTTCGAGCCACTCGCAAGCTCATGCCGACGCACGAAGGCCTAGTCGTCACTCGCCCGAGGGAGGCCCACACACACGAATCGCCCTGATCACCATTCCTCCCTATCCCCTTCCTCCCGATCCCCAATCGTCATTTCACCCGATCCCCAATCGCCCCGACCTCCGGGCTCCTGCCCGCCACCGTGGCGCCGTCTACGGTGCAGCCGCACCTGACCTCCGCACCAACGCCCTGTCCACCCCGCCAAAAGCAAATCCAAACTTCCATCACGAATTCACGACCCCAAAAAAAACTTCTGGCGACCAGCATACTGCATATCGTTGGGCGCTTTAGAGTTCAGAGAGGCATAGAGCAGGAAGTGGTAGAACAAAAGTTGCAGGGATGCATGCAGGTAAGCCATGCCCATGCATTAATTGGTTATCTCCCTCTTAATACTCTCTGCATTCTTTTTTTATTAGATATTTTTTTTTTTATGGTCCTCAAGATGCTACTTACTTTTTATAATTTTACATTAAGATGTACTGATACAAATCTAATATTATGAAAGTATTTTTAATAATAAATCTAATGATGTAATTTTTATATAAATAATTTAGATAATTTTAAATATATTAGTTGTTAAATTTTACAATGTTTGACGGTGCGGATTCCAAGAAGTTACGTACAATACAAACGAACGGAGGGAGTAGTACGGGAAGCCATCGTCGGGAGATAGCTCCACCAGCACATATGGAGAAGCCCTCGGCCACAGGCGCAGGATCACTTCGGAGTGCTTCAAGCATAGCTGCATGTTCAGGCTTGTCCTCTGAGCGACAGTACTTGATGCTCATTCTTTTGAGAACCCTCGAGTCATCACCAGGAACTGAGAAAGGCCGGTGCAAGGGTAACCTTCAAAGAGTGATTCCGACATGTGGAAGGTCACACTTGACAAGTGATTCTGGACACAATCTGCATTTATATGCTTCTCCCAACGCTGTGTGGCCAAGGGATCGGGATAGTGCACTACTACATAAAAAGTAATTATAGATGGTTCTAAATCGTCTGAATTTATATGTCTGTGATAACAGACGGTTATCACATACGGTTTGTGAGCCGTCTGTGATAAGTCACGATACAAACGGTTTTGGATAGAAACCGTATGTGAAGTCCTACTATCACAGATGACTTCTACCAAAAACCATCTACGAATGATTACTATCACAAACGATTTCGACTAAAAATCGTCTATGAAGACTAACGATCACAAACAGTTATATATACCAAACGTCTGTGATTGGAGACATATCCACAGAAGGTTGTTCGTGGTAGCCGTCTATAATAGTAGGACTTCACAGACGGTTTATACCACAAAATCGACTGTAATAGTTCGTTCTATACTGATCAGGATCTAATAATCATCAATTAATTATCTATCTGTAATTATCATTATAGATGACAATATCTTTATACTTCTTGCAAGTATACCTTTTATTGTCTATAAGGGAGAAACTTAACCAAGTGGTAGTAAGTCTTGTCTACGACCACCCTTGGTCATAGACCTTTCTACAACCAGTCTTTAGTCGTAAGCTTTTCTACGACCAGTCTCTGGTTGTGAGTCTTCTCTACGAGCATCTTGTGGTTGTAGGTTTCTCCACAACTGTCATATGATCGATGTCATATGATCGATTGAGTCTACAGACATGTGGGCCCAATCAATTAAGGAGTCTTGTGCACCATGTTCAAACACACAGAGTAGTTAATATACAATGTTATTATCTAGAATAACTGCACATATTATATCTCTGTCTCTGACAATAACCACCTGCGACGTGGGGGTATTATCTCTCTAACAGTAATCTCCATCAACCGGTTCATCATTTGGAACGTTAAGACGTTTCTTGATTTGGAGAAACTGTCTCCTCTTCATGCACTATATAAAGGATGGAGTCAGTAGATAGAAGGACACACGATCTGGAGCAGAGACATTAGATTTTAGTATTCCTCTTTATTGTAATCGGTACATTCAATACAACGACATAGGAGTAGGATTATTATTCTCCCTGAAGAATGTCTGAATTTGTATAAAATCTATGTGTCATTCTCTGTGTGGTTTTATTTCTAGAAGACCCCGAATATTCATTTGTATGATCGATAGTAAAATATAGACATATATCTAAATATTTTTTTTGTTTTTCGGCTAGCCTCGGGAAAGGCTAGACATGCCCTCTGAAAACAATATGCAGATAATATATACATGAAAATACACAAAAAATAAATAGATATATCATAGATACACATATATATCACAGATAAACAAATTTACAGATTGATAATAGATGAATTGTCATAATATTCTTACAACATGTTTACACAGATACTATATATATATTATTGTAAGATTGACAAACCTGTGGATCATTGTGCCCACCACTCATGATTTCTTGCATATTGCGGATAATATAGAATCCACATATATTGCCTTGGAGCTGCTGGTGGTACTACAAAAATAGAATTATGTGTGTGTGTGTGTGTTTGTTCAGCTAGAGAGGCATCATTACGAAGTGTGATATATGATTATTGTGTACTAGCGGGTACCAGAAATTGTGTCACATGTCGCAGTGTGGAGTTCCCTTCCACGTATCTCCCTCCTTTGGCAATGTAGACGGTGAACGACCTATGTGATTCGAAAAAGTTAGCATCAGCCATTGCAAACGAATGGTACATAGGGTTATTTATAGGTGAAATGAGTCTACCTGTTGATTAATTATGAATTATCACAGACGGTGTTTGTTAAGAACCGTTTGTGATAACTATGTATCACAGAAAACATTGTTTGTTACTAAAAATTTTATTTAGTCTGTGTGAAACTCTCCTTTTGTGTGAATGACCTCTGACATTAAGAAGGTGGCGATCCGTCCTCGAATTTCAGAGAGTTCTTTCAATTGGACTGTACTTAAAAGGATCTTGATGCTCTATCGTTAGGAAGAGTAAAGTCGTAAGCGCATATATATATATATATATATATATATATATATATATATATATATATATTGTAAGATTGACAAACCTCTGGATCATTGTGCCCACCACTCATGATTTCTTGCATATTGCGGATAATATAGAATCCACATATATTGCCTTGGAGCTGCTGATTGTACTACAAAAATAGAATTATATGTGTGTGTGTGTGTGTGTGTTCAGCTAGAGAGGTATCATTACGAAGTGTGATATATGATTATTGTGTACTAGCGGGTACCAGAAATTGTGTCACATGTCGCAGTGTGGAGTTCCCTTCCACGTATCTCCCTCCTTTGGCAATGTAGGCGGCGAACAAACTACGTGATTCGAAAAGTTAGCATCAGCCATTGCAAACGAATGGTACATAGGGTTATTTATAGGTGAAATGAGTCTACCTATTGATTAATTATGAATTATCACAGACGGTGTTTGTTAAGAACCGTCTGTGATAACTATGTATCACAGACGGTTCTAGCCATCCATGATAACATAGACGATCACGCTTATAAAATCGTCTGTGATAAAACGTCTAGTATAGTATTTTTTGTAGTAGGGCACGGTATCAAAAGGATCCTAAGAACACATAAGAGAAAACCATGTTGGGGGGACAACGTAACGGAGTTTTGCTGTATAAAATGCGAATAAAGAGTTTCTCTTAGGGGCTTACAATGATTTCAAGATCATTGAGGTTTGGAGAGCTGTTCAGCAGGCATGAAACTAATTTGGCAAGGGCTTCATGATTGTGGTCTAGAGTAAGGGTGAGCTTCTGCAACCCAAGAAAGTAGCATTTCTTGGCCAACTTCATTGGCACAGCAATCTTGGTGTTGCTCAAGACCTGATTAACATACAAATAGATGAGAAATGTATGCCTTTTATTTTCTTTTTTTGAAACTAGTTTGCACTTTTTTCAAAATCATTTGAAGCAGATTATGCTTTCAGACTATGTACTTGAGTATAATACTCGATGCCTATCTTGTAAAAAATAAGTTCAGTTTTAGCTCTGTTCATTCTTTTTTCACGAAAACAAACTGACTGATCTAAATATTTTACATTCATTACATTGTTGCATAATGACAAGCCCCCTGAAAGACCAGACATAAATATTTAGCTATTTGAATTGTAGTCTGAAAAATAAATACCAAACCTAACCTCCCTATATTTCTTTATACTACTATACGCCCCCTTAATTTTTATTGAAAAATGCGATTCAGCTTCAACGTTATGATTGTACCATAGCCCCTTAAATTGCAAATTATTTGGCATCTTTTAGCTAGACATGAATCCAGACAGTTACGACACCAACAGGCACAAGAAAGAAAAGAAAAAAAGAGTGTGTGTTTACTAGTAGTATTTATGTGACAGCGTACATGGATTCATGATCTTATAATTCCTCATGAAGTACAATCACTAACCTCAGCAGTATTGATCATAGTGAATGCACGAATGCGTCTACCTCTTAAAAAATGCACGAAAATGCGCAGAAAGAAACATTTGTTAGGGCAGCGACTGGCAGTTGACTGCTCCTGGGAATCCAGGATGCCTTTCTGATACATTCTCAACAGTTTGTAATTTCTCCTTTCTCCCACACAACGTATACAGATTGTTCACGTAATAACGTGTGTATTGGTAAGTGCTAACAAAGAAAGTTCAACACTTGCTTGCGAGGGTGTTCTAGTGAATAGTGATGCTGTTTCGACTTCTAAAGGATCAATTCAGTATCAAATGTCACAACCCTCAGCAACAAACGATGTGTTACAATACTACAATAAAATAAATTGCAGCTTGTCAAGAAATTGAGAAATTATGGCAGGTGATGAAGTTTGCACCTTTTTTTCTGTTTCTGTTTCTGTTTCTGTTTCTTGTTTTAGGTATAACTAAAACAAATGCCACTATTCCCGGAGTAGAACACATGAGCATTGAGAGAACACTGATAGTGTCGGTTCTTTTGATCTCTCTGGATCTGGGGTTCTTGATTTTGGATCGGGTCCGAGAGTGACCGAGAGAGAGAGAGGGATTACCGTCGTGCGTAGATGAGGTAGGGTTGGCCATCGCGGATCGTCTTTGAGAGCGATGGTCGGTGGAGAGGTCCGAGATCTCCACGGCGGTGGCGTGTCCCGAGCGGAGGCGAGATCCCTGGTGGTAGTCGGTAGAGGCGGCGGTGCCACTTCCCGTCGCTTCAGCGCCCCCTTTTTGATCAGCTTAGGGTTTGTAGGTTAGGGTTTTGGTGGCGGCACGGTGAACCTTGGTCGCTGTGCCGCCCCGGCTCCCACCTCTTTATATGTGGCGCTGGCGACAGGGGCCCGCCAGCCTAATGGGCTGGGCGCCCCTGATCAGGGCGCGATCGAGGGGTTTGGCATTTGGCCGTTGGGCCAAATGCCCGAAATCAATTCTAACATTCTCCCCCTTGATCTCAATCTGTGCTTTATCTTTAATTACTTTTGACTTTACTCATTCCATCACAAATTGGTGCATAGAACGTGTCTCATCGTCACGGTCAATTGCCGATAGATTCAACAGCTACAATACACCTCATTGTTCTGAAATAGTTACTTTAATCTTTTGGGCCATCTTTTAGTCCAGGATTCATAGGCTTTCCCTTAAACCCATGCCGCTATTATGTTCTCTGAACACGTTGGGTGGTAAGCCTTTAGTAAGCGGATCCGCTAACATCTTTGCGGTACTTATATGCTCAAGACTTATAATTTGATCCCGAACTTTATCTTTCACAACATAGTACTTTATGTCAATGTGTTTGGCAGCACCACTTGACTTATTGTTGTGGGCATACATTACTGCGGGTTCATTATCGCAGTACAACTTAAGTGGTCTATTGATGTCGTCAACCACTTTTAAACCGGTATGAACTTCTTTAGCCGCCCACCGCCTCGTAGCCTCATAACATGCTACAAACTCGGCATACATTGTGGGCGATGTAGTGACGGTTTGCTTTGAGCTTTTCCACGATATAGCTCCTCCAATGAGAGTGAAGACATATCCGGATGTCGACTTTCTATCATCTCCCGCAAAATCGAATCAGATACCCCACTATATGGAGTAAATCGATCTTCAGTATGTCATCATGAGGCCTTTTGTTCCTTGCAAATAACGCAAGACTTTCTTTATCAATTTCAATGTTCTATTCGAGATTGCTCGAATCGCCAAGTAACCCGTAACAAAAGCTAAGTCGTATGCAGCACACTTGAGCATACTTGTAAGCTTCCGAATTTGAAGCATATGGAACCGCTTTCATTTGATCGATCTCATCTTTGGTTCTGGGGCATTGAAAATCCCCATATCCGCCGCCCTTGACTATAGGTGCGGTGAAGGACTACATTTATGCATCCCAAATTTCTTTAAGACTTTCTATGTATGTCTTTGTGATAGTCCCAATATCCCTTTGTTTCTATCCGGTGAATTTCGATCCCTATAACGAACGAAGCTTCACCAAGATCTTTCATATCAAAGTTTGAGGACAAAAATCTCTTCGTCTCCAGTAGCAGACTGACATCACTACTAGCCAAGAGGGATATCATCCACATACGAGATTAGGAAGATAAACTTCCCATCTTTAAACTTTGTATAGACACGCTTGTCCTCTACATTCTCTTTAAACCCAAATTTTCTTATTGTCTTGTCAAACTTCAAGTACCACTGCCTTGAAGCTTGCTTTAACCCATAAATCGATTTCTTTAGGCGGCATCCCATTCTTTCATTTTCTTCCATGACAAAACCTTTTGGTTGTGCCATGTAAACATTTTCCTCCAAATCCCCATTAAGAAATGCCGTCTTTACATTCATCTGATGTAACTCTAAATCATAATGTGCTACTAATGCCATTATGATTCTAAAGGAATCTTTACATGAGACTGGAGAAAAAGTCTCATTGTAATCAATCCCTTCTCTTTGCGTAAAGCCTTTTGCCACAAGTCGCGCTTTGTATCTTTCTACATTCCCTTGGGAGTCGAGCTTTGTTTTGTAGACCCATTTACTGACCCTCTTGCTTTGGCTCCTTTAGGAATAATTTCCAAGTCCTGCACTTTATTAGTCTTCATGGACCTCATTTCCTCTTCCATGGCCTCAAGCCATTTTGAAGAATTTTCGCTTCTCATGGCTTCTTCAAATGAAGTGGGGTCATCCTCCATTTGAAATTCTTACAGATGATAAATCGATAATCATCGAAATAGGTGATCTTCTTACTCTTTGAGACCTCCTGGGGCCTCCATATTTGGTACATCTTCATTTGAGGTCATTGTTGCTCCCTCATTTGTGGCAATGGGTTCTATAGGATCTGAAGAACAGTTCCTCATTTTCATTCATTGTTGCCACAGGGAGGAACAATAACAGTCTTGGCACCACAAGATCTTGTATTGTCGGTGCAATGACGGCAGTAGTGAGAATAGTGGCTCTTGAATCATCGGAGTGGGCACATATACCCGCTTCTCTTCAAGATCAATCTCTCGAGCTACCATGCTCCCCCTCATCATTTCATCCTCTAAGAAGACAGCGTGTCTCGTTTCTACAAACTTTGTATATCTGTCTGGACAGTAGAAACGAAAACCTTTTGACTTTTCAGGGTAGCCAATGAAATGGCAACTTACTGTTTTGGGATCTAGCTTCCCAAGGTTTGGGTTAAATACTTTAGCCTCAGTGAGACTCCCCACACACGTAAGTGGTTTAGTGAGGAACTCTTCCATCCCACAACTCGCATGCGGTGTTTTGGGCACCGACTTACTAGGCACTCTATTGAGAATATGAATGGCGGTTTTTAACGCCTCCATCCATAAACTCAATGGGAGTGTGGAGTAGCTCATCATGCTTCGCACCATATCCATCAGGGTACGGTTGCGTCTTTCAGCTACTCCATTTTGCTGAGGTTCGCCTTGTAGAATATTTGGCTACTATGCCATTTTCTGTAAGAACCTCGCAAAGGTCCGTGAACTTGTCCATATGGGGTATGTCGACCGTAGTACTCCCCCCACGATCAGATTGAACTATCTTAATCTTTAAATCTTGTTGGTTTTCAACTTCAGCCTTAAATATCTTGAATTTATCCAAGACTTCATTTCTTTCTTTGATTGGATAAATATATCCATAACGGGAGTAATCATCCGTGAATGTTATGAACGAGTCATATCCATCCACACTTTTCACAGAAAAGGACCACAAATGTCTGTGTGAACAATTTGTAGAACTCACATGCTTCTTTTGGCGCCTTTCTTAATTTTCTTTACATATTTTCCTTTAATGCATTCTCGCATTGTTCTAAGTCCGAGAACTCTAATAGAGGAAGAATTTCATTCTTAACTAGTCTTTCTATTCTCCCCTCGAAATATGGCCTAAATGAGCGGTGCCATAATTTCGACGATTCATTATGAGTTCTCTTTCGTTTTCGCTTACATTCGTGAGCGAGGATTCAATCACTTTCTACACGCGACGCTCCCATTATCGCATACGACATTCACATCATCACACAATGATAACAAATAAAGCTCATTTTGTAATATGGCAAGACCAACACATTCTTTATTAAAAATTATTTCGACTTGCCATTTCCAAAATTACAATCATAACCATCTTTGTCCAAATTGGAAACACTAATCAAATTCCTCTGTAAAGAGGAACAAAAGAACATCTCTAAGTAAAGATTGGAGCCATTAGCTAACTCTAATGAAAGATCGCCAACGGCTTCAACTTCTGCTTGACTCCATTTGCGACTTTAATGCATCTTTCGTTTCTTTGCGTAGTCCTCGTCGAACGTAATCCTCAGAAGGAATTAGCAACATGAACAGTTGTTCTGAGTCAATCCACTAAGTGGATTTCGAATATTGCACATACAAGCATTCATTTATGAAGGTAATAATGTTCTCACCTTTCTTTGCCATTATCATCTTTAAGTAATCAGGACAGTTCTTCTTGTAGTGTCCGGTCTTCTTCAGGTGAAGACACTGATCTTTGTCTACAGCAAATTTATTCTGTTGAGGCTGATGGATAGAGGCTTTTCCCTTGTTCCTTGAGAAGGAGGTACTATTGAAGTGCTTTTTCTTGTTATCCTTCACATAGTTGATAGATCCACCATGTGAGGATTTAATTCTTTCCTCCTCTTGAACACACATAGCTATGCACTTTTCTAAGTCCCATTTATCGGGCTGCATGTTGTAATTTACAACAAAAGTGTCAAACTTTTCTGGCAATGAAGCAAAAATCAAGTGAATAAGGAACTCATCCTTGAGTGCCAAATCCATTGGTTTAAGCTTGGATGCCAAGTTGCTCATCCTTAATATCTGTTCTCTTATTCCACTGCCACCACCAGAATACCTTTACATCACAAGTCGCTTAATCACCGTAGTGTAGCATATGTCTTTGAAGAGCCAAGATGGCGACTCTTTATTTTATCAAGGTATTCGTGATGGTGTCACGATGTCATGATTGAGCCCACAATTGCAGGCTCAATCGTGTTCTTTATCACAACCATACATTTCTTGTTGGCTGTGGTCTATTTCTTATGCTCTAGGTCATAAGACATCTGTAAGGAGCATGATCTCTCTGCCTTTTCTGCCAAGCAGTATCATCCTCATTTTGATCCTCACTTTGGTGCCATAGGCTCAGGTGGTGGTCTTAGAGTGAGGACCAGTCCACCTCAGCTAAGATAAACGCTAAGTCTATCTTTTTCTTCCACTCTCCATAATTATCTCCTTTGAGAGTGGGGATCTCTCTGATACAACCCATCAAGTTGTATCCTCCTGAAAATTTAGTTCAAATAAAGTGAGAACGAAACATGAAAATTATATGTCTTATTTCCAACGTTGGTCAAAAAAATACGACATACAATTAAAACAATTTTATCTATACATTAAAACTATATCACCGTTGGGCAGAAATAGAAACAATGCATAAAAAAACATCAATTAAAATTATAATACTGTTATTATCAACTTTAGTCAGAAAATAACAATATCATAATTCACAATAAATTCTTAAAAATTAAATTCTCTCGTTGGTTCGAATTTAATTAAAAAGAATTAATCAACATTAACTTTTGCAGCGGAAACTGTAATTATTCTAAAAATAATCAATTATTCAGAAGCATTAACTGTACACATTTAATCTCTGGAAATAATAACAGGTTGGTGCAAAATTTTACAGAGATTTTATTCAATTTTCTATTAAAATCATCCAAATAATACTTACGAAATAATTAAAATCAATTTCGGATTTTACCGCTCATAACCTACTAAATTCTTGTTTAAAACCGCCATTTGGCGATCTCGTGCCTCGGCCCGATCTTGTGTCTCGCCCCGATCTTGTGTCTCGGCCGTTAGGGTTGATGGCAGCCGTCGGATTCACATCCGACGGCTGGATTCCAACCTTGACCAATCCTCCGTAAGCCGCACCGCGTAGATGCGATCTCACCGCCGATTCCAATCGACTACCGAGCGACATTTTCGGCGGTATAAAAACGCGACCATGCCATGGCGCCCGTGAAACCCTAATCCCGTTCTCTGTTTCTCTCGCCGCATCTCTCTCGCGGAAGAAACCGGAAGCCGAAGCGGCGGAGAAGAATCGCCGCCGCCATGCCTTCTCGCCGGCGTCGCGTTCCCCGAGAGGAGCGCGCCACCGCCGAGCGGCTCGTGTCGGCTGGCTCGTCCTCCGATTGACGCGGGACAAGACCGCGCGTACCCTCGACCGGTCTTCCCACACGCATCGTGGCGTTCCGGCCGCTGGAGCCCGGCGAGCCCACGGCTCGCCGATGGAGCCTCACGTCGGGTAAGACCATCGTCCCAAAACTAGGGTTAGGGTTTTTTGCGCCCGTTTCTTTTCTGTTTCTCTCTAGGGTTAGGTTTTCTTTTGGATCTACTCCGTTCTTTTCTTTTGCCATCCGGATCTGAGCCTAGACGGCTCTGATACCATTGATAGTGTCGGTTCTTTTGATCTCTCTGGATCTGGGGTTCTTGGTTTTGGATCGGGTCCGAGAGTGACCGAGAGAGAGAGAGGGATTACCGTCGTGCGTAGATGAGGTAGGGTTGGCCATCGCGGATCGTCTTTGAGAGCGATGGTCGGTGGAGAGGTCCGAGATCTCCACGGCGGTGGCGTGTCCCGAGCGGAGGCGAGATCCCTGGTGGTAGTCGGTAGAGGCGGCGGTGCCACTTCCTGTCGCTTCAGCGCCCCCTTTTTGATCAACTTAGGGTTTGTAGGTTAGGGTTTTGGTGGCGGCACGGTGAACCTTGGTCGCTGTGCCGCCCCGGCTCCCACCTCTTTATATGTGGCGCTGGCGACAGGGGCCCGCCAGCCTAATAGGCTGAGTGCCCCTGATCAGGGCGCGATCAAGGGGTTTGATATTTGGCCGTTGGGCCAAATACCCGAGATCAATTCTAACAAACACACACTGGCCTTGGAATATTTACGCGGCAAATCCAACCGGAGCTTCTTGGAGCAGCCAATTCCACCGAGAAACGTCGCCATATTCCCGATCTCGTCCGTCTGCTAGTGCTCCCTCTCCTCCACCGCCTCGAAATTAAACATTTCGGTCATCTCGTCAAGCGAGTGCTCTTCATCGGTGTCCTCGTTGTCGTGGATGCTCCAAGAAAGTACAGCGCAGCCGGAACAGAGGCTCAGCTTCGCCGAGTCCAGCCACGGCGCCTAATTTAGCTTCTCGAGGCTCGCCGCGCGTCCTCGATTACCAGCGACTCCACGGCTCGGCACCGCGAGATCATGCGCCAGATGTCGGCGACCGTGGCGACCACATCGTGGAGCGGGAGAGACCGCAGGCCGGTGAGACTGCCCGGCACCCGGAGCCGGCGGGAGTACAGAGCTTCAGCGAGGTGAGCCTCGCGCAGTTGTACACAGGGAAGGACCGAATGTAGGAGTTAAAGCTTCGTTAAAAAATAGTTTTTCTACAAAATATATTTTGGTGGTAAGTATTTTCAGAGATAGATATAAAAGGCTAATTGAATTAAACCAAAATGCATATATTGACAAGATATTAAAGCTGTTCAACATGTAAGATTTCAAAAATGATTTCTTACCCATGTCATACGACATTAGCCTTAGCAAGAGTCAGTGTCCTTCGGTACCTAATTAACGAGACAAAATGAGTAAGATTTCATATGATTATGCTATTGGATCTATCATGTATGTCATACTTCGTACACATCCAGATATGTGTTATGCTCTAAGTGTTACGAGAATATATCAGTCATATCCAGGTGAATATCATTGGATAATAGTTAAGAACATACTGAAGTAATTGAGAATAGCTAAGGATATATTCATTGTTTATGAAGATGAGACATAATTGGTTGTAAATGGTTACACCGATACTAGCTTCCAAACCGAAGAAAATGATTTTCGATCACAATCTGAGTTTGTGTTTTGTTTTAATGGAGGAGAAGTGAGTTGGAAAAGTTCTAAGCAAGTGACAATTGCTGAGTTGACTCCCCCAGCCTCTAGGCTCCCACCTCGGTCCCAGCCGCTCCCCCACCCCTAGGCCCTGGCCAGCTCCCTACTCCGCTCTCGGGACTCTCGGCTCCCAGCCTCCCCCGCCTCCTCCGGCTACCGGTTCGAGCGCTTGCCGCTCGGCCTCCTCCAGTTCGCCCAGCCCCCGCCTCCTCTGGCTATCGACGGCGCCGCCCCAGCTCTGTCAGCCCTCGATGCGTGCTTTCCTCCCGATTGGAATTTTTGATTTTGGAATGGGGAATGAGTTGTAGGGATGAGAGCACGGGAATGTGGGATGGACGTGACGGAGTTGGGCCTGTGGGCTTCGGCAAAGGCCCATGTGTCATTTTTTCCTCCTTCTACAAAACAGACTTGAGGGCCCTCAGCCATAGTCGTCGGATGACCGAAGTTCATTTGGGGGTTGGGGTTCTGGAGCCGCAGATGGTAAGTTGAAGCCTGATGAAGCCCCCCGCTGGAATCACCCCTGCTTCTAGTGTTGGAACAAGGAGCTGCTTGTTTACTGTGAAAGGGATAGTGAGATATAATTTTATAGCAACTTAAATCCCAATGCTTGTGATTTTAGGGTCGGTTTGGTTATGTACCCCAACTTGCCAAGTCAAATATTGGTAAGGCAACATTTTGGCCTCCATTTGGGTTGGTGGCCAAAATTTGATATGCCCTGTAGATTTTATAAGGTTTGATAAGATCTTTGGGCAAAACATGGGTGACAAAATTGGTGACCAAAATTTTGGTAATTTTCCTCTCTCTATGCCATGTGGGCCAAACAAAGCCGGTAAAGGAGCCAACTGTGGGTGTGCACCAGCGCCAGCGGCAGTGTCACTGCCGCACAAGGCACTGTTGTAGGGAGACGAAGGGACAGGTGACGGGGGAAAGAGGAGGGTAGGTGGGCTCGTGGGCCGTGCTTGGCACGGCACGACCCGACTAAATTACTGTCGTTGGCGTTTTTGACCATTCGACTCTTTCAAAATAGCAAAACAAAAGGTCAAAAATCCTTTTTTTTTGTAAATAGCCACCATACCCCTCCTCATTCAGCACCACTCCATTCCTCATTCTCTCTTTGAAATTATGTTGTGCAAATTCAAATTCGTGTTGATCTAATTTAGTAAAATTCAAAAAAATGCTAAATTTTGAAAAATTTAATTTTCGGCAGCAAGTCGGCAAAAAAGGTACATTACTATTTTTTGCATAGTTTTATTGTTAGTGCTTGTTATGCTAAGGTGAAAGTAGCAATAGTGTTAGTTTCGATTTTGCAGTTTTCGTTATGAACAGTCCTTACAACAGCTTTGTTCTTGGTGGTTACGAACTTTCACTGGAGGAAATTGCGTCTATGGAGGCGGCTGCGGCTGCCTCAAACAAACCGGAAGGGCAAGACGGAGTTCTGTTATCATACTCCACGACAGCATCTGGCTCCATGCCAATCGGAGCAAAGAGGTCGAGATCATCTACATCGGGAGTATGGTAGAATTTCGATAGGACAACCAAGCAAAACACACAGAGAAATGAGATACCATATGCTATTTGCAAAATTTATCGCAATGAATTATCTGCAAGGTCTACATGTGGAACAAGGCACTTGATTAGGCATACTACAAGATGTAAGGCTAAGCAAAGATTGGTGATGAGGTAGACGCAGCTGCAGTACAACCCCGACGATACAGTACTTAGTTGGAACTATGATCTGAGGTAGTTTGTCAATCTCTTTGTCATTTAATTGCTTTTGAGGATTTACAAATAGGCTTTGGGGAGTCTGCTTCTTTCCAAAATTATATTGGGACTGCGTATAATCCTAGATTTTCTTCTATTTCTAGACACACAACAACTAGGAATCTAATAAAATACTACAATAAATGCCATAATAAATAAATAAACTATTTAGTACGTGCACATTTTTGGTGGCCTTGACCTCGGACATATGGAGTGGTCACACTAGTGAGGATTATCTTAGTGTAATTGCTCATTATGTCAATGACGATTGGATAACGGAGAAAATGATTATAGGTTTGTCGACGATCAAATTACCGAACTTACAAATATATACAAAACAGAGGAAAAATGGCATGTATCTCCTAGAAAGGAATGGGGCTGCTCTTTATTGCTATGAACTGGCTATTACAAGAAGTGCCTGTAATCTAGACCAAAGGCTAATCCTAGTAATACTGGAGCGCAATGCTTGCTATGACTTTGCAATCTAATCGACTAGTTGTCTTCTGAGAGTGATTCCTAATCGATCCTATCTCGGTCTCCTTCTCCACCTTCCGTGATCCCCCTTAAGTAGTTGATGAAACGTTGACAGTTATCCCTTGTAGAGACGCCTGTTAAGAAGTGACGCATCTGGTCGGAGAGAGGCGTCAGTTGACAATGTATCAACTGTCGTGCGGTTATATGCCACTGAGTCATTTAAGCGTATTCCAGTGTCTTAGAATTATGTAACGTCGCGTGGTATGAAACATACAGCACGTGTTCCATTCATCACACGTTAAAAGATATACCTGGACTCATACCCAGATAGTACCAGTTTATAGCCTTACGAGCAGTCAACTGGTCGGGGACTAGGTACGGACCTTGTCCGACCAGGATCTTTATTGTGTAACCTCTGGAATCCTTACGACCAGTGAGGTCATTAGTCTTAGGGGTTACGACCACGAAGCTGTATGGTCTTCTCCGATGTATTAAAATAATACATCGAGGTTTTAATCCTCGTCAAGGTTTAAAATTAATTGATGTAGCACACACGGGTAAGAATATTGTGGACTGTATTATCAAAGTCGTGGAAGACATTGGTCTTACAAACAACATATTCTCAATTACTTTAGACAATACCGCCTCGAACTCTAGGGTCATGGATATTCTTACTCCAGTATTGAGTATATATGCCGATTCCTTCTTGCTACATCAACAATGTGCTTGCCATGTTATCAACCTTGTAGTCAAATGTGGTTTGAAGAGGTTGAGCCAATATATTAAAGCTTTTCGCGATGCGATTTCTTTCTTGAATAATTCTAACGTAAGAATAGCACAATATAAGAACTTCTGCAGGACGATGGGTGTACGTCTAAGAAAGTTCGGTTTGGACATACCAATAATGTGAAACTCTACTTACATGGTGCTTAAGAGTCTTTTACCATACAAGAGCACTTTTTATATTTTTATTCAAACGCACTATCAGAGTACTGACGGTAGTATACTTGTTGGACCGAAAAGGCGACTAGAGGGGGGTGAATAGGAGCACACTCACTTTTTCATAAATAATTGATTCAATAATATTTCACTCCAGTAGCTATAGAAGCTATGAAGATCAGTATATCAGTACAACGGAAGACTAATATTGAATCCAATTTAAAACCCTAAGCAATACAACAAAAACAACAAAGATTGAAATAATTCAATGCACTAGCGGTCTGACCTCTGGCCTTGGGCGGTCTGACCGATTCCCTGGCGTTCTGACCTTTGACCTTGGGCGGTCTGACCGATTCCCTGGCGGTCTGACCTCTGGCCTTGGGCGGTCTGACCGATTTCCTCCAGAACAGAAGAACAGCCCCGATGACGAAGATAAAAATAGATGAAACTTTTGATCTACTAATCCAAACTTGATAAACCTTGGAACACACCTTCTCTATGATACCAGGAAGCTATTCCAATTGAATATTGTGATAATTCTTGGAAGAATAGAGATCCTTTTCGATTTGATTGAAGAGAGGTTCAAAACCGGGTCAAAATAAAAACTAGATCAAAGCTCTTGGTCGTGGGTAATTGATGATCAATATGATCCCAGATAGATTCCCACACGTCATAGCAAGCTAGATCACGTGAAGAAACCAAACAAAAACTCACGGATCAAAGAAAGACCCAAAATCATCAAATAGAGAGAAAGAACGCAATGAGACAAAACATTGATCAAACTTTCCTTTGATAGATTGATATGATCAGAGCTTACAGCCACTCCATCAATGGAGGACAATGCTCAATCCAAGAGCACGAAAATCACATCAAACATCAAGAACCCTAGCCTCCACAAAAGTTCTCCCTAAGAAAATTAGGGTTTACAAGAATTGCAAAAGAGGCGAAGCAGAGGTGCAGCCACCTCCCTCTCCTATTTATAGTGGAGGCTTAGACCTTCTAGAAGTTTGATCCTATTGGGCTCCCGTTAAGGCCCAAAACAAACGGGATATTTACGCACGTATTTTAATGTGACGTCTTTAACATCCCTTGACCGCTACACCTTGCGCCATCTTGCGCCTCGGATTAGCTAATAGGTCATCCTTGTCCATCTTGCACCACGCTTGAGTACATTGACCTCACCCGATCATCCTCGCCGTTGACCGTCGTTGACCACCAAGCAACCGGCACAACAATAGACAAATAAACCGAATTTGGGAACAAGTTCTTCGCAACTTGACCCATGTTAGTCAAAACATGCATCATGCACCATATATGCCCTGAAACTCATGACTTTGACCTAACACACGAATATCGCCGCCACGACGGGCGACGAACCTAAGTGAAAACCGGTCAGACCGTCAGCTGGGACTTAGCCGTTTTTCTTCTCTCAAAAACCGAAACCTACTGGAATTTTCAAACCAATAGAACTTTTGACTGTAGACTCCAAAAATTATGAGACCAAGTGCAATAAAATCCCCTCTCTTGCCTACACAATCTATTTTTGGCCTAGCTCAAAATAAAACTTTTTAAGTTCACCGGTCCGACCGCCGCCTATGGCCGGTCGGACCGATTTGGGACCGGCTCGATCACACGCTACGACCGGTCGGGCCACTTACACACGCGACAGCTTCAAACTTATCGAAAACACATGAAACGACAAACCTTAAACACCATTGCCAATTGTCACGTCATCCTAAGATTTGGAACATATCCCTATGATATCCACAATCTCCCCCTTGATGAACATATTGGCAATAATCTAGAAAATGTAATTTGGAGGTTTGAAAAGTAAAATACTTTCGTTTTCGCACAAAAGCACAACTTGGTCCATAAGCTAGAAAAAATAATAAAAATGACCAAGCTGGCATCAGAATAGCATAGGCAAGTGAGATAAGGCAAAAAAAGCATAAAAACTTTGATTTCCAGAAAAGAGTCAAAAATCTCACTTAAGGTCCATATGAAAGAACAATTGTTCAATTGACCTATGATCATTGTGAGGATTAAAAAATGCAATTCAAGTTCAAAAGAATCAATAAGACAATAAGAATGCAATTCAAAAACTCCCCCTCACTATGATCCTCAAATTTTAGAAACTTTTAAATTTCTAATTTCTCCCCATTTTTATCATTTTTATATATCTTCTCCCAACATTGAAATATCCTTTTTCTCCAAAAATCTTCTCCCCCCTATGTACAACATTAACATATTTTAACACATCTTCTCCCCCTTTGACAATGGAGTCATCAAGGAATCACGTCTTCCTCTCATCCAGAGATAACAAACGCAGAATGAAGAAAGAAGCATAAGAAGCATAAGGAGTATGCATGAAGTGCAATGGAGTGGCTTCATTTTTGTATTTTTTAATTTTGATTACAAGAAGCTTTGGAGATTACCCAAAAGAGCAAGCCAGTATTTCTAATATTGCACAAACAACATATCAAGCCTGACAGCGCTAGCAAGATCATGATAAGACATATATATCAAAGCTAAGCACGAATGCTCAAAAGTAAAGCAATAGATTTGATCAATTTAAGAAAAGCTTCAAATTCAGCAAGTTCATCAACAGGGATCCTAAAGTGAAACTGGTCATGTCAAAATGTCAAAGTAAGATAAAAAATCTAACAAATACCACCTTAAAAGTCAATCAGGTCCTGTATTGAATCATTTTGTTCAAATTTATCAAAAACCCATTTGTCAACAATTTTCTCATTTGCACTGAATATTGAAGTTGACTAATGATCTAACTTAGTGACAAGATCCTGGACTAGGAGCCATCCACAAACTCATCCTAAGCTTCGACCAGAAGTTGATTAAAGGTATATCTTATTGAAGAAGATCCTGGACTAGGAGCCATCCACAAACTCTTCCTAAGCTTCTACCAGGGTGACAAATCTTGAGGTTCATGTCATTTCTGACAAGCAGTCCCCATGAGATCGTCTGGATCATCAAACTATCTCCAAGTTCATGTCTTTGACAAGCAGTCTCGTAAGAATAGTTTCACACAATTTAAGCATAAGACAATCCTGATTTTTCATGTTTCACAAGAGCAGATTTAGAATCTCAAGAACACAAAAAGCTCAAGTAATGGTCAATTTTAGATTCAAGAGCTAACAAAGCAATTCTGATAGGGCCAATGTCACAAAAGGAGTACTAATTGCGCAACTAGCTAAAACATCCACAAATTATAATTTTTAGTTCGAGTTGTTTTAGAGTTCTAGCTCATACAGAAAAGACTTATCTGTATATGTGAAAACATGATAATTCTAGCAAGTCAAAGAACTAGACATGGCATTGAGCAAAAATTAAAATATTAAAGCTCCAAAGTGTAATAGGCAAAGCTTCATCAATTTTAAAAGATAAGCAGAAAAACTTATATTACAATATATCTTTTTGGATTTTTCATACCACTTGTTGTTTTTTTCATATGAATGCAATATGGTACAATGAGATGCAATAAAAAGCCTAAAAACCTAAAAAGTTCAAAAAGATCAATAAGTTCAGAAAAAGAACAAGAAAAGATCAAAAGTATAAGGTAAGATCAGAAAAGATCGAACTCCCCCTCAAACCAACCCATAGGGATAAATTACCCCTAACTCGCTTCTCAAGGTGGCAAACCTAGTTGCGTCTAAAGGCTTGGTGAGGATATCAGCCAGTTGAGCCTCAGACTCTACAAAGTGTAGCACAATATCACCTTTCTCGACATGGTCTCTAAGGAAGTGATAACGAAAATCTATGTGCTTGGTCCTAGAGTGTTGCACAGGGTTCTTAGCAATATTAATGGCAGAAGCGTTATCACAGAAAAGAGGAACACTAGCAAAATTTAACCCATAATCCTTAAGAGTGGTTACCATCCACAAAATCTGACTACAGCAACTAGCAGCAGCTACATATTCAACTTCAGCAGTGGATTGTGCAACAGAAGACTGCTTCCTAGAAGACCAAGATACAAGAGAAGTGCCTAGGAAGTGACAAGTGCCTGAGGTACTCTTCCTATCTAGCCGACACTGACAAAAATCGAATCGAAAACCCCGAATGGACAAAGATGAAGAATATGAATACCAAATGCCATACAGAAGGGTAGAGTGTAAATACCTGAATATGCGCTTAACGGTTTGGCGATGGGAAGTTCTCGGAGACGCTTGAAACCTCGCACAGAGGTAGATCGTGAAGTGGATGTTCGGTCTCGAGGCCGTCAGGTACAGAAGGGAACCGATCATGCTGCGGTACTCGCGTTGATCCACGGCTTCTCCTTCCTCATCTGGATCCAAAACAGTCGAAGTTGCCATGGGAGTGGAGATTGGCTTGCAGTCACCCATGTCAAAACGTTTGAGCAAGTCCTTAGTGTACTTCGTTTGATGGATAAAGATCCCTTCCTTGCATTGCTTGATTTGAAGCCCCAAAAAGTAATTGAGCTCTCCCATCATACTCATCTCAAATTCCTGGACATAGTCTCAGAAAGCTGGAAACAAGAGCATTAGAAGAACCACCAAAGATAATACCATCAACGTAAATTTGAGCAAGCAGGAAGTCATTACCACGTTTAAGAATGAACAACGTCTTGTCTACCTTACCCATCTCAAAATCATTCTTAAGTAAAAAGGTCTTAATACTATCATACCCAAAAGTGATGAAATCATCACCCGTCGACCGCGTGAAGGAGGTGAACCATCTTGAGTCTTCGGTCATGTGGCGTGAACAACCGGAGTCGACAAACCACGTGTCCTTCCTCTCTCCGCGGTGATCCTGAAAAATCAAGGTACAGAAGAACGATGTGTCTCGATACTGGGGTTAGTTAAACAAGACTTAGGAATCCAGTACTGAGATACACGTCTGCAAGTAGTATGCAAAGCAGAAGTGCTATCCTTGAATTTATTTGAAGTTCTGTTATGAGCAATGGTTAAAGTAACATGAGAGTTATCCTGTCTAGGAACATGATAATGAGCATGTGACACAAATTCTAAACCATGTTTATTCTTTTCTATGTTACCATGTCTCATAAAAGCTCTAGGTTGATTAGATGAAATTCTAGCAAAATTTTTCTTACCATTTTTCAATCTACGCCAACAGAACTCCACCAAATGCCCATTCTTTTTACAATAGGTGCAATGATATTTAATACCACTGGGAGAAGCACCCTTAGACTTAATAGATGGTTGGGCAATAATTGCAGATTTAAAGATAGTTTTTGCAGGTTGTGTTTTGAATTCAATTAACCTATTTTCCAAGACTTGAGTAACTTTTGGGTTAGAATTATTTTGAACATTATTGTATCCTAATCCTTGCTTTTTATAAGGAGTTTTAGACTTGTCCGGAATCATGTTTAATTGTTTCTTACCTTTAGAGAATTTTTCTAAGGTATCCTTAAGATAAGCATTTTCTTTTTCAAAATTGACACATGATTCACAAGTTTTACCTTTAATAGCTCTAGCATATTTATCTTTATATAAAGTAGTTTCAAGTTTAAGAGCTGGACATGAAGCACATGTAGAAGACTTAATAATGTCCTTAAGTTTGGCATATTTAGATCTAGCTGCTTCTAAGATATCTTTAACTTCATGTTCACATTCTAGACAAAAAGTGCAAAGGCTAGAATCAACAGCACCAGAAGCAACTAATTTGCTAGAATCTAAGCATTTTTCACATGGAGCGGATTTAACCTCAACAAGCTCAGTTCTAGCATTTTCAAGTTGTTGCAAAGCAATATTATGATCAGATTGTAATTTTGCAAATTCTGAGTGCATAGCATGACAAGACGAACATTCATCAGATTCAAGACTTTTAGCATTCTTAAGTTCTAAAGTCAAATTACCTATTTGAGACTCTAAATCCTTGTTCCTAGTCATGACATATTCTAAAGCCTCATCCTTACTCATAAGTTGCTCAAACATAGATTCACATCTATCAGAAAGGACATCATAGGAAGGAGGTACCTCTTACTGTCATCATCAACGAGTCGGCCATGAAGCACAAGCCGGTGAAGTCCTTGGTCTTCCCTTTCTATCGAATTTGTTGTATTTACGCTTATAAACTGTTTGGCGTACTTTCTTGACTTGGGACGAACCCTCATGGTAAGTTTCGATAGTGTTCCAAATCTCATGCGCAGTCTCAAGATTGCAAATCCGATCATACTCCTGTCTACCAAGCCCACCATACAAAAGTTTTTAGCCTTATTGTTGTTAGCCAAAAGGGCTTCTGAAGCCGGCGTAGCAACTTCGGGCACCATGAGCGGGACTCGAACAACCTCCCATATAGCGTGTCCTTCGCTCTCAAGGAAGACTCGCATGCGATTCTTCTAATAGGCATAGTCGTGCCCATCGAAGATATGCGGCTTTGTGGAGTATCTATCCATCGCCAAGTTCAGTGACCGGTTAAGATCAAGATTGAACTAACCGGGCTCTGATACCACTTGTTGGACCGAAAAGACGACTAGAGGGGGGGGTGAATAGGAGTACGCTCACTTTTTCACAAATAATTGATTCAATAATATTTCACTCTAGTAGCTATGGAAGCTATGAAGATCAGTATATCAGTACAGCGGAAGACTAATATTGAAGCCAATTTAAAACCCTAAGCAATACGATAAAAACAATAAAGATTGAAACAATTCAATGCATTGGCGGTCTGACCTCTGTCCTTGGGCAGTCTGACCGATTCCCTGGCGGTCTAACCTCTGGCATTGGGCGGTCTGACCGATTTCCTCCAGAACAGAAGAACAACCCTGATAACGAAGATGAAAATAGATGAAACTTTTGATCTACTAATCCAAACTTGATGAAACTTGGAACACACCTTCTCTATGATATCAGGAAGCTATTCCAATCGAAGATTGTGATAATTCTTGGAAGAATGGCGATCCTTTTCGATTTGATTGAAGAGAGGTTCAAAACCGGGTCAAAACGAAAACTAGGTCAAAGCTCTTGCTCGTGGGTAATTGATGATCAATATGATCCTAGATAGATTCCTACACATCACAACAAGCTAGATCACATGAAGAAACCAATCAAAAACTCACGGATCAAAGAAAAACCCAAAATCATCAAATAGAGAGAAAGAATGCAACGAGACAAAATATTGATCAAACTTTCCTTTGATTGATTGATATGATCAAGGCTTACAACCACTCCATCAATGGAGGACAATGCTCAATCCAAGAGCACGAAAATCACATCAAACATCAAGAACCCTAGCCTCCACAAAAACTCTCCCAAAGAAAATTAGGGTTTACAAGAATTGCAAAAGAGGCAAAGCAGAGGTGCAGCCACCTCCCTCTCCTATTTATAGTGGAGGCTTAGACCTTCTAGAAGTTTGATCCTATTGGGCTCCCGTTAAGGCCCAAAACAAACGGAACACTTACGCACTTATTTTAATGCGCCGTTTTTAACATCCCTTGACCTAACTAGCTACAACTTGCGCCATCTTGCGCCTCGGATTAGCTAATAGGTCACCCTTATCCATCTTGCACCACGCTTGAGTACATTGACCTCACCCAGCATCGTCGATCGTTCTGGACCTCAGCTCTCCAAGCCTACTCCCGATCATCCTCGCCGTTGACCGTCGTTGACCACCAAGCAACCTGTACAACAATACACAAATAAATCAAATTTGGGAATAAGTTCTATGCAACTTGACCCATGTTAGTCAAAACATGCATCATGCACCATACATGCCCTGAAACTCATGACTTTGACCTAACACACGAATATCGCCGCCACGACGGGCGACGAACCTAAGTGAAAATCGGTCAGATCGCCCCCAGGGCCGGTCTGACCGCCCACCCTGGCCGGTCAGACCGCCAGCTGGGATTTAGCCGTTTTTCTTCTCTGAAAAACCGAAAACTACTGGAATTTTCAAACCAATAGAACTTTTGACTAGAGACTCCAAAAATTATGAGACCAAGTGCAATAGAATCCCCTCTCTTGCCTACACACTCTATTTTTGGCCCAGCTCAAAATAAAACTTTTTAAGTTCACCGGTCCGACCGCCGCCTATGGCCGGTCGGACCGATTTGGGACCGGTCTGACCGCCACGCTACGACCGATCAGACCGGTTACTGCTTGACAGTTCTGAAACTTATCGAAAACACATGAAACGACAAACCGTAAACGCCATTGTCAATTGTCACATCATCCTAAGATCTGGAATATATCCCCATGATATCCACAATACTAGTGACTGAGCAACATTGGTTCGTTGCTAAGAAGATACTACAAATTTTAGAATTTTTTATGAGACCACTGTTGCTTTGTTCGTTGTATATTATCCAACATCTTCAATCATTGTGTATAGTATTTTACATATTGTTACTCAATTGAGAATGTATAAAAATGATTTAGTTTTACAGTGTTATTGTTGCCATGAAAAGTAAATACATTAAATATTAGAGAGAAATCCCTTATCTATATGCATTTGTATTTTTTTTAGATCGTAGAGGTAAAATTGATGCATTTGGTAGTGCACTTGATCTTCTTAGTGATGCTATAGGGCTAGACTATACTAACTATTTTGTAAAAGTTCATTTTTGATTATACGAGGTTTACTAAAGGTATGAAAATAAGTTCCAGGGAGTCCGCTCGTAACGACCTCCACTAGCCCCCGTGGTGAGGACATGACCCCTATGGATACAATCATATTTGCTATACTTGCTATTCCAATTACAATAGCTCGTACGCTTCATTTAAATTATCGTACGCTTCACTTAATTGATCAGGTGAGCTCGTTTTTAGTAGTGTATTTATATTATATGACTATATGATGCTATCTAATAATGAAAATGTATATTTGTGCAGCATCGCATCACTTTTTATCCAAGCTAAGCAAGAGTTCGAGCTGAATACATTTTGGAATCCAATTAGGCCTCTGGAGATAGCACTGACTTCAAACATGCATAAATTTCACATACGGAGTCCGTTTGAGCTCCACAAATACTTGATGGAAAACTTATCTTGTCCTCTTTCCAATGGGTCTATCTTTACCTCCAAAATCCTTCTGCGGGCACCACAATCACTAAAAGAAAATACTACATCACCTGTTTGGGTCAGATTGGGGCCTTGTAATGCTTGGGCCCAAGGGAAAGACACCCCATCTCTTGGCCCATATTGTTCACTCCTGTACTGTTCATGTGAATAGTGGTATAAATAGTACCACCCCCTTATCTCTTCGCTATGTGCGGCTCCTCTTCCCTATATAAGGAGATCGCACCCCTCTAGTTTCTTTAGATTTTGTTTACTTAAAAGTTTACCTCATTGCAACTTCGTGTATTGACTTATGTCGATTAGACCAACCATAATACCGCCATAGAACCCTAATTTTATCAAATATTTTAATCTTATTTGTAATTTCAGATTACTTATTATCTTGTTCTTGTGTGTTCTTCGATTGCATGCAGGAATAGACCTTCGTGGTCAGGTCGATCGTGTTTCTAGCAAGATCGATAACGATCTTGGAGTTGGTTCATCGATTGCCGTGCATATTGGTCGTGTACAATTAGTAGCTGAATCGTGAGAATCGTCTGCACCAAAATCGAATTATCCTTCTCACCGAAAGATCGGGACACCCATTGTCGCATTACCCCGCCTCAAGTAGCAAGACAAATATGTGGGGCAAGATCTTCGGTGGCACTTCCTCCAGGTCCATGCCTTTTTCTTCTACACCGTCGCCTGATTAGTTAATACCTACAAGGAGTGGAGAACTATCTACCTATCTGGACAACGATATGGTGGATTTCAACTCAGAAGGTTTCAAATTTTGCAATGATGGCAAGCCCATAAGTTAATATATTCCGTGTTATCCATACTTGCACGTGATGTGTTAATTGTTCCTGTATTGACGGTTTCCTCCAAATCCGCTGTCAGTCTTTCTGGAATAATATTGGAGAAGAGAAGAATAAGTCTCACAAGTGAGATGAAGGAAATATTTTAACTGTGAAGGATTAAGAACAAACTGATTCACGAACACAACACTCCATGAAAAATCCAGAGATGCCAAAGGTGTTTAAAAATTTGTACTTAAACAATGACACGTAGAACAAAGATGTATGTAGAGCTATAGGTTGTACTCGTTTTCCTCTATCAAGATTGTCTCATTTTGAGTTTTTTTCTTAGCGAAGATTTTAACGAGACAGCCACTTGAACATTAATAAATCTCTTTATTACATTTTGACTATCCCATTTTTCCCGTTTATATATCTATTTGTGAATTATACATTTTTTTTAATTTTTTGGGTTTAACGGACTAAATGGTCAATCTTAGTCTATTGAGCTAAACGGGTCTGTACCGACTCGACCTGATACGACCAGCAGATACACCATACCTCAATCATCTTGTTAACACGTAGACCGATCCACCTGATAACCGTATCAGAATAGGCTGACCCGACCCGTGCCTTGCCCCCCATCTGCCCGCTCTTGCTGCAATAGGTCCGCGCACGCACCGCTTGTTCCCTCGCGACTCTCGCGAGCAACACCAGCCACAAACACACGACCAACGCGGGCGCGGCCGCACTACGCCACCGCTCCCCACCCTCCCGTGGTGGCGAACGAACCAGCGCCCGCCGCGCCATCCTCCTCCACATGCACTACCCCCAGAATGCTACTGCGCTTGCCGTACGCCCACCCTTCACCGTCCACAACCAGATGGAGGCCGCCGGAGCGCGCGCGGGCGCGGCCGCCGCCGCAGCTCCGCCGAGGGCACGCCGCCGCTTCCCCGGCTGACGGCGCCGGCGCTCCAAACGCACCCGTACGGAATGCCGCGTTCGCACCGAAGCTGTTTGTTCTCTCGCAGTTCTGAGTTCCAACTCTCTAAATTGTTTGTTTTCGTGTGACTTCTGCAGCTCCACTACGACCCATTGGCTGACCTCCTCGGCCCAGACGTCGACCCCAGTCCCTCGCAGTACGGATTTACACTTCCATTCGCATCCACTTGTGCATGCCTGTGTGTGTTGGAGTGTTCGTGTGCGTTAGGTGATCACCCCGTGGATGATGGCACAATTCAGTGTGTAAACAGTGGAACTATCACTTGATTTCACGGCTAGGGAGTGAATTAGGGAGAGGTTAGATAAAAAGTAGAGTAGTCAGTCTCAGAGATGCTCACCAGTTCCCAAAATAGTATAGTGTACTATAGTAGATTAATTTGTAGCACTTGAAGGTTAACTAAACATGACACTTCGACCTAGCTGCTTGCTTGTTTTAATAGCTTTGGGTGTGTCATGGTACAAGTTTTGCCACCTAGAGATGTAAATTGTGTATCCTCTTGAACGATACTGCCAACTTGCCAAGGCATTGCGACTTTGGTGAAGGTGGCAAATTTCCAACAGAGTTTTGACATTTGCAGTGCGTACTATCAAAGCATTTGATAATTGGAAAATTTGATTGTTTGCTGTTGGTGCATGTTGAAAGGACTAAGGAGTAACTTTTGGTTGCAGGAATACAGCCCCTGTTGCAGAGAAGGGGAAGCTGAGGTCCTGGGTCGGTCCAAATGGACAATACTATCGCGAGCTGCCTTGTCCTAGCTGTAGGGGTAGAGGGTACACTCCTTGCAAGGAGTGCGGTATAGATAGATCCAGTTTGGACTGCCCTATGTGCAATGGCAAGGTGAGCCATCCGGATCTCTTGTAAGCCGCTGTTAAGAAAAAAGATAACCTAAATACATGTAGTTTTCACAAACTTTTCCGTGTATTGTTATGCATTTCTATCAGGGCATTAGGATGTGTCTGCAATGTGGTGGAGACTGTGTGATATGGCAAGAATCTATTGATGAACAACCATGGGAGAAAGTTCGGTCCAGGTAAATCCCCATCCCCCCGCCCCCGTGGCATAGGTTACTTATATCACCTTGTCCATTGTCAGCTGTTTTCCCATCACACTGCCTGCAGAAAGATTTGTTGCTGACAAACTTCTTTAAAGGTTTGATTAGACTACAACATGACTTTAATTGTCTATTGCCCATCAGCATTTAAGCATAGAGAAAAACATAGCAGTGTAACAGTGTTGATGAATGAATTAATGATACATGATATGTTTTTTTGACATAGTGAGAGGAAAATTTGCTCTTTTGGATTCCTGACCATTGGATGCTACCTGCCATTTTTGTTTTCTTTTTTCAGTTCTCCCTTGAAGGTAAAGGAAGATGATGAAGTAGACATGCTAGAAATAAATATTAACACTTCAAAAAGACCTAAGCGTACTTATCCATCACCATCCCCAGAAGTTGCCATGAAGATTAGCCGATCTTTAAGAGTAAGTGATGCTTTTTTACATGCTGGAAAACACATTTTATAGCCTTCTCCATGCAGTTAATGTTAATGCAGTATATGAGAGTATACTTTTCCTGCCAATAAGCTTTGCTGTCTTTGCACTGGTGGCTTTTAAAAAGCTTAATAATAATTGCAGAGTCTGAATGCTAAAACAGGATTATTTACTAAGCACATGAAGATTATACACCAAGACCCCAAATTGCATGCTCAGAGAGTTGCTGCAATCAAGGTAAGATGTCATGAGAATTGTTGTAACTGTATGTTCTTGTTAAATGTGAGCATTCGAGCTGGCTGACATTCATCTTCTTTTTTTCGTCTGCGCTTGAACTTGAAGAGAACAAAAGGTACTGCTTCTTCAAGAAAGCATGCTTCTGAAACGCAAAAGGCATTCTTCAGGAATCCTGAGAATCGACTCAAGAGAAGCATTGCCATGAAAGGTGACTGAACTACCTTTCCATATGCTCACAAAAGTACATATCACAGTTTGCTAAGTTTATGTCCATTTACACATTTGTCTGTTTCTTTAGCCAGCTGCTGTTGTCCTTTTGTAGTTATGTTCTTAATTATCATGTTCATGTATCCTCTTTGTTTTTAGTTTAAGTGGCAGTACTAGAATCGGCTGTAGTCTAACGTAATTGCCCTTTTTTTGCCTGGATTATTTTACTTTCCACCATAATGGGACTTACGGTTTACTTGAACAACATTTGGCACCTGTTGTTTCGCAGGGGTGAAATTTTACTGCAGCAAATGTGGGCAAGAAGGACATAGAAGCTTCTATTGCCCAACAGCAAGGGAAATTTCAGGCAGAGTGCAGTTCAGATGCCGGTTATGTGGGGGAAAGGGACATAATAGCCGAACCTGTGGAAACCCAAATTCAGAGAATGAGCATCAACGACAACCTCGGCACTGCAGCCGATGTGGTGAAAAGGGACACAACCGCCGTAACTGTCCCAGATCCACTGACGTGGAGGTTGGTGCTTCTGGCTATATAATTAACCAAGTTAATGGTGGCAAATCTGGTATTTATTCATGTAGTTTCTGCTCAGCAAAGGGGCATAATATACGAACATGCCTGAAAAGAAAGGCTGGCTGAGGATAATGAAAACAATGATCAGTTTGAAAAATGTATATTAATCTGCAGTGCAATCATATGGAATATCTACTGAGAATTACTACTTAACACATGCAGTGAATGCTGTTTCCTAAATCTAATCTTTGTGCCACTAAACAAGACCATCGTGAAAGCCAGGGATCCAAAACCCGGTCCCAGGGCATTTCCCGCCGGCCGGCCGGGAACGGTAACCGGCCGGTTACCGTTCAAACCGGAAAAAAAACCGGATAAAAATAGTTTGAATTTGATTAAAAACCAGCCGAATTTCAAAATTTGAAATTTGAATTTGAAAAACCCGAGAAAACATGCCGGGATTTCTAATCCCGATCCCCGGCCGGTAACCGGTAACCGGCTGGATTTTATAAGCTATATTTTTTCCAACTCTAAAAGAGCAAACAAATGACCCACAATTGATTACATGCCTGGTGTATGAGGTCAACTCATGTGTAACTGCAATACCCTGTCCATTGTTTAGTTTTGTCCTTGTTGGCAACCATTCTTTTGGTATTAGTATAGATATGATGTTTTTAGAGTTTTTACCAGAAACGCTCTCTTAAATTGTTCAAAGCATGCTGAGTGGCCACATGCTATAAAGGATTTTAGGAGTATTTTTATTAGACTGGTTGCTTAAACAGAAACCAGTCTGCTATTTAGGAGTATTTTTATTAGATATTGTGTCAAGTGATGAAAACAGTTAAGTCTGAACTGACATAAAGGATTCTCATGAATCATTCTTTCTGTGCTAGAGCAATGGGATATACAAAATAGAAGTTAATAAATGAAAAAGAAAGTTGTTGTTCTATAGAAAATACACTTTAACTTCAGATGATATTCTGTGTTGGTTGCATCATTTGAGCCATCACTGTAAATATGGCACGCTTGCAAGACCATTCCAAATCATTCTCTCACTGTTGTCACTATATGGATTATTCTCTTGATATCCAATGCTATTATTGTAACTTCCAGTAGGCGAGAACAGGCCCAACATGTCTGACTCTGAGTACCTCCATGAAAAAAGTTGTGATATTCATTTGCTTCTGTTCGTGAATCTGGCTCACTGATATCCCCTCCTGTTTTGTTGTTGGCATCTGAGTTCTCTTCAACCAATTGATTGAACACTGATGACTTCAATAGCAGACTGAGTGAAGTGGATGAGGCTCTTGTCGTTGAGCAATTGGGAGAGATAGTGACCTCTTCATTACCTTGTGTTGCGTTATGATCTAGGATAAAGGGATTGTTCTGAGAGAACATTTGTGCTTCTCTTGGGAAAAGGTTCTCAATAGGAGTTGCCATTGCAAGAGCTTCAGCATTTGCAGAGTGTGACACACTTGGCTTTAGCCATGTGATGTATGACCTCAGGTCAAAATTAGTAACTGCATTTATGCCTCTATACTCTATTGCGGCAATGTCATATGCACATGCAGCCTCTTCTTGTGTGCCTGTAGCAAAATTTACAAATGATAAAGTTAAAATCTGAGTTATGAAGTGCTGATTAATCTTTCAGAGGAATTTGATAACTGATGTGAGTTCCTATACTGGAATTTTATGACTGTTGACTAGGAAATGTAAATTTTACTGATACACTCACAGTAAGTCCCAAGGTAGAGATACTTGTTCCCGAAGACCCTCCCTATTCTAGCTTCCCATCTTCCATTATGCTGATGCCTGCTATTTGCATTTCCCACGTTCAGTTTATAAATTTACTTTTGGGAGTACTGATGAATATAGTTTGAAATGTTTTGTTCATTTTACCTTGCAACCCCTCAGTACTTAGAAACCCCTCTTGAGAAACCACTGCTCTTTCTGGTATTTATTATATGACATTTGGCAGATTTAGGTAGGTAGTATACTGGCGGAGTTTGAAATGTTCCGAAGTTTTTTACATCCTTAATGATGCAAGGTACTCTTCCTTTGTGAGGTTCTCCATTATCTTCAGTTCGTTCTTGTAGTCCATGACCTGGAAAACATCAAACGAACTAACATAATTACTAATTCAGTTGGCATATAGGTACAACATACGTTTACTAGTCCATTTCTTACTGCTTATCTCATAGCAAGCAACCGGCCACTCTATTTGATCCTTAAACAGTTAAACATCTGAACTTTCAGCTTTGGTAATCTATATAACAACTAGCAAATATTTATGAATAAACTTCTTTACAGTAGTAAAACTTCAGCAAGCTCATACAGGAAAATTCGTGTAGGTGGTTGGTCCCCAGTATTTTAGGGCTGCAAGGTCATAAGCCCTTGCAGCTGCCTCCTCGTCATATGCTCCTAAATAGACTGTTTATAATTGAAGAGCACACCCAGTGTTAATCGTCTTGTATAGATGTATGTAGCAAGCAGAATGATGAGGAAGCTAAAGTTTTAGAGAACCTACCCTGTTTTCCTTTGTTCCTCTGTTGGGTTCCAAGAGTTCTTATCCCACAAATGGGCTTCGAAACGACCTGTCCATCTATGCCTGCACATCATCTGTTTATTAGAATGAGTTGACAATAAATTTGTTTAGCACTCAGCATCATCTCCATATCTTAGCACTTTAGCATCTATGGTTCTTGTGTTATTAACAGAACTTATTTCTATTTTGATGGCATCAGGTATGAGCATTTTACATCTAGTGTTGTCATCTGATTTAGATCCTCGTGTTATCTGTTCCACGCCAAAAAAAACTCTTTGCTTTCCTTTTTCCTTTTGAGAAATGTAACTGATCGCATTTGTTAGCATTTCCACATTTACCTATCAGTCAAGCATCTTATCAACATCGTTTTGCAATAACTTTTGCAACAACCTAGGTATGTTGCATCTTATTTGAGATTCAGTGAATACTTGAAACTTTTCCAGTTGGAAAGTTTGAATCAACACGAGTGGAACATTTCATCAAAACATTGAGGCAATGCCTGAAGGGAACATATGATCAAAACATTGAAACAATGTGAGAAGAGAGCAAATATTGTCGTGTGTTACCTGCTAACTCCACGAAATCTGGAACTCCTCTTAATTGTGATGCTTGTTGTGGAATTTTCAAAATTGCTTCCATTGGTGCTGCTTGTTTTTTGGTAAGCAAAGTTGCTTCCCTTCGTCTCCTTTTGATACCTTTACTTGCTTGGCTGCCTCTGACGCTCCAACCGTCATGTTAGCAGGTAGCCTCGGGTTGCTGTTGATATCGGTCTTAACTATCATAGTGTTTTCCATAAATTCAGCCTCTTGTTGATGGCCACAAGAGGAACTACGGGTTTGAATGTGCAGCTTGTGTTAAGCTCTGTGTCAGACGCCAATACCTGCCTCTGCTTATATAACTGATTTGGTTGGTGCCAATTGTTGTTTCATTAGTAGACTGAGGACAAAAGGTTGATGATTTCGTGGACAAACTTTGTCTGGTGTTGGCTGATAAGTGCGCGGTGTTTACTTCCATTTTTTACTTTGGTGCACGAAAACAAGTTTGCTTATGTTCATACAGCACATTTGCGTTACCTCAAAATAATAAGACCGCTGACTGTTTTTGCATGATTGGTTTACTTCGGCAAAGCTACTATACAAAGGTATATATGAATGAGGCATGACACAATTTACTGTTCTAGTGTAATGTTGGTATGAAAATTACCTTCTATTATTCATTTCACCTTTTTTTTTTAAAAAAATGAAGTTCAAGAGAATTGGGTCCAAAGAACTGACAAAACCAGGTTTGGCCTCATGTTGGTGAGTCCAAACCTGTTATGTTGGTGAGTCCAAAAACAGGTTTGGCCTCGTGTTGGTGAGAGACAAAGGCAGCAAGCTTGGAGCTGAGAAACCTGCGCTATCCAGTTTGTCTGCACGTCGCCGAGCTTGCCTGCGCTGTCGAGTCGGATCAGATCTGCTCGTGAAAGGGGTCGAAGTTTTCTTGTACAATTCGCCTCCGGGAATCTGCCTTCTGTTCCTTAGGCAAACGTCCAATGGCGTGCTTTGTTTCTGCTCGCGTGGAGACTGGAGAGGCTTCCAGTTTCAACTCATCTTTGCTATCGCACTACCTGCATAAGCCGGAGTGTTTATCTCGGTTTTGACGCGTTTGGTGTTGCACTTGGATTGTGGGTCGGGGATCTGGAGGCAGCGTAGTGCAATGGTCATGGCCTTGTGACGCTGAAGACAAGCACGCAACGGCCGGGGCTGTGTTGCGTGCAGCTGGATGTTGCAAATCTGAAATTTCGTTGGGGGAAACTTTGGTATCTCGGCTTGGCCGGTGACAACTTAGGATTTGGTCGGTGACAAGAGAAGAGCTTGAGACCCTTGTTACAACTCATTTTTAAATTGGCACGTTTAAAGCATCCGGTGGCCATAAAACAAGGAACAGCAGCTAGCCCCCGAACAGCTGAATCTGTCCTTGTTATCTAGCGAGCTTCGCGAGTCCGTTGTGCCTCCCGGAGTGTCTCCGACGCACCCTCGCACCAACCAGTAGCCACGATGTATGAGTATCTGACCATCCATGGACACCATTTTCGAAGCTCTATACATGATTGCAGTGCCCGTGGTGTCTCGATCTCAGCGATTGGACCGAAGTTCCGACACTTGGAATCGATCACTCCGGTACCATTACTATTTGCACGTGCTGTAGCCTGTAAGACGGTCCCGATTGCTCCTTTTTGATCTGATGGTAATAAATATTTTCTTTTTAATAAACAGATAGAAAGACCGCCTATAATATTAATAATATTAATACGGTAGAAGGGCAATAAAAGTACACTAGACCTAATTATCTAAAGGCCTAGAAAACGTGGCTTAAAGTTTAAGTTGCACGTGGCTTAATTGCTTCAAGCATTTTGCCCCCACTAGGGTCTAGAGTCTACTTTCGTCCTTTATCTTTGTAAATAAATCCAGGAAAGAGGTAGATCTGCTATTGAAAGTTATAGCATTGTGTTTCTTTCAGATTTTTCAAGTGGTTAGAATAACCACTATGGTCGTCGCCCTCCTTGGGAGGTGTACCAAGTTGCTGGTTTTCGACTACCAATCCCCGATGCTATGATTGGAGGACTAGTGTGATGGCTTGTTGAATGATAAGAAAATGACATTAATTAATAAGAAATATATGAACATAGGTCTAGCTGAACCCACTATCCGAATCGTTCACCTTGTTCCAAGATTTGGGTGTCTTTTCTTATTGATTTGCTTTTGTAATTTTGGGAATAGTTGATGGGATGGGACGTAACAAGAGAGAGAGAGAGAGAGAGGAGGTAAATTTTGTCAACATGTATTGTATCATGGGGCCTGCTGCTTCCCCTCTCTCTAGGTAGAGACATGCATCCACTGACTTTAAGAAGCAATGTCACGGTGAACAATGTTGTGACATTCAGATCGGAAAAAAACAGAGGGTATTAAGTTCTATCACCGTAGCACAAATGCTGTAGGAATATTACTGTAGCATCTCTCCCCCAAACTTTCTCCACACTAGCCTCATTTTTCTCTCCCGCTCTCTCTCCTACCGATCTCACGACTACCGATCTCACGACAGCGGCACCATGGTCGGCTAGGAAGGAGGCGCTGGCGCACCTGTCGGCGAGGGAGGAGGTGGTGGCGTTGTACCGTGGCGGTGAAGAGGCGGCGTAGAGAGGTTTCTTCCTCATCGTCGGCATTGTCGCATCCGGCCATCCCCGAAGCCAGAGTTGCCGGATCCAGCGTCATCGAGCCCACCACCACTGGATCCGTCGTCCCTGAGGACATCCCCGCCGCCGATGTTCCCTCCCTCCTCTCCGGCCGTCATCCTTCAATGATGCCGCCCTCTCCGGTGGAGAGGACAAGTTGTACCACGGCGCGGTGGAGTACACGCAAGTACCACAATGACGGGGAGTACACACTAGTACAATGGAGCAGAGTACCACGGCGCAGAGGAGGACAAGGAGTACCACGGCGCGGAGTACTGGTGTGTACTTCGTATTCTTTGGTGCATGCATCATTGCCCTCATCTTCTTCATATCCAGTACACCGTCGCTGGTGCACAGTTGCACCACCGTCATGGTCACCGGCGTGCCATGGCTGTATAGTGACCATCTCTTCCATGTAAACACGCTGTCATGTACACATACGCCCTGTGCAGTGCATCGAAGTTTTGGCTAATATAGCATTCTTTCACGCGGTATTTGCAGGATTGATCACCTCCGCGGAGTATTTGCAGATATAGCACCATTGCAACCCCTCCTCGTCAGCCTGTCACCGCACGACCGCCATGCAGCAACGCCTACCTTTCTGTCACATGACCTTCCCCTACCAAAGACCACGCAAGACGTTAGCCGTTGCTCGCTAGCACCACGCCACGCAATAGTTGCCACCGCCACGTCGTAGTTGCGTCAACACTCGCCGCCACACAAGCTGTTGTTGCAAGGACACCGTGCAGGCAACGCCCTTCAGCCTGCCACGTGTCTATGTTAAAATTAGGGTTTACTGATTAGAGTTTCACGGTTGTTGTACAAATTTTTAAATATAGCAAATGAGTTCCAAAAATTATGAAATTTTATGCGGAGCCTCCCGACACAGTGTACTTGCTTGTGTAATTTTTTCATAATTTTATTTGTTCATAATTTTTCTCACAATTTCATATAAGTAACATGTGTCGTTCTCGCGAGAAAAAAATACCCGGGAAAAGGAGAGACACGTCGTTCGGAAAATGTAGAGACTCCCTGACCAGTTGACGCGTGAAGTTCTTTTCCACCAAAAGCACTCCTCCCGTCCACTCCCTCCCATCAAGTCCATCCCTTCCCTATCTAATCCATGTCGAGTCCCTACATTTTCTAAACGACACGTCTCTACTTTTCCCGGGTATTTTCTCTCTTGCAAGAACGACACAAGTTACTTATATGAAATTGCAAGAAAAATTTTGAACGAATAAAATTATGGTAAATTCACACAAGCAAGTAAACTGTGTTGGAAGGATCTGCATAAAATTTCATAATTTTTTGAACTCAATTGCTATATTTTAAAATTCGTACAACAACAGCAAAACCCTAATCACTAAACCATAATTTTAACAGAGACACGTGGCGGGATGAGGCGTTGCCGCACGGCGACCATGCGGCAACGACTTGCGTGGCGGCGGGTGCTGGCGAGCGACGACTGACGTGGTGGCGGGGCTGGCGGGGGGAGGCCACGTGGCGGCAGGGGAGGCATTGCCGCATGCGCCAAGGGGATGACGTGGCAGGCGAGGAGGGTTTGCCGCACGGCGGCCGTGCGACAACGGTGCTATATTTACAAATACTCTGTGGAGGTGGTCAATCCTGCAAATACCACGTGAAAGGGTGCTATATTAGCCCAAAGTTTGCAGTGCATCTCCTTGTATATATATGTATAGCTGTACACAATGTCTTGTATAAACATGAGTGTACGTATTTTTGTGTAGTACATGTCTCTCTTCAATTTCACAACTGTACAAAGTATATTTTCAAGGAAATTCAAAATTCAAATTGGTGCACAGTACTAGGAGAGAGGTTTAGCGGTGATGGGACAATTAAACCACGAGATGGGACATAATGTTTTCCAAAATTCAACCTATTTCCTCTAGCACGAATCTCAAGATGTCAAATGAAATGGTAGAGATAGTAGGTGCATATGAACTTAAGTTCAAATCTTGTAACGACCACATTTTTCAAACGGGATGTACTCGGTTTGCACAACCGTCCATGATTTCGGTTGCGACCCGGAATGGAATCAAATATGCTTACGAACAGTTGAAAAGCATTAATTTGATTAAATTATAGCCTAATGGCTATTTTGTAGCAACAAAATGAGCATCTTAAGCCCAAACTTACATTCAGAAAAACCAAAGGCTTCCATAGGAAAGCTTTAGTACAGTCGCAACCCTAACACGTTCTCCAAGGCATCCTTCAATCTTCTGATATACCTTGTGATGAAAATTGAGCAAGATTGAGTACACAACCGTACTCAGTAAGCCACATGGAAAAGCTATTTAACTACATGTTAGGGGTTCAATGGATAGTTTAGGTTTTACCATATCAGACATATGTGGATGCATTTTGAGTTTAAAACAGTTTATCTTTAAAATAGTAAAACAATAATAAATATAACATCAGGGGTTTACTCAACAATTTTAATTACCAACTTAACATCTCAAAATCTCTACTTATGCCTCATGTGTTGGAATCGCCCATGAACATAGCTTCATTAACCAGAAGCACGACGTATTCTAATAACTTTGATTATACTTTGTAGAGTTGTCCAACTTTACCTACAAGATACATCAAGCTCATATTATCACAGCATAAACACACAACACGTTAGCATGCGACTGAGTTGAGATAACAAAGTCTTTTCACTGCTCAACTTTTGTAGTCTCTACCCGGTAGGTTCATAGTCCATACAGCCTTCGAGAGACCATCGACCAACAGTGGAACTCATAGCCCGATGCTGACGGGTCCATACCGTTGTGTAGACCAGCGAGTGTCTCTTCAGGCCCACTCCTGCCTCACCCCTATTCCGCGACTGCTCTATCATACAAGAGCAGGCGCCTTTCTTGTAGATATTCAATGGGAAGAGCAGTGTACTAAGGTAAGTTGGAATAACCAAACCTGTGGTTGAACAATTTGTGTGTCTGTTACTCGGCACAAGGTTTTTGTCCTTACCCGTCTCCAGTGGGAAGGTGATCCAACAACCAACTCATGGCCTTCCACCCTCTTGACCCCACATTCGACTCGCTTTTATCAAGTCTCTTGGATTGTCCATTCTCTTGGTCTCAACCTCAACTCTCCACCAAAACCATTGGAGAATAGTCATACTATTTTCTAGATTTTATAAACATATTGTATGCCAATGCTAAATATTTAACTATCATTTTATGTGATGTAAACTTGTTAAGGTGAATATGACCTACAAGGAATATGTGGGTTTGTATATGAGGTAATATGATTTATATACTCATCATGACATTCAAAAGTATTATTTCAAAATTTAAAGTAATTGACATAATACAGTAATGAGAGTAAAAATATAATTACATGAAATATAGGCTTAAAATGATCAAAGGAATGCGACTTGCCTCTATATCTGCAGTCCTTCACCGGATTTACCTGTCTTGTGTCTTGATCAATTCCTCTGTAGCTTGATCAACAAAAACAAGTTCTAACGTGGAATAAAATCAAATAAATAAGTCCGGACTCAACAGGAGGCGAGTTGGCAACAACATGCAAATGAAATAAAATACAATTCAGAAAATAATTAAAAGATAATGATATTGTGGCGAATAGAATTTATTGGAAGTTTGATTGGGCTGAACTGAGTTAAAAAAAAGGATTCACGGGCTCGAACCGGGTGAAATTGAGATATTTGTCAAATTAGGGTTTTGGATGAATAGTAATGGGCTTGAACAATATTGGGTTGGGCTGAACAGTAAAGGGTTTGGTTTGGGTTTGGGTAGTGAATAATACTTGATTTCACTATTTTTTGGATTGTGAACAGTGATTGGTGTACTGCATTGGGTTAAACTCATTTGGTTTCCAGGCCCGATGGCCAATTGGGCCGGCCTCGGCTACCAAACAGTGGCAAGTAAATGGAGTTCGCTTGCTACAGTGCCTGAGTAGGGATTTTGATGTCGACGGCTAATTCGCCAACGGTGGTGGTTGGCGGCGAGAAAGGGTGGTGCGGTGAGGATCAGGGAGGTGTGAGCAACTCATTTTGGGGTCTCACACGGTTGGAAATGACCCAGTGAGAGATTGTGGGATCCCAAAATCGAATCTGTTTCAAGTCAAGTGATTGCAAAGAAGGCACAACCCTAGACATGAAACAAAACCATTTTCAAGATTCCCTGATATGCGTCTTATGTTAGCTCCCAATGATCAGTGACTAATATACACATATCCAAACAACATTGATCACAATCATAGTCAAATATGCATAGATTATTAGAACCAATGTTACAATTTCGATAAATTGGACCTTTGGGCCCGATTTTTCATAAGGCGGCCGACCGGCCAAAAATAATCAGAATTAAATAAATCGCAGCGGAAGATATACTTGGAAATAAAAGGAGAATACCAGATTGGCCCCATACCCACAAGCAACCAATTGGGGTTAAAGCCGTTGCACCTGCGGCAGTCATCCTCACCTGAACAAGTAGATATCCATATTGGGTACAAAAGGTACTCGCAAGTCTTACACAAACTAATAAAAGAAATTGTATGATAGACACTATACAAAGGGGAAGAATTTATACATGTTAAAGGTTGACCAAAGGCTAGGCTTTAATGGCTTAAGTTTTGCATAAAACTCACAAGTTTCATCCTACTAATTTGTAAATACCATTTATCAAACATAATTTTGACAAAAGGATTTTTAATGACAATAATATAAACATACATCAACCATACCAAAGTGGCAGCCCAACTTTGACAAACTAAACTGCGTGACATACCTGTCATGTGGATACCAAGTTGTTCCCATGTCTAGTTTTAGTTTAGAGTATAACAATGATATCAATCAAGACCCAAGCGTTGTCTATAACCGTGGACATGGCTATTCGAATAGTTTATAACTCTACAGGGGAGTACATCTTTACCCACACGACTTGATCAGCCCGTAAGCCTCTGGATAATAACACACTTCCTTTGGTGTGTCGGTCGGGGAAATCAAGACTCGATATTTTTCAGCAAGAAAACCATGTTGAAGTAAACCACCCATGCATGATGAAATCCCGCTTAGTGTTAGCTATAACTGGGCATGCAAGTTGTGTTGGAGGGGCCGATGAAAGAAGTTAGCATGTTGGTCAATCGCCCAACATCAAAATAAAACAACGCTCACTTGCACATTATATTTTTACATTGGGTTCCTATAGAACACAGGATTTCACGGTCCCATGTCCTCACACCGCCTGTGTTTCAAATCAATACGACATTCCCCTTACTTGACCAAGCGGCGCCCATACGCCGCGTATGGAAGTACGAGTGGTACTTGGAGTGACAGCCCAAAGTTCGGTCCTTAACTGTCCAAACAAGTCTTTCCACTGAACCCGAATCTCGTGCACGAAGGCACCCACACTACTAACCACTTGTCCATACCAAAATCAGTTTTAATTAAACAAACTTTAGACTTAAAAACCAGATTTGAAGATCTGAACCAAAAGCATAACGGTAAAACTTGTTCAGTGTTTTCCACGATTGACGAGATGACCCCGTCAATCAAACTACCGTATCAACTACTTAAAAACCAGATTCGAAGATCTGGACCAAAAGCATAACAGTAAAACTTGTTCAGTGTTTCCCACGATTGACAAGATGACCTCATCAATCAAACTACCGTATCAACTAGACTTGCATGGCTAAGCATTTATATATAGAGTAAATACCATAACATGACATCTAACTTAATCATAGTTGTATGAAAGATCAAGGATAGTCTGCAAGAGTAAGGAAATAACTAACTAGACTCACAAATTATCGATATAATAAAATAGCATACAAGTAGTATAATTGCAATTCAAAATACTAGATTATCAAAATCTGGGATCAACATGATGCAAGAGGATGTTTGCCTTGTTGGAAGTCCACTTGTTCACTCTCGGAGGCGCAATTGTTCATTTCGTGCAATTTGGAATCTAGAGAGAAAACACGATAACGAATAAACACCGATAAAGTAAAAAAAATCCATAATTCTCGAAAATGCATGATATTTACATATTAGTGCGATTATGATCTTAGATGCATTTAGATGATAATTTTAGTTCAATTAGAGTTCATTTTAATTAATTATGAATTTTTGAAATTGAAACTAGAGCATTAGGTTTACTGTTTGATTAACTAACCATAACCCAAGTATTAACTCAAGATTAATTTTACTCTTTTAGATTAGGTGTGAAAGGCTAGTAATGATATATTTTTTAATCCATTTGCTTTGGCATTTGACAAGGCTCTAACTCACTGCTACTAGCTAACTTCCTTCAAAATTCGACTTGCAATAAGCTATTCCAATAGAATTTAGCTCAACATTTTCTCTGTCCAAATTCATAAAGGGAAATTTACTGTTGTATCAACTTGGGTTGCTTCTGCCAGCTTTAAAAATAAATGAAACAATAACTTAAGTACATGTATTAGGATTGACAGAAGTTACTATTCTTTTCCTATTTGCATCCTAATTTCTTTCCCTGATCAAATACCTTTATCAAGGAAATTGTCTGAGTTGATTAGGTGTTAACAAATATTCTTACAAGTTCAAATACTTATTTGTTAAGTAAGTTTTGAGTGGTCTCAAGGCTAAATAGAAGCAATTAGCACTAATCTGTCTTTGCTGTTCATGCAACCTACAGAAAAGACATCTCTAGAACTGAAAACTACTAGTCAATTTCACTTAGATTATAATTTTTAGATTAACTATTTCAAGGGAGTGAATTAGCTGACAATAACAATGCTTGAAAGCAAAAGACAGTAGGTTTTGCAAGTGGGTTCTACTGGCATTCCAAGTTTTCTTCTAACCCCTTCTTGCCTTTGTTTAAACCTCTTTTAAAAAGGAAATAGACTGAGTTGAAATTCTGTGAACTAAACTCCTTACAAATTCAAAATTCAATTTTTGTTACCTCACTGAGAATCTCTCAATTGGCAGTCAATATCTAATAGCAAAAGTATTCAGTTGATCCTAACTGTACTCCAAAAACCTTCTCTGATCAATAATTCAGCAAAAAGGATTTGGTTGCTACATATAGCTAATTATCCAACTGACTAATTGCGTCAAGGAAAAGCTCTAACAACTAAGATTAGTCATGTTATTAGCTTTTTTTCTGATTCTGACATTTTTCAGACTGCTATTCAACAACCTACAAAAATAAGATTTTTAAGAACTAAATGCTATGAATTAATCTTCCTCCCAATCTTAAACATCAAATCTAATCTCTCATTTGCTTGAATTAATTGACAAACATGATGTTTGACAGAAGAAACTGGGGTGATTTACTAAAGGGTCTTACTGTCAGCCACAAACAGAAACAATATAGAACAAATGGGAAGAAACAGGGCAGGCTCTAGGCGGCTCGGGCGTGGCATCGTCGCTGGCGAGGGAGCGACGTGGAGGCAACGGAAACAACCAAAATGGGTTGCCCATAGTACAAGGAGGCTAGGGGTGGCGGTGGCACAGCACGAGAGGCCCTGTGGCGGCGCGGCGATGGCGAGCGGCGGCTGGCCGTGGAGGTGGAAATGGGCACCAGAGAGCAAGGGAGTGGAAATTAGGGTGCGCATGGGCATGAGTGGGGTGCAAAGAACTCACCGGTGTGGTTGTCCATGACGGAGGAGCACCGAGGTGAGCCGGCGGCGGTGACGATGATCGGCGCAGACTGATGCAACGTGGCGGCCACTCTGGAGGAGATGGGAGCACAAATTAGTGATAGGGGGAGGTAGAGTGAAGCTAGGCGATGCTCAGGGAGAGAGGAATTGGAGAGTGAGTCCTTAGAGGAGGCGTGGTAGTGGTGGCGGCGGTGTTAGGCTGGCGGTGGAGAAGAAGGTGATGCGCAGCTCCCTGGTGGCGGTTTCTCCAAATTGGCGGAGGAGTATTGCTCCTTGGGGTTGAAGACATGTCGTGACACGGTCAGGGGTTGCCGGGACTCGCCGGAGCGACCGGAACGGTGGGGTGGCGCAAACTGGAGCTTGGGTCATGGCTCGGATTGAGTCCAGGGGAAGAGGAGGAAATGGCAGGAGAGTGAGGGAGATGAGATGAATAATGTGAGGCGAGGACACGGGTGCGGCGTGGACGGGTAACATAGCCGCCATGTGAGCTCGCTTCAGCAGAGGGTGCTGGCGCGTGTCCCAGGCGAGAGCGGTGACACAGCTGCGTGGTGCGGCGCCATCAGGGAGAAGACGACGCTGGCGATCGGGTCGGGGCCCGCAAGGTCAGTGAGAGGAAGGCAAAGCGGTACGGTGTGGTCAGGGGTCTGGTGTGAGCGAATGGGTTTGGTCCAATCAAGTCGATTGGGTTCCGGTTCGGTCGCTACAGTGTAAATGGGTTTGGGTTAGGTTTAAATAGTTGACTGATTCAGATTTTAAACTCCTCTACTTTGACCGAGGTTTAAAAATAGCAAATAAATTTATAAAAATCTAAAATTTTGTAGAGGGTTTCCTAGGACAAAATAGAACTCATAAATTGTTTCTAAACTACTGTTCCTTTTTAATTACTTGTTTTTAAATCAATTACTGCAGGGCTTTTAGAATTGGGAATTGAATTTTCTTAAGGTTGATTTGAGATCTAAATATTTAGAAAATTCATATTTATCCAAGATAAATATTTTAAGATTTAAATAAATTATTTTATAGATAATTTAATAAGTATTTATTGTTGTTTTTATTTGGAGCTTCGATTGGAGTTATATGTTTGACTTTTATTTGAAAATTTACAAATGGAATAATTTGTGCAAATGCTCCAGAAATCAAATGTATACCCATGAGATGCATAATAATTAAGTTTAATAAAAATGAGGCTATGACAGAGATGAGTGGCGACAATGGCGCACGACCGAAGCAGAGCGATGGTGCGGTGGTGCTCCTACCACGCTCCGTCCAAATTGGGCGTGATTTGAGCATCAGTGATGTGAGAGGAGCTCAGGAGTGGTTTTGGTGGAGCGTGGGGAGGTTGGAGGTGGCTTGGCAGCGGTGACTGTGAATGGTGCGGCGGGGAGGGGTGGTGCGGTGAGGTTTTGATGGGTTAGGGGTGAGGAAAGTTGAGGGAAACGTTGGTGGTGATGAGATGGTTCTGGTGACATAGCTAGAAGGGCAGGGGAAGGAAGGAGATTGTGAATGTTACCTTCGTGCTTATCGCGGCAGAGGAGTGAGACAACGAAATTGGGCAGGTAGCTTAGAGTTTGAGAAGAAGGGTGGTGGGGGTGGTGCTCAGGAGCGGTTGCGATGCATTTCCGCTTAGGATTGAGTGGCTTTTATATCCGAGCAAGGCGGTAGCAGCATTAAGGCGGTGGCTCGGGCTCGGCGCACGGATGGTGGCGTGGTTAGCTGCGTGTATCTGGAGCCGGAGAAGGGGGAAAAGCATGGGCGAGGTGGCGGGGTGAGGTGGCATGGGTGAATGCGGGGGAAGCCGGGGATAGGGATGAAGGCGGTGCGGTGCTGACGGAAGCGAAGACGAAGGAGGCGTGGCGTTGGTGATGCACTGGGGGAGACGAAGCAGGGGAGGAAAACGCCCTGGAAAAAGACGTCTTCGGTTGAGAAAAACAGGAAGGTCCAGTGAGGAAAGCGGAAAAGGGAAGAGACTTTCCGAATTGGGAAAGAAAACCAAATTTAAGCCAAAACCCCAAAAACTATTGAAATTTTGATTTTTTGGGTTGTTTCTGATCCGCCTTTCTGAACATTAATACATGTATGTACATTGAGTCATCGACTGATTGACAATGCTATTTACACATGGCTGGGACCTGGGGGATTTATGCATGCATGGTAGCAGTGCTATCAACGCCCACACGAGTTTCCCTCTTTTAAAGCGGCTTGCCTGGCGTTTACCCAGTCGGTCGGCCTACCCCCAACCCACCGGTCGTCTGCTCTCCTGGTACTTGCACGTCCTGTCCTTTCATCTACGTCCACCTCGACCACCTCACCCCAAACCCCTTTGAAAATTTAAGGCCAACTGTGCATACACAACATCTCAATAAAATTCTCGCTTTGTCTAAAAAGATTAATTCAAAAATGTTACGTTTGAATCCAACATATATTATATACTATGATACACGTCAGTGCGTGTAGCGCCGATATATATACCCGTGTCTCTGTCCTCTACGCGCCCGCACAGTGAATGTTGATACTCTGATACCATCTGTAACACCTTAGCTCAAAATCTACTCAAATTCGTACAACAAAGGTTGATACTATGATACTATCTATAATACAATACCTAACCCATCATAGGTGAATCTGCATACACATAACATTCAATTTACACTTTTAATATCACTTCGTGTAAAAAAATTAATTCAAATGTATTGCGTTTGAATTCAACCGACATTATACACTACTGTGACCTAGTTTAGACAACCGGGGAATTGCAGCCACGCCAGATCGCACATCAAATAAATACCACGGCACCACCTGCCTGCCTGCCTGCTTCTTTCAATTTTTACACCTGTCTTCCCGAAACTCCTCGTGCGCCTCGCCACGACGAGAGGACGAGCCGCGGGAGAGGGGGAGAGATCGCGATCGCCCCCATCCATGTCGACGTCGCGCAGGCGAACTCTCCTGAAGGTCATCGTCCTCGGCGACAGCGGGTAAGCCCATTCCCCCCTCCCTTCCCTCGGATCCGCTAGCTCGCGGGTTTCCCGGAATTTTTAGCCTCAGTGACTCGATTTGGATGTGGCTGCTGTAACCGGTGTTAGGTTTGGTCCGGTTTGATCTGTGCAGGGTCGGGAAGACGTCGCTGATGAACCAGTATCCTTGACTTGACCTCGGATGCGCGGCATTTTGTTCGCTCTTGTTTGATCGCTGTGTCCGTATTCGTGGGATTTCGTCTCTGTTCCCCTCGAATCAATCGACGACCTTGTGCTCGGTACGCGGAAAATTCGCAGGCCGTGTAGAAATTTTGTGCGTTTTTACTCGTGTCGTGGCCTCGTGGGCGTTTGATCCCTAGAGCTGCACAAACGCTTGTGTGAACAATCCCATTTTGGGAATCGGAATTCTGTAACCTCGCAGCGAATCTCTGTTCAGCCGCATTTGATGCTGCTAGTTTCATTCGTTACGCTGTGCATTTCATTAGCCAGGATGTTGTGAATCTCTGTGGTGAAATCTCTGGTACATGAGCACATCATGCTTAGTTGCTTACCACAGCATGTTGATTCGGTTTAAGGCGACGGGAGGTATCTTAACGTGTCTGCTCGGACTCATGTTAACACTTTGGGTACTTTGATACGCTTGACTTTAGTTAGATATGTTCACAAGAAGTTCAGTCAGCAGTACAAAGCTACAATCGGTGCGGATTTTGTCACCAAGGAGGTCCTCATTGAAGACAGGCTCGTCACATTGCAGGTGAGTGTCACCCTTAGTTGCAGCTCTTTCACTGTGAATGAAGATATTATGCTAGTGTCAGTCATTACGTGTTGCTTTGACTCTAGATCTGGGACACCGCGGGGCAGGAGAGATTTCAGAGCCTTGGTGTCGCGTTCTACAGAGGGGCGGATTGTTGTGTGCTCGTCTATGATGTCAATGTTAACAAATCATTTGATACGCTCAACACATGGCATGATGAGTTCCTAAACCAAGTAAGATTACTTTATCTTGCGCGTCATTGTGATACTTGATCATGGTTGTAGATGTCGACTGTAGAGAAATTCACCATTTATTGTCCCAACCTTGTTTTCATTAGCTGACAGTTTGATGTGATGTTGCCAATAATTTTCTGAAGCTTAAGCATGCTGACATATCTGTGTATTTTTTCTTGTTGCATCGTTTAAGCGGGAAAGCATGTTTGCAACAAAGGACATATAGGTCAACATCATCTCATATATGGGCAGCTCTGTTTTGCAATACTTGAGCAGGTCCATTAGGCAAACTAAATATATTAAGCTACACAGAGACTATCTAGAACCCTACAGCTATATCTTATCTGAGCAGTTTCCTTATGCAACAATGACAATATATCAATTTCAACCTTGTCAATTTCAAAACCAATAATTTGTTTTATATCAACTTTGAATCTGTAGCATATGTTTATTCATTTGATACTGGTCTGCAATTTTTTTGTCATTAACTCATTATGCTCACCACTCTATTTAGCTTGTTTTGGAACACAAGCAATGTGTTTGGTAGTCTTATCAAAAGCTTTATCTAGCATTTTCCCTTAAGTTGCATATTTGATGGTATTGGCATCAATTCTGGTGATATATGAATGATCACTTTTAAGTTGAGTAACACATGATAATGATAGCACCAAATGTGCAAAAGGCCTGATTGTAACAGAATGCAAAGACAAAGTCAAATAAATCTTCTCGAAATTGTATGCCTATAAAGCACTGCGCCACTGCCTAGTTTATGTTAATCAACTTAATTTAGCAAAAGTTTTAAACTTTTTAAATACAGTTTTTCTAACTGAAAATATTTTAAAAGCAAATAACTGTCCTGTACAATGACTTATGAGGGACTTGCCTAGATCCCATAGTTACGGCCTCATAAATACCTATATATACTTGAAGTTTCAAGGGGATAAACCACATACATATACTTAGCAGCAATCATTGCCTTAGATCCATAAGAAAACTCAACCTTGTTGATGCCTTGTGAATTGTGATTACTTGACTACGAGGATGGGTTGAGGCAGAAACCTCAATCTGCGCACACTAGTGTTACTTTGGTAGTTCTGTTTTATCCCTGAACTCTAAAAAGTTAACTAGCCTTTCTCTGAGGGAGAGATCCCACTGCCTGTAACAATTATACAAGTTCCCAGCTACAAGAGTGCTATTGTTTGTTTCCATGCCTTGTAAGTAATGGTGTTACTGACCTGATCAGGAAATGGTAACTTAGTCGCACAAAAGAAAGTTACCAAATTGATGTGAATGTTGTTGATCCTTATTCCTTCAAATTTATGAAGTCAGCAAAGAATTAGCTATGTAATTTAATTATCATTTCATATCAATGGCATCGATGTCATTGAGGAGGGTTTAAATAATCTATAATTTTTATTAGTAGGGGGGGCATGGATCGAAATCTCGGTACCGGATGAAATCCGGCTGGGAGCGAATGATAATCGCCGATTCATCGGAAATTTAAAAAAAAAACCGGGGTGAATTCAAATTTTGAATTTTTGAATTCGAAATTTTATCGACCAGAACCTCGAGCGAATCGAAAAACCTAAAACCGGAAATTGGTGAAAATGGTAATTATGAAATTTAAATTTGGAATAATGCAAATATTAATGAGAAAATGTTTCAAGATGTACATAAAAAGTCATCCTTGGTTGCTTCACTCTCCAGAGCAGTCCTCTCGTCCAAGTGTTCTAAAGCATGTAACATAATAAAAAACATAAGTTAATGATAATGAACGATAGCTTGACTAGCATACAAAAACAATAATGAGAAGTAATTCATACCAATACATTGTCGAGAAACGCGAAGGTTGTGCAATGTAGTCGTTGTTATCATAGAGTATAAGTCCTTCAAATTATGCTAGGTAAGCCTTGTATTGATCCCAAGTGTGTGTTTCGTGTGTATATTGTAACCAATGATTGTAAAGTTGTTGGTAATATGTGGGTTCGACCCACTGGTAAACGTTTCTGGCATTGGTATTGAAGGACACAAGGCCGTAATGGAAACTAGGATCGGAAGAGACGTCCAAGCAAATGAGAATCATCTCCAGAAGGCAATAGATTGACATCTCGACGTCCATAAGTCCGAGTGGATCTCGAGCTAGCATGCGATTCATAGGAAGAAGAGTCATGTGGCTGAGATTGATCTTTTTGGCGACCCTTACCTCTCGTGTAGGTCTTATGAAATTGTTTTGAAGCATGACAACCATGGCCTTCATCCTGAGTAGCATGCGTGAAGTTTTGCTCGCAGGTGAATTCCAATGGTTGGTCTTGCCCTGCATCATGAGCAGTCCCACCATCAGCACCATCATCGGATGACGGAGAGCTACTATCACGGACTCTTGGTATCGGACTTCATCGGATGGCGGACTTTCTGCTTCTTCGCCGCTTGCCACAATATCCTCCTCAATGGCCTTTTCTTCTTCCCGTCGTGCACTTGTTTCCCTGTTTGTGTAAGTGAGGCAAAATCTTGACCAATTTTTCAGGTTGGTTGGCTACAATATTTCCTTTTCCCAAGATGACTCTTGCCAATATTTTTCTTTGTCCACTGCTTCAATGGTTCATCATCTAGTGCTTTATTCAATTCCTTTCGAGGGATAGCATCAACTACAACTGTAGATGGCATGGGGGGCTCACCTTCCTCGTCTAGTAGGGGCTCTGATTGTATCATGGAGCTATCAAGCCACTCGTGGATTGGGTTCTCTCTCATCATGAGTGGCATTGATTAGATTGCCAAAAGGATCTACATCCCTATCTTCATTTCTAGTCTCATGCTCTTGCAATCGTAGCCTCAGATTGTAGTGGACATACACGAGTTTATGTAGTTTCTTGTATCCAAGACGGTTCCTCAATTGTGTATGTACCAATGCAAATGTGCTCCAATTTCGTTCACATCCACTGGACGAAACACATTGCGAGACAATCCGCAAGGCATATTTTGTTAATGTCGGTGTCTGCGCTCCAAACGTCATCCACCATGTAGCTACAAGTAACATAAAATTTGTGTTAAACTAATAGTGATGGGTCATTTTCCATGTATATGTAAGTTCGTAACAACCTACCTGCAGAATGACGATTAGCACTCATGTGAGCCTCATTGGAAGCAAATAAACCTCGTCGATTACGGTATTGTTCTAGCTCGCCTAGAGCACGCTGATCGATCCTCGGGTGTATCGACTATTCTTTGAATCGCCATTGTCGAGAAGCGACGAGGGTGGATTCTTCCCACATTATAGAAGCGGCTCTGCGGGTTCAAAGAACGATCTTTGTGCAAACCAACACACTTAGAAAGTTAGAAAAAAAATACAACAAATATGTGATATTTATTTGGATTTAGAAAACTATGAACTTGCCTGGAACTATGTACGTGCGGTCCTTCATCATTGCAATTTTCCTATTAACAATCTTTATGACACGACCATAAGTGGCATCATCTTCTTCAAGACGTCTTGAAGTTCAAATTGAGTTCGACGCGTCTTTCCAACCATTCACGCCATCGCTATGCGGGTTTCGTTGGTCGACATATCCGAGTAGTCGGTAAATTGGTTCTACCAATTTTATGACCCAATCCATACTCGACCACCATTGTCTACTTGTGAAGCGAGAATACATGTATTCTCCTTCCTCGGTGCGTGCTCAAATGGTTGGAGCCCCATACATCGACACCATCCACTTCGTGAACTTTGCTTTTCTATCCCTAAAACTTTTCAAGAAAATGAATATGGTTCCAAACCTTGTGGCGTTTGGACTAACTATCTCCCTCCAATTTGTTGGCGCATTTCATTATGGAGGCGATCGTGGTTGTATAGGGCCGACAAATCCTCTTAGCCGCTTGACAACCGCATCAACCTCCTCGAATCGACCAATATCCTTCAACATGAGGTTGACGCTGCATACCGCACATGGTCGCCAGACTAAAGTTGGGTACTCTTCAATTACCAGTTGGCATGTTTTCTTATAGTTCGCACCATTGTCAGTCACAATCTGCATGACATGTTTAACTCCAACTTCTTCCACAACTCTACGAATCTCACGATACAAAAAGTCATCATTTTGTATGTCACCAGTTGCATTCACTGACTTATGGAAAAACATTCTTCCATTGCAGTACAACATGAAGTTAATGATACTCATTTGTGTAGGCCTAGTCCAAGAATCACACATAATAGAGACTCTATATATATCCCAGTCTTCTTTGAACTGTGATACGCACTCCTTGACCTCTTGTTCGTTGGCATCAAGATATGTCCCATCGATTTCATGCCCTCTTGGTGACGGAACCCCTTGGCCAAGTTCTTGTGTCTCTTTGATGGCGGCACGAAAATAAGGACACTCAGCCTTAACTCTAGCAATGTCATTACTATGGAACCACTTTGACCAAATTTTCTCAAGTTTTGACTTTGCTTCTCCGCGAAGTGTTGTATCAATGCGGGGTTGGATGGGTGCCCGACTGCGCAAAATATCAGGATCAACTCTCATGGACTGTGACCTGCCAAACATCCTCGAAAAAGCATTGCTTCCTGTACCACTACCTCTGCCACTTCCACTTCCCTTTCCACTCCCACTTCCCGTACCACTTCCACTACCACCACCATGTTCAAACGTCACACCCCTGGCTCTAGCTCTTTGTTGCATCTGATGTAACTCTACCGACGACCGACGAGCCCATTCCATTTGCATTTCCTCGTTATCATCAAATGCATCTTCATATGATGGACCACGAGCTCTGTGCTCTCTTGCGGCTTCCTCCATTCGCAATGCTCATCTTTAAGAGATTTCTTTCTTGCCTTCGCTTCTTCAAGACTTGCCAAGATGAGCCTTCTGACTTAGTCGGAACCCATTGCAAGCAACAACATCCGTGTCTCCCAAAGAAGATGTTGTTTTAGGCGGTGACACCTCCACCGATTTTGTTAGATTGCAATATCTGCACTTCCAACCAAAGACCTCCTAGTCTCTCTCCATGGTCCCAAACATTGATGGATTTAGAAGTCATCACCTACAATAATCCGCATGGATGAAAATTGTTAGTCATGGATCATATTGACAAGTGATTTCATCTTCCGTATATGGATATATGCTATGCGAGTTATCAAGGCATATATGTTGTTTTGTGAATGGATAGCATTCTCGTAGTCTTGCATACACCGATACACAACATGCATGGACTTACACATTGATTCACAATTTCACACAAGATTCAAGGATAGCATTCTGTGGTCTTGCATACACTGATACACACAGCATGCTATAGCCTTTCACATGACCACTAGTAATCCAAATGTGCAACCCTCCACAAATGCTAACCACTAGTAATCCAAATGTGCAACCCTCCACAAATGCATTCAAGATGGTTTTCTACACTACAATCTCTACTTAGTTCTTACTCCCTACAAACAATGAACTCAAAAACTCCACAAGTAGAAAAACTTTCGGACTGGCTTTGCTTGTGCTTGTCTTCTGCTCCCCTTCCTTGTGCTTCCTTGTGCTTGCTTGTGCTGCAGCTAATGTTGCTTGCTTGTGATGTGCTGCCTTGGTGCTTGCTTAAGCTACTGGAAATGGAGAATGAGAGGGAGGGAAGCTACTGGAAATGGAGAATGAGAGGGAGGGAAGAGGCCAAGAGGGAGGCAATAAGTGAGCAAATAAACAAATGGTAGTGGGTGGGGTACATGCAGCAGCAAAAAGGGATGAGGGGGCTGCTGCCCACATGGGAGAAAGCATGAGAATCCAAAGGAGCAAAAAAAAAAATTTCGGCCGGTTTTTCCGATCCCGCTCGGGACCGGTAAACCAGTAACCGGCCGGTAACCGGCCTGTTTTTTGACCTCTGAGTGGGGGTCTCTAACATTACCGGCCGGTTTTTTGACCTCTGAGTGGGGGTCTCTAACATTATGTAAAGGTTTAAAGAGTAAACATAACTATTGATATGCCAAGCAGCCAAGGTTTCAACCTCTACTTGTCCTGTTGATGACATGATTGGAAGCTAGTAGCCTAGTACCATATTGGTAATTTATATTCTTGATGAATTCGAAGTCACTATTTTCTTACATATTTCATTTTAGATAGCCATTGAGGAATTCATCTATACAAGAGTAGCTGTGATGCTATTCTAAGAAATGTCTGTTATTTAGTCATGCTTTGTTAGAAAAAGAATGATAATGATAAAAAACAACTATATTTCTCAGGAGGTCAATTTTTTAATAGGCTCCTTGCTTTGAGTTGTTTCTTTATCTTGAAATAACACAACTGAGTCGAGCGTTACCATTTGGAGGTGTAATGAGGGTTTTGGAAACCATTTAGGGAGTGAAAGTTGGAACCTGGCTGGTTCCGGTTTTTGCCTGGAAACCTGTTGGTCCTGTTGGTCTCCACCCTCTAAACTGGTCCAGTTTCCTTTTCACAGTTTTCAAATTTTATTTTATCAAAATTTGATGTTTGGAATGTAATATACAAGTATTAATACATATATTGTGCAAGAAGAATGGGTTTGGGGTAAACCAGTCAAGGTTTCGAAACTCGGAACCAGGCAGGTTCCTATTTACCGGCCAGTTACTGGCGGTTTTCAGAACTCTTGGTATAATAAACCATGTAACTCATTTGGTTCAAATAGTGCTGGGATTTTCAATAATTCTGCAGTACTCGGCAAGCTCATTAAGATTGTCAAGGTCGTATGTTCTTTCTCCAAGTACAGGTATAAATGTGTGACAGTGAGTGTTGCACCAAAATGAGTTACCAAACCTTTTCAGTTATTTTATCTTTATGCAGTGCCCTTCCATTGGTTTTTTCAATATAGTTGTTGGGTGGACTCAGGGATCGAAATCCCGTTTTCGGGGAAGTTCCCGGCCGACGGCCGGTACTGGTAACCTACCGGGAAATTTTGTAAAAACCGGACCAAATTTGAATTTCAAATTTTAAACCTTGGTTTTCTCCGGACCGGTTACCGGCCGGTAACCGGGAAAACCGGCGAAAATACCGGGAAAAACCGGAAAATGGTGAAAAATGGTAATTAGCAAATTTAAATTTGGAATAATGCAAAATATTAATGAGAAAGTGTTTCAAATTGTACATAAAAAGTCTTCCTTGGTAGCTTCACTCTCTAGAGCTGGCTTCTCTTGTGGCTGGTTAATGACCACTATACCCTTGCCTTATCTCTAAGGCTCTCAAGATATTTTTGGCTATGTGCATTTTGGTCCATTGATTAGCAATTCACTATGCAAGAGGGAGGCAATGGCATGTGCTGCTGTCCAAAGCCACCATGACAGGATGGAGCATCCAAGGACTCAAGGAGCATCAAAGGCTCTTTTGTATATTATAAGTGCTAAATATACTAAAAACCAATGTTTCACTAGATAATCTAGCATAACAATGCCTAAACCAACTGGGGAAGGACGTTATGGAATCAAAAATTCAAATTTGAAATCAAAAAAATTTCGGCCGGTTTTTTTTTACCGTCGCCCGCCGGTAAACCGGTTACCGGCCGGGTTTTTTTACCTCTGGGTGGACTATTTGGTAGCTGTCTTATGCTTTACTATGTTCTGATCTGTGCATCTGGTTACTTGTAATATCTCGGTACTGTAACATTTAGCATCTTGGTGAATTTAATTGACACGGTTTTTTTCATTTCTTTTTAGGCTAGCCCATCAGATCCTAAAACTTTTCCATTCATCTTACTTGGGAACAAGATTGACGTAGATGGTGGAAAAAGCAGAGTGGTCAGTTTCTGGAATATGTGACTTATAACTTTTGTCTCTAGATATGCCACTACTTGCTTACTATTTTTCACACAGGTTTCTGAGAAGAAAGCAATTGAGTGGTGTGCTTCCAAAGGCAGTATTCCTTATTACGAGACTTCTGCAAAAGAGGACTACAATGTTGACAACGCGTTCCTGTCTGTTGCCAAGCTTGCTTTAGAGCATGAGCGTGATCAGGACATGTGAGTAAAATCATATTTCCCACTTTATTGTTTGGTTGGAAGCTTTTGCTTAGCTTGGATAAAGTTATCTTGTGATTATGGGATTCGTCTCTTCATTGAATATTAAGTGGTAGAATTAGATGACTGCATTGTTGGTTTTAATGGTTATGACTGCTGTTTATAACTATTTATTTTCATGCTTGTGTTTATTATCTTTCACTACCTTGTTTTAAAAAAACAGTACAGCTGTTACACCTCTATTATTCTTGTCTTTTTAGTTGCTTACACCCATTTTTTCTGCCCTTCAGCTACTTCCAGGCAGTTGCAGATCCTGTCCCCGAGGCTGAACAGAGAGGTGGATGTGCATGCTAGCAGTTTGTCATATTTGTCCCTTCCAGTTTTTGCTTACTGATTGTGATATTCTTTTATGCTGGGCATTTTTAGTTTTCGCAATGTACACTAAGGTTCCTGCACGGGCCATTCAACTCGCTTTTGTAGCCACTGTACGATAGTAAGCGACTATGGTTTTGGTACACGGAATAGTGATGAGGAACCCTGTTTCTTCAATTGGGCAATAAGAATGCAGAGTGGTAGACAATTTGGGGTATGACCTCTCAGCGGTCAATCTCCTAAGCCCTTATTTTATTCGTGCAGCTGTAACCTATTGACGTACAAGTGCTGATTTTTTTTTTGTTGAGACAGGCATATTGCTTTTCCATCCAAAATGATTATGGACATTTTGTAAACCGTCCCTAGTCTGCGCGAAATGTAAATGTTTGGGGATGTTTGGCTAGCAAGTCAGCGTATTGAACGGTTGCTAGCTCGCACTGTTGATTGAAATGTTCAAACATTATGAATCTTTTTATGCCCTCTTGATTGATGATGACTTCCAATTTTGTTCAGAGTTCAGTTCTGACTCGTGATGTTGCATCGATGTGAGTTGTAAAAGAAAAGTTGCAACCATGGGAATTCGAGCTTTTCTTTCGTGACATCTTAGCTTGTTTTGACCAAAAATATTCAGACATCTCAACTTGCTATTATCAAGTTAACACTGCATAACACAACCGGAAGTCGTCAGCTGGCTTGTGGCTCGCTGCTTAGTGCTAAAATTAGCTCTTTCGTATCACAATCTGTCATGGCCATATTCATATAAATCTCCACTATAGCTTCGTTACACTATTTTGTTTATTTGTTGGATTACTTACTCAAAAAGTTCGAGGCTGAAACACTTTTTTTTTTGTTGGGAAACCGTGTTGCAAGAACTCTTTCCCTGGTGCTCGAAAATACCTCTTAACGTTGGTGTTAACCGCAGTTAGCGGAATTGCACGAGCTTGACCTTCTTCCCTGATGTTTCTGAGCCAGCGGCTAGAAGGTTCAGAAAAGGTAGTGGAAGGAAATGTTAAAACGCTTTACGTTTCGATGGGAATTTTCGTCCCGATGAGTTAATTCTCCAAGTCGACTTTCGCATGCATGTTCTGCTGCTTACTTGGATCAGTACGCCGGCATGACATGTGACAGCGAAACACTACTTCGATGACAGGCAGATTACACATACAAAAATACGAATAGTAGGCCAGCTGGTCAGGTGCAATGCATTGAGCTGTAGTTGGACTGAGACCCTCCTCAAATGCGCACGTGCTTGGATCACTTGGAAGACTAATCCTAGACGCCGGCGAGGAGCAAGACAGGAAGAAGAAACGCCATCAGATCAGGTCGAAAAGGCGCAATATTTCTCAGTGGCATTGTAGAGGCACGCTCACCATCACCGGTGTGCGTGGCATGGTATCGCATGGGCTTCTTCGGTGATTCTTCTTGTAGCTTCGGTGCTTGCCTTTACGGGAGCGGAGCCAAGCCAGCCAGCCAGCCAGCTTCCGTCACTCTCAGTGGGGGACTCGCTTTGATGATTCGACGAGTGTATTTTATTCTTTGCAACGCACTCCATTCACCGCTCGGGTATCCATATTTGCTAGACCTATGTCAATGCTCGTGCTGGATGACAGGAACATCCGGTTTTCCTTTGTGTCCCTGCGATTTGAGAAGCACGGTCCATTGTCAATGCTCGAGCTGAACGATATCGAGGATTGGTCTACGCTGAATGAGCTGAAAAAAAGCCGCAAGTTGTTGGTCTACGCTGGCTCTCTGGTGACTATACATTGTGCAGCTGTTCAAAGTGTATGAACAGTACTCGTCAATTTCCCATCGAGAACAATAGGGTGGTAATTCAAACTTTTATGGGTATATGGCACCAGCTAGCAGAATAATATAAGTCCCCCTATTTTTATTTTTTTTAAAAATAGATTATACGCAGAAAAGGTTTGAACCATGCATTGTTTGGGGTATGAAACAAGTTCAGAACTGTTTGTGATAGTTTTTTCACAGACATCTCTGATGACTGACGAGGATTAAAATCTCTATGTATTACTTTAATACATAATTAAAAGACCATATGTCTTCGTGGTCGTAATCCCTGATAGCTTTTTACACAGACGTATCTCATGACCGACGAGGATTAAAATCTCTATGTATTACTTTAATACATAATTAAAAGACCATATGTTTTCGTGGTCGTAATCCATAAGGCTAACGACCCCCGTGGTCGTAAGAGTCGTAACCCTTAAGACTAACGATCTCTGTAGTTGTAAGGATTCCAGAGGTTACTTATAGGTACCCTGGTCGGACGAGGTCATGTACTTAGTCCCCGACCATATGGCTGCTTATACAAGTAATGAACTGGCATCTGGATTTTGCTCTAGACATATTCCTTACCGTGTGATGAATGGAGTACATGTTATATTGGCTCCATACCACGTGACGTTTCACGGTCCTAAGACACTAACAACAAACTATCATGCGGTTTAGTGTCTCACAGACATCAACCGCCGGACGGTTGATACTTCATTAACTGTTGCCTTGCTCCGACTAGTCGCGACACTTCCAACAGGCATCTCTTCCAGGATTAACTCCCACCACTTCAACTACTTAAGGAAGAACACGAACGACAGAAGGCAATCCAATTCGAAAGATCAAGAGACGATTGGATTTCATCTTAAGTATTAGCATAGCAAGCACTACGCTTAGTGTAATTAGGATTAACCTATTGCCTTGTCAAGGGCACCCCCTATAAAGGATCCAGTTCATAGCAATAAAGAGCAGTCTCATTCTCTCTCAAGAACTCTTTGCCATTTTCCTCTATTTATTTCGTAAGATCGACGACTCGATCGTCGATAGCTGGTGCCGTCCGTGGAGGAGAAGCCGCTGAGTTCTTGAAGTTTACATCACTCAAGCATTCCTCATTCACTTCCTTTGCCTCATCATCGCTCATGTGAACATGGTAGGGACTTGGGATGAGGAAAACTGGTTCGACCTCGCAGACTACTCCGACCTCGATATGGACGCATGCATCCGCGCCATGGAAGAAAGTGGGATGTCATCATCCTCCTCCTCCACTGGCTCGTCAGTTCGCAGAGATTAACGAAATTGACCGGATGGATGAACATACACGGCTGCCATCAATGTTGCTCTTAGAGGAACCGCTTATTCCGACCAGCTCGGAACGTCCGAATGCCTCTACAAGCCCGGTCGACCCGACTAGCAAAAACGGCAACGAAAGCCCAGCGCTGCAATCAGAGAGTCCATGTACTCTCGATATTGTCATGGGCGACGATATTCACCAACGGCTCCCACATATTCCGAGGGCCAACCGACATCTCGTAAGGGTATCGATAAAGTTATCACCGATCGTAGGCCAAGTGGGCATGGTGAAACTCAGCATACGATCGACAATCTGCTTGCTGGATCAGCCTAAGTCTACCACAAAGCCCACCAGAGGCGGTAATCTCCGACCACTCCCCATCATGGAGGCTCCTTGCAGAAGTACTGGAAGGCCCTCCCTTAACTACGACGAGAGTTCATCAGAAGATCACTACTGGCGCTACGAAGTTAACACAATCGAAGATACCAATCTGGATGCCATGCACGATCCTCCACGGGTTAACTCGCTACCTCTTGCTGGTGGAAATGGCAAGAGCGCTCAAGCACCAACTACCGGAGGCAACCGAGTTGATGGACGTGCATCAGTTAATTCACCTGTTCCTACCCCACCACGAATAAGGGGTTAGACAGGGACAACTGGAAGGTCGAGGGAAAAGTCACCTCATCGAACACCCACTGCAAGCGGGAATCTTCCATGACCTTCGGTAACAATACAAAACTTGCAATGAGTCCAGAAAATTATGAATAATTCAGATCCTACTTTAGCAGGAACTCCAAGTTATGCTCAGCTTGCAGGTCAGGTGTCGGAGAATCTCCAACAAACAATGTGGCATACGGAAATGTACCGGGAGCAAAGGAATTCCCAAAGTCACACGATGACTTCATCAAAACGCTCCTCTCTCAGTAGGGGACAACATGGTCGAGCGGAGGACCGATCAACACCAAGACCCTCTCATAGGTTCCGACTAGGAAATCATGAAGGAAGACGGCTCTTCACACATCCACTCCTCCTCATCATCAAGAGGAACGACCATTTGATTTAGGCGATCTTAGACATCGTATGAACCAATCAGGTGGTCAAAGACGTTATCATAACATCCACGATCAAATTGGGACACCAGATCCTAGGTATGCAAATATGAGGAACCGATCCCTATCTGATTATAATCCAGCTCCTTTTTAGAGAAGACACTACGATTCCATTACGGGTTGCCGAGCATTTCGGTAGGTCTCCAAGCTGTTCGTTGGTCAAACAGGTTCCGACCAGCCAACATAGAAAAGTTTAATGTGACCTAGAACCCATTAGAATTTCTTTAAATTTATACTACCGCAATCAAAGCTGCTGCTGGTAATGACGACGTGATGGTAAATTACTTGCCCACAGTCCTTGAAGGGCCTGCCTGCTCATGGTTGCTTAAATTACCGATCGAATCTATCTATACATGGGAGCAGCTCTGCGATACTCTGATCGTCAACTTTCAAGGGACGTGTGACCGTCTCAGGAAGAAGGATGATCTTCATCGAATGAAGCAGAAAACTGATAAAACTCTTTGAGAATATATCAAGAGATCCAGTCAGGTTCGAAACTATATCCTAGAGATCGCAGAATCTTTTGTCATCCAGGCTTTTAAAGTAGGGCTGAGAAATCACCAGTTTACGGAGGATATTGCAAATCCTCCACGGACGATCGTTGAAATTTTTGACATGGCAGACAAGTATGCAGCCGTTAGTGAAGCGGACAAATGGTGCGATGCTATTGATTGAAAAGATAAAAATCCCCAACTAGGCCCGGAGAAGCAAGAGAAGAAAAGTAATAACTCTCTTAAGAATGAGAAGAAATGCAAGCCCGATAACAAGGAAGTCCTTGCAATTCCCGAAAAGTTTACCAAGGGCAAGAGAGACTTCACTGGTCGGAACAAGGCTAAAACTCCGACCAGCTATTACAAGAAAAGTAAGAAGTGGTGTCCACTTCACCAGGAAGTAGGGCATGATTTGCGCACCTGTCGAGCCTGGTAAAAGAAACTGAAAGATTACTAGTCAGGTAAAGGTCCCTTCCTCTCCATAACAGAATTCGGAGAACCAAGCTCCAAGAAAGACAAAGATGGCGACGAAGAGATGGAGTACCAGGAGCCGCAGCACACAGTCGATATGATTTTTAGTAGATCCTCCTCGTACGAGTCAAGACATCATCTAAAGGCTGTGGAACAGGAGGTGAACCTTGCCGAGTCTTCGATCACCATCAAGCCATCCAAGTGGTCAAAAACTATAACCTCCTTTAGCAAAAAAAGACTGCCACATCCCGTCGACTCGACCAGGTAGGTTTCCTATCGTAGTTGAACCTGCTATTAATAATTGTAAAGTTAATCAAGTCTTAATAGATGGAGGTAGTTCTTTAAATATTTTATTTACAAGGGCATTGAAAGAGATGCAGAGTCCCAAGTCCAAGGTAAAACCCGTGAAATATGCCTTCTATGGCATAGTTCCTGGTTCTACTGCCAAACCAACAGGATAGCTGTCCCTACCGGTTAAGTTTAGAAGACCCGACAACTTCAAATAGAAAAAGTTCCATTTGATGTGGTAGATTTCGAAACCGCATACAATGGAATCCTCGGTCGTCCGGCTTTAGCAAAATTTCTGATAGCCACACATTATGGATATCAAAGTTTAAAAATGCCAGGACCGAAGGTAATTATCACAGTTCGAGGAGATCGAAAAATAGCTTATCCATGTGATTGGAAATCCTTAGAACTAGTTGATGAGCTTCTGACTAGAGAGACTAATCCGCCTACCATGCAGGTCAAGCACCCGATGCCAAAGATAGCCCCAAAGCCTTTCGACCAGACCAAGGAGGTACCTCTCACAAAAGGCACTCCTCTAGAAAGTACCAACGCACCGTCTGCTCAAGAAACACTAATGCATTTGCCCAAAAGGTCCTGATCGGGGTGGGACTCGACCCTAAATAGGAAGAGTCGCTCGTTTCCATCCTCCGAGCAAACCAGGACGTATTCTCCTGGCAGGCATCCGACATGCCCGAGGCTCCAGGGAGGTGATCGAGAGGCTAGCTCCCAGCTTGATAAAAAATCGGTCAAGGAGAAGCTAAGACGTTTCGCATCTGATCGGAAGGAGGCAATCTAGTCGGAGATTGACAAACTCCTCAAGGTTGGATTCATTCGTGAAGTCGACCACCCAAAATGGCTCGCCAACCCTGTAATAGTTAGAAAAAGTAATGGGAAATGACTAATGTGTATTGACTTCACAGATCTTAATAAAGCTTGTCCGAAGGATGACTTTCTCTTTCCACGCATTGATCAACTTATAGACTCTACTTCCGGGTGTGAATTGTTCAGTTTTTTAGATGCGTACTCAGGGTACCACCAGATTAAAATGAGTAAATATGATAAAGAGAAAACTTCTTTCATCACTCCATATGACACTTATTGCTATTTTAAGATGACACTTATTGCTATGTTAAGATGTCATTTGGTCTAAAAAAATGATGATGCAACTTTTCAAAGATTAATGCAAAAACTTTTAATCCTCAGATAGGTCGAAATCTAGAAGCTTACGTTGATGACTTGGTTGTGAAAAGCATCAATGCTAGCGACCATATTTCCGACATGCACGAGATTTTCAATAACTTAAGAAGGTATAACCTTAAGTTAAATCCGGAGAAGTGTGTGTTTGGAGTTTTTTCGGGAAAGCTTATTAGATTCCTAGTTTTGGCTAGAGGTATTGAAACAAACCCAGCAAAAATATCTACCATCGACCAGATGCGCCCTCCGACCACAAAGAAGTAAGTCCAAAAACTAACCGGTTAAGTTGTTTCATAGCACAGTTAGGTGAGAAAGGATTACCTTTCTTCAAACTTTTTCTGAAACAAAAGTTTCGAGTGGACTAACGAAGCAGACGATGCCTTTGAAAAACTTAAGTACCTTATGAGTACCCCGATCTTAGTTTCTCCAAGATCGGAAGAAACATTGCTGATTTACGTGACTGCAATGCCACAATCAGTCAGTGTTGTACTGGTCGTAGAACGTGACAATGTCCAACGACCAGTGTATTATGTAAGCGAAGTCTTACATAGACCAATAGAAAGATACTCCAGGTACAAAAGTTACTCTACGGTCTCCTTATGTCTTCAAGAAAACTAAGGCATTAGTTTCAAGAGCACAACGTGGTCGTACCAACCGGATATCCCCTTGGTCAAATTCTCATAAACAAGGAATCATCAGGAAGAATAGCAAAATGGGCAGTCGAGCTTGGGGCGTTCGACCTCTATTTTATCTCACGAACAACAATCAAGTTCTAGGCAATAGAAGAATTAATTGCCGAATGGACAAACCCTGAACCCACCCAAGGGCCCTAGTACGAACACCATGACGAGTGGACAATGTACTTTGACGATTCCTTGATGTTCAAAGGCTCGGGGGATGGAGTCGTCCTAATATCCCCTACTAGAAAATATATCAAATACGTCATTCAGCTAAACTTTCATGCAACAAATAATATGACAGAATACGGGGGTTTACTGGCAGGACTCTGAGCAAATAGAGCGCTTGAGATTTATAGATTACTAGTGAGAGGCGATTCTCAAGTAGTAGCGAATCAAGTCGGGAAAGAGTATCAATGCTCAAGTAGCAAGATGCCATCTTATCTGGCGGAAGTATGGAAACATGAAAAGTATTTCTTCGGTTTCTAGATCAAACACATTTCTAGAAAGGAAAACTTTCTGACAGACCAGTTCGCACGGATGGCCTCCACAAGGTCACCTGTCCTGCCCGGAGTTTTTCTCGAGCAACTTGATTCACCCTCGGTGTTCGAGCATTCCGAGGACATAGATGTTCCAATGGTGGTCGTACAAATCGATCCTGCAAACATGGATGCTCTACAGGAGGTCGTAATGCACGACCCGGTAGAGATTGGATGACGTCAATCTACAATTATTTTCAGCATGATATTATTCCCGAAGATCATGTAGAGGCTGATCGTATTGCTCGAAAAGCCAAATCATACACTCTGATCTAATATACCTTATATAAACGAGAATCTCACGGAGTGTTGATGAGATGCATATCTCAAACGGATGACATTAACTTGTTATTTGATATTCATAGAGGAGTATGTGGAGCACATCATTCCTACAGAATATTGGTCAGTAAAGTAAAGCCTTCAGGCAAGGATACTACATGCCAATTGCCCTTCATGATGCAAAAGAACTCGTGACGAAATACGTACAATGTCAATTTCATAGTCGACAAGTATATCTGCCGGCACAAACTTTGCAAACAATACCTCTTTCTTGGCCTTTTGCAACCTGGGGACTAGATATTCTGGGACCTTTCCCAAGAGCACCCGGGGGCTTCGAGTTCCTTTTCGTCGTGATTGACACATTTACCAAATGGATAGAAGCCGAGCCAGTTGTTAAAATAACAACTGAAGCCGCTAAGAGGTTGCTCACAAAAAATATGATCACACAATTTGGTGTGCCCAGTCGTATAATCACAGATAATGATGCCCAGTTCTCTAGTGAAAATTTTCATGAATTCTGCAAAGATCTAGGTGTCAAGATACATTTCGCTTCTGACGCTCATCCGCAGAGCAACAGAGTGGTCGAAAGAGCCAACGGGGTCATAATGCAAGGGGTGAAACGACGAGTGTTCGACTAATTAATACAGCAGTTAGGAGCTTAGTTTCAAGAACGTGCTTCTTTATTTTGGGCCGTTCGAACCACGACCAGTTGTGCTACCGGTGAAACACTATTTTTTTTCTCTCGTTTACGCTGCTGAAGCCATGCTTCCTCCAGAGCTGAAAATAAGCTTTGCTCGAATTGATTGTTACAACGAGAATGATCAAGAAGAACGATGACTCGACGATATCAATGTTCTTGAGGAACGACGAAACCAAGCCCTAATACGATCTTCTGTTTACCAACAGGCTATGGGAAAGTATCACAGTCGTAATTTGCAATCTCGCAGCCTAGCTGTGGGTAATCTAGTTCTTAGAAAAATTCAGAACCAGGTTAATCGCAACAAACTTTCTCCCAAATGGGAAGGTCCATACACTGTGGTCGAAGTCACCTGACCTGGTTCGGTATGAGTAGCTATGTTAGACGGGCGTGTTTTGTCGAACTTTTGGAATATTGACCAATTGCGTAAGTTCGTTGTATAATTGTATTTTTACATTATGTCAAATTTTAATAAAAATAATCATTTCTTTATTTTCTTCGATGAGTGATATTGTTTATATGTTTGTATCCATACTCTGGTTGCCTACTATTGTTGTTTACACTGGTCGGGGAAGATCAACTTCTCTCCGATATCTTTAAAATGATCTCTGTTACTCTCTGGCTCAGACATCTAAGTCAAATGCCACAAGTGTCCCAGTTGTGACTATTACGTCAATGGTCTCGCGACCACACTCTTTTCTTAAAGAAACATGCGAGTACAAGGAGCATAATATAAACAACTACATATAGTGATTGACATGCTTAAGATTTCGAGACTACATTCCTACACTTCAACATTCTGTTCTACTCTTGTTTGGCTACTGGTCGAGACACAGAAAACCTCCTAGTCGAAGTCTCTCCTCTCCGCACGTGGTCCTGCCCACTAGAAGGAGCTTCCTAGCGACGATTCTTTTCCTATGATCTTCGCTGTCAGTCGGACTTGAGCATGAGCATATTTCGCGGTGTGTTTCTCATGTCTTCAGTTCTTAGCAATCATTAAGACCAGTTTGGATACTACATATAAATAAAACCACTAATCATTTATTGCCTACATCCTTGCATATTTTCTTCCTCGTCAAGACAAGTCTTATCTTCCGACCATGTAATCTATTATTTGGTATTTAGATTATGGAAAAAAGATCTGCAACTAGTTGAAGTCATACAATGGTTCCAACCACAGTTGATTTCCTAGTATTAATACGATCAATTTTTTTTATATAATCAGCACATACTATCAACAGTGGTTGTAACTTTTACTCTTATTTTTAGCTTACTGCTTCTTTAGTAAAGATCTTCTACTATATAAGCACTCAAGGGCTAGAAAATATGTGAGTACTTCATAAGACAAAAGGATAAACAAAAGACTTTATTGATGAAATAAATATGAGTTTTTATATTCATACTTCCTATATTACAATAATATACTCATTAAGATCACCAGACTGATCACTTCATGTTGGAGATTCAACCACCATTTCTTCTGCAACCTTATTTCCCTTAGGAGCTATTTCCTAAAAAAGTTTGGTTGCATCGTCTCCCGAGCAGTTGAAGTCTTTCTCGACAGCTTGGAGATTTATGGTGGGGTTAGAGGCCTTCAGCTTTGCTAAAACAAAACTAACTCCATTTTTGACAACTTCAAATAAAGTCTATACATGGTTCTCCCGGGTAGTTTTGAGCAAGCTTCTGAGATCTTCGAATTGTTTGGTAAGGAAGTTGATCTTCGCCATGGGATCTCCTAAGCTAGGCAGTTACGTTCCCGATTCCATATCGAAGAGCATCTTGTTAAAGGTTGTCTCCTTATCGCGTTCAAACTCAAAAGCTTTTTCTGTTCTCTTTAATACTTGAGTTTGCTCTGCACGAGTAGACTAAAGAATAAATACATACAATTAAAGATAGTACACTAGTCGAGTCTACAACCGGTTACCTTCACCTTCTTCTCGATAGTTTCAATGACTTCCTTGTGTCTGGTCGTCAGATATTCGATCGACCGGTCCTTGTTTTGACATTCCTCTTTACGCTTGGCTATTATGGTTTCTTTTTCCATAACCTCTTTTTAAAGCTTCTATGAGTCAATCAAAGAGAGAAGTTAATCAACAAAAAAGGAGCTAGATGGTAAAGAAGAGACGAGAAGACATGAAAAAGTACTTACTTTTTAATTCGGAGTTTTTTTTGCTCTAAAACTTTTATTCACTGGGTCAGTGCTCCGACTACAGTGAAGTTTTTCACTAAATGCTACAAAAATAGCCGACTCCTTTAAGTTTTTGATAAAGCTTAAAGGAAAAGGCTATTAAAAGTGGTCATGGAAGCTTACCTGTATTGCAATGTTATTATATTCGACAAAAATAGAGCCGTGACTCATTTTTTATTGACAATTCGTTATTCTTCCCCAAGCTTCATCGAGTTCCTTATTGTCGAAGATTCGAAGGTGACAAGGGAAACTGACAGGAAGAGGAGACTTCCCAGTAGAGGCTAGAACCTACTGGAATTCCTCAGACACCACCACCTCCATAGGTGGGGTTGGAGCCGTCATGGGTTCCTGAACAGGCATTGGCTTTGTCACTTGCTCGGAGACTGGCTCGACCTCTTTCTCATCAGGAGCCTTCTCTTGAGGGATGCTCTGGCCGGAAGCAACCAAAACACCAGAGGATCTATAAAGAAAGAAGAAAAGAAGCTCATGACTCTAGAAACACTAGAGGTAAGCATTCACACAGGTTTCCTTTTCATCTATACATACCTAGTTTTTTTTCTTGGTCTTTAACTTGAAGCGCGTTGAAGCAAAGTCCGACGCGTTCGCCTTCCTTTTCTTTTCAATCGACTTCACCGATCCCAAATTGGTAGGATTGGTTCGACCCCTAGCATCCACCAACTGGAGGTCGGAAGAAATATTCTCGACCAGATGGTTGAGAATAAGATCCCTGACCATAGGGTTGGATGGTGTAGTCTCATCGACCTCCAGAACGGTTGCTTCAGTAGCAACTAACAGGTCGTTAGCGACCACTTTGGAGTCCTCGACAACCGCCTAATTAACAAGCAAAGTTAGTTAGGTGATAAAAATTCTTCATCTAGAATATACATTTCTGTTCAGTTACCTACCTCTGTAAAATCACCATCTCGGGTAGTTGTAGGAGCAGTTGGAGTGTCAATCAGCTCACAACTCTCGGTGGTCTCATTGATCCTCAATTCGACCGAGTACACATCAAAGAGGATTTACGGTAAACCAATTGGAAAACACATAATTGATGAAAGATGGTTGATATCTTTACTTAAGCCTTTTGACTCTCTCTTTTGCAGAAACAACCGCTAAAATTAAGGGGAAATCAGCCTTATCATCAGGCTCCCCGACACAGATCATTTTGATCCGGTTTCTAATCTCATCTGGAGAAAGGGCTGCAAGAATGAACGGGAGACTTTAGGGTTACAAAAGTGATTAGCCAAGATAAAAAAACGATTGGGATCTTTTAGGACTTACCCTCCTTGGAATCTTTGGTCGCGTCGTCACGTCCAATATACCATAGCATCGAATGTGCTCGGGACTTCAGGGGGCTAATCCAGCATATGGAGAAATCTCTTACTACGTGTCAGGAGGTTAAACCCCTATTACCAAGGTGCTGGATGGCTTCAAACCATCTCCCCACCTTTCCCTCTTTCTTCACAGAGGAGCACCATTCTGAATTCACGACCACCTTCTTACCATTAAAGTAAAGGCTGCCTTTTTGAGTGGCCATCATGTAGAACCAGCTGTTCTTCCATAACGACCACGAAGACTTTGAGTACATATGGATGTACTCATCAGCTTTTCCTTCGTGAAGGCGCAAGTGCACTCCCTGGGCATCCCCATCGTCTTCCCTGACTTCGTCATCTTGTAGAATTACTTGAAGAGCTCCAGATATGCGGAAATCCCTAAGTACGTTTCATAAAGGTAGACGATGACGCTGAGATTGGCAATGGCATTGGGGGCAAGGTTCACCAATTCGATTCCATTGTGCTCCAAGATTTTGGGGAGGAATGAATGAACCGGGAACCTGAATATGCATTCGTTATATGCGAGGAAAACAAAGATTTCCCCATCTTTGTTGCTCGGAGAGTGCTCTCCGGGCGCTGAGCTCCAAGAAATCAGATTTTGTCTGGAAGCATCCCAATCTTCTCCAAGGCTTCAAGCTTCTTCTCGCTCAGAACAGAAACCAACCTGTTGGTGATCGAGTCCGACATGGTTAGGTATTAGATGAAAGAAAGAAATGAGGTCATAGAAAGTTGTAGGCAAAAAGAGGTCAGAGGCTATCCTTCTCTTAGAAGATGAAAAGGGAAAGTAGGAGGCGTAAAAATCCTAAAGCACTGCGCTGTAGGGATTTTATAGCCGCAGTTCCTTAACCGCAATAGGGAATTACCCAAAAGTCCAATGAACATAAAAAACTCTTCAGTTCCCAAGGCAGTTTCTTAACTTTAAAGTGAATACATACCACCTCGTATATCACGCCATTAAATGAGTGTCTGCCCGATACGACTTCATCAGGAAAAAGTGTTCACACACCCAATTCATTTAAAGTTAGGAGCTAGCTGACGAGGATTAAAATCTTTATGTATTACTTTAATACATAATTAAAAGACCTTGTGTCTTCGTGGTCATAACCCCTAAGGCTAACGATCCCCGTGGTTGTAAGAGTCATAACCCCTAAGGCTAATGACCTCTGTGGTCGTAAGGATTTCAGAGGTTACTTATAGGTACCCTGGTCAGATGAGGTCTTGTACCTAGTTCTCGACCAGATGACTGCTCATACAAGCAATGAACTGGTATCTGAATTTTGCTCCAGGCATATTCCTTGCCCTGTGATGAATGGAGCACATAACATATTGGCTCCATACCACACGACGTTTCACGGTCCTAAGACACTAACAACAAATTACCATACGGTTTAGTGTCTCACAGACATCAACCACTGGACGGTTGATACTTCATCAACTGTTGCCTCGCTCCGACCAGTCACGACACTTCCAACAGGTGCCTCTTTCAGGATTAAGTGCCACCACTTCATCAACTACTTAAGGAAAAATGCTAACGACAGAAGGCAATCCAATTCGGAAGATCAAGAGACGATTGGATTTCATCTGAAGCATTAGTATAGCAAGCACTACGCTTAGTGTAATTATGATTAGTTCATTGCCTTATCAAGGGTACCCACTGTAAAGGATCCAGTTCATAGCAATAAAGAGCAGTCTCATCCTCTCCCAAAAACTTTTACCATTTTTCTATGTTTATTTCGTAAGATCTGCGGCTCGATCGTCGACAATGACCTCATATTATCACAGACCCATAAAGTCAGACGGTTCAAAAAACCGTCTGTGATGATGATTTTAAACAGTCTGTAATGATCTTTTCTGTAGCAGTGAGAGAGTGATCGATGCTCAAGTCGATTTAAGCATATTCTCACCGACCAGAGTACACGACCGAGTCTTTGGTGGAATAACTATTTATTAAGATTTATTTAATTGTGGTCACCATCAAAAGGAGCTAGTGTCATTCGAATCACGTCATTTGAGCCTGTACTTATCAGTGGTAATGTTCAGAAAGGGTTATGGTGGAATAGACTAGTCCCAAACTCCCATTCATGCGTGCCTACCAAACTAGCCAGATTATGGGCCAGTTTGGTTCGTTAACAACATAAATCAAATTAAAATTTAGTAATATTAATAAAAATTAGTTATCGTTTGATTTGCTACTAATATTTAAGTAGTGCTAGCAAAAATTTGATAAAACCAATGAAATCCATTGTCACACGAGAGCAATCCAAAGGTGAGAAAATTACTCACTAAAATTTTAGTAACGCCAAAATTTGACTTTGCCATAATCCAAACAACGCGTATTTTACCAAATGTTAGTTTAATCTACGTTTTAACTATACTAAATTTTAGCTTTATTAGTGCCATGAACAAAAAAAGACCCTATATATAATTGCAGTGCAAGAGAATAATCCAAATCAAATGCATGCACCAAGTTTTGTACGGTCTCGGCAGTCGGTACCCTGATAAGATATCACTTTAGTCGACGATCACCGGAGCCTTCCCAGAAGACTGGAGATGGCAAATTGTCAGACAGTTCGGCATCCAATTAAAGTGAATTAACTGCAACGTGCTGCCTGCCCGGGAGGGAAGATGAAATCTTCATAAGTAGTAATCCCGATCGAGATAGTACCCGATCCATTTTATTAGTTAGCATGTCTGTATTTCTCGTAAGGGTATTTACAGTGGTACAGACAACTGCTATTCATAGTAAATCTCTATCATGTGTAGATAGAACTAAAAACAACTTATACAATATGCTGTGATGATACAGTCGGCTACATGATTGTAGAAACACATAATTTTTTAATACTTTTCCGATTCTGGTGATATGATCAGCTACATAATTGTGGGCATCATATTTCTTTTTATTATTATCTTTTATCCATATCAATTTAAATTCTACGTAGCAGAGGTTATAAATAACTGATATAAACCCATCCTAAATGGCCAAAGAATTTCAACGAGATAACTAGGTACGTACCCAGAACATTTCATTAATGAGTAGCTGCTTGCTCCGGGCAACTGCACTCCAATCATTGTACGTTAATTCGTTCTCTCAATCGGGTCTGTATTTCTCTCTTACTTACGTTGATCACCAATTTTAAGCTTCATCTGCATCCCATTGTCTCTCTAGCAAGTCACTCGTGCATAGTAGCTAGTAGCTAGTACTCTACTAGATTAGTTTGTCTAGCTAGCTGCATCTGAAGCCACACAATTCTTTCTCTCTCCTGTAGCAAAAGACGATCTTCTTACTAAGCTAGTAGTGCTATGATAGAGACCGAAACGATGTAGAAACATCCACGCGAGCGTCAGGACAGATCGATCATGTGCCCGCCGCCTGCAAACAACAAACGATCGACACTAGCCGGAGATTAACGATAGATCGCACCCAGTCCGGTCCGGTCCGGCCGGTCCAATGCTAGTCTAGAGAGGATCTATCGATCGCATGTTGCCATCGCAAAAATTGCAGGCGGCTAGCTAGCAATTAACATATCGTCACAAGCTAGGTCAACCGTATGTATTCCATTCAAGTTTCAACCATGCATGTCCCCGTCTTAAAAAAAAACGCATGTCCCACATCCAGCATACAGATCATCATATGCATGCCAGGAAAATCGCCATGACTTTGGCTGGCAGATGTTTCCATGTTGGTGAACGATGATCTTAAAAGATTACATTCTTCCATGTATGCCATCACTTGACTGTCTAGAATTGGTGAACGGATCATATGCATGTCAGGAAAACCCGGCTGGAAACTGCCTAGAATTGATTCTTCCAGTCAGTAGTAGTAATATACGATCTCCTGGAGTGTACGTAGTTTACTGGATCTAGCTAAGTATAATTGGGACAAACCGGTCCCAAAAAATCGGTTTAGACAAATTTTGTAAAAAAATCGATTTTGTTTAAATTTTGCTCTAATTTGTAAATCCAAAATTTTCAAATTTAAATTTTAAAATTTAGCCCGAAATTTACGGTTGTTCAGCCTTACCCCCCCCCCCCCCCCCGGGCCCAAACCCTGCCATGTATATGCGACTTGACTGCTACTTTGCTTAATTATGACGTGTACTAGTCTATTCTATGTGTATGCTTTCTTTCCTGCGTATGATGTGCGAACCAGCAAAGTTATTAGTAGTATAAATTACAAATCCACTAGCGTAGAGGGAAAATAATAATCCAACACGGTATTTGAAAGTACACTATATGAAAACTGCATGCGCTGGTTATACCAAACTACACTAGTACTAGGATATTAGCCAACAATTAGAGGGATTCGCTTCGATTAGATAACCGAGCAAGCTAGAGTTGAATAAGTTTCAAGACTACTTGCGCTGACGCTGTCTACATCTAGACGCCCGGTCGATGCACACCTAACAAAACGTTCAATTCATGTGCGCCTCAAGTCTCAGTAGCTAGGCAAGTGTGCAACCGTGCCGCAGGCCCCATCCACGGCGCCACCAGCAGCAGTGCCGCGCGAGGCAAAAGGCGACGATCGAGTTCAGCCTGTCCTTTTCTCCACTCACGCACCACGCCCACGCCCACGCCCACGCCCACGCCCACGACCGACCGTATAGCACCGGACCGGGTGCTATAGCCTATGAGTGGCAGGGCCGCGCGGCAAACAATTCGGAACGGGGCGGCTGCTCCCTTCGCACAGTAGTAGGAAGGGACGAAGCTTCCGCCCGCAAGGAAGCTCGGCGTGAAGCCCCCACGTCGTCGTCCGCGCGCGCGCGCGCCCACACAACACGCTATAAATACGACGCTTCGGCGTGGGTCTCGTCGCTGGCCCATGCATATGGCGGTAGTAGGAGCCAGCGCAGCGGTTTGTTACCACCCGCGCGAGCACGGCGCCGACGTCTTCTCGATGGCTTATCGGCAGCCGCATGATGGCGGCTCGAGCTCCCGCTACAGCTCTAGTTCCGCGGCGTCTTCGTCTCCCGCCTTCGGTGCGGCGCGCCCCGGGGCGCTGCTGCTGCAGCAGCAGCAGCACCACCTCGACGTCCTTGACTACTTCTCGGACGAAGGCGGGCCGTCGTCTGTGCCCGGCGCGTTCGGGACGCCTCCGCCGCCGATGCCGGTTGAGCCGGTCGTGTCGGATGCTGGAGGATACTATGCTGATCCTAGGTGAGTTTACTTGGTGCATATATATGCACGTACGTATACTTTGCAAAAAGTCGATCGTATTCACAAGTACACAACACGTGCAAGCTAATTCTGATCAATCGGTTTGGGTATATCTGGACATTTTCAGGAGTGCAGCGGCGATGGCGGTGGCGGGGGAGGGGGAGGGGGAGGGGGCGAGGACGGGCAGGATCGCGTTCCGGACGAGGTCCGAGGAGGAGATTCTCGACGACGGGTACAAGTGGAGGAAGTACGGCAAGAAGTACGTCAAGAACAGCCCTAACCCGAGGTGCGTACGTGCTTAACTAAAAGTGCATATTAACTAATTCGCTTGCTCACATTTTTTATGGCGTGCATGTGTATCAAAGTTGGATTGGGCTAGCTGATCGAGACTCGGAATATGTGGTGACCGCAGGAACTACTACCGGTGCTCGACGGAGGGGTGCAACGTGAAGAAGAGGGTCGAGAGAGATAGGGACGACCCGAGCTACGTCGTGACGACGTACGAGGGGATTCACAACCACGTGAGCCCTGGCACGGTCTACTACGCCGCCCAGGACGCCGCCTCCGGCCGCTTTTTCGTTGCCGGGATGCATCCCCCGGGTTCATAGGGGGATTGGCAGATTTGACGTACGTGGCTATACCAGGGAATAGAGAATCAGCAATAATTGCAGTTAGAGGGTACCAATTGTATACTATAGGATTAGAGACTCACATACATACATCGAAAGATCACCGTTGATCTTTTCTAATATCTACCTAGCTAGATAATTATATTCCCCTTCGTCCTAATTTATCGGAAGGGAGCTTGTTGATCTGCGAAGTCTAAGATCCCTATCATTTGTAGACTGCTTTATACGCATTGATTAAAAATTAATTGACATGATGTTAAAAGTTAGGGAAATACTACTGTTCTGGCGTCCGATGCATTGAACGTCTCTCCCACTCCCTGAGCCATTTCTAGCTGTTTCCCACTCACTACTCACTACTCACTACCATCCCACCTCCCTCCCCTGCGGTTGTGCTTGGCGACACACCCGCACCTCACACGCCTACACGCATGAGCCTTCTCCAAGGCAAGATCGGCATCATGGGATTCGACGTCATGTACTCGGAGTTGCTCCTCCCGCTGATGTTCCTCCTCCTCGGCCATCTCCACCGCTTCCTCGTCTGGGCCTTCTACGCGGTCGGACTCATCGACCTCGGCGGCAACCCAACGGTGGCCACGGTGCACGAGCTACAGGGGCACCCGTACAGGGTGGCCTCGCTACAGCACCGCTGGCTCGAGTTCCGGGCTCTACTGACGATGGTCATCGAGGAGGCGCTTCCGTGATGCGGTTCGACGAGCTGGTGGTGTCTGCGCCGGCGGTGTGCGGGGAGGCGACTGCGCGGTATGCCTGTATAGTTCCAGCTTGGGTTCATTGAGTTGGTTCTTGATTTTACCCCGATTGGAAATTTTTTTGTTGATGCCAGTTGAAAAAAATATTGTGACCATCGAAAAAAATATTGCATATTGTTCTTTGAGATGTTGCGCCCCGTTGAAAAAAATATTGCGACCGTCGAAAAAAAATATTGCATCCGGTTCACGGTGATGTTGCAAGATTTTTTTCTTATGTTCATACTATACTTTATGTTCTTCCCTAATCTTGCATATGAATTCTAAGACGTTGCATCTTTTTTTTTGATATGTTGGCGTCCTCGAGATGTTTGTGTTGTTTTGATTATGAGAATGTTTTGTTTCTGTTTGATTTTGAGATGTTTTAGATAATGGTGCATATGATTGTTTGATATGTTGCATATGATTGTTTGATATGTTGCAACAAGTGGGAAAAATATTGCACCGTTCTTTTCCATGTGTTGCATCGGACCATACGATGGGAAGCCTCCCATCGCACGTTCGAACCGTAGTAGCACCCTAAAAGTTAACATCGACTTGTTCAATAATTGTATTGACGGTTCAAATTTCCCAAGCGAGTGTACCTGAAATAACACGATGTCTTAAATCCTAATTGACCATGTTATCTTTAACAAAAAAAAGTTGACCACGATATCTTTTTTTTTTGGATTTGCTATACAACACGCGAGTGATTTTTTTTGGCCAAATTAGTCTAATTTCTAACATTTGGATTGGCTTGGAGATTCGTGCTCCGATGAGCCCACCCTCCTCTCTGACGCCACCGAATCAGGTCTTGGGTTCATCAGAGCCCCGAGCTTAGAGGGATGGAGGGGGCGGCGGAAGCACAGCTGTGGCGTCGCCGCCTTGGCCGCCAACGGAGGAGGCCAGTGGGCGGCGGGTGATAAGATCCGAGTGGTTAGGAGGAGATGGGAGCTGGGGGAGCACGGGAGGTGGCAGTCGACGTCGGGGGTAGAAGAGGCGTGGGGATGGTGAGACCAACGGCATGCGGGTAGGGGTTTGGGGTGAGACAGCTAAGGGTATGTAGGACAAAGGGGATTAGGGTTGGAGCGTGGTGGGATGGATGAATATATATGAGAGAGTGGGAGATATTTGGACAGTTGACACTCTTATTGATAAAGCGTGACACTTGCTTGATGACCTTTAGAAGTGTCACCATATTATTGAACATATACCATTATATATATATATATATATATATATATATATATATATATATATATATATATATATATATATATATATAATTTCAATTTCTTTATATAGACTTTTCTTTTTCTAATTTTGACATAATTTCTTTTTAACATAGAAAATTATACAGAGGCACGATGCAAGCCAACATGCAACATAACTTTTTTTAAAGCAAAACATTCAAAATAATTAATGTTCTAAAATATGTTCATAGTTAAGTTTTATATGATACAAGTATACAACTACCCCAAACATTTTGTTATGAAGTTCCTACAACAGTTTTACTTTAGGACAAACAAGACATTGAGGGCTTATTTGGAACGGCTGAGGCTTTCCTGGAAAGCGGCTTCCGGCTGGGCTGCAGGGCTGAACAGCTGGGTTAAAGAGATTTGGTATTTGGATGTCTGGCTTTTAAGTAGGCTGGCTGCAGTTTCTGAGATGAAAAATATTTGAAATGCCCTTAAGGACAATAATGACTTATTTGATGCCGTTTAACACAATTAATAACATTTAAATACACCTAACGACAATTGACGATTATTAATGCAACTAACGCAATTGACGAGAACTACCGCAATTGGCGAGAACTACCGCAATAAACGACAACTACCGCTATTGACGATAATTAACTGCAATTAACGACGATTAACACAATTGACTGCAATGAATGATGATTACCACAATTGATAGCATTCAATGAGGATTAACGACAACATACCTCAAACAACGAAATATACCACGATTAATGACGATATACTACAAACAACCCAATAAACCGCAATTAGTGTATTTACGACAATTATTACAATAAACATTTATTATAATGAATAAATATTACAATAAATAATTATAACAAACAATTATTATAGTGAATAATTAACACAATAAATAATTAATAATTACGATAGAAAAAAAGAGAAAAAAAGGGAAAAACTGGCGACGACGGCTAGGGTTTGGGCCGCCGTCGGCGGGAGATGGGTGGCTCGGGGGAGGAGCAAGCCGAGGAGGATGGAGGAGGCCGGTGTCTTGGGGGAGAACGACTGCGGCTTGGGGGAGGAGGCCCGCAGCTCGGGGGGAGGAGGTCGGCGGCGGGGTAGAGGGAGGATGAGGAAGCCGGGGAGGAGGGAGGCGCCAGATCGGGATCTGGCCGGGGCCGAGGGAAGAGGAGGGAGTCGGGGACGAGGGCGACAATGGCGCGGGTGGAGGAGGGAGCCAGGGAGGAGAGAGGAGGAGGAGAGAGCTCGATGGCGGCGCGGGGTGCCAGATCTAGCCGGGGAGAGAGTAGGAGGGCGAAGGAGAGAGCGGGGCGGCGGCGGCGCCGGAAGGGGGGAGGAGGGCGTAGGAGCGGGTGGGCGGGAGGGTGGGCGAGTGGGTGTACGGTTTGGGGGCATTTTCAGAAGGGAAAAAGTGGGAAGAAAAACCAACCATTTGGGGTGGTTTATGGCTTTTTCGGGCGAAATGCCAAAGCTGTCCCAAACACCCCTTGAGTTTGAGGCTTCAAGTTGAGATTGAGTCACTGTTATAGAAAAGGTCATCACAAATGATGAGGATTAAAATATCTATGTATTACTTTAATACATAATTAAAAGACCATATATCTTCGTGGTCGTAACCCCAAAGCCCACGACCCTTCTGGTCGTAAGAGTCGTAACCCCTAAGCCTACGACCGTCGTGGTCGTAAGAGTCGTAAAACCTAAGACTAATGACCTCTGTGGTCATAAGGATTCCAGAGGTTTCTTATAGGTACCGTGGTCGGATGAGGTCCTCTACCTACTCCCCGACCAGATAACTGCTCGTACAAGCAATGAACTAGCATCTGTATTTTGCTCTCAGCATATTCCTTACCGTGTGATGGATGGAGCACATGTCATATTGACTCTATACCACGCGACGTTTCATGGTCCTAAAACACTAACAACAAACTACCTTGCGGTTTAGTGTCTCACAGACATCAACCGCCGAACGGTTGATACTTTATCAACTGTTGCCTCGCTTCGACCAGTCGCAACACTTCCAACAGGCGTCTCTTCTAGGATTAACTACCACCACTTCATCAACTACTTAAGGAAGAACGCGAATGACAGAAGGCAATCCAATCTAATTCGAAAGATCAATAGACAAATGGATTTCATCTGAAGCATTAGCATAACAAGTACTACATTTAGTGTAATCAGGATTAGTCCATTGCCTTGTCAAGGGCAACCCCTGTAAAGGATCCAGTTCATAGCAATAAAGAGCAGTCACATTCTCTCCCAAGAACTCTTTGTCATTTTCCTCTGTTTTATTTTGTAAGATCGACGACTCGATCGTCGACAACTAGCGTCTTCCGTAAGGAAGAAGGCGTTGAGTTCTACAAGTTTACTTCGCTCAAGCATTCATCATCTACTTCCTTTGCCTCATCATCGCTCATGCGAACATGGCAGGGACTTGGGATGAGGAAAACTGGTTCGATCTGGCGACTACTCAGACCTCAACACGGACACATGCATTCGCGCCATGGAAGAAAATGGGATGATATCCTCCTCCTCTTCCACTGGCTCGCCAGTCGCAGAGTTTAGTGAAATCGACCGGATGAACGAGGATACACCGCCGCCATCAATGGTGCTCTTAAAGGGACCGCTCGTTCCTACTAGTTCGGAACGTTCGCATGCCTCTACAAGCCTGGTCGACCCGACTGATAAAAACAACAACGGAAGCCCAACACTGCAATCGGAGAGCCATGTACTCTCAATATTGTCATGGGCGACCGGTATTCGACAATGGCTCCTACGTATTCTAGGGGCCAACCAACATCTGGTAAGGGTATCGATGAAGTTATCACCGATCATAGGCCAAGTGGGCATGATGAAACTCAACAAACGATCGGCAATCTGTTGAATCAAGCTGAGTCCACCGCGAAGCCCACCAGAGACGGTAATCTCCGACTGCTCCCGGTCATGGAGGCTACTTGCGGAAGCACTAGAAGACTCTCCCTTAGCTACGGCGGAAGTTCATCGGAAGATCACTGTTGGAGCCACGAAGTTAACACAATCGGAGATACCAATCCAGATGCCATGCACGATCCTCCACGGGTTAAATAGCCACCACTTGCTAGTGGAAATGGTAAGAACGCTCAAGCACCAACTACCAGAGGCAACCGAGTTGATGGATGTGTATCAGTCAATTCACCTGTTCCTACCCCATCGCGACTAAGTCGTCAGACAGGGCCAACCGAAAGGTCGAGGGAAAACTCACCTCATCCAACGCCCACTTCAAGAGGGAATCTTCCACGACTTTCGGTAACAATACAAAACATGCAACGAGTTTGGGATATTATGAATAATCCAGATCCTGCTTTAGCAGGAACTCCAGGTTATGCTCAGCTTGCAGGTCAGGTGTCGGAGATCCTCCAACAAACCGCACGGCGTACGAAAATGTACCGAGAGCAAAGGAATTCGCAAAGTCACACAATGACTTCATCCTAGCTCTTGTCTCTCAGTAGGGGATAACATGGTCGAATGAAGGTCCGATCAACACCAAGACCCTCTCGTAGGTTTCGACCAGGAAGTCACGAGGGAAGACAGCTCTTCAGCAGCCACTCCTCCTCGTCAAGAGGAACGACCATTTGATTCAGGCGATCTCAGGCATCATCTGCACCAAGCAGGTGATCAAAGATGTTATCATAACGTCCATGATCGAATTGGGAAACCGGATACTAGGTATACAAATATGAGGAACCGATCCCCAACTGATTATAATCCGACTCCTTTTCAAAGTAGACACCACGATTCCATTACGGGCTGCCGAGAATTTTTCGCAAGTCTCCAAGCTGTTCGTTGGCCGAATATGTTCTGACCAGCCAACATAGAAAAATTGAATAAGACCCAGAACCCATTAGAATTTCTTCAAATTTATACTACCACCATCAAAACTGCTGCTAGTAATGACAATGTAATGACAAATTACTTGCCACGGTCCTTGATGTCGAACCCAGGAGCAAAGGATCACAGTTTCTATGTGTTTCATACACTAGTCTATGAACATCTAGTGTACATAGTCAAACAAAAGTGGGTAGCATAACCATAATTCGTCATTCATAATTCGTCATTCATTGCTAATAGTTAAAGTTTGTTAAAGAGGGGACATAAAGCCAACCAGAAAAATACAGCGAAAGCAAAAGCAGTAAGGAAGGCCACACGATTCAGCATATGCAATCATCTTGGGGCGCAGCCTAGTCGTCCAAGTTCTCATCATCCACATAGCACTCTTCTCCTGCTCAACAATGTATTAATCAAGGTGAGCATAAACAACCGTGCTCGCAATTTACACCCAATTAACAGAGTTATAATGTATGCAGGGATATATCAACGGAAGGCTTATAGAGTTAATTTTGCATAAAGCAATGTTTCTTTTCAAATACTTGTACTAAATTCCAAAGCAGTCTATTCTATAGCTAAAATTCACTTTTGTAAACCTCCAGTTTTATAGTTAGATAACATTCATCAACGAGTGATGAAGGATACCCTCATATCAAAAGACTAACCACCCAATTTTCTGACTGGATAAGAAATCCAAAATCTTTTGATGAAGTCTTTTGAAATCAAAACCAAAATATAACTTGGAGTGGCTTTGCTAGCATGTTCGTGACCGTGGACACGGCTATTCGAATAGTTTTACACTCTGCAGAGGTTGTACAGCTTTACCCACACAACACGACTTCTCTAGTTTGTTTGGCATCCGTCGATACCACTACTCACTTTAGGTAAGCAGTTTAGAGCACATGTCAAGGCCTTTACAATATCCCATCCCACCGTAGTCCCGCCTCGCTAAGGTTTCGCTTCCTTTAGATAGAAACCCGCCGGACTTAAGCCCCCTCTTGCGCCATGTGAGAATACATAAAAGTAGGTCATAAAGACACCCACGCAACCGGATGGCACAACCACGGTGAAATGCTACAAATTATTTAGCCAGATCCCGCCCACATAGGACATGTGGTAGTGCGATGAGGCTTAGCAAGATTTTGCTCGAAGACTGGTCCTTAATTGACTTGGACGACTTTCCATAAAAATCATGGGCCTCGATCATCGAAATGACACGATCCCGTGCATAGACATGCACCATCCAAACATCCATTTTGCCCAAGGCGAAACCAATTTTTATTTTTATTTTCCAAGTTAAACCATTTTTCAAAATTTCTACGGTAAAAGTAATACCGAAGCATCAGGTTAAATCATAGTTGAACATTTGGCTAAAGTTCCCCAATTTAAAAAATTTTGGTCTAAGCTTGCCTAAGCATAAAATTTTACAACGGGTCTAGTTCATACTAATGTACCAATGAGATTTTAAGTATAGCCTCAAGGCATGGCTACATCAATAGCAACATTTGGTTATACAAAGGAATTGGGAATAACTAGAATTTTAAAACAAGGATTTAGACTACTTGGATATAAATATGCATGCAATAATAATTCAAAAAAGAACTTAAATAATTTGAAATACTGGGATTCAAACATGATCAAAGATGTAACTTGTCTTGCTCAAAACCTTGAGGATCTAGCTCTTCGAATAAACAGGGTTGCCCGGAGTCGTCGAAATCTATACGAGAAAACGACACAAAATCAAATAAAATTCAAATAAATTCAAACAAACTCCAAATTGAATAATTCCAATATAGATAGATAGATCTTGTTTTAAGATGAAAAAAGAAATTTAAGTCACTTGAATCGGAGCTCGAACGAGGGAGAATGTGCTCTCGAAATTATGGAAACAATGTGGTCGGATGGAGGTTTCGGCTACACATGGTCGGAAGGAGGTTCGACTACATGTGGTCAGAAGGATGTTCGACTACCTTGTCGGAAGGAGGTTTCGACTATACGTGGTCGGAAGGAGGTTTCGACTGCAGGTGGTCGGAAGGAAGTTTCGACTACCTGGTCGGAAGAAGTTTCGACTACACGTGGTCGGAAGGAGGTTAGACTATAGGTGGTCAGAAGGAGGTTTCGATTACACGTGGTCGGAAAGAGGTTCGACTACAAGTGGTCGGAAGGAAGGTTCGTCAACAGGTGGTCGAAAGGAAGTTTCGACTACCTGGTCGGAAGGAGGTTTCGACTACAGGTGGTCGGAAGGAAGGTTCGACTACAGGTGGTCGGAAGGAGGTTCGACTATACGTGGTCGAAAGGAAGTTTCAACTACCTGGTCGGAAGGAGGTTCGACTACACGTGGTCGGAAGGAGGTTCGACTATAGGTGGTCGGAAGGAAGTTTCGACTACCTGGGCGGCAGTGGCGGCGTACATAGCGACGGCGGGAGCACGGGGCGAGGGAAGGGAAGCACCATGTAGAACACAGAGTCGCGACACACACGACGGGGATGTGGTTGATGGTGGCGGGGCTTCACCGCAGGCGGCGCAATCCCCGGTGGCGAGAGCTTCGGCCGAAGCACTTGGAGCTTAAAAATCCAGCGAACGAAGGTGAGAGAGAGAGGGGAAGGAGAAATGGGGGCAAAAGAGAGGAGGGCGGAGGGTTCCCAGTGCTCCTATTTATAGAGGCCGTGGAGGAGAGAGGGAGGGGTTTGACAACCTGAGCGCACAAGCGAGCTCTGGCCGACGGAGGGCATGGCGCGACCGACGAGATTCGTAAAGTGAGAAGAGCAGGTGAGCGAGGAGACAGGGTGACGAGGCACTGACGTGGCTGCATGGAGCATTTAATGCGCGCAGATGCGGCTTGGGACGGGGCGGAGCAGAGGGCAGGTGAGGCCTGGGTGTCGGCGAGGGCAAGGCGGAAAAGCGCGGGCGAATTGGGCCGGGAAGTTAGGCTACGAGGAAGGAATAGGAACGGACTGTGGGGGAAATAGGCCCGTAGCATTTTCCATAATTTTAAAGATTTTTGAATTACAAAAAATAAAATAATTCATTTAGGTTTTTAAAAAATAGTAAATAAAGTTTAAAAAATCTAGACAAATGCACAACAAATCCTTGAATCATTTTGAACGTAATTAAAGTATTTTCAACTCAACATTGGTAATTAAATTCGCAAATAAAACTATTTTTGCTTGAAAATAATTAGGGAAAAACTTTTAAAAATCTTAAAAATTCTAGAAAAATAATTGAATTTTATTTTTAACTGGAAATGAAAATTTAGGCTGTTACAAACCTACCCCCTTAAAGGAATCTCGACCCTAAGATTCAGACTTGATTAGCAAAAAGGTGGGGATACTCGGCTTTCAGATCTTCTTCTCGTTCCCAAGTAGCTTCTTCTTCTTAGTGATTGCTCCATTGGACATTGCATGAACATATGATCTTGCTTCTGGTGATGCACTCTGCGACTTCAAGAATCTTAATTGGCAGCTCCGAATAGGTGAGGTCCTCCTAAAGATCGATGCTTTCAAGGGGTGTTTGCTCTGTTGGAACTCGAAGACACTTCTTCAGTTGTGACACATGGAAAACGCCATGAACAACAGATAAAGACACCGGTAGCTCTAACTGATACACAACTTCGCCTTTTCTTTCCAAAATCTTGTATGGTCCAACAAATCTTAGTGCGAGTTTCCCTTTGGTATGGAATCTCTTTACACCTCTAAGTGGACTGATGTTCTCCCACTTGATCCCAAAGGAGAGTGGTCCTACACTTTCTTCCATACAATGTTTTAAATAGCAACATTTGCAAGTTGGCTTGATAGCTGTTGTTCTACGAGAATTCTGTATAAGGAATATTCTGATCCCATCTATTTTCATAGTCTATAGCACATGCTCGAAGCATGTCTTCCAAAATCTGGTTTACATGTTCCATCTATCCGTCTTTTGGAGATGATATGTTGTACTGAAGTTGAGTCTAGTCCCCAAGGCTTCATGCAGTCTCTTCCAAAATCTAGATGTGAACTGCGATCCTCTGTCGGACACTATCCTTTTGGGTACTCTATGTATACAAACAATCTTGGCCATGTACAATTCGGCTAATTTACTGCTTCTGTAAGTGGTTTTGACGGGAATGAAGTGCACCACTTTGGTCAATCGGTCAATCACAACCTAGATGGAATCATACCCCGATTGGGTCATAGGCAATCCGGTGATAAAGTCCATGCCGATTTGTTCTCACTTCCACTCGAGGATTGGTAAAGGCTGCAACAATCCAGCGGACCTTTGATGTTCAGCTTTGACTCTTTGGCACACATCATATTGTACGACAAATTCAGCAATCTCTCTCTTCATACTAACCCACCAATGCTTTTCCTTTAGGTCTTGGTACTTCCGGGGTGAATGGAGTAAGGAGATTCATGAGCTTCCTTCATAATCATCTGCTTTGTTTCTTGGTGATCAGGTACACAGATGCGGTTACCGAAGCAAACTGTACCTTGCTCATCCCCATAAAATCCTGGGGCTTTGTCTCTTCTCATGTTCTTCCTGATCTCTTTAATATCTTCATTTTCTTTCTGATTTTCTCTGATTTGATTATGAATGGTTGGTTGAACCTCTAGAGTGTTCACGCAACCCTGGTTGATAAACTCTAATTTTTATGCCTTAATTCATCATACAAACTTGCATGACTTTCTTGAACCGACATAGTGTTGCAGCACCCTTTTCGACTCAAGGCATCTGCCACTACGTTTGCTTTGTCCGGATGATAATGGATCCTAAGGTCATAATCCTTTATCAGTTCCAACCATCTTCCCTGCCTGAGATTGAGCTCTAACTGGATGAAGATGTACTTCAAGCTTTCGTGATCCATGAAAATCTCACAGCGATTACCGATGAGGTAATGTCGCCAAATTTTCAAGGCATGCACAATTGCGGCTAACTGTAGGTCATGTATCGAGTAATTCCCTTCATGAGGCTTTAACTGACGAGATGCATAGGCTACGACTTTTCCTTCCTACATCAGCACACATCCAAGGCCCTGCCGAGAGGCATCACATAAAACCTCAAAATCCTTATGGATGTCAGGCAAGGTCAACACAGGTGTAGATACTAACCTTTCCTTAAACTCATGGAAACTTTGCTCAACCATCGGTCCATTCAATCTTCTTCTCTTTCTTCAAAAGTTTAGTCATAGGTTTAGCGGTTTTAGAGAAACCTTCGATGAATCTATGGTAATTACCAGCTAAACCGAGGAAACTCCTTACTTCGGTGACGGACTTGGGTTGCCTCCAATCCATTACAGCTTCAACTTTGTCAAGATCTACTGCAACTCCTCCTGCTAATAAGATATGTCCGAGAAAATACTTGGCTTAGCCAAAATTCACTGTTTGTAAATTTGGCATAGAGCTGTTGTTCCCTGAGTCTTTCCAAAACTGTCCTGAGATGTTTCTCGTGCTCTTCTTCATCCTTTGAGTAGATGAGAATGTCGTCAATGAATACAACCACAAACTTATCCAAGAACTCCATGAATACTTTATTCATCATATTCATGAAATAAGCTGGTGCATTCATCAATCCAAACGATAATATTGTAAACTCGTACAGTCCATATCTTGTGGTGAAAGCAGTCTTTGGTATGTCTTCTAGTCTGATCTTTAGCTGATAATAGCCAGATCTTAAATCAATTTAGGAGAAAACACTTGCTCCTTTCAATTGATCAAATAGATCGTCAATCTTGGGCGATGGATACTTGTTCTTGATTGTGACCTCATTGAGTGATCTGTAGTCCACACACATCCTCATACTGTTGTCCTTCTTTTTAATAAACAGTACTGGCGCTCCCCAAGGTGATGAACTTGGTTGAATATAACCTTTGTCTTGCAATTCTTCGATTTGTTTCTTCAGTTCTACCAACTCATTTGCGGGCATTCTGTAAGGTCTCTTTGAAATTGGGGTAGTCCCTGGGACTAGCAATTAGGAACATAATGTCCTTATCTGGTGGCATATCGGGTAATTCCTCAGGGAATACATCCAGGTATTCTTGTACCACTGGTATGTCTTCTAACTTCACTTCCTTCAAACTGGTTAGGATAGGACCTTCTTCAACTAAGGTCTTGGGTCTGAATTCTACTTTAATTCTTTGTTCATTGGTGAGGGTGATAGACCTATTGGCACAGTTTATCTAGCCTTCTGTCAGGTTTGAAATTATATCCCAAAGATCGCAGAATCTTCTATCATTCAGGCTTTTGAAGCAGGGCTACGAAATTGTCGGTTTACGAAGGATATTGCAATAAATCCTATACGGACGATAGTCGAACTTTTTGACATAGCAGACAAGTATGCAGCCGCTAGTGAAGCGGTCGAATGGTGTGATGCTATTGATTGAAAGATAAAAATCCCAGTCAGGCCTGGAGAAGAAAGAGAAGAAAAGTAAGAAGTCTATCAATAATAAGAAGAATCGCGACCCCGATACCAAGGAAGTCCTTGCGATTCCTGAAAAGTTTACCAAGGGCAAGAGAGACTTCACTGGTCGGAACAAGGCCAAGGCTCCGACCAGCGATTACAAGAAAAGTAAGAAGTGGTGTCCATTTCACCAGGCAGCATGGCATGATTTGCGCACCTATCGAGCCTGGCAAAAGAAACTGGAGGATTACTACTCAGGTAAATGTCCCTTCCCCTCCATAACAGAACTCAGAGAACCAAGCTCCAAGAAGGACAAAGATGGCGATGAAGAAATGCAGTACCAGGAGCCGCAGCACACAGTCGATATGATTTTTGGTGGATCCTCATTGTACGAGTCAAGATGTCATTTGAAGGCCGTGGAACAGGAGGTAATCTTGCCTAGTCTCCGATCACCGTTAAGTTGTCCAGGTGGTCGGAAACCGTAATCTCGTTCAGCAAAGAAGACTGCTCCATCCCATCGACTGACAAGGTAGGTTTTCTATCGTAGTTGAACCTACTATAAACAATTGTAAAGTTAATTGAGTCTTAATAGATGGAGGTAGTTCTTTAAATATTTTATTTATAGGAGCATTGGAAGAGATACAGATTCCCAAGTCTAAGGTAAAACCCGTGAAATATGCCTTCCACGGCATAGTTCCTAGTTCTACCGCCAATCCGATAGGACAGTTGTCCCTACCGGTTACATTCGAAAGACCCGACAACTTCCAAACAGAAGACGTTTCACATCTGATCGGAAGGAGGCAATCCAGTCGGAGATCGATAAGCTCCTCAAGGCCGGATTCATTCGTGAAGTCGACCACCCAGAGTGACTCACCAACACTATAATGGTTAAAAAAGTAATAAAAATAGCGAATGTGTATTGACTTTACATATCTTAATAAACCTTATCTGAAGGTTGACTTCCCCTTCCACACATTGATCAACTTATAGACTCTACTTCCGGGTGTGAGTTGTTAAGTTTTTTAGATGCGTACTCAGGATACCACCAGATTAATATGAGTAAAAATGATGAAGAGAAAACTTCCTATATCACTCCATATGGCACTTAGTGCCATGTTAAGATGTCATTTGGTCTCAAAAACACTGGTGTAACTTTTCAAAGATTGATGCAAAAAACCTTTAATACTCATATAGGTCAAAATCTAGAAGCTTACGTTGATGACTTGGTTGTGAAAAGCATCGACGCTAGCGACCATATTTCCGACCTGCACGAGACTTTCAATAACTTAAGAAAGCTTAACCTTAAGTTAAATCCAGAGAAGTGTGTGTTTGGAGTTTTTTCGGGAAAGCTTTTTTGACTCCTGGTTTTGGCTAGATGTATTGAAGCAAACCCAGCAAAAATATCAGTAATCGACCAGATGCGCCCTCCGACAACAAAGAAGGAAGTCCAAAAACTAACCGGGTGTATGACATTGTTAAGTCGTTTAATAGCACGGTTAGGTGTGAAAGGATTACCATTCTTCAAACTTATTCAAAAACATGGAAGCTTCGAGTGAACTAAAGAAGCTGATGATGCCTTTGAAAAACTTAAGAAGTACCTTACATGTACCCCGATCTTAGTTTCTCTAAGATAGGGAGAAACATTACTGATTTACGTAGCTGTAACATCGCAAGCAGTCAGTGGTGTACTGGTCGTAGAACGTGACAACGTCCAACACCAGTGTATTACGTAAGCGAAGTCTTACATGGACCAAAGGAAAGATACCCACAAGTACAAAGTTGATGTATGGTCTCCTTATGTATTCAAAGAAACTAAGTCTTACATGAAACTAAGTAATTACTTTCAAGACCACAAGGTGGTTGTACAAATCGGATATCCCCTTTGTCAAGTTCTCAGAAAAAGGGAATCAACAGGACGAATAGCAAAATCGGTGGTCGAGCTTGGGGCGTTCGACCTCCATTTTCATCTGATGAACAACAATCAAGTCCTGGACAATAGCAGAATTCATTGCCGAATTGACAAACTCTGAACCCACCCATGGGCCCAGGTACGAACACCACGACGAGTGGATAATGTACTTTGATGGTTCCTTGATGCTCAAAGGCTCAGGGGCTAGAGTCATCCTAACATCCCCTACTGGAGAATATATCAAATATGCTATTCAGGTAAACTTTCCTAAAACAAACAATGTGACAGAATACGAAGGTTTACTGGCAGGATTCCGAGTAGCCAGAACACTCAAGATTCGCAGATTAGTAGTGAAAGGAGATTCTCAACTAGTAGCGAATCAAGTCGGGAAAGAGTATCAATGCTCAAGTACCAAGATGTCATCTTATCTGGCGGTAGTATAGAAACTCGAAAAACACTTCTTTAGTTTCTAGATCCAACACATTCCTAGAAAGGAAAACTTTTTGCAGATCAGTTGGCACGGATGGCCTCCACAAGGTCACGTGTCCCGCTCGGAGTATTTCTTGAGCAACTCGATTCACCCTCGGTGGTTGAGTATTCCGAAGACATAGAAGTTCCAATGGAGGTCATACAAATCGATCCTGCGAACATGGATGCTCCACAGGAGGTCGTCATGCACAACACTGGTAGAGATTGGATGACATCGATATACAATTATCTTCAGTATGGCATTATTTATGAAGATGATGTAGAGATTGGTTGTATTGCTCGACAAGCCAAAGCAAACACTCTGATCTAACGTACCTTATATAAACGAGGATCTCACGGAGTGTTGATGAGATGCTTATCTCAAACGAATGGCATTATGTTGCTATCCGATATTCATAGAGGAGTCTGTGGAGCACATCATTCCTACAGAACACTGGTCGGTAAAGCCTTCAGGCAAGGATACTACTGGCAACCTATGTTTCTTGATGCAAAAGAGTTCGTGACGAAGTGCGTACAATGTTAATTTTATAGTAGACAAGTACATCAGCCGACACAAATTTTGCAAACAATACCTCTTTCTTGGTCTTTTACAACCTGGGGACTAGACATTATGGGACCTTTCCCAAGAGCATCCGGTGGCTTCGAATTCTTTTCGACATGATTGACACACTTACCAAATAGATAGAAGTCAAACCAGTTGTTAAAATAACAACTGAAGCTACTAAGAGGTTTCTCTCTAAAAATGTGATCACACGATTTGGTGTACCCAGTCGTATTATCATAGAAAATGATACCTAGTTCTCTAGTGGAAATTTTCAAAAATTCTGCAAGGAGCTAGGTATCATGATACATTTCGTTTCTGTCGCTAACCCGCAGAGCAACGGAGTAGTCGAAAGAGCCAATGTAATCATAATGCAAGGTGTGAAACACCGAGTGTTCGACCAGTTAACACAATGGTCAGGAGCTCGGGTTCACGAACTTTCTTCTGTATTATGGGCCGTTCGAACCACGACAAGTCGTGCGACCGGTGAAACACCATTTTTTCTCATTTACGGTGCTAAAGCCATGTTTCCTCCAGAACTGAAAATAGGCTCTGCTCGAACTGATTGTTACAATGATATCGATCGAGAAGAACGACAACTCAACGATATCAATGTTCTCAAGTAACGGCGAAACCAATCCCTAATACGATTGATGGTATCACAATCGTAAGGTGCAACCTCGGAGTCTAGTTGTAGGTGATCTGGTTCTCATAAAAATTCAGAGCCAGGTTAATCGCAACAAACTTTCTCCTGAATGGGAAGGTCCATACACTGTGTTATATAGGATTAATGTGTGCTAGTGAATACCTGTAAATTTAGATCGTGTCGCATGATCCCTCCATTGGATCTCCCTCCACTAGCATAGTACACGGCGAACAACCTACGTGATTGCAAAAAGTTAGCCTTAGCCATTGCAAAGGAATGAAAGACTACAATAGAGTTGTCTATGGAGGAAATGTGTTTACCCATCGATTAATTGTTGGATAACTTTGAAGTCATGCTTGGCCTTCATTAGGGAATCCAGGTATATTACCTTATTCCATTTTGGTATAATTACAATTAGAATCCAGTGGAACCTACACAAGTATGTCGCCATGATCATTAAACCTAAGTTCGTGTTGCTTATAAACTACAAATCAACAAGTATAACCGCTAGTGCAATACTTAACCCTAGTTGTAGGGCAAAAGTATTAATTCCTTGTCGTGGTGAGACAGCATTGACGTCATCATGTAACTCACGACAAAGGATGCATCCTCCTCGATGCTTTGTGTGGAGGCCAAGTGTGGGTCGAAGAAACCTATCGGTGATTCCCTTGCTTTGGCTTCAGAAATCATGTGTATATATATACACACACAAAAGCAAGGAGTTAAATATAACATATATCAGTATTACATGAACGTAGATCGTGATTGTACACACTTAGAGTGACCAGCATCGCATGAGTGAGACGTCGAGGGCGTCGAGGTTGAAGAGGAAGAACAAGTCCTCGAAGGTCACCGTGAAGACAGTCTTGAACCTCGTGGTTAATATGATGCTTCTTGAACTTGACGTTGACACCCAAGCGCCATTGTCCATCCGTGTTGTTGGCCTGTTCCATGTACCATGCATGCAATCTATGGCAAGCCGTTCCTAGGTTCAAGACACCCTCTAACGGGACGACCAATGGCTCGTCTAGCTTGAATTTTCAGGTCAATGATAAGAAGGGGATATCATTGGGCTTCTTTGATTTGCCCTTGCCGCCTCACTTTTTAGAGGTCAACTTCATGGGAGTCGACCAGATCACATCTACAAAAATATTATTTACGACCACTTGGTTAAGCTATTTCCTTATGAATGATAAGGGGTATACTTATGAATAACATGAAGATATTGCTGTCTATAATAATAATTACAGATAAAACAACTTAATTAATTAAGAATTATTAGATCCTTATCAATAGCTTGCATAATTCATACATGTAGAAACTTAGAAGATGGTTCACATGTAATCTATACCGAAATTTGTGACAGTACCTTAGCTAGCTCTTAGTCCGATACTTTTATTAAATACATGCATGCTTGCAGCATTATCTGCACATCCATTTCATAGCCTGCAGAATTCATAGATGTAGAAACTATCGATGTAGTAGTACATAAATATGTCCGTATGGCTGTAGCTATGCGATATCATCTTCACATGGCAGCATGCAGCATGCAGCATGCATCTCTATTTTCTACCTGGTGCTATCGCATAGCAGTACTTATATCATTCAAAAGACACATAATCAACAGATGTTAGTTTCAGTGCGCTCTTTGAGTAAACTCTTTAGAGATTTTAATTGACCACATGCTACAAACTGCCATTACGAGTATTTGCTGCCTGTTATACATTCTAGAATACATACTTTCAGCTTTGTATATATTTTCATGACTTTCTACCTCTGCTTATATATGGTTACATAACCATGCCACCGTTACCATCAGATTTGTTTCGACTTTAAGATTAGCTTATGTGCTACTACTCAAATAGCACATATAGATCCTACATTATACATCTACAACAGATTGATGTGCCTATGGATTTTGCCCCCCATAAACCCCATGCAGATACCTCATAGTTTCCATCCCGCTTCCTCTTGATTGATATATAGTAACAAGCCTAATGCTGTACTGAGCCATATTCATCAATCCTGCATTCCTCCTGCCCGCACAGGCATCTAGTGTTTGTAAACCACGAACCCACTCAGTGCTTGTTTTAATATGGACGGATTAGAATCATTCCTTTCGGAATGGAAATGATTTTAGTTCAAATTCTGAATCAATTCGAATGGATTGAGTAAACAAGCTCTCAAGCAAGAATTGATTGTCTTAACTCCTAATCGTTGAGGCGACATTTATTTAATTCTCATCCAATGTTGATGGAACCTTTCTCCAGTTTCTTAACTCTTGCAAATAGAAATTTTCAATTTTCAATCCAAGATTTTGGTGCTCCTACCGTGGACCTCAACAAAGCGCCACCTAAACTATAGGTGGTTAAATGGATTGTCTAAGCCGGCCCAACATGAAGTTCAGTATTGTTGATCTGGCCTTGGCACAACACGGTCTACCACCTAAACACACCATGAACACACCATGCTGTGTTTGGATCACCACCTGGGCCTAGCATACCACGACATAGCCCAAACAAAACCCGTTAGACCCGTTTATTTTTTTTAATATTTATATATTTTTTGTATTTTTAATTCTATAGGTTCATTTTATTACTTTATGTGATTTTATTTTACAGTTTTTGAATTTTATATAGTTCATTTCATAAGCTTATATAATTTTATTTTGTAGTTTTTTTAATTATATATATATGCTGTTTTTTTAATTTAAAAAACAAGAAGAGAAAATTCAATGAAAAAAAGTGCTATCGGTTGATTTTTTTAAGAATTAAATAGTGTCAAGCATGGTGCACATGCACTCCCGCCGCGGCGACCGGTGATGGTGTACTATTTGCCAAAACAGTGCCCCTAGGGCCGGGTTGGTTAAAACTGTGACCTTAAGGGTTGGTTTTGCCAAAATTGTGTTTCTATAGGTCGAATTTCACACGTGGTAGACTGAGAAAAATCCAATCCATGGGACACGATAAAAGTGACTTTTTTGCATTACGATCCGGAGGAAGTCAATTTTATTATTCACTGACCAACCGTGGCAAATGGAACAAAAACTCTCAATACACAGGTGTGAACTGTCCTGTCTCGATTTGCTTACCAAAGTACTGAAGTGGAGTTCAGGTGTTCGGCCTGTAGTTACTGGGCCCACAAAAACATCATGGAGGCCATGGGTTGAGCAGGCCCACAACCAGTAAGGATCGTAATCAGGGCTCCACAGCATTCAAATTCAAACTGGCCGCTCCGCCTCTTCTGATCTTCTCGGTTTGAACTTCGGAAGGCACTGGTTCTCCTGAAGAGAAAAATAACATTTCCGGGAACAGAGTGGCCCATCCTCCAAGAAAGATATCATTAAAAAATGGCCTAGTCAAAAGTTAAATGACGGGATAATTAATTTGGAGCGTTAGGCTTGCTAAACAAAAATACTAATGTGACAACTTTAGTAACAAGTAATATAGACTATTGTAAATATTCTTACGGATCACCAAACCGTAGTCGCATGGTTTCATACTCCTATTAATTTAGCACGCGGTGGCATTGGGATGGTTTGCTACTTTGCTCAAGTTGGTGACCGTGCTTAGCTCGAACACTAGTCGTCGTTCCAACTTCCAAATGCTCCAGGGATGCATGCGCGGATTCTTTGGCTAAAATGTCAAGATTTTTTTAAAACAAAATAATAAATCTAGTTCATCACAAACGAAATGATAAGAATGCACTCGTACCGTATAAAAATGTTATGGTAGGCCACGTGTCGCGATCCCAGATCGTGGTAGGACACGCGTTACGCTCCCAATCGGCGGCAGGAGACCTGCCTGCCATGCACCCAGACCGCAGTAGGGCACCTGTCATGCGTTCAGTTCCTGTTGCGTCTGCTTGTTGACATGTCACGGACTGGGAGCACGATAGGTGATCTGTCACGAGCTAGGAGCTCGACACGTGTCCTGCCGCGGACTGGGTGTGCCGTAAGCTGTTGTGTCACGTTCGCATAGTAGAGGTACTATTTTTGCCATTTCGTTACAGAAAATGACTAATTTTGTTATGTCGTTTCGAAAAGGGGCTAAATCAGCCAAAAACTCTGTAGGTGCGCCTTGACATACACGAGAAGGCTGCAGCCTGTGACGTTTTGTCGGCGGCGGCACACTAGCACCTACTCTTTGATGCTAACCTACCCCTAAGGGTATGTACAATGATATAGACAACTGTTATCTACAGTACATCTCCATACCATCTATAGACAGCATTAAAAATAGCTCTTAAAACGAGTTGTCTATTTTTATATGTCTATGTAGACAACTCTTTCATGTGTAATGTGTCTTGTTTCTCGGGTTACAGTCGACTACTGCATAAAAGACAACTCAATTCTCTATACTCTCTCTCTCATCCATATCATCTAATATCATATATATATATATATATATATATATATATATATATATATATATATATATATAGCAAATCTTGCAGAAAACTAACGTCACACTATTGTACATACTTTAACAACATCCGTCGAAGACGACTCTGAAAGGAAGTGTGTAAGAGTTTTGAAGAAAAATATGTGGGATTTGATCGACGTGTAAATTGAAGGTTTCGAGGAACCGCTTTGTTATTCCATGTGATACATGTTAATCGACCTGGCATATACACTTTGTCGATTCCATGAAAAAAGAGGGGGTAGTATACGATGCAAGTCGGCGAGTATAATTGGCGTACTCCGGCTAACCGGCAATTACAAATTTTTACATCCCCTGACATGGTAAATCAGCATTTTTGTATGTTGCTTGATTCATTTCCACTTACACTCTTGCATTGCTCTATCTAGGTACGCGCAAGTTTGCCATTAATATTCTCCAAGCACCACTGCACCAAAACATCAAGTATGCAGGAGTACTAACTAGGAGTAGCTTGGAATTCAAAATCCTAAAATTAACCTACACATACATTTTTTAAAAGAGGTCGTACAAGTGCACCCCCATTAAAACATGCACGACTCGACATCACAGTTACCAAACACCAAAGGCATCAGCAGCTCAGATCACAACCGCCGCTCGAATTGATCCGCCTCGTTGCAACTTCGAAACCTTCGACGTGACCCCAACAACCACCAACCAACAGAAACGTGGACTCAATTAGCCCCATTGCGCAGTAAAAATTCCAAAAATAACTTTATAAATCTAAAAATTTCAAAAATGACCCCCTCATAATAGGTGTCGGCGTCGGTCGGCAAAGAACCAAGTTGTTCGCTGTCGGGTTGATGTTGCGGGGACGGCAAAGACCAAGGTGTCTTTGTCCCTGTGGGCAAGACTGCCTCGTGGGGCCGCAGCAAAGTCGCTTGTCCCGAACAGCGAAGACCGCCGCGGAGCCCGGTGGTCGGGCGGTCCGCCGCCGCCACGCGGCGGCGGCGGCCATGCGCGCCCGGCGCTACAAGGCCCGGCCAGCGACCGTGGCGTATGACGGCCATGGGCGCGCACATACCACAGGTCCGCCGAGGCCAGCCCCGGGCGCTATAGCGTGCCACAAGAAGCGCCTGTGGCTAGGCCCCGGCGCTTATGCTGGCTGAGGCGCCAAGAAGGCGGCATGGTCGCCTTGGCGCGCTATAAAAGGGAGGGAGCGATGAGGAGCCTCCTCATCGACTCGTGCGACACTGGCTAGAGTGAAAAAAATTTGTGAAAAAAATCTACGAGTCCGAAAAATCACGAGGACGTGAAAATAAGCTTTGAAGCTGCTGCGAGCACCTACAAAAGGTAAGTGTCATTCGCATTCGATTAGTATTATCGGTATTTTTAGCAATATGATTAGGATGCAATTAGATAAATTGTAGCAACAGAGTAGTTTTAGTTGTGTAGTTAGTTTATTTTGAAGACCTAGTAGTTAATAATGTCATTATGCCGTAATTAGTTGACTTAATGGACATGTTGCTAGTAGTGTTGTAAATTTCCTTTCGTATTTTTTTATAGTTTCATGAACTTGGTCATAAAATAGTAAAATTTTTGGAGGTCGTTAAGCAAAATAGAAATAGCCCCATCAACGCTTTGTATATGTACTCTTGATCGGACATATCGCGTTCGGTGCATGCACTACGCATTTTAATGAAAAAGAATACCTTATCGTGGACCACACATGTCTTTGGTGTAAGTTAGGTCTAACTCGGGTATGGAAACGTAGAAATGCAATAAGAATTTCTGAAGTGAATTATTTTTGCACTGTAATATCGAACTAGTTAAAAATTTGTAACTATGTAGTACCACAGGAAGTTTCTGAAGTGTAACATAGAATATGCTATGGATTATTTATACTAGAAATAATATTAGCTTGGACATTTCATTGATAGAAAAATCATACGAACTCCAATCGGGATTGAAAACATGTACGACAAAACGTTCACAGTGGGCATAACCAAATTTGTAGAAGCGTTCATTACGACAAAAAATCCCGCAAATAATTCGATGGTTTCATATGCACATGTGTTAGGTACTTTATGGCGGAAATTCAAGATCTGTTCGTGTTCCACGGGACGGTCTCGTACGCTGACGGACCGTACGGTGCGGACCTGTCAAATTGTCACCGCACCGTGATCCGGGCGCCGGCTCTGAAGGACATGAGCCTCTCGGAGCTAAGGCGGTGCGTGCGTTCCGCGTTCGATCGCGCCACTAGAAGGAAGAAGCTGCGCATCGAGGCGTTGTATGCCTCGGTGGTGGGTGGTGCAGGCGAGACCGTTTGGCAACTTATGAAGGTCACATGTGACGCTTCATGGGCCAACTACATGGGGGTTGTTTGCAACCCCGCTGTTGCGATATATGCGCGGCCGATGGTCTACGTTCAGTTCTTGGAGAGCACGGGGACATCCGGTGCGGGTGGTTCCGGTGAAGGTGAAGCTGCTGGTGAGGAGGAGCTTGCGTTGGTCTGCAGTTCTGGAGGAGACGTGGGCGATGGAGACTTGAGGGGGCGTGCGGTCAATTTTGAGCCCAACGGCGGGCGAGAGATGGTGGTCAGCCCGTATTGATTGTCACGAGTACCTGACCGACCAGGTGGATGAGGTGGAAAGCGAGGAGGACGTGGAAACAACTAGTTCTGAAGACGACGAAGACGGAGAAGCTGCTGCGGGGGGAGGTGCACTTGGTGGTTTTGTGACCACTGACATTGCTTACGCCCTCACGATTGGGCGACGCTGCGGCGACATCGCCGGTTCCGCCACGCCCGGAGGGTGCCGAGTGGGGTTCAATGAGGACACCGCTCCTAGGCGGCGCTTTCTAACAAGAGCGCCGACAAGATGCTATTGCAAGATACGCCGTTAACATCGGACGGACGATCGGTGCAGAGGTCCAACCCGACACGCACATCGTCGGTGTGTTGATGAATCTGTCTTGGCAAAGTCCGTCGGCGCAGAGGTTCCATCACGCCATGGGCTTCCTGATAACGGTCTTGAAGGACCACACATGCGAGTTAGGCGAGCCGCTACGTGCACCGCAACATGACGTCCTCGTATGTTGCCGGCTTTGATAAGCCACCTCGTCGCTGCAGATGTGTCCATTTCGCCAAAGCTCCTGGCGGCGGATGTTGCCAATATGGTGGGATTCCCCGTCGGCTACAAGACGGCATGGCGTGCGAACGCGAGGTTACGGAGCGAATGTTCGCACATTCAAGAGGCTTACAACCTAGTACCAAGATTACGCATCAAATCGCAGAATCTAATCCCGGACGACGTAAACAAGCTTGAGCGGGTGCATCCGACGGAGGGCCCAATTGTTTTGTTCTTGAAAGGGTCTTCGGGCCTTCCGTCGAGCGATCGAAGGGTTCAAACATTGTCGTCCGCGCTCACGATGGATGGTACCTTCCTATGTGGAAGTACAGGGTACCATCCTCACCGCCGCTTCGCGCCGATCGCGAATGACCGATTAGTTCCGTGGCGTTCGCAATTGTTGAGAGCGAGAACACGGAGAGCTGGTTGTGGTTCCTGTGCAATGTGAAGCAGGCGGTCGTGCAAGATCGGCCAGATGTATGTGTAATCTCGGATCGCAATGCTGGGTTGTTGTCTGCGTTGTGCATGATGCAAAATGGGACGCAACCGCCGCATGCGGTGGAACGATGTTAGGAGCCGTTGGTGCATGAGGCATCTCGCGGCCAACTTCCACACAAGGTTTCGGAGCAAGGACCTCATGAAGATGTTCAAGAAGCTCTGCATGCAGAATCAAAGGAGGAAGTTCGAAGCGGTGTGGAGACAGCTCGATGAGGAGACCGGGAAGCATGTAAGGGACTCAGCGCATGCCGAGGCAGGGACAGCGACTAGAGGGTCCGCGAGAGTTGGGGAGTTCACACAGTGGGTTAACTCGCACGAACCTGACTGGAGAAATGGTCCCTGCTGCACGACACGGACGGTGCAAGGTACGGGATCATGACGACCAACATGTCGGAGGTGTACAACGGTGTGCTCAAGGGTGTCCGATCTCTGCCGATCACTGCGATCGTGGAGGAGAGCTGGAACCGTACCATCGGATACTTTGTCAACAGAGCCATGATGGCCAAGAAGCATTTGGAGGACGGAAGCAATTCTTGAGTAATGCATGCCTACATGGCGAATAAGATCGACAAGGCTCGATCGCGACGCCGCTCGTACCATGGATGGCGCCAGCGTAAGTTCGAGATCGTGCTCGTGGAGAAGTGCGTGATGGGCCATGTTAGAGGGGATCGTGGCGTGTCCGCACGATTGGTGAAGCGTCGTGCACTGCAACAAGCCGCAGCTTCGCACAAACCATGCTCCCATGTGTACGCGGCATGCGCGGCGTGGCGGCAAGCCCTGAGCATTACATCTCCGAGTACTATGACATCCACCACCAGATGCAACTTGGAGGCCGAGTTCCATTCATACGGGCCGACACGCACTCTGTGGACCTTTGGTGGGGACAGGTGAAGTGGGTGCCCAACGACGCACTAAAGCACCCGCCGTGGAAGACGACAGCGATCCGACGATCCGAACGACATGGACGACGGCCGCCACGGCAACGAGTTCGCCGACCCGTTGCGGCGTGCAAAGATTGGGCACTCCATCACCACGCCCAAACAGATCTTAACAAGCAAAGCAATCGTAGTGAGGAAGATATAATTACTACGTCGTGATGTCGCTTGGTTATTTCAATGTCTTTGATGGACTCGTTGTTGTTTATCCATGCCTTTATGTAGTACTTGTTAAGTTGTCCGGTTTGTTGTTAACTCATTATGATCATATTGCATTGTTGAAATTTTTATCGTATGTCTTGCCTTATTTTCTGTGTCACATAATATGTTTTACATGCGTGCCTCGACATGTTGTTTCCTGTTGGCGGGGAGATGGCGCGAGCTCCAGCTGACGACGTACGAGCCGCTTGACCTGCCGGGATGTGGGACACCGTTGCGGGCGTGGTCGCACGGCGTCGGCCCTCGAGCTCGGTCTGAAGCGCCCAGAGAGAGATGGCCCCTTGACGAGCGAGTACGTCCCGTGCTTGAGACCGGGCTCCGCGCCGCGCCGGATGTTGGACCTCCCGCACGCTGCTGCTTTGACGCGGCACTCGTCTGCGCTTCGTGGACCGTTGGAGACCGAGACTCACACCTTCCACTTCCGATGGGGGAGATGACCATTACTCGAGGACGTGTCTCGCTTCTGTGTCTACCTCTGCGTGGTCTTCGGTAGTGCCCTCCGAGGCGATGACCGGAAGGTCCGCTTAGGCGGCAGATTTGGTGACCGGCTCTTCGCGAACGCGTCGGGTGTGCCACATTCCTGGCTGCGGCGGTACATGATCTGCCCCGAGCATGCGACTCAGGAGGAAGTGAGGACACATTTAGTCGCGTACCTGTTGTTCTTGTTCGGATGGATCCTGTTTCCTACCACGCAGGAGACCGCGTGTGCCGAGCTACATCCATCTCGCACGATCTCGCGGGCGCTGGGCGACGAGGTTCCACAAGATGATTGGGGCTCTGCAGTGCTTTGCGCCACCTACCGAGGGTTGTGTGATGCTTGTCGGCAAGCAGACGGTGAGGAGCGATCCTCGCGGTGTGCTCGCCCTCCTACGATTATGGTCGTGGAGCACTTTCCGGTCGGCCGACCGTACTTCCGCGACCGTGCACCCTTACCAGTGACCACCGAGCTTTACGGGGGCGCCGCGAGGGACGACCCGTCGACGGCCTCGATGGGAACACGTTGGACACGTGCTACCCTAGGGTGGGCTAGGAGAGACCGAGGCGCGTATACCCGAGTTCCATAACCTTTTCGAGACTCTCCACGAGGACGAGGTCATCCGTGGCCATGGACAAAGACGGTTCCTTCACGACACGGCCCGTTCGGATTATCGTCCCAAAGCATTCGGGCGAGGCACTCTGGATGACGACACGCCACTTGGTCTTCGCACATGGTCGAGCGGACAACCCGCAGCTGGTCATGAGGCAATTCGCCTTTACCAGAGGTTCCACCGCCCGCGGACGACCTCTCACAAAGAAAGGCTCACCCAGATGTCATTATTTGGTGTTATTTTGAGGGCATTTTTGAGTAAGATTTTCCGACATGTAAATTCAATTGCGTGCGACGAGAGAGGCGGAGGAGCGACGATCGAGGCGAATCTGGCAGCCTCGACGGCGCCTGTGGATTGACAGGTTTCGACGGACGTGGTGCTGAGTTTCGCGGCTCGCCATCCGGACGTCGCGACGTACTTGCGGTGGTATGCGTTCGCGCACTAGGTGCGAGCTTATCGGGCGGCGCCGCGGCATCGATGGGCGCCATGCGAGACGACGTCGTACTAGCCGGGTCCGGACCGTCATCGGGCGCCCGCCTCGGCGAGACGGTAAAACATTCTTCGCATAATTCTCGTTCAAAGAACACTTTTCGCACTTACTATCGGTTTTCGTGCGGACTACCGCTTGGGCGTGTCCGCAACCACTCACCGGCTTATAGACCGTGGAAACAACAACACAATGGATCGTATCATAGGCGCGATGCGCACGATGCGCGAGGATGTAATTTCGCGATTAGATCCATAACTTGTGGTCGCCATAAATGACGTTCACGTACATCTTCGCGTGCGTGGCGGGTACCTTCCACCACCTCCGCCTCCGCACCTCGTCAAGACCGCCCGTCCGCGCCGCCCGTCGCACTCGGAGTCGTCGGAGCTACGATGCCGCCCCGACCGCCTCGAGCCACGGTATGTCATCATCAATCGGTTCTTATCATGAGTACCTTTCCATACACTCATTTCGGACGATTCGATATTACCCTTTGTTCTTGCGGCGATTGCGAGGCGGCACTCTGCGCAACCATCGTCATCACGGAGGGAGGCGCAGGATCGACTTCTTCGCACGGCGTTCAATCACACCTCCGGAGCGCGACCGGTGGTTGGCGACACGTCACGGAGGGTACACCGTGCGGCACTACGGCTCGACCGCCAGAGGGTCCTCGTCAACACAACACCTACTCGGTACACGTGAGCGTACTAACACCAATTTTCCGTCGTACAAAAGCAATGACTAACTCACCTCAGACGCTTCCGCAGACGAGCACCGATGGGTGGGCGACATGCTCGGGCCTCGGTAGGACCGCCACGATGAGATCACCCAGTTCGCCTCCCAGCAGGGCCCCTACTACGGCCTTGAGGCGTCGCCACTCCCTGACAGTTCACATTCCCGAGGATCATCTACGTCGTCCGACAGCGACACGACCATGCGCCTAACTAATTTCATGGGCGTGTAAAACTTGTTACATAATGCCATCATGCATCTCGCCTTTACGATTTATGTAATGTCCATGTGCGTTCGCCTTTCGATTTATGTACACAACATGTTATCTCAAAATATTTAGTACTAACAACAATCAGAACTCCGATTTAAACTTACTAAACCTTAAAGACATAACTCAATGCTGCCCCACGATACCTCCTCGGCCCTGCTACCTCGCGGACGCGAATTTTCTTCAACCAAATTACAATTTACCAACAGGCTATATATATGCATCATTTGGCTTCCATTCCACTCACTCTTCAGTTCCTCTTCTCCTTCCTTCCAGTCTTAAACGGGATGTCTACGGCCTCATCAAACTTTCGAGTGAACAGGCAATTAGAAGCACTAAGACAGCACTTGGATTGCCCTCGTTGCAGGGATCCGGTGAATGTGTTCACCTCCCATACGCCAACGAATCCATCCCGAGTGTTCATGAAGTGTTCGAATCTTACGGTAACTTATGTCTGATCATCCCCATTGAACTTCTTTCCAAACATAATATTTTTCACTTGTATTCCCAATTATTTTTATAGAACACAACATGTCGGTTCTGGCTGTGGGCTGATGAAGCTGTGCCAGAGGTTCGAGGCATTGCAATGCAAATTGCAGCCTTGCAAGAGGACACACGTCGTGTGGCTGCATTTCGTCAAGTGCCTCGACCATCGGATGAACCGACGGAAAATAAAGATAGTGTTCTTAAAGGACTGGATGAAAGGATGGGAAGGGTTGAGAAATCGCTACAGAAATTAGTTAACATGGCCACTTTGGTAATTTTTCTTCTATTATTTCTTGTTCTTGCTAAGTAGAAGTTCGCTTTAATAAGATTGTAATATCCACTTTATCTATGCATCCACGCACTACGTGATGTATGCCTTTGCGGCGTTGTGGTAGTATTTTGTATCATGTATCGTCTATCTAATTTCATTGTGAACACTTTGCGTGTGAATTAATCAAACAATAATTTCTAAATCGGTAGCGAAGTACCGCTATCTAATTTGCGAAACTTAGATTATCGCGGTCAGAGTACAGCTCCCAACAAGGCGGTAAGAACCACGCTTGTAGAAAATCAGCTAAGTCCCAAAAGAGTGCTCTTTGCAAAAAAAAATGTTCCGCAGGATTTTCGGAAGTTCTGCCGAGAGGTAGTTCCGCACTTATATCGTCGGAACTACCGATCATCCTAACAAAGCAGCAGATGGCTTTCAAAACAACTTCAATTGTAAGCCGCCTTTTCGGACCGAAATGACAAGACTCTGCGAGTAAGGCGTGACAACTCATCGCCTCGCCAAACTTTTCGGACGAAATGACGGCACTCTGAGAGTAAGGCGTGACAACTCAACGCCTCGCCGACTTTTCCGATCAAATGACAAGACTCTGCAGAGGAAGGCGTGACAACTCATCGCCTCGCCAAATTTTTGATCGAAATGACAAAGACTCTGCGAGGAAGACGTGACAACTCAGCGCCTCGCCACTTTTCGACCGAAATGACAAAGACTCTGCGAGTAAGACGTGACAACTCATCGCCTCGCCGACTTTTTCGGACCAAATAACGGACTCTGCGAGTAAGGCGTGACAACTCACCGCCTCGCCAACTTTTTCCGCCAAAATGACGGACTCTGCGAGAGAAGACATGACAACTCATCGCCTCGCCAAATTTTTCGGACCGAAATGACGGCACTCTGCGAGTAAGGCGTGACAACTCAATGCCTCGCCAACTTTTGGACCGAAATGACGGCACTGGAGAGTAAGGCGTGATAACTCACCGCCTCGCCCGACTTTTAGACCGAAATGACAAAGACTCTGCGAGCAAGACGTGACAACTCATCGCAACAACCAGACAACACTCGCCTCCGAGCTTTTCCTACCAAAATACAAAGACTTAAAAAGGGCCATGACTACTCTCTGCGAAAGATTAGACAACACTCGCCAACTACGTCATGCCAACCCTCCGGCTTATAAAAGGAGGTGCAAGTCATCTACGAGAAAACCACACAACCAAACCAAACACTACACGAGCTTGCTTCACCACGCTGGGATGGACAACCTCAAGAAGCAATGGGGCGAGATCCGTGATCTAGCAAGGGCTTCAACGGCCGAGCCGAACAAGCTAGGGTCAGCTGAGGCCCGGTCCGCAGAAGCGACTTGCCAGATGGCGCTCTCCGCAATGAAACCCCGCGTACCAAAGAACCCTTGTCGAACGTTCCAAGCGAGCCTTCGCGCAACACCCGCCAGAGGGGAGACGCCCCCATCTGTTGGTGCGAGGACACATGCAAGTTCTTCAAATCCAAGCACCACCTCGGCCCGGCATGCGTTCATCGGGATGTCCTAACTACTCCTCGACTATCCCGACCGCCGTTGGGATACGAGCGTATCGGCAATGGTAAGGAGTACTAACAAGAATATATCGCACCAATTCTATTTCGAGTATGCACTAACAATCTCTCCGTCTACCGCAGCCCCGAGCCGCTATGTGGCTTCCGCAAGTGGATCGACCTAGAGATCCACCCACACGACGATGGCGGACTTCGACTTGAGTGGAATGCGAAAGGGGCGCGAGATCCGGAGGAGGATCGTCGGATGAAGAGCACAACGAGCGTATCCGCCGGAGACTCGGGCCCATCTCGAGGCGTCGGCGCAGGAGCGCGAGGCACGCGAGAGGAGCGCGAAAAAGCGGAAATGGCGGCCGAGGCCGAGGCGGCAGCGAGGACTACAATGCCGAGCTCGCAAGAAAGGGCAAATGGCCCCGTCCCACGCAGATGGGTCGGGCTAGTCCGTAGTACTCCACCTCCTATTCGCCATGTTTTAACTATCCCTAAAGGCATGCGTACCTACATGGTTCGGAAGCTCGTGTCGCGAGTTACTGTAGTAGTAGCGTCCATGGTAAAGTAATTAGCCGAACCATCAGGCGATGTGACCAAATGTAACGTGCTTCACGCACGCGCCGCTGCAATGTAGTTCTGGTGATGTGCCTCCGCTGAGCCATCAAAGTATAGCCATTCACATCGGTCTCGATTCTGCTATGTTTTAGGGTTTCTCCGTAATCGCAACGTTCTAAGCCCTTTCAGTTAAATTAATTTCCGTACTCTGCTTTTAGTACTCTACTATCACGGAAGAAATGTGATGGAGAACCATACTGCACATTTCAAGTCACATGAATTCATGAAACCCTAATTTCAAAACGTCTCGTCCCTAATTTTGAGACCTAAAACCTCAATTTGTCGAGACAATTTGAGCATATAAAATTTTGTAAAATTTTACACAATCAAGTCCATGTGTAGGAGTATGGAAAAAAATTCATAATGTTTGGACCTCATTTGCTATATTATAAAATTCCTACAAACATTAAACTTTAAAGAATTTTATGAGAAAAAAAGAATACATAAAATTTCAAAAAATTACACAAGCATAAAAACTATGCCAGGAGGCTTCACAAAAATTTCATAATTGTTTGAGCTCATTTTGTATATTTTAAAAATCTTTCAACAAATATTATTAATAACTTTTTTTTAAAAAAAAATTCAAAAAATAAAAATCGCACGTGGTCGCTTACGTCGCGTTGGTCTTCTTGAGCAAAGACCAAAGTGCTTCCCGCCCCTGGTCCCCACTGTGGGCAAGATCTTGCCTCTCTGGGACGGCGAGCGGCTTGGTTCTTCTTAGGACCCGACAACAAAGACCTATTATGAGGTCATTTTAAAATTTTTAGATTTATGAGGCTATTTTTAAAATTTTTACTACGCAATGGGACTAATTGAGTCCACAATTCCAACCAACATAACACGCAACCCACCCACGCCCATCCAACATCCCGTTTCACGAGTCCCTCGAATCCATCACAAGACAAGAGTTCGATGCACGTTTACAAAACAAAACAAAACAAAACAACGATCCAGACTTCCAGATCCCAAATCCAGCTCACTTAACAAAAGCAAGCACCAAGCAAAGCCAAGGCCACCGAACAGTAACAACGAAACGCAAAACCAGGCAAGGCAAAGCCAAGCAAGGCATCCGCTCCCCCTCCCCTCTTGCCGGCAGCGGCGTCCCCAACCCACCCCACACACCCCAGAAATCCCCCACCCAAACCCATACACCCCCATGTCGTCCCGCCTCCCGCCGCCGGGCGGCGACCGCGCGGCCGACGCGGGGGACGCGGCCCTCGCGCGCGACATCGTCACGCTCCACAAGGCGCTCTCCCTCGACCCCTCCCGCCGCCGCCGCTCCCTCCCGCTCCCCTCTGCATCCCCCGCCGACCAGGCCCGCCAGAAGCCCAGGCTCAAGCCCTCCTCCTCGCGCAAGCTATTGCCCTCCGCATCATCCTCCTCGTCGGCCTCCACCTCCTCGTCTTCGTCGTCATTTTGGAAGAAGTCCTTGACGGCCATCTCCCACCTCGGCCGGCGCCGCCTCGACTGCGCGTTCACCCTGCACGTGCACTCGGTCGACGGCCTCCCCGCGGCGCTCGATGGCTCCCCGATCTCCGTCCACTTCCGCCGGATGTCAGTGTGCGCGTCCACCCGCCCCATCGCGGCGGCCCTCGGCGCCGCCGCGTTCGAGGAGGCGCTCACGCAGCGCTCGCCTGTCTACTTCTCCCGCGGAGCCAAGGCCGCGGTCAAGTACGAGCCCCGGGCCTTTACCGTCGCCATCGCTGCCTCGGTGCTCGAGCTCGGCAAACACGAGGTCGACCTCACCCGCCTACTACCGCTCTCCTTCGACGACCTCGAGGAGGGCGGCGACTCCGGATTCGGGAAGTGGAATACGAGCTTCCGGCTCTCAGGCCCCGCCCGCGGCGCGCGGCTCAATGTCACCTTCTCGTGCGCGCTCGTAGCCAGCGGTGGGGAGCAGCAGAAGGGAGGGGAGGTGGCAGGGCTGAGGCGAGGCTCGATGGCGCGGCAGGTGTCAGTGCAGGGCCCGACGCCGGTGCCAGCACGGAGCTGGGACGTGAGGGTGCTGCATGAGGTGTTGCCAAGCGCGAGGCCTGTAAAGGCGCTGCCTTTTGTTGGTGGTGATGCAGGTCTTGACACGAGGAAGGAGGAGGTGACAGCACTAGAATGTGAGGATGGGTCGCCGCAGTCGAAACATTGCACATCAGTGGAGGTGAAGAAGGGGGACTTGGCGCATCCAGAGGGCGATTGTGATGGTGCGGAGTTCAGTGTGGTTGAGCATGGAGTTGAGATCGCCCTCGAGGATCCAGAACAGCTCAAACCTGTGGAAACTGACAATGTGGCTGATCAAAAGGAGGATTTAGGGGCTGAAGTTGATGAAGAGGGAAATGCCAAGCCTGTGCTAGCAAGTGATGACCTTGCTAAAGAGGAGACTGTTGGTGTGAAGCCAGAAGAGGTGGTCAGTGATGTTGCTCTTGACAGCAGGGCGGATGTGGGAGACAAGGACTCAATGGTCAAAGTGGCTTTGCTGCCTACTGCAGTGTTGGAAGGAGAGGATCAGTTGCCAGCAGATACAGAACTGGAGGATCTGGAGTGTATATTCAACCACCTCTCAATTGTTGAGCCAGAGGAATTTGTCTCACCGATTATAGAAGATAAGCTTTCTAGGCGATTGAGCTGTGTGGGTGCAAAAGATAATTACAATTCCCCCGGTAGTAAGATTAGATCACGCAGCATGGATGCTTCATCTGATTTCATTGCTAGTGAGTTTTTGGATATGCTTGGGATAGAGGACAGCCCGTTTGGGCCAACCTCAGATAGTGATTCGGAGTCACCAAGAGAGCAGCTTTGGAAGCAGTTTGAAAAGGAAGCTCTAGCATCCGGGAATGGTATTCTTGGTTTGGACTTTGAAGATAGGGTGGAAGAACCTTGTTGTGAAGATGTTTCAGAGGATTTTGATCTCTCCACAATCATACGCGAAGCTGAACTTGAGCTTCAGAATGGAATTCTGCCCATACACACCAGATTCCGTGCTAAGTCTCTGGAAGACGAGGAAACTGAAGCCTTGATGCATCAATTTGGGTTAAACGAAAAGTCCTTCCAATCTTCTCCACCTGGAAGTAGAAGTGGGTTTGGTAGCCCCATTGACCTCCCATCTGTGCAGCCCCTTCAGCTACCACCTTTGGCCGATGGTTTGGGTCCATTTGTTCAGACAAAAGATGGAGGATTTCTACGGTCAATGCATCCAGCCCTTTTCAAAAATGCAAAAAACAATTGTAGCTTGGTCATGCAGGCTTCTTCCCCAATTGTACTACCAGCAGAAATGGGGTCGGGTATTATGGAGATATTGCACGGTCTGGCCTCAGTTGGAATTGAAAAGTTATCAATGCAAGCAAACAAACTTATGCCCTTAGAGGATGTCAATGGAAAAATGATGCAGCAGATTGCTTGGGAGGCTTCTCCAGCTCTACAGTCTGCTGAAAGGTTAGAAATCTTTCTTGTCATTCTTGTTTATGCTTTTCCCTATTTCATATTATGCCTTGATTAAAGCTTTTCTCTTTTACCAATGCAGATATGACCTATTGGACAATCATGGTATGGATGCTTTGGCAGGAGGGATTGGCAATGTTGCCTTTGGTAAGAAGAAGAAAGGGAGAGGTGCTGATCTGTCATCATCATTGGGTGGGGAAAATGCTTCAGAATATGTTTCACTTGAGGATCTTGCACCACTGGCTATGGAAAAGATTGAAGCCCTTTCTATTGAGGGTCTGAGGATACAATCTGGCATGTCAGAAGAAGAGGCACACTCCAATATCAGTGCCCATCCTATTGGGGAATTTTCATCTTTGCAAGGAAAGTGTGCAGATAATACCTTGTCCCTTGGTTTAGATGGAACTGCAGGTTTGCAGCTTCTGGATGTTAAACAAAGTGGAGGCGATGTTGATGGATTAATGGGCTTGTCAATCACTCTAGATGAGTGGATGAGGCTTGATTCTGGAGTAGTGGATGAAGAGGACCAGTTCAGTGACCGGACATCAAAGATACTTGCTGCCCACCATGCTAAATCAATGAAATTAGTTGCTGAAAACCGGAATGCAGATAAAAAGAGCAGGAGATCTGGTAGAAAATGGGGTTTGTTAGGGAACAACTTTACTGTTGCTCTCATGATTCAACTGCGTGACCCACTACGTAACTATGAGCCAGTTGGCACACCGATGCTTGCTTTAATTCAAGTGGAAAGGGTTTTTGTACCCTCAAAGCCCAAGATATACACTACTGTTTCAGAGAAAAGTAACAGTGAGCAAGATGACGAGGAGCCCAAGACTGAAGAGGTTCTAGATAAAGCATTGGTCAAGGAAGAAAAGGTCGAGGAAGAAGATTCCGTTCCTCAGTTTAAAGTTACAGAAGTGCATGTGGCTGGATTCAAGAGCGAGCCTGAGAAGACAAAACCATGGGGTAATCAAACACAGGAGCACTCTGGCTCAAGGTGGCTGCTTGCAGCTGGCATGGGTAAGGGCAATAAGCACCCTCTAATGAAATCCAAAGCTATCGCAAAGCCAACCAAAGAGGCAGCTGGTCAGCCAGGAGACACCCTTTGGAGCATTTCTTCGCGTGTTCATGGAGCAGGGACAAGATGGGGCGAGTTAACAGGACCTAAGCGGAACCCAAATATCCTCCTTCAAAAGGAAAAGAGATTTCGGTGATGGCTTATCAATTCTCAGTAGTTAGTACTTGGAATGCCTTCTCTGTCAGGAAGGGGCTTATTTGTCTGCAACCTGACCTTGCCGGAAATGTTCCTAGTGGACTGTTAAATCATTGTAAATTTAGTTCTTTTTCTTGATACATATCGAACCATCTAGGATCAGCCCTTTTTATATGCTTCGAATGGGTTGTGCTCCTTTTGAACTCTCTTGTACTTAATTGTACTGAAAAAACTGGTGTTTCTCTTGTTACAATTAAAAAGGCGGCTTCTGCCTGTGAAGGTGCAATACTGTCCAGTCTCATTCAGTTTGTCATCATCGGTATTTTACTCATTTGTCCACAATTTGTTGCACCGATCTTCTATCCATTTTTGTTTTATCTAGCTGTTATCTGTCATCATAGTGATTGTTTGTCTTGGCAGTTCTCTGTTCAGATTATAATCGTGCGCTTCACTTGTCACCCCTCCAGAGGATTTTTTGTGTTCTGCCCTTATCCCACCCCCCGAAATCTTCCGAGCGCCCCCCCTCCCACCCCTCCACCCCAACCCAAGCCCGTTGCTCCCATTGCTGCCATGAAGAGTGCAGCTCCTCCCAAATCTGTGACCTAGGGTTAGGGTTTCGGGCCCTCCGTGCGCACCGCCTCCTTGTCACATCGCCATCCACGACAGTCCTGGCGCTGAAGGAGCAACACAGGCGCCAAGGAAGAAGATGACGAAGGCTTCAGGACCACGGGACAGGCTCGCAGGAGAATAACAGTGGGGTCGTAGGCGTGAGCGTGTGTGTGTGTTTGGTGCATGGACCGAAGGGTCCACTCGTTAGTGTAAGTTAAGTTGGGGCTTAAATTAACGCTACTATGTATCGACAAAAAACAGACTGAAGAAACGGCATTCTTCTTTCTCCATTCTGTTCTTCTCTTTCTCATCCCAGTTCTTCTTGTGATCCTCTTTCGAACCGCAATTTCTGATATAAAAAAATGGGTTATATTGATCATTAGTAGTCTGTAGCCCAACTGGGACACCACACTCCTCCATTTATGTGGGGTGTTGCTCTGGCACGTGTTGGACGGTATGGGTGTTGGGCGGCGCCGGCGAGGGAAAGGACAACATGCCGCAGCGACTACAACACATGAGAGATACTTCGATACGAAGCGGATGGGCAGCGCGTTGGCCTCAACCTCCCATCATATGTATGCGTCTCGTCGTGTGGATCTATCCAAAAACATGACTTATTCTTGGGCCAAACTTCCAAAAAGTTCTTGTGTAAACGATTGCTTTGGAGGGACATGTTGTTTGGTGCGGTGAATGACCTAGAAATAAATTTTAGGTTGGGCGAGATAACTATAAGGTTTCTGTTTACACCGGTATTTGCACCCGCACGATACAATTCTAAAATAGCTACTCAAATATAGCAAATCAAACAGTCAGCCAGTCACAAATCTCAATTCATTCTTTTTTCAACTAATTTCCTCAAACACCAGTAGCTGCGCGCTGCTTTAGGTCTACCTTCCACCCTAACCGGCAGCCGCTAGGGCTAGTTGGATGCCTCGACTAAACTGCTAAAGCTTCCCTCCTGTAGAGTGCAGGAGTGAGTTCTAACCATGTGATTAGTACATATTAGGTTGGGCCATACTTAGAACCTCATCATACGGACCAATACTCTCTCTCTTCCTTCGACACAGCTCTAGCTGCTCATCTTGCTTATTCTTTCACTCATCGATGCCGAGCAGAGCCCGTTCATGGTAGATGCTAGGTGGGTGGGTTGGGAATCCTACCAACAGTATACCTCGGGTGGTCGTCCAGGCTCACCCAATTGTTTGGTCCGCCCGTGGTTTGGTTAGTATTCTTTGGTGGATGATTTGAGTTTCACTTTTTTTTTCCCCTGAGAACTCAATTTGAGTTTAACTTGATCCTGCCCCTTGATTCCTTTTTTGCGGCGTTAAAGTATGTTTGTTCTTGTGAGATTGGAGTGTTTGTTCTTTAGATGTGTGGCTTTCAATTCTGCCATGCATGGAAGCAGTAGCCCACCACGGCGACCTCAAGAGATTTGGGGGGATTCGCGGCGGGGAAAGCGTAAGGGCGCTGATTTGGGTGAAGTCTTCCGTGCGGCTGCACGTCGAGCCGATTGAGTCAAAGTCAGGAGAGGGAGGAGGGCGTCATGTCGGGAGGCTTCCGGAAATTGTCGCTTGCCCGGGTGAGGTGAAAACGCAATAAAAAATAAAAATAAAAATAAATGATTAGTGGATGAGGATGGCTCCCGCTTCGATGTCGACCGCTCGGATCAGATTGGATGGCTTTGGTTGGGTTTGTGTATATGTTCATCAAACAGGTATTGTATATGTTGCCGCTAAATAGATGTACTGTCTTTAGCAATGCACAAATCACCTCTCTTTTATATTTTTTTCTCGGAAAATCGCCTCTCTTTTACGTATGGCAGCGCTGCAGCATGCGGCATTTTGAGCAGCTTATTAGTGCAGCAGCAGCGCAGTAAACACTGGGATAAGGGTATAGTCTATGACGCCCTGTAGTGTTGGATGTAATTATTGGATGAGGGCTCCCATGATCTCAAAACAAAAGCTTGGTTAGCTGTGTTTTTGTGATGGACATCGCTTTTTTAATGGAAACAGCACACAACAAATGATTAGAGAACGAAAACCAAATCATATTCAGCGCCCGGGGCGGATCCATGGAATCTCTTCCCGTGGACGCCTGATCATTGGCCATGAAAACTAATGGAGCTTAACATAACGATGATGGGCCCCTCTTCCAAACGTGGGTGTAGTATGACATAATGCGGGTCTTCACACCTCTAATCTCTTCTTAATTTACTCCGCATGCCTCACTGGATGTGACATCCCAAGTTTTGCTGTTTTCCTAAAACAAATTTCAAATTAGTTAATTCAAATATTTGGATTTTTTGGGAGTTCTTACGGTTATTAAAATCTAAATTCAAAATCCAATTCAAATTCAAATCCCTGTCCAAAATCAATTCAAACATCAGCCCAAATTCGGAATTCTAATTCTAATTCTAATTCTAATTTGAATTTCTCCCTCCCTATCTCTATGGGCCAAGCCCATTTTCCCCTAGCCTAACCCAGCCGCCCACCTTCCTATCTCTCTATTTTGCTCTGCTTCTGCCTCGCCGTGCCTAGGTCGCGCCTACGTCGCCCACACCCACGCCCACATGTATGCGCCGCCCTCGTCATGTCGCTTGGTTGGAAACCATCGCCGTCAATCCCATCATCATCACACGTCTTCAATGCCGGTCGTTTCCTTCCCATTTAATGCTAAATCAACCTTCCATACCCGAGTTGAAACCGTCAGACGATCTGTTGTGGTGCGCGCGATTCCCAGTGTCCTCTCGAGTCTATAAATGGGAGCATTGTGACCACACTCCACCCCTTCACACTCCACCCAAACCCCACCGCCTCTCGTGCCCCGTCAACACCGCCCAAGGTCTTCTTCTCGAGCGCTCGTGTAAGTTCAAGCTCTATTAATTTAGTTTTGGTGATTAATGATAAATATATATATGAGACTAACACTTCTATTGTTATACCTATTGGCTAGTCTTAGTTGGATGAAAATGTGAAAATCATATAGGTATGCATATGACATCATATTCTTATATCTTGTTGCATTCATTGGATCCAAAATATAGGTTGAACTATACTAAAAGTTTAACTTGAATATATGCATATATTTTTATGACACATTCATGTATGCACACACTAAAGGGGAGTTCACTATATGTTTTGTAGCTTCATAAGTATTGATCCCTATTTTTCCATCTACTTATATTAAGTATCTTTACTTTGAAACATATCCCTTTGAGTATATATAACTTATGTAGTTCATATATACCCACATTGCTCTATATTCAATTATTTGCAATTGAGGTGGTTGTCATCAATTACTAAAGAGGAAAGGATTGAAATATCTTGACCACCATTATGAGTTAATGATATGTTTTGGTAATAAATGAAAATCACATTGTGAGACTAGTATTTTCCATGAGTTGGGTAAATAAGTTATGTTTCATGATGATGGGGACTTTGGATGACATTATGAGTTGAATGTTGTCAAGTCAAGAGCAAGGTAGTTAGAATCGTGATCCTACTCTCAGAGTCTTACAATTCTACGAACCCACGACAGCCTGTTGATCCAAATCGTGCCATGAATCGGAATAAGCTAGAATCGTGCTAGAGTCGCGATCCAAAGAGTAGAATTGTGGTAGAGTCATTTAGGCAAAAAAATTGTAATTTTTTTTTCAATTTTTAGAGGCCAGGGTTTGCTGAAATTTTGTTTTAGAGAAAAATTATATTTATATTAATTTCTGAGAATAAAACTATAAATAACAAGGAGCATGCAAAATATTATATCAGTGTGGTAATGATAGTACAAATATCTACAATCTTGAGCTTGATAATGATAAGCTATTTTTATTCCCGGAGTTTGTCTAACTGCTTTTAAGGAACATGTAAGTGTTGAAATTAGATATTGATTTACAAAAGTTGTGAACATTTCTCTTGTAATTGTAGTAAATTAGTCATGGTCATTGGCTGTTCTCCTGTAGTTCAAAACTATATCACCCATCATGCTAGTACTATTATGCTTTTCTGTTGTACGATAAAAAGTGTATTGTCCCTTTTTCGGTTATAAGTAAGTGGTAAACCATATAAGAATCATACAAACTTATAGTATAGATGTTAAATATGTGTATTTTTATAATTCCGTAGAATCGCCGATTCTACGATTCGATCCTACCGGAGGCAAATCGATCCAGCTTAGGATCTCGACTCTAACTACCTTGGTCAAAAGAAGACCCATCATGCGTTGATGGAGGTCAAGAAGAGGATTCATCATGTGTTGATGCATATCAAGATCTCGAAGAGGAGATGATCATGAGTTGATCATCAAGTCAAGAAAAGACCCATCATGTGTTGATGGAGGTCAAGTGAAAGATGCATCATGGGTTGATGCATATCAAGATAATGATCTGGACTTAAAGTGAAGATGTACATCACGAAGCTTCAAAAGGATGCTCAAGGCAAAGATATAACTAGCTAGGAGTAAGGATATGTTCCTAGTCTTTTATCGGTGTTGGTGTTTGGTTGGAAGACCGGATTGCGAGTATAGGTTATCGTACTATTAAGAGGGGTCTTGACTAGTAGCTTGAGTTAGTTATATGCTGATAACTCATTGTGCTTACTCTATCTCTCGTTAGCATATTGCCGATATTTGCGAATGTGTTTTACAAATAGTTGAGGCTCATGCATAATCCTTGTAGCACGTGACTTTAGGTTGTGAATGTGTTTTGCAAATGGTCTAAGTTCATGAACAATATTCTTTGTGGTATGATTCTAAAAGTTGACAAATGTGTTTTGCAACTTGTTGAGAATCTCGCTTTCAATCATTGTTTGCATCTTGCATCAATTGGCAAATATGTTTTGCGAATTGAATTGAAGCGAAGTACAATCTGTCTTTCAACTTTCTGTTGTGTGACGGTCTGACCGGTGGGCAACTGGTCTGACCGGCATGAGTTGATCAGTCTAATTGGTCCCATGGTCAGCGGTATAATCGCAAATTTAAGTACGATAGTGTTTTCTCTGGTTGTTTGTTTCCTCTGTTGAGTGGTCTGACCGCCCCTCTGGCGGTCTGACCAATTGGGTTCGGTCTGACGAGCCCTTGTGAGGGTGGTCAGCCCGGCTTTGTGTACAAAAGTGAGTTTTATAGCCGTTGGAGCTAGAGTGGTCTGACTGGCCATTGGTTGGCGGTCAGACCAGTTTTCCCTGGTTTTTTTTAAGATTCTCCTCTTCTTTATGTGGGTATGAATACCCCTTGTGGCTGGTTGAGGAGAAGGCTGCTGGTGCCATTTTCATTCCTTTGAGCAGAGAACAAGCACTCTCCTCTCTTTTGTGCATATATTACACTTAGTGAGCTTAGAGAGTAAAATCATAGTGCATGTGTTGCATTAGGTAGTGGATTGTGTATCCATTGAGCTTAGACACTTGATTAGTTCAAGTGAACGTTTTTGACTTGTTACTCTTGGTGTTTGCCGACACCTAGACGGCGTGGAGGCGTTGTGGTCCGGTGATCTTCTCAAGAAGCTTGTGAGAAAGCCCGGCGTTTGTGAGTGGCTTGATGCTCGCCTTCTCTGGAGTGGAGGAAGAGCAACCCCGAGTGGATTGAGGTGTTGGCTTAATTCGTGGAGCCGATCCAATTGCTTGGACTTACCTCAATGTGGATTAAGGAGACCGAAGTCTCCAAACACCACGGTAAAAATATCATTGTGTCATTGTGGTTTGTTCTTTTGTGTTATACTTTGTACAATTTACATTCCGATAATTAAATTGCTTACATATGTCTTTGTATATTTGCTATTATTGTCAATAGTCTTAGCTTGTTGGAACACATAGTAAAAATTAGTTGTCTTAGGTTTTAATTGAGCAAATCCGAAATCGAGACGGGGCTCGTCTCTAACAACCACGACATCACACACATCCACATTGCTCTTTTGAAGGTAGTTTGCTTTTCCCTGAATCATGAGCTGTCATTTTTTTGTTTTAGGTTCGTGTGTACTGTGGAGTATTTTAGGCAGGTTGCTTGTGAGAACCCTAAAAATTAGAGTAATCTAAATGCCAATAAATAGACATAAGAAGCATTAATAAGTCGTCGATTACATACTAATATTGAACTCATCAAAAAACAATGTATTACATCATTTTCATTATAAAGAGTTTACAACAAAGTTTATAAATCAATAATACAACCACGATACAAGCTCAGAGTCAATTACAATTGTTCATTACAAGTGGAAGTGAAATATTAATACAATATCTTAGATTAACTACAAGAATTCATCACATCGGAGCAAAATAGAAATCACAACATTTATATAAAACTACAAATTACATCCTTGCATGCTTGGTAGCCAAGCCCTCGCTTCCTCTCACAATGCTTTACCAATAGATCGAACCTCAACCGCCGATCCACGAACCTCGCAACCACTCCACTACATTGACAAAGAAAAGCCAAAAGAATGCTAGCGAACCAAAAAACCCAAGAAAACGGGAGTGAGAAGAAAGAAGGAATGTTTGTCGATAACATGAAGCTCATCGAGGTTCCCAGATCGTCTGGGCCACGGTGTCCTCTAACTTCAGTGGCTTTCATCACTCAACATTTACCAAAACCCAACACCACTTTTATCCCGACTTACCTTAACTGCAGAAAATCCAATGAATAGTGAGCTACGTACCATTGGTCCATAAGTTTTACCCAAAGAAACAACCTCACTGTGAGTGTATAAGATAGGATGAGGGTATTTCACCGAGGAGCAAGAGGGAAGATAGAGGGAGCCACAACCCAAGACCCAAAATAAAAACCCACCATTTCAACCATTTGACTTCCCTGTATTCACATTGAACCATTCTCAACTGAGAAGAAGAACCAGCAGCCCCACTGCCAACCCAAGGCAAAGCAAGCAAGCCAAGACAAGCCACGCCGCACCTTGTTCCCCTCTAAAGAAACCCAACCAAGAACCACCAAGAACTAGCCCTCCGCCAACCATCGCAAGTAAGCCAAAGCCAGGGAGGGGAGAAGCAGGAGGCAAGGAGCTAGGAGGTAAGAAGCTAGAAGGAAGAGAAAGTGACCAGTGAATGAACACAGCACCAATGCCCAACCATGGCACCCAGTGGATGACCACAAAAAAATTCCCCGACAAACCGACCATCAGGTAAGCCCGACCATTATTAACCAGTCCCTCTTAGCATAAGAAAACACACAACACTCGCACTACACACCGCCACAACCGGCAAGGCAAGGTGACTAAAGAAAAGGGCACACCGCTACGGTCAAAGATGACACCACACCGCCAATGAAAAACTAGCCAAGGCAGCCATGCGCACTCGGAAGCAGGGGTAAGCTGAAGGGATACGGGTAGGCTACACTAACTGATAATTCAAAAATTCTTCCACGTGAACCAGGATGCCATCCAAGTAAGAAATGACAGATCGTTACCACCAGACGCGCAGTGCAGCGAAAAAAGAGTTGGAGCAGCCTTGTCCAACGAAGAGTGCGTTGATGAAGTGGACTTAGTTGATCATCTAGCGTCCTCGCAAGTCGATAGTCCTTGTAGTCGATCGTACAACATCCTCTCAAGTCGATCGTTCTGGTAGTCGATCGTCCTCGGTGGCGATCGTCTCCTCCCGCAACCAATCGAGTTCCTTGCCAAGGTCGTAGATCGTCCTCAAGCGCACAACAACCGCAGTAGAGCATCTACGATATCCACATGTCCGGAGCAGGAACGTCGTACACTGGTGTGCTAGCACCAAGTCGCACGGGGAATGCTATCTCAAGAAGATGGTGGCTAGGGTTTGGAGCAAATCACATCAACTCTTGTCGTGATTCCTATCGTCCCCTTCCCCAATAGCCTCAAATATTTCCTTATATAGTGCCCATGACAGATCCTATCCGAACACGTTTGAGGAATCGTATCTCTACTGGTTTGTTCCAACCCGTTAAGTATGTGACCCTGTAGGTTCATGCGTAGTTCGGTTGTGACTCGGAAACCTTTTCTGACCATAAGTCGTTAGTGGTACCTAGCAGAACATAACGATTCCTGAATACACACAAATTATATCCAACGAACCTTAATGCAATATGATCTATGACTAGGTCCTTATCACTAATGTCCAGCTCGTATTTCTATATGACCAGCTCATATTTGATTTCAATCACTTAGTGACCATGTTCGACCAGCCTACGACCAGCTCGTATCTCCATACGACTAGTCTGTATCTGATCGAACTGAAAGACCTGCTCATGTATTCTTCCTTTACCTCACGATATCTGGTTGAAATCCAGGTGAAATGTTGTGTCATCCATTGACTGTTCAATACTTTCTCGATCGAGTGTTGGATAACTTCATGTGGTCGAACTCTTCGACCACCAGTGGAATAGCCATGCACTTTATTTATCCGACCACATCGAGGGGCCCAGAGTTATCTCCCCTGTTATGTTAGGGGGGCAAATCCCATATCCGATCAGTCATATTCCTCCGCATATTTCATAGTATACTCGAAAGCTACCTTTATTACTACCTAGTTACGAGTAATATTTGGTAACTCTTAAGTGCACTATTACACATATAGAAAACTATGCTGATCTCAGGTCTAAAGATTATACATCATCATTGCTTAAGACCAACTGACGACACATGAAATCATAACAATCTTAGCGGTGTCTCAAGGTGGGTCAATCCAACGCCATGTTCTCTAACATATGTTCACATTATTGATTAGATATCCCTATATCCATGACCAGTGAAACATGGTCATCAATCAATACATGCACTGGTCGATAGAGTCAATAGTGTTCTAACCAATGACATTCGACCAGGGATGCATTTAGAATGGCATCATCATAAGTTAAAAGAGCTTCACCAACAAGTTTCATACTCGTTAATCTTTATAACTGATGATTCATTCAAGGAACATAATAACACTTATTCAATAACTCATAAACATAGACGTGATATAATCATCTCTATAATTACCTCTAGGGCATATCACCAACATGAGCTCCCTCGCGCATCAACCCCACCCCAAGTCCCGTCACAACTACCCTATTAGAGCTAACCCCAAGCATCGTGGTAAAGGAATAGAACAGGAAGATAAACTAAAATCGACACAACATAAAAAGGGAAAAAGGGAAGATCATTTGAGTTGGGATCAGAAACTCACCATGCCCACAACAAACATGTCCACATCAGAAAACCATAGAATGCTCACCATGGTACCCCAATGCCGAGAGCTACCATAAGCTCACCATGCCTACAACAAACATGTCCTCATCAGAAAACAACAGAATGCTCACCGTGGACCCCCAATGCCCAGAGCCATCACAAGCTCACCATGCCCACAACCAACATGTCCACCTCAGAATCCACCAGAGCCCACCCTGCCCCAAATACCACCACCAAACCCTCACTCCCAAACCATCACCGAAGACCCACTGAAGCCGAAGCTCACCATGCCCACATTAATCAAGCCATCACTGAAGCCCACATGCGCCCACCCAAAATCCCCCAACCTCCCCAACAATATCCCCAAATCGACTGCAAAATCAAATGGGGAACGAATGGATAACAGGGAAATCATAATTAAGCGTAAGTAGTAAAAAGGGAAACCGCTGGAGTTGAGTAGCCGAGTGGCAACCGAAGCTGCCGGTGAGAGGGACTACTAGGAGGCCTAGAGGACAACCGGGATGGCGACCTTGACCTTGAGGACGACTGTGAGAGCCCAACAAGAGGCACCAGGAGCAGGCGGCGCAGGTACAGACGAAGACCAGCAGGGGGAGCAGCCGGGGGTTCGCAAAGCACTGGACGACGCCGGATCGAAGCGGCAGGTGAGGAGAACCAGGGAAGAAGAGGGGAGGGGAAATAACTGCGAGAGAGAGGGTTGGGTGCGTGTGTGGAGTGTTGTGTGCGGGTAAAGTGTGTGGTGTAGTGGGTGGTGTTTTGTTTGGTGTTGTGTGTGTTGTTGTGTTGGGTGTGTTGTGTGTGCGTGTGCAGAGTGTGAGTGTGAGTGTGTTTGTAGTTTGTAGTTTTTGTTAAGGGGTGTGTTTAGTGTTAGTGTGTGTATTTAGCGCTAGGGCTGTGTACGTGTAGTGTTTAGTGTTTTGCGTTGTGTGAGTCAATGCAGTGCAAGTGCATGTAGCCTTTAGTGCGGTAAATTGCAAGAGCGAGCAACCAGCAATTGTAGAGTGAACAAGCCAGAGAACAACCGTCGTTGGGAGTATTAACGTAATCGGGATCCAAAAAGTTTATTAAATTAAAATCTGCTGAAAAAGAAGATCAACCGATTAATGTACGCATAGTAGCACGAAAAGTAACTAAATATTTTTTTATTCGTGTCTACCGTATAATTGCAGAAGACGAACCAGCTCATGCAGGAAATAGCTGATCCAGAATCCATTGAAGCCGATCTTTACTACGAATACGAAGGCAAGCCTATTTTTTTTATCATCAACCTAGTTATATTAAATATAAAAGTTACTTCTGTATCATCATTATATATATGCATTAAAATTATCTCCCAAAATCAAATCGGATAAAAGAGACAAGAGAAGAAGAAAGAAGAGAAAAAAAAAAGAAAATAGCAGTACAGCTGAGAGGAGCAGTTGTGCTGCAAGAGAAATATTAAGGCTGGTAAAGGGGATCCTTGGCAGGAAAGAGAAGAGGTGAGACCCTTTACATATGGATAATATATAAGGACTAACAAAACTCCCACTCGGATAAGAGATCGTATTTAAGTGCCAACTATTTGCTCGTTTAGGCACGCAGAAAATGCTACCTTTTTACATTACTATACTCTCCACATCGGGTAAGTAATATTGCATGAGTTATGGAGAAACCCAGGACCAGTAGGAATAGTCCAAAAGTGAGGGATCCAAGGCGCTATAGTAGCGCAAGGTGAAGTGTTGGGTGCGGGAATGACTGGCCCAACCAACATTATGGAACTCAGTGGAGGATCAAGTGAGCGCCAGAGGACACCGGAGTAAAATAATGGGTGCAGACTTAATAACGAACTTGGAAAACGCTCCTCATCAACTTGATACCGCATCAAAGGAAATGTGGGAGACATAGCGTAAAGAGCTATCATAGTAGCTATGGGTAAAGTGGTACAAAGCCTGCGCGGTGCTATATATAAAATTATGAATTCGTGTTTGTCTCCTGGATTGAAGTCTACGGTGAACGCCAAGGGTTTATCTTCTTGCCGAGTGATAAGTAGTCTTTTCAGAATTAAACTGTCACTTAAATCTTGGTAAATTATTTTTCAGAAAAAGAGATGAGCTAGAAAATATGATAATCAACAGAGTTGAGTCATACAGTGCATTCTTGCTAATAAATGCTTATTCAGTACATTAGTACTCATTCTTACTGTTATCTTCCTTTGTTAGATCCTAGTCCAACCGAGTATTACTCGAAAAGGATGAAGGATACACATGTGCCGAGGAGGCCGCAAGAGGCAAGGGCGCTTACTACAAGGACCACGGTGAGGTGTACACCTTTTTTGGCGGGTGGGATGAGTAGACGACTGGTGGAGCAGGACATGCAAGTGAGGGGATCTACCCCTTTTGCAGTTGTAATAATATTTGTATTTAAGATCATAGCCTTGTGTGATTACCTGTTGTAATAAAGTACAATTTATATCTTATTGTTCTGCCGTGCTAACTTTGATAAGGCTTATTATTCGTTGGAGTGGTATTCTACCAGGTAAACGAATAATAATATGTATGATTAAGTGTGATTACCCTTCTTGGTAATGACACGGGGCACCGCAGTTGGTTTCAAATAGAAACTGTTGCAGAACTTAAGTATGCTTTTCTTGCTTGTTATATGACACTAAGTACCTTACTAATTCTTGTCTCCATGTTAATTTTTATTCCAATTCCGTCTCAAAATTATTATGTTAAAAGTTTATCTTCTTTAAAGGGACACCGTTACTAACATAGAATCATCCCTTTTACAGGATGACTAGATTCACCATTCCGTCAGAGAGACACGTGCTGCTTCTAGAGAGATTACTGCAGCACTTGGGGCGTCTTTCCCCCGAGTACTTTCAGGAGGTCCGAGCTAGCTTACTCGTGTACATCGTCGCCATCATTCCTCGCGGTTGTTGATTTCCTACCTTCTCTGCAGGCACCTTTTCGAATGTACTGCTAACTAGTAAAAGAGTGAAATGTAGCTGGAAACAGTAGTACGAATCCACGAGCGGTCAGATTTGAAGGAACATTGTAACCTACTCCGGCCGCTTGATCCCCAGCGAGCTGTGCATTTTACCGTAAGTTCGTAACTATCGCCGCATCATCAAACCAGTACACATCTCTGTCAGTTTTATACTCCAATCAAAGTCGAACGACCGTGCGTGCGCGCGTGTGCACGTTCTGGTGGTAACACATGTTGCTGCGACGAAGCCTGCTTTTGTTGAAACCTGCGAAATGTGCTGATCATGCATGGGAGTTCTGGACTAAATTAGCCTCATTGCGCAATAGAAATTCCAAAAATAGCCTTATAAGTTCAAAAATTCCAAAAATAGCCTCCTCAGAGTGTGGTCTTTGCCGTCGACGGCGGCAACCTAGTTGTTGCTGTCGACTGGCGGCACCTTAATGTTCTGTCTTCGACTAAGCAAAGACTAAGGTGTCGTTGCTCCCGTGGGCAGACCTTGGTGTTGCTTCTGGTGCTGCCCGGCGACACCAGCCTGACGTGAAGCGACACCAGGTGTCTTGCCACGTGCAAGATTTTTATTTTTTTGAAATTTTTTTAAAAAGTTATTAATAATATATGTTAGACGATTTTAAAATATACAAAATAAGCTCAAACAATTATGAAATTTTTGTGGAGCCTCCCGCATAGTATTTATGCTTGTGTAATTTTTTGAAATTTTATGTATTCTTTTTTCCTCAAAATTCTTTAAAGTTTAATGTTTGTAGGAATTTTATAATATAGCAAATGAGGTCCAAACATTCTGATTTTTTTTCATACTCCCTACAGTGGACTTGATTGTGTAAATTTTACAAAATTTTATATGCTCTGAAATTGTCTCGACAAATTGTGGTTTAGGTCTCAAAAATTAGGACGAGACGTTTGAAATTAGGGTTTCATGAATTCATGTGGCTTGAAATGTGGGAAGTATGGTTCTCCATCACATTTCTTCCGTGAAAGTAGAGTACGAAAAACAGAGTACGAAAAATAATTTAACGAAAGGGCTTAGAACGCTGCGATTACGGAGAAACCCTAAAACATAGCGAGAATCGAGACCGATGTGAATGGCTATACTTTGATGGCTCAATGGAGGCACGTAACTGTAACTACATTGCAGCCCGTGCGGACGTAAGCACGCTACATGTGGTCACATGGCATGATGGTTCGCTAATTACTTTACCATGGACGCTACTACTACGGTAATCTTCGCGACACGAGCTTCCGGACCATGTAAGCACGCATGCCTTTAGGGATAGCTAAAACATGGCGAATAGGAGGGGTCTACTACGGACTAGCCCGACCCATCTGCGTGGACCGGGCCATTTGCCCTTTCTTGCGAGCTCGGCATTGTAGTCCTCGCCAGCGCTCGGCCTCGGCCGCCATTTCCGCTTTTCTCGCGCTCCTCTCGCGTGCCTCGCGCCTCTGCGCCGCACGCCGAGATGGGCCCGAGTCTCCCGACGGATACGCTCGTTGTTCTTCATCCGACGATCCTCCTCCGGATCTCGCGTCCCTTTCTCGCATTCCACTCGGTCGAAGTCGCCATCGTCGTGTGGGTGGATCTCTAGGTCGATCCACTTGCGGAAGCCACATAGCGGCCCGGACCGCGGGTAGACGGAGAGATTGTTAGTGCATACTCAAAAGAGAATTGGTACGATATATTATCGTTAGTACTCCTTACCGCCGCCGATAGTTGCTCGTATCCCAACGGGCGGTCGGGATAGTCGAGGAGTAGTTAGGACATCCCCAAAGAACGCATGCCGAGGCCGAGCCGGTGCTTGGATTTGAAGAACTTGCATGTGTCCTCGCACCAACAGATGGGCGGCGCTCCCCTCTGGCGGTGTTGCGCGAAGGCTCGCTTGGAACGCTCGACGGGGGTTGCTTTACGCTGGGTTTCATTGCGAGAGTCGCCATCCCGCAAGTCTCTTCTTGGGACCGGCCTCAGCAGACCCTAGCTTGTTCGCCTGCGCCGTTGAAGCCCTTGCTAGATCACGGATCTCGCCCCATTGCTTCTTGAGGTTGTCCATCCCGCTGGTGAAGCAAGCTCGTGTAGTGTTTGGTTTGGTTGTGTGGTTTTCTCGTAGATGACTTGCACCACCTTTATAAGCGGAGGGTTGGCATGACGGGTTGGCGAGTGTTGTCTAATCTTTCCGCAGAGTAGTCATGGCCCCTTTTTAAGTGCTTTATTTTTGTAGGAATAGCTCTGGAGGCGAGTGTTGTCTGGTTGTTGCGGAGTTGTCACGCCTTGCTCGCAGAGGCCGCTATTTCGGTCCGAAAAGTCGGCGAGGCGGTGAGTTGTCACGCCTATGACCGCAGAGTCTTTGCTATTTCGGTCTCGAAAAGTCGGCGGCGCTGAGTTGTCACGCCTTACTCGCAGAGGCCGCTATTTCACCAAAAGTCGGGCAGGCAGAGTGCCGCTATTTCGGTCTCAAAAGTCGGGCGAGGCGTTGAGTTGTCACGCCTATGATCGCAGAGGCCGCTATTTCGGCCTCAAAAGTCGGGCGGCGCTGAGTTGTCACGCCTTACTCGCAGAGTGCCGCTATTTCATCAAAAGTCAAGCAGGCAGAGGCCGCTATTTCGGTCTCAAAAGTCAAGCGACGCAGTTGAGTTGTCACGCCTTGCTCTGCAGAGGCCGCCATTTCGGTCCAAAAAGTCGTAAATTTGTTTTGCAATTGAAGTTGTTTTGAAAGCCATCCGCTTTTTGCTTCTTTGTTAGATGATCGGTAGTTCCGACGATATAAGTGCGAAGTACCTCTCGTGAACTTCCAAAATCCCGCTGAACGCTTTTTTACAAAGAGCACTCTTTTGGGACTTAGCTGATTTTCTACAAGCGTGGTCCTTACCGCCATGTTTGGGCGGTACTCGCACCGCGGAGTTCAGATTTTCGCGAACGATAATCGAAGTACCGCAAATTAGATCACACGCAAAGTGTCCACAACGGAATTAGATAGATGCATACTTGATACAAACTAGTACCACAACACCGCAAAGGCATACATCACGAGTGTGGGATGCATAGATAAATAGTGGATATTACAATCTTATTAAAACTGAACTTCTACTTAGCAAGAACAAGAAATAATAGAAGAAAAATTACCAAACCGCCATGTTAACTAATTTCAGAGCGATTTCTCAACCCTTCCCATCCTTTCATCCAAATCCTTTAAGAACATTATCTTTATTTTCCGTCGGTTCATCCGATGGTCGAGGCACTTGATTTAAATGCACCACACGATGTGTGTCCTTCTGCAAGGCCGCAATTTGCATTGCAATGCCTCGAACGTCTGCATCGCTTCATCACCACACCGTAACCGACATGTTGTGTTCTATAAAAATAATTGGGAATACAAGTGAAAATATGATGTTTGGAAAGAAGTTCAATGGGGATGATCGGACATAAGTTACCGTAATATTCGAACACTTCATGAACACTCGGGATGGATTCATTGGCGTATGGGAGGTGAACATATTCACCGGATCCTCGCAACGAGGGCAATCCAAGTGCTTTGTCTTAGTGCTTCTAATTGTCTGCTCACTCGAAAGTTTGATGAAGCCGTAGACATCCCGCTTAAGACGGGAGGAAGGAGAAGAGGAATCAAGAGTGAGTGGAATGGAAGCCAAATCATGCATATATATAGCCTGTTGGTAAATTATAATTTGGTTGAAGAAAATTACGTCGCGAGGTAGCAGTGCCGAGGAGGTATCGTGGGGCAAAGATTATGCTATGTATTTAAGGTTTAGTAAGTTTAAATCGAGTTACAGCTTGTTGTTAGTACTAAATATTTGGATAACATGTTGTGTACATAAATCTAACGATGAACGCATATGGACATTACATAAATCGAAAGGCGAGATGCATGATGGCATTATGTAACAAGTTTTACACGCCCATGAAATTAGTTAGGGCGCATGGTCGTGTCGCTTGTCGGACGACGAGATGATCCTCGTGGAATGTGAACTGTCCGGAGTGGCGACGCCTCGAAGGCGTAGTAGGGCCCCGTCTCGGGAGGCGAATCGGGTGATCTCATCGTGGCGGTCCTACCGAGGCCCGAGCATGTCGCCCACCCATGGTGCTCTTCTGCGGAAGCGTGATGGGTGAGTTAGTCATTGCTTTTGTACGACGGAAAATTGGTGTTAGTACGCTCACGTGTACCGAGTAGGCTGTTGTGTTGACGAGGACCCTCCTGCCCAGCCAGAGCCGTAGTGCTGCACGGTGTACCCTCCGTACGTGTCGCCGAACCACTGGTCGCGCTCCCGGAGGTGTGATTGAACGCCGCGCGAAGAAGTCCATCCCGCCTCCTCCGTGATGACGATGGTTGCGCAGAGCCGCCCCTCGCAATCGCTGCAAGAATAAAGGGTAATGTCGACACGTCCGAAATGAGTGTATGGAAAGGTACTCACGACAAGAACCGGTTGATGATGACATACCTGGCTCGAGGCGGTCGGGGCCGAAGCGATCAGAGTCTGGACGACTCCGGAGTGCGACGGGCGTGCGGAGGCGGCTTGTGGAGGTGCGAGGGCGGAGGTGGTGGAAGGTACCGCCACGCACGCTGATGTCGCACGTGAACGCCGCCGGCGACCACAAGTTATGGATCTAATCGCATAACTTACATCCTCGCGCATCGCGCGATCGCGCCTATGATACGATCCATTGCGCTGTTGTTTCCACGGTCTATAGCTTCGCGTGAGTCGTTGCGACACGCCCAAGCGGTAGTGCCGCACGAAACCGATAGTAAGCGCGGTGTGTTGCCAAGGAGAATTATGCGAAGAATGTTTTACCGCTTCGCCGCGGCGCGGCGCCTGTGACGGTCCGGACCACTAGTACGACGTCGTCTCGCATGGCGCCCACCGGACGCCGCGCGCCCCGCCCGATAGCTCGCACCTAGTGCGCGAACGCACCACCGCAAGTACGCCGCGTGCGTCCGGATGGCGAGCCGCCAAACTCAAAGCACCACGTCCGCCGAGCCTCGCTAATCCACGCGTCGCCGTGGCTGCCAGATTCGCCTCCGATCGCCGCCTCCTCGCCTCTCCTCGCCTCGCCTCGCAATTGAATTTACATGTCGAAAAATCTTACTAAAAATGCCTCAAAATAACATCAAATAATGACATACCGTGAGCCTTTCTTTGTGAGAGGTCGCCCGCGGCGGTGGAACCTCCCGTAAAGGCCGAATTGCCTCATGACCAGCTGCGGTTGTACCGCTCGACCATGTGCGAAGACCAAGTGGCGTGTCGTCATCCAGAGTGCCTCGCCCAGATTGCACCGGGACGATAATCCGGCGGGGCCGTCGTGAAGGAACGGTGGCATCCCATGGCCACCAGATGACCTCGCCCTCGTGGAGAGTCTCGAAAAGGTTATGGAACTCGGGTAACGCGCTTCGGTCTCTCCTAGCCCACCCTAGGGTAGCACGTGTCCAACGTGTTCCCATCGAGGCCTGCCGACGGGTCGCCCCTCGCAGCGCCCCCGTAAAGCTCGGTGGTCACCGGTAAGGGTGCACGCCGCGCGAAGTACGGCCGCCCATCGGAAAGTGCTCCCACGACCATAATCGAGGAGGGCGTAGCACACCGCGAGGATCGGCTCCTCGCCCGTGCTCTTACCGACAAGCGCCACACAACCCTCGGTAGGTGGCGCAGCACCGCAGAGCCCCAATCGCTTGTGGAACCTCGCGGGCCAAAGGCCCGCCAGAGATCGTGCGGATGGATGTAGCTTCGCACACGCAGCCTCCTGCGTGGTAGGAAACAGATCCATCCGAACAAGAACAACAGTACGCGACTAAATGTGTCCTCACTTCCTCCCGAGTCGCATGCTCGGGCAGATCATGTACCGCAGCCTAGAATGTGGCACACCGACACGCTTCGCAACAACCGGGTCACCAAATTGCTACCAAACGGACCTTCCAGTCATCGCCTCGGAGGGGGCACTACCGAAGACCACGAAGAGGTAGACACAAGGCGAGACACGCCCTCCGTAGTAATGGTCATCTCCCCCGCCGGAAGTGGAAGGTGTGAGTCTCGGTCTCCAACGGTCCACGAAGCGCAGAGCAAGAGTGCGCGTCAAAGCTGCGGCTGCGTGCGGAGGTCCAACATCCGGCGAGCGGCGAGCCCGGTCTCCGGCTCGGGACGTCTGCTTCGTCAAGGGCCATCTCTCTCGGGGCGCCAGACCAGTTTCGGAGGGCCGACGCCGGCGAGACCACGCCCGACAACGGTGTCCCACATCCCAGCAGGTCGAGCGGCTCGTCGCGTCGTCAATCGGAGCTCGCGCCATCTCCCCGCCAACAGGAAACAACATGTCGGTTACGCGCATGTAAAACATATTATGTGACACAGAAAATAAGGCAAGACATACGATAAAAAAATTCAACAATACAAGATGATCATAATGAGTTAACAACAAACCCGACAACTTAACAAGTACTACATAAAGGCATGGATAAACAAAGAACAGAGTCCATCAAAGACATTGAAATAAGCAAGCGACATCACGACGTAGTAATTACATCTTCCTCACTACTTGCCTTTGCTTGTGCCGGGTCTGTTTGGGCGGCGGTGATGGAGTGCCCAACGCCTTGCATATGCGCAACGGGTCGGCGAACTCGTTGCTACCGGTGTCGTCCATGTCGTTCCGGATGCGTCGGACTGCTGCCTTCCACGGCCGGGTGCTTTAGTGCGTCGTCGGGCACCCACTTCACCGTCCCACCAAAGGTCCTCAGAGGCGTGTCCACCCGTATGAATGGAACTCGGCCTCCAAGTTGCATCTGGTGGTGGATGTCATAGTACTCGGAGATGTAACGCTCGAGGCTTGCCGCCATCGCCGCGCATGCCGCGTACACATGGGAGCATGGTTTGTGCAGAAGCCGCGCTTGTTGCGGTGCACGACGCTTCTTCACCAATTGTGCGGACACGCCACGATCCCCTCTAACATGGCCCATCACGTACTTCTCCCTGAGCCTGATCTCGAACTTCTGCCTGACGCCATCCATGGTACGAGCGGCGTGCGATCGAGCCTTGCTGATTTTATTCTCCATGTAGGCATGCATTACTTCGGAGAATTGCTTCCCGTCCTCCAAATGCTTCTTGGCCATCATGGCTCTGTTGACAAAGTATCCGATGGTACGGTTCCAGCTCTCCTCCACGATCGCAGTGATCGGCAGAGATCGGACACCCTTGAGCACACCGTTGTACACCTCCGACATGTTGGTCGCCATGATCCGTACCTTGCACCGTCCGTGGTGCGCAAACAGGACCATTTCTCCAGGTCAGGTGCGTGCGAGTTAACCCACTGTGTGAACTCCCCAACTCTCGCGGACCCTCTAGCCGCTGCCCCTGCCTCGGCATGCGCTGAGTCCCTTACATGCTTCCCGGTCTCCTCATCGAGCTGTCTCCACACCGCTTCGAACTTCCTCCTTTGGTTCTGCATGCAGAGCTTCTTGAACATCTTCATGAGGTCCTTGCTCCGAAACCTTGTGTGGAAGTTGGCCGCGAGATGCCTCATGCACCAACGGCTCCTAACATCGTTCCACTGGTACGGCGGCTGCGTCCCATTTTGCATCATGCACAACGCAGACAACAAGCCAGCATTGCGATCCGAGATGACACATACATCGGCCGATCTTGCACGACCGCCGCTTCACATTGCACAGGGAACCACACCCGACTCTCGTGTTCTCGCTCTCAACAATTGCGAGCGCCACGGGACTAATCGGTCATTCGCGATCGGCCGCAAGCGGCAATGAGGATGGTACCCCTGTACTTCCCACATAGGAAGGTACCATCCATCGTGAGCACGGGACGACAATGTTTGAACCCTTCGATCGCCTGACGGAAGGCCCAGAAGACCCTTTCAAGAACAAAACAATTGGGCCCCTCCGTCGGATGCACCCGCTCAAGCTTGTTTACGTACGTCCCGGGATTAGATTCCGCGATTTGATGCAGTAATCTTGGTACTAGGTTGTAAGCCTCTTCAATGTGCCAACATTCGCTCCCGTAACCCTGCGTTTACGCACGCCATGCCGTCTTGTAGCCGATGGTGAATCCCACCATATTGGCAACATCCGCCGCCAGGAGCTTGGCGAAATGGACACATCTGCAGCCGACGAGGTGGCTTATCAAGCCGGGCAACATACGAGGGCGTCATGTTGCGGTGCTCGTAGCGGCTCGCCTAACTCGCATGTGTGGTCCTTCAAAGACCGTTATCCGAAGCCCATGGCGTGATGCGTGAACCTCTGCGCCGCGGACCTTGCCAAAGACAGATTCATCAACACACCGACGATGTACGTGTCGGGTTGGACCTCGCACCGATCGTCCGTCCGATGTTAACGGCGATCTTGCAATAGCTTGTTGTGCGGCGATCTTGTCGAAAGCGCTGGTTTACGGCGGTGGTGTCCTCATGGAACCCCACTCAAGACCCTCCGGACGTGGCGTAACCAAATATGTCATCGCAACATCGCCCAATCGTGAGGGGACGTAAGCAATGTCGGGGTTACAAAACCACCAATCGCACCTCCCCGCAGCGGCTTCTCCGTCTTCGCCGTCTTCCAACTAGTTGTTTCGACGTCCTCCTCGCTTTCCACCTCATCCACAGTGTGGTCAGTACTCGTGACAATCAATACGAGCTGACCACCATCTCTCCGCCCCTTCGTTGGGCTCAAAATTGACCGCACGCCTCCTCAGGTCTCCATCGCCCACGTCTCCTCCGTAATCGCATCAACGCAAACTCCTCCTCACCAGCAGCTTCACCTTCATCGGAACCACCCGCTACGGATGTCCCCGCGTTTCCAAGAACTGAACGTAGACCATCGGCCGCGCATATATCGCAGCAGCGGGGTTGCAAACAACCCCCATGTAGTTGGCCCATGAAGCGTCACATGTGACCTTCATAAGTTGCCAAACGGTCTCGCCTGCACCACCCACCACCGAGGCATAAACCGCCTCGATGCGCAGCTTCTTCCTTCCAGTGGCGCGATCGAACGCGGATCGCACGCACCGCCTTAGCTCCGAGAGGCTCATGTCCTTCAGAGCCGGCGCCCGGATCACGGTGCGGTGACAATTTGACAGGTCCGCACCGTACGGTCCGTCGCGTACGAGACCGTCCCCGTGGAACACGAACAGATCTTGAATTTCCGCCATAAAGTACCTAACACATGTGCATATGAAACCATCGAATTATTTGCGGGATTTTTTTGTCGTAATGAACGCTTCTACAAATTTGGTTATGCCCATCGTATACCTAACGTTTTGTCGTACATGTTTTCAATCCCGATTGGAGTTCGTATGATTTTTCTATCAATGAAATGTCCAAGCTAATATTATTTCTAGTATAAATAATCCATAGCCTATTCTATGTTACACTTCAGAAATTTCCTGTGGTACTACATAGTTACAAATTTTTTAACTAGTTCGATATTACGAAGGCAAAAATAATTCACTTGAAATTCTTATTGCATTTCTACGCTTCCATACCCGAGTTAGACCTAACTTACACCCAAGACATGTGTGGTCCACGACAAGGTATTCTTTTTCATTAAATTTCAGATTTAAAACTTCTTGAGAGGTGCGTCGGGTTTCTCATTCTAGCGGTGTAATGTGTAGTGCATGCACCAACGCGATATGCCCGATCAAGAGTACATATACAAAGCGTTCAATGGGTCTATTTCTATTTTGCTTAATGACCTCCGAAAATTTTGCTATTTTATGACCAAGTTCATGAAACTATAAAAATACCCAAAGGAAATTTACAACACTACTAGCAACATGTCCATTAAGTCAACTAATTACGGCATAATGACATTGTTAACTACTAGGTCTTCAAAATAAACTAACTACACAACTAAAACTACTCTGCTGCTATAATTCATCTAATTGCATCCTAATCACATTGCTAAAACTACCGATAATACTAATTGAATGCGAATGACATTTACCTTTTCTAGGTGCTCGCAGCAGCTTCAAAGCTTATTTTCTACGTGCTCGTGATTTTTCCGACTCGTAGATTTTTTTTCACAAAATTTTTTCCACTCCAAGCAGTGTCGCACGAGCCGCTGAGGGAGGCTCCCTCACCGCTCCTCCCTTTATAGGCGCATAGCGTCAGGCCTAGCCACAGGCGCTTCTTGTGAGCTGCTATAGCGCCGAGGCGAGCCCCGGCAGCGCAGCTGGCGCTGCAAGCGCAGCGCCGAGGCCAGGCCGGGCGCCGCTGCTGGCGCGCCAGCGTGCCGCGTGGCGGTGGACGCATGCAGCCCGGAGCAGGCCCCGGCGCGCTGCGCTGGCACGCGCTGGGTCAGGCAAGGTCCCGGTCACAGCGCTGGCGCATGCATGCCACGTGGCAGCGCTGCCCCCACCTGTGGGCAAGATTAAGGTGCCGCCGTCCGGGACAGGCGACAACTAGGTTCTTCTTGTCCGACGGCACACCTCTGAGGAGGCTATTTTTGGAATTTTTGAACTTATGAGGCTATTTTTGGAATTTCTATTGCGCAATGAGGCTAATTTAGTCCAGAATTCCATGCATGGTGCCATTTCTGGATTTCCCTAGCTAGCTGGCAAAACGTACCCGCGAAGATTCCGTACCCGCACGACTCTAGATTGACAGATGCAAGTACGTACCTAACCACTGTGCACCCCGGGAACCATAATTGGTAGCAATCACAAGAAACTAATGTTGAAATATAGGTAATATTTTAATTTCAGATTTTATTACGAGACAAAGATAGCATAAAACTTGAGATCCACAAATCAATACTAACAATAGACAACTCTTTATACTTCTAAATATGCACAATAATAGAATTATAACAAAATAGTTTGGTCGCACAACCAATTTACGGCCGGACTTGATAACGAATGTAAAGCGTATGAGACTCGAACAAGTGCAAAACGTAGATGAAGCAGTGAAGCGAGCACATTGTCGCCCTGTGTAGGTGAACTCTACGACAATGGTTCGGAGTAGACCTGTTCACAGGCGATCCGGCCCGAGCCCGACCTTGTCCAAGTGGGCTCGGGACTGAATTTTTGGCCCGAAAGCCCGGCCCGAAAACTCAAAAAAGTAAATAAGAAAATGAAAATATTTTTTTGGAAATGAATTAAATATTACTTTTGTTTATTAAATCGAAAAATCAAAATTCGGTTGGGCTGCTGTTTGAGACTAGGCTTTTCAAGCGGCCTACCTACTTATGCGTTTGAACAGGTCTAGTTCGGAGATACCTGCTCACCCTCCTTCCCGGTACACGCTAAGGAGAAGAGATAGCTTGGTTCGACAGCACAACTCTTGAGCCCAGTAGAACAAAGAGGACGAAGAAGAAAATGGAAATGAATCCAAACAAAACTTCTTAAGTTTGAACGTCTCCAGATCTTTTAAAGGTCGAGACAATTACTATCTAGTAACTACATAATAAAACACATATTAAACCACCGGTATCTGCTAATTGAAAACCAATTAATAGTAATTAAGTTATGTTTACCAAATCCTAATTACACACTGGTCTAAGGTTTCGACCAATGTATTTCGAACACACTGGTTTATGGATTCGACCACACTGGTCTATGGCTCAAGTCACAAGTCACGTGAATATACGCGCGCGTGCGTACGTGCGTGTGTGACTTTAGCTATTGTCCTCCTTATGTCACCCCATGTCATAGTCACATGTTTCAATGGATGACAAGGAATCTATCTTATAAATTACTCTCCCACCACTTTACTAGATAATAACGGACTAAGCTATACATACTTTGGAATTTCATTAATGAATAAGCCATTACATATGGGCCTCAACTAATACAGCAGATCAAGAATGTGAACCTATGATTTGATGTACAATCTATTGGGAAACTATGGGCTCGGCCCAACAGCTGGCCCATGTATGGGCACCCCATCCCAAACCCTAGCATGATCTGTAGACTATAAATAGGGGGTGCTAGTCATTGTAAAGGATTGATAGTATGAAGAGCAATACAGAGAAGCAAGAAGCACCCTACATCTCTGTGTTCAATCTACTATTCTGTTCTTGTGTTCTTGCATTGCTTGATGTGATTCTATGTTTGTCTATGAGGTTATCGTTCGGATTGTACTCGCCACCGATGCTTCCTCAACACGTTATCAGCATGACCGACTCTCCTCGGATTGAAAGGTAATCGTCGATGACCGACACTCGTAGATCGAATCATTTTTCTAGATTCGTTTCAATTATGCAAATTTGGCTTTCTAGATTGTAACATATGGTGCAAATCCACTCTAATCTACCGCGAGCCAACTTGAAGTCGCCGGCCAAGCCGATCGGTAGATTGCATGGAAAGGTGGATGCCGATTGTACCATAGATTGAAAATCACAAATCTATTCTAATCTATCGCGAGCCGACTTGAAGTCGCCAGCCAAGCCGATCGGTAAATTGCATGAATAATATCAGATGAATAGTACATCCATGCACTGTACTCCGATGATCAGTTTTTTGGATGAACAGTACGACAAAAAATTTGGCCAACGCCCTGGAGCCGTCGGCCTCCACGGCCGCCCGAAGACGGCATCCAACGCGCACTCGATGCAACCTCGGCCGCCCTTGCACCCGCACCGACCGCCACGGCCACCCTGGACGGCACCGCCTCTGGCCACCTAGAAGCCGCCGCCGCGACAGACAGCGTCGCCTCCGGCCACCTTGGAGCCGCCCGCATGCACGCAAGATCGCCACGGCGCCCGCGCCGCCACCGCGCCGGTCGGCGTTCCCCGTAAACGAAGCAAATAAAAAGGGGAGGAAGGATGGCGCCAAGACGCGCACATGTAGCCGTCTCGCGCGAACCAAGCACCGCCGCCCTCACACCATGGCGCGCTTGAAGCGCCACGTCTTCTTGCCACCACGGCGCCGCATGAGCCCACGCCACCGCGGCCCATCCTTCGGCCGGCCACCGTGCGACCTCGCCGCGCTACCACGGACCTAGCTTGGAGCACCGCCGGCGCGCTTGGGCGTTGCCCGGCCGCGCTTCGGACGCCGCTGCCGCTTCGGAACCGACGCGGAGTCGCCGCATGCGTGCCCGCCATGAGCCTCGGCAAAGATGCTGCCGCCCGCGTTCCACCGAAGGGAGCATGCGCTGCGCACAAGACGCCGAGCCACCGCGCACGCCACGCCGCCTCCACCCCCTGCCGCCACCGAGGCCATGCACAGGGGTAGGGGAAACCCTACCCCTTGACCGGTTTTTAAGTGGTCGCTTCGGCCGAATGGGCCGAAGTGACGACCCATTAATTGGGCCAAAATTGAAAAAAGAAAAAGGAAAAAACAAAAAACCCATTCTTTGCAAAAAGAACCATCAGAATTCCACAAATTACGAGTTCCTTTCACGAATAAGAAAAGTTCGCGAAAACCCCTTGAGAAATTTGAAAATTACGTGCAAACTTTTCTTAGAACTAAAATTTCGCGTTTTAACCCCTGGAAATTGCAGAATTTGCCAAAAATTCATATTCCAGCAAAAAAGGGTCTCAGGAATTCAAATTTTGAATCGGTTTTTGCATTTGAAGCATGTTTAGCTTTGTTATTATTATTTATATGCAATTTATATATTGTATTTACTATTTTGATTATCTGTGATTGTTTATATTACTGTTAATCGTTGAAAATAGCAGTAAATCATGAAAAAACATAGAAAAATACGGGATAATGAACCGGGAGTTCGAAGAATATTATGAGAATTTTGCAACCATATTATGCAGATTACCAATAGTAATCTTATGAACACTTTGCATGAATATGAAGATTACTGGCATCACGAACAACCCAACATGGCCAGTAATTTGTACAAAATTTGTACAAGTCTTCAACTCCATGATAATGTAATCACGGGTGAGCAGAAGATTGAGAAGACTATTTCTACCTTTCACCCAAATGCAGTGCGATCCATGCGCAACTATTGTCAAACGGCTACAAGGTGTATGCCGCATTAATTGACACCATGTAAGTTACAAAAGCTCAAGATGATGTTATAACGAAGAACTGCATCTCACAACCACCTAGTAGCTATATTAGCTATGAAGTTAATGCTAGCAGCTACAAGGTGATGAAGCCTCTCACGAAGGAGATGGGCAAGAAGGATAAGGTCGTGGGTCGCACGTTATTGATGTTTTCAAGTCTAAGAAGAAGGGCATAGAACAGGATGATCTACATCCATTAGTTGCACTCATGACTGTGGATTGCCTAATAGCAGCCTCCATCATCCCTCATTTGGACATCGCAGCGGCTGCAGCCGTAGTTTCTTAAGAGGAGAAGATGACCATGGAGCAGATTGAGGCTGAAGTTCATGAATACTTCGCTGATTCGATCTAGTGCACGCGTTGCACTTGGATCTTTTATAGTAAATTACAGTTTGTAATTGAAGCAGGACATTGAATTATTTTATCCTTTGAATAATGGTTGTAAGCTCTAGAAGAACAAAGTGTTAAATTCTTATGATGAGTCCTGCAAGACTTATTCCAGTATTTATGATAGCAAGTTATTTTCTGATATCTGAAGTATTTTATTTATGTGTTGCTTGCTTCCTGCTGCATATTAATATAGTACCTTATATTAGAACACGTGTAGCGCCCTATGGAGGAAGTGTGCTTAGCAGGTAGCGGCACAATGAATACCACGCTGAGAGACACGATTTTTTTCAATTAGCAAAAATGCTGGTAGTCTTACAACAATTGCAGGCAGCGATACTTGTATAATCAGCTCAAGAAAGGCCATAATTATACTCCCAATAGGCACAACTTTGGTCATTAAAGAAGCCACTCTCATAGATATTCGCGCTAACAGTTTCCATGTAGAGATTGAAGAATAGTATGGTAAGGAATACCTGTTCATTACAAAGTGTGAAGAAAGTGGAAAAAGTGTATTAAAACGACTTCCTTCATATGAAACTATGCTATATTACACTATTATTAAGGCGTCTGCAGCTATACTGTCCTGAAAACCATATTTAAAAGCTCTGAACTTTTCTATCTCTGGCATGATAGATTATGCCGTCTAGGTCTTAGGATGATGAAAAATACAATTAACAATCACTGGGACACAATATCAATGTAAAGATTTTTTTCGAATCAGAAAGATTTTGTGTGCCCCGCATGTGCCACCGGGTAATTAATTACTAGACCTTCTGCTCTGAAAGTGAAGGATGAAATCCATGCATTCCTGGACAGTATCCAGGGATACATTTGTGATCCTATATAGGCCCTGTTATGGCCATTTTAGGTATTTTATGGTGTTCATCGATACTTCCTCGAAATGGTCACACGTACGTTTATTGTCTACGAGAAACCATGATTCTACAAAGCTAATCTCGCATATAATTAACACTAAGAATAATTTCCCTCATCATCATGTGAAGTCCACCAAAATGGACAACGCCAGAGATTTTACTTCAAATGTATTTGATAATTATTGCATGAAAATGAGAATTAAAGTGGAGCATTTCATACCGCATGTCCACACCCAGAATGGGTTATCAGAATTTTAAAGAATTGTAATTTACCAACTACATGGTGGGAACACGCAGTCCTGCTCGCAGCAACTCTCATCAATTTTAGACCATCAGCAAATAACATCCGTTCACCTATACAACTAGTGCAAGGGTCAGCACCGAAAATTTCACTTCTTTGGTTGTAAGGTTTGTACATCTATACTACCTCCACAGCGAACTGGAATGGGCCTTCTCCAAAAGTCTGGGATGTACGTTGGTTATGAAACAGCATCCATAATCTGGTATCTGGACTCTATGATGAGATATTTGCATCTTGCCGATTAATCGATAGTATATTAGATGAGGCTATTTTCTCATCATTACGGGGAGGAAATCAACCCCTTGATGAAAAATATCGAAAAATAGAGAGGTCCAGAAGATAATTGAAATCCATGCACATGACCCGCGCACTAGTGAAGCGAATAGAGAAGTCCAGAAGATAATTGAAGTACAGAAGATAATTGATTTGGAAGCATTGACGAATCATCTGCCTGACCACTTTAGTGATTTGAAGAGCGTGACCAAATCGCATATGCATGCACGCAATGCAGGAGAGGGTTGAAATCTCGATGAAGGTATCCCTAATCCCGTCCTAAGGCCTCTTAAGGGCGAGAACCCGCCCCTCGAATCAAGTAACCGGGGCGCTGGTGAAAAAGATAAGAAGGACTTGACACAACCGATCACCAAAGTTCCTCAGAACCAGAAGGGGAGCCAGTTGAGAGCTGGCACCAGTATGAAACATTCTGTAAAAGGTATACTAGATTTGAATATTCCCACAGAGGGAGACATCAGCATGGATATGCGCGCACACGTCGAAGCTAAAAAACTAAAGGGACTTGCCCCCGTAATTGGAAGCGACGGCGGTCAAGTAGAAGCATTAGCAGAATCGTCTCTTGAAGAAATAGCTATAAGCTTTGTGACATCGGGAGAATCTATGAACAAGACAACAGCCAATGTCGACAATGATTTTGCAAAGAAAATTGCCACAATCATCGATCTTGATCCAGAGCCTGCATCGCTCGCTGAATGAAAGAAAAGATCAGATTGGAAAGATTGGAAGAAGGCAATAGAAGCAAAATTATTATCTCTGAATAAAAGTGAGGCTTTTGGGCTTGTAAGCCGGACGCCTCCCCATGTGCACCCGTAGGGCATAAGTGAGTATTTGTTCGAAAGATAAATAAAAATAAACAAGGCTCGTTGCACAAGGTTTCACTTAACGTTGAGGAGATGATTATGAAGAAATTTATTCCCCGGTCCTGGGCGGAACCACCATTTTGATATTTAATCGCAATGACAGTAAACTTAAAGTTAAAAGTGAAATTGATGGATATGGTAACTGCATACCTTTTTAGAAATGTGGATTCAAACATTTATATGAAGGTATCTGAATGTATCCCTGTCCTGAACCAAGACAGGGCAAATAGAAATATATATAGTGTGAAACTCAGAAAGTCACTATATGGGCTTAAGCAATCAGGCAAGATGTGCTATAATCGCTTAAAGCGACTTTCTATGCAAGAAAGGCTACACGAATAATGAGAATTATCCATGTGTATTTATACAATGATCCCAGGATGGATTTTGTATAATCTCAGTGTATGAAGATGATCTGAACATCATTAAAACCCTAGAAGGTATTAAGAAAGCAAGCTCTTACCTAGAGTCAGAGTTCGAAATGAAAGATTAGGATAAAACCAAATATTGCCTAAGCTTGCAGCTTGAACATGCCATTGAAAAGATATTAGTACATCAGTCAACCTACACTCAGAAGGTATTAGGAATGTTTGATTTTGGAAAAGCATATCCTTCGAAAGTGCCGATAGTCGAGAGGTCTTTGCAGTAAAATAAGGACCCGTATAAACTTAGAGAAGAGGGGTAGGAAGTTCTGGGACCGGAATTCTTATACTTCGCAGTAGGAGCACTAATGTATTTATCAAAATGTACTAGACCGAACATTGCATTTGTCGTGAACCTACTAGCATGGTATAGTACAAAACCTACCAAAGGTAATGGCAGGGAATGAATGAGATCTTCCGATACCTCCGAGGAAGCAAAGAACTTGGTCTGTTCTACAGAAAGAACTAAGACCTAACTATGAATGGCCATGTAGATGCCGGGTACTTGTAGAACCCGCAAACAACCAAATCGCAAACAGTCTATGTATTCATATGTGGTAGAACTGCATTTCATAAAAATTGTTTGAGCAAAGTCTTGTATCGACTTCGATAAACCACTTAGAAATCATAGCAATGTACGAGGCCTCACGAGAATGTGTTTGGCTTCGGCGAATGATCCACCACATTCAGCAGTCATGTGGATTGAATACCACGCAAACCCCACTATTATCCATGAAGATGTAACATCCCAAATTTTCTGAGCTTTAAAAATCTTTTAAATATTTGGAAAAAATTCACTATTTGAATTTTTATCGAATTTTATTTAAATCTTAATATGGTCCTTTAGCATCAAAGTAATTTAATATGATTAATCCCAACATCAACAATTGTCAAAACTATTTTATTTGGGTTCTATGTGCTTGGATATATTTTCTAGAATCTTTAAGAATTTTTCTGAGTTTATTTGCTATTTTCTAATTTCTATTTGGATTTTTTAGAATTTTCTAAAAAGAAAAGTTATTTAAAATCTTGAACAAGATGTGGCCGAACCCATCCTGCTCCCGGCGGCCCGATCTTGTCTGCGCAAAGCTCCCCTCGTCTTGTGTATGCCATCGCTCCGATTGACATGACACGCGGGCCTCGTGACGCCACCTTTCCCTCTCTCTCGCGCCCGCCTCCGCTGACAAGTGGCCCCCGCATGCCAGCCTCTACCGTCTCTCTCTACTCGCCGCCGCACCCGACCCCACCAGTCAGCTTCACCCGCGTCGTTTGCCACGTGAACACGTGCGAGCTGCCGTCGCTGACGTGTGGGCCCCACTGAATCACTGTTGATCTTCCCCGAATCCGTTGAGGATTCTGTTCCGCCGCGGTAAAGCTTTTGGGCGTTTGCGCCCTGGACTCTCCTAACCGGCTATGTATAAATAGAAAGGTAGCCTTTGGCGTTCGCAACTCAACCCTAGCCGCATCAGCGTCGGAGCCGAACCCTAGCCGCCGCTGGAGCTTGAAGTAGAAATCCCACCGTCGAAACTCTGACGAGCGATTCCGCCACAACCAGAGCCGCCCGAGCCTTGTGGTCTGCGCCGTCGGCATCGCACGTAGCTACGCTGCCTCATGGTCGTCTTCGTTCCGCAGGAGCACCGCCGGAAGACCGACCCCGTCAAGTCCGTATCTCCTCCACCGCTCCAACCTCGCCGTCGGTAGCCACAGCCACCCTCGAGCGACCGTGAGCACACCTACGAGATCCACGCGTCACCCTCTATCTCTGGTACCACTCACTGCCGGTGAGACGCCGTCGTTCACCGACAACCATTGGAACCCGAGCTCCACCGCCGCCGGTCCGACGTGGCGTGCCATGTCAGCTGCCACCTCAGCGCTTGCACCTGCGTGTTGCCTGCGTGCCGCCGCATCAGCTCCACGGGTGCGCGCGCGTGGCCGGTTCACCGAACCCCAGATCCAATCGCTCGGTGAACTTGGTTCACCATGAGCCGAGTCGTTGACATGTGGGTCCCACATGTCAGAATTTCTCTGATTTATTTTAAATCCAAAAATCCCAGGGCTAACATCATGCTGATATCATAATCCAATTTTTATTTAGAAAAATAATTCAAAAATTCCAGAAATTCCAATTTAGGGTATTTCTTTAGATTGAGTCTTCTAGAGCCCATATCTTTTGCATCCGAACTCCGATTGAGATCATTCAAATTTCTAAATTCATATAAATTCGAGATCTAATTATGTATGATTTTATTTAATTTTTAGATTTTGTTTTATCTTTGTTATTTATTTATTTTATTTATTTATTTCGTTTGCGAGTAGACGTGGGTTGGTTAGATACTAGTAGATTGCTTAGCCATACAACGAGTCCTCGTTTCATGTGAGTTGCAAATATAAACTTGACTAAGTGATTATAGAACTGTGTGATAAAACTGTGTGTGTTGTGTGCTATTACTCGTTGATAACATGTGTTGCACTTAATCAACAGGGTGAGAAAAGATTTGGACTGAGCTAAGTGTTGGATATTGTGTGATATGGTGGAAACTGTGTGAATAAAAATATTGGTCTGTGTGATATTTAGTTAGAAATAGGAAATCTTGTCATGATCAATTAAGGACTTAACTTTGTGCGCCATTGAACTGAGCCTTACTGTACAACCACATGCCTGTTATGGGACGGGCCTAACTTAGTAAGTTATGTAGTCTTGACATTGACTACTCAGGCAGATAAGTTAGGTTGTGTGCTAGGGTGGAAGGTGTGTACCGCTATATTTGGGTCGTATCTATGAGCGGTTCACCGTCTTCAGATCCAACAGTGTGTGTCGTACCAAGGGCTGTGTGTACAAATTGGACAGCGGTAAAGCACATCGGGAGTGTCAATGCCCGAGATGAAATTACCGAAAGATTTTTGTTGTGAGCAGCCCTGATCCAGTTGATTGCATCTTATGGGTAAAGTGTACAATCTCTGCGAGTGTTAATTAATATATTCGAATAGCGCGTCCGTCATGGACATGCTCAGGGATATCACACGAGGGGTAAATTTTTATAAAATATTTGGGAAGGGAGTTGTGTGATCTAAGTCATTTGGCTGTGTGAATAACTTATTTAGACTGTGTGTCCTTTGTGAAAACAAACATAAAATTATTATTGTTTATTTATTTTGAATTATGTTTTCAATCTATTATTTGTATTCAATTGCAAATGTTGTATTTATGCAAAATAACCACAGAAGTTATTCATTTGGAATAAGCCATCATCTATAAATTGCATTCTATGGAATGACTTATGAGTACGGTTGTGTACTCATACTTGTTTCAAACAATCAATAGAAGTGGGGAGTGCATGCTCGCATTTGATGAGGAGTTCTCTGAAGGTCTTGATCGTTAGGATCTTGATCGATCGGTTACTGTGGTGAATTGATGGGATTCCGCTGGAGTTTAATTTTGCTTCGCTGCTGCTATTTACTTATTATCAGCCCTGCGTGGCATAATAAATGTAAACTCGACTATAAGGTTAAAACCATTATTTGCTATTAAAATTAGTCGTTTATTTTATTAATCATCTTGTGTGGATCGATATTCATCTATGTTGATACTGTGTGCACTAGCATGATCCTGGACTAGTGCAGAATACACAGAGGATCCATAATTGTATTTTTGGGCCCCGACAGAACATAATGAAGCTTGTGTTGCAGAAGTGCAGATGGGTTCTGTGAAGAGTCATCTCACAAAACATATCGACCCTAAGTTCTTCTATGCTCATGAATTACAAAAGATGGACGAAATTAAAGTGCTGCATACTAAGTCATGTGAAAAAATCTTGCATATTATTCACTAAGTCACTTCCAACATCTAGTTTTGAAAGGTGCATACATGTAATTTGAATTATAAGTGTTAGAGAAGTGTAGAATTCAAGGGAAGAACCTTCACGAACTTATTATTGAAACTTGATCATAAAGATCGAGTACCCAAAGAGTAAATCCCGAAGATTAAATGAAATTGGGTGGATTGTACTCTTTTTTTTCCCTTGACGAGTTTTTCTGAAGTTTCTCGGCTAAAGTTTTTAACGAGGCAATTCGTGCAGCGCAGCAGAATGTGTGTCATCTACTCTTTCTCTAAATTTTTCACACTAAGTTTTTATAGAGTTTTGACGAGGGATGAACATGTGAGGATAGGTGTCCAAAGGGGAGTGTTGGGAAACTATAGGCTCGCCTTGTTGCCGCCCATGTATGGACACCCCATGCTAAACCCTAGCAGAGTCTGTAGACTATAAATAGGGGGTGCTAGTCACAGTAAAGGATTGATCGTATGAAGAGCAATAAAGAGAACCAAGGAGCCAGTTACATCTCTGTGTTCAATCTACTATTCTGTTCTTGTATTTTTGCATTGTTTGATGCGATTCTATATTTATCTACGAGGTTATCGTTCGGATTGACTCGCCAGTGACGGTTCCTTAACACAATCATGTACACAACCAATTGCTTGTACCTAGTTTATTCTGCCTTCTAACCAAAAGGTGTTCTGTTTTAGGAAGGAAAAAATATGGAGCCAATATTTTCCTTGCGTTGGGGTCCGTGAGACAAACAAGTATACGCACAATCGATCAATGCTTGGAGACGGGTCAAGCGGGCCTGCGTGTGCCAGATCTCCAACTGAATTTGTTGCAACCAGTCATCGTCACGCACTTTTCTGATTGAAATATTATGCGTGTGTGTGTTTTTGAATGGATTAGAATGATTCGGCTATGCCTCTTGAGTACGCTAGCCGAACTTATTTCGTAGGATAAATAGCTATATTTATTTATTTCATAACACACAAAACGAAGCAGCTCGTTGGACATGATGCCTGGTGCATGCGGAAAGGGATCTATGCATCAACGCAAGTGATCTATGGTGCATTGGCATTAGAAACGATTTGCACCGTTAAATCGAAAATCAAATATCTAAATCAATCGCTACAATGCTTTTGCTACATTGATCTCTGCATTGAAGTAGTCAACACAGAGGACATGTCATGAAGCGTCGGCGTCATCTCCCCTCACGGAAGGTGAAACATGTGTCTCCGGCCTCTACCGGTCGACCATTGCCGTCAAGAGGGCATCGGTCGTACGAAAAAGCACATCGACGTACGACCACCGCCTGCACGGTTCTGGTCATCCTCCCATGCCGCCTCCACCATTTTCGCCAGTGAAAGGAAGTCTGCTTCTCGCAAACTACGTCGGAAGGATTAAGAAGAAATGTTAATCCACCCATAGTAGTCATACTACAATTGAGTATGCGAAGGTTATAACTACATGTACCTCGGAATCTAACGTGGGTCCACCTTCCATGCACTCATGGGCGTGCTCAGCCACAGCACGCCAAACTCAATCACCGCCTCACCCTCCTGGGGGAGGATGGTACTGAGGCGGCTACAGTGATGCGCGTCAATGACCGGGTTAAGCAACTCGTATGGGGACTATTTTGATTAAGCTCTACCTACCCTACTTAGCTACCCAGCAATTTTTACAGATTTTTAATAGATACCTTACTATTCTCCGATATGTCTTGCTATTTTTGCAGATTTATACTAAATCGTTCGATTACTGCAACATAAATAATATATGTATGATGAACTAATCTATACACAACTAAAATCATGTACTACATAAAATAACTAAAATTATCTAATCTATTGAATTCTATGTCGCTATTTTTATTTGCTAACCGCTAATGTTTCAAATTAATGTACAAAATTGAAAAAATATTTACCCACAAAATGGTCAACCAGATCTACTGCCTCGTCTCTCTCTCCTCCGCTACGAACTGGTAGGGCTTCGCTACGTCTCCTCTTCCCTCTCCTCCTCTCCCTCTTCTCTTTTTTTAGGAATTAAAATGGTATTTCCACCGATTTTAGGTGGTTTAAATAGCTAGTTCATGTCGCTAGCTGAACTGGCGATAGGAACCCACGGTTTTCTATTGCCATTTTAACTGGTGATAGGAATACTATTTACTACAAATCGCCAGTTGAAATGGCGAGAGAAGGTGGACTGGTGACAGGCAGTAAATAGATGTCTGTTACTAATTAGAATGGCGGTAGGAGCCTGTCGCCATTCCAAATGGCAACATGCACCTACTTTTGTTTTTTTTAAAAAAAATCAACATTTAGTTTTGTAATTATCTTTTAAATTAATTTTTTAAAAAAAATCGCTAATTACTACTTCAAGATTTCCCAAAAGAAGTAGTACTACATACCACGGTACCAGTCGACTCTACGAACTGTAATAGTACATGGACGTAATAAATGTAACAACAGTTGGTTAACATTGAAAACTTGAGTTTTTGGCTGTATTGGCTTTTTACATCGTGTATTTGCAAGAATGGCCGTCGTTGCACGTTATTTGTAAAAACGACACCCTGTTGCATGGTCGTCGCGCGGTGAAGGTGCTCGAGCCGATACCTGCCCACTGCCGCACGGTCATCGCGCGGTGGAGGCCATACCGCATGGTCATTGTGTGGTGGAGGAGCTCCTGCACGACGGCTTTGTGGATTCTCACTCCTCCAAAAATGAGGGTTTTAGCGACCGTGTGGTGTTGTAGGTATTTTAAAATATAGCAAATGATTCCAAAAAATTATGAATTTTTGTAGCCTCCTGTCATAGTGTACTTACTTGTGTAACTTTTCCATAATTTTATTCGTTTTGAATTTTTCTCGTAATTTCATTTGAATGTATTGTTCGTCGGAATTTATAAATATATAAAATGAGCTCCAAAAAATGTGAAATTTGTTTTGAAGGCTCCTTACACATTAGAATTGATTGTGTAATATTTCTAGAATTTTAAATGTATTCTGAAATTATCTAAAAAATTAAGGTTTTATATCTCGCAAATTTGGATTTTAGGTTTCGGAAATTAGGGTTTCATGATTTCATGTGACTTGGAATATATGAAGTTTAGTACCATATGACTACTCTTGGTAAGAGACACTCTTAAGAGAGGGGGTTTTGGGTGGAGGTTTTGAATTATTTATCTATGGAGAAAAAAAAAACTACATGGTAACTCCATTGGAAATTGTGATATACAATATGGCGCAGCAGTACGCACATAACATACAAAATGTGCGTACAAATATAGCAAAATAAAATATGAATACAAGTATACCAAGACAGAATTGCCTAACACATGATCTAAAATGGCTCACTCGTTTGAGCCACTACTCTCTGCTCGCTGCGTCTACGTCGTGTGCGCCTGGATGTTTTGTGTCGAGTATGCCCCGTGTGATACGTCAGCCGGTCTAGAGAGCGCGTACGGATCGGGCTCGGTCATTTCTGGTCGAACGGGTTAGACCGAGTCAAGTGATCTGGGACGGAGGAACAGTGGTCGGAGGAACAGTTCAAAGACTAGTTTTGAAAAATAGACCGAGTCTTTGATGAATTTTTAGATAGAGGTGGATAACTAAAAAAATTCCAAAATTTTTACAAGAGGCTACTGACTCTATGATTAAAATTGTGTAAAATTGGCAGAGTTTTTCATGAAGTGAATTTGTCTTTAAAATTCTTTCAATTCTCTGACTTGAGTTTGACTAGGGATAGACATGTTTGTCTGGCCAATTTAAAATAATAAATAAATTCTAAAAATTGTGATAATTTTAGTGTGAGTCTATAATATGTTCCATAATTTAGGAAAAATATTTCTAAGCACTGGTTACTTGATTTGTTTGTAATTTAAATTCTAATTCAAATTGAGCATGTAAATAAAAATGGAAACCAAATACCCTCCAAAAATTCCAGAAAAATTCCCAACAAGCAAAAGGAAATATAAAATCCAATTACAATATTCCCGGCTATGGGTATTACTATATTTTCAAAATAGCAGACAGTTTGTATTTCAGAGATATAGAAAATATATTTACAAATTAAATTTTGGGATTTCTTTTGAAAGTACCTCAAGCATCCTAGGAGCATGTGAGGTTTTGCTATTTATAATTTAAAACTCAAAATAAACATTCCCATATTTGAAATATTTTTTGTTTTACCCCAAGTTCAATTTGAGCATTTGAATTAGAGAAAGAGTATTGGATTACTAGGTTTCAATTCTAGTCTTCAAAATCAAATGATTTTTAACATAGGGTTTTATACCATACTCTGAACCAAGTTTCAATTTTTTGACAAACTTTTATTTTATTTTAGAAATTTCATTTTTAGGTTTTGGAAAACCAAGTTGTAAACTATTTGCTTTTGCAATAAATTTTTTAAAAAAGGTCCAATATTTCATAAATGCACAGTAGATGATTAGCTAATCCAACTTATGGATTTTGGGTTGTTACAAAAACCCTAGGTACACTCTGATACCATGTTATGAATAGCGCTTGTATTCATCATGAGGCCAATATGCCAATATATATACATGTACATGTATGTCACATATGTAGATAACTCATACAACAGGGGAACTATATAGATAATAATACATCTTCTGCGGGTTGTTTTGATCAGAAAGTTGTAGATGGTGTGGAGCTTGTTAGCCCATGTTTATTTTTTCGCTTCATAGTGTAATCGGGAACTCCGAAATAGCTCCATAGTTTCTTTAAATGAAATCGATGAGTAAACCCCTTCTGTTAAAAAAAACATACGCTAGCAACAGTCATCTAGCTTATACAGTCTAGCAAGTAGCAATGCTATAAGACCTAATAGTTTGAATGCAGCTAAACAAAAATTATGTGGATATCGTGAGGATATGTGCACGATCTTAGAATGATTAGTCAATTGGCAATGGCTTTGTTGGTTTACAAAATCTCGCGTTTTCGGTTTTGCTTCAGGTCTGTCAGACCACAGGCGGTCTGACCGGTGGCAGGGGCGGTCAGACCGCCCGTGGAGAGGTCCGACCGGCCGTGGTGGCCGGTCCGACCGGATATGTCTCAAAGTGGATTTTGGAGCTGATCCAAAAATAGGATGTGTAGGCAAGTGAGGGGAGTCTCCTGGATGTGGTCACATTATTTTTGGAGCTCCCAGTCAAAAGTTCTATTCAGTTGAAAATTCCAGAAGGTTTCGGATTTTCAAGTTGGAATTTTGGCTAAGTCATTTCGGGCAGTCCGACCCCATTATGGAATCGGTCCGACCGGCCTGAAATCGGTCGGACCGGTTGTGTGGGGCGGTCAGACCGCCGATCACTTGGAGGTTAGCCTTATTGGCATTGATGTGTTTGGATTGTGTTTATTGTGTGAACTTCAATGCTTTATTGTTGCATATTGCATTATGGAACTAACGTGGGTCAAGTTGTGAAGAACTTGTTCCCGGAGACGATTTGTTTGTCTATTGCTGTGCAGGTGGCTTACATGTCAACGACGTCAACGGTGAGGTGGATCGGGACTACGCTTGGAGAGTGAGGTCGAGCGATCATGGATGCGGGTGAGTCGTGTGACTCAAGCATGGTGCGAATGGGCAAGATGGATCGAACGGGTAGTTCGGTGCAGCTGGTTGGATCAGGCGGTGCGGAAGTCGGTGCAAGTCTCTAGGAGATTCCGATGGGATTCGGACAGGAGAGATTTGCCGACATGATGAGAGCCGCTGATCAACCTACACGTGGTGAAGCAGGCGATTGCTTCAACAGATTTGTGTGAGTGGGTCCCATGTGTGTGTGGGTCCCATATGTGAAAACCTAGCCTCTCCTATAAATAGAAAGGGGGGAGATGTAAAACCACTTGAAGCATTCATTTGAACCCCTCTTCCTTTTTCTAGCGTTTGGAGAGGAGAGGAGAGGAGAAGCTAGGGTTTGGAGAGATTGTGTGTGCTCTTGGTTGAGCTCTTGTCCTCCTTGAGGGAGTGGCTTTGTAAGCATCTTGTGGGATCAATCAATCTTGTGATGCTTGCTTAAGAGATCGATTGTCTCCTTTGTGTTCTTCTCTCTTTTTGATGAGTTTGGTGCTTCCTTGATTCAAGTGTTTATGCTTGGTCTCTTAACCGATTTTATCTTGCTTTGATGTGTGGGAATACTCCTAGAATCATCTAGATCATCAACCTCCCACAAGCAAGTCTTGAATCAAGATTTTCATATTTCTAATGTTTGTGCACTTCTTTGGTAAAATCGTCAGAGATCGTTTCTGTGAAGTGGATCTGGAGGATCGTCGCTAGAAATATATCTCTAATATCCTTAGGGAGGTGTGCTCCAAATTTGGTCAAGTTTCATTGGTTGAATCAAAAGTTGGACCAAATTTCGTTTTGGATTTGGGTGTTGTATTTCTGTTCTGAACTAAATCGGTCGGACCGATTTTTATACGGCAGTCAGACCGCCAGCATTCAGACCGCCCGTTAACGGCCGGTCGAACCGATTTAAATCGGTCGGACCGCCCTTTGATAGCCGGTCAGACCGCCAGTGCCCAGACCAGACTAGTGAGATCAATTCTCCACATTTGTGTCTTGTGGTTGAGGGGGTTATCGAATTCAGCACAAGGCTTCCTCTGTGCGCTTACTGATCTTCTTAGCTTTCATAGCTAAAGGAGTAAAGTTCGTGTTGAATTTGATTAAGGCGAGAAATTTGAGAAAGCGCCTATTCACCTCCCTTAGTCGCCTTTATGGTCCTACAAGTGGTATCAGAGCCGGTTAGCTCTTCACATAGATCTTAACCGGTCTTTGGAGCCATGGCGACTGACAGGTATTCAATCAGGCCACGTGTTTTTGATGGAGTTGATTTTGCTTATTGGAAGGCCCGAATGCAGGCCTACATCGAGGCTCAAGGGCACGCAATTTGGCTTAAGGTGAAAAACCCTTATGTCGTGCCAGCCGATGACAATTTAATCACTCCAGATGTGGAGGCCAACAGCAAGGCTCGAAATTTTTTGATTCAAGGTCTTAGTCGATCTGAGTTTGAGCGTGTTGCTCATTTGAGATCTGCTCGTGAGATCTGGCAGACTCTCTGTGATTATCACGACGGTTCCACTGCGATCAAGGAGGTGAGACAGAATCAGCTCAAGAAAATATACTCTAAGATCGAGCAAAGACCTGGTGAATCGTTAGATGAGCTGTGGGGAAGATTTTCTAAGATTCTTCATGATCTCCGCATTTGTTGACTCGGTCTTCACCGAGTCGTAAAATGCACGCCACTTTTGGGTGCTCTTGATGTGAAGGTGCGGGGATGAAGATCAACGCCATCAATGACAACATCATCATGAGTGAGCTTACCATGGATAAGCTTTACTCGAGGTTGAAGACGCATGAGATTGATTTTATCTCGCGTCTCCCCAAGACAGATCCGATGGCTTTAGTGGTCAACAAATCTAAGGGTAGTTCATCTGATTCTTTGGATTGTAGCTCATCTGGTTTTTCTTTGTCTGCTTTGCATTCCTTGAGCGATGAGCAACTTGAGAGACTACCTAAAGATGACTTAGCCCTCCTATCCACCAAATTCACGAGAGCATACAATAAGGTGAGGAGTAGGAGGAGAGGTGGACCTATCACATACTTCGAATGTGGTGAGCCAAACCACATTCGCTCTAAGTGCCCCAAGCTGAAGGGCAAGGAGGAGAAGGAGTCACAAAGGCATCCTCAAGCGAGGGATGTTAAATCCAAGAAGACAAACTATCGCAAGTTTGTCAGCCGGGTCCTTGAAGCTCTAGAGGATGTGAGCATGAGCGATGTGGACTCGGAGGTGGAGGACGACAAGAGTGACTCCCGTGGCAAGAAGAAGGCTCGTGATTTCACGGGCATGTGTTTCATGGCTAAGAACAGCCACGACAGCAACTCCTCCAACAACGAGGATCCTTTTAGTGATCCCGACGAGGTATGCCCTTCACTTCCTGATATGAAAAGGGCTTTGGTACTTACTGAACAAAAACTGCATAAGCAAGCTAAATTGATTAAAAAACAGGACACTATGATTGATAATTTGAACCTAGAAGTTGTTAGGCTCAAATCTATTAGTCCTGATAATTTTTGTGATTCATGCTGTAGCTTACTTAATGAGTTGACAAGCTTAAATTCTGCTCATTCCTCTGTTGAAAATCAATTAAAAGATGCTCTTGTTGAACTAGAATCTCTCAAGTCTAGTTCTGTTTGCATGGATGTCATTCCGCTTGATGTGACTGCTTTAAACGCTATTCCTTTAACTTGCTCAAATTGTGTGTTGCTAGAATTAAAACTGGATAGCTCTTTGAGAGAATTGCAAAAATTTGATGCTAGTCACACTTGCTCTCATTGTAAGAATAACAGGATTAAAATGCAAGAGATGACCGAAATGGTTGTTTACTCTAGAGCTGCATCTTGTGAAAATTGTCATAAGCTTACAATTGAGATTGAAGCTTTAAACAAGACTCTTGAAGAGAAAGCTAAAATTGAAAAATCCATGTCTCTTACTGCTTCCAAGAAAGTCATTGATTCTTCCTCTTGTATGTTGCATGCTGAAGTCGAAACTGTTGTTGGTAAGATACAAGAGGCTTTTACAGTCAAGTTTAAGGAGCAGTTGAATAGGATTAAGGAATCCTATTGTGTGTCTTGTGAGGCTTTAAAAGTGGAAGTGACTCTTCTTAAGAGCAAACATGATGAGGCAATCAATTCTAGAAAGTGCTCTAAATGTGGAGTTTTAGCAAAAGAGAATGATTACCTCAAATTGACTCTTGAGAAGTTTTCTGGTGGAAAAAAGAAACTCAATATGATTCTTGATCAATCTAAAGTGAGTAAGAGGAATAGTGGCCTAGGTTTTAAGTCCCTAGAGCATTCCAAGAATCACCCACCTATGGTTGCTAAATTTGTGAAAAGTGGTCTGGTTGAGCAAGAATCTTCTAAGACTTCCAAGGTTGTATTCAAAGCTGCAGGTTTTGCTCAAACTCTTTCTGGTAAGAATGGTGCTTCTGCTTCACTAGTACAGACCCCTCAAAAGGTCAAGTACCATTGCACCTTCTGCAAGAAAGAGGGTCATATTGTTGAGTTTTGCTTCCGGAGAGCAAAGATTGAGAGGAAAGAGAGAATGAGCACTTTGAGATCCATTAGAGGAGTCTTTTCACCAGCTGTAGTCTCTAGAGCCAGGCAGCCTATTCATCGTACCACATATAGGCCTAGGTTTGTAGAGAACTTTGTTGGCTCTTTTGGTGGGTCCATGCAGTATTTTGGATTAGGATATCGTGAGGAGAGACCACGGGTAGCACCTAGACAGGGGGAGTATCGATCTTTTGGTAGATCGTTTTGGAGAGGTCCAGGTGGTTCTCATGTGCATCCTCATAATTTTATTCCTGATCATTTTTCTGCTGCTTCTACTGTTGTTCCCAGGCATCGTGCTTCTCAGTACTGGACTCCTAGATCGTTTATCTCTAACCCCAGTACTGAGGCATGGATGTTTTGAAGGGAATTTGCTCTTTTTTGCATTCATTGTATCATAATGCATTTTTCAATTCAATGTATTGAATTGCATAATAAAATTTGTGGAGCTTTGAGTATTATCCTTGTATGGCTTGATTTCATACTCTATACCTTATCATGTCAAGTGATAGTCTGCTAGACTTCTTTTATGGCTCTTCGTGTTTTAGCTTAGCTTTCACCTTACTAGCTTTATATCTGTGAGCAAATTGAATCAAATCATGTCTTGTTGGATCTTGTGACTAGTTTTGCTCTAGTGATCCTCTTATGATTCATGCCATGTCATATAGGTTGAATTGAGTCTTGAACTTATTTTGAGATGTAAAATGAGCTTTTTAATCTCTTAAGTCAAGCAAATGAAGAATGAGATTTTTTTTATGCGAAAAAACTGATCTCACCAATCCTTTCTCATGAGACGGCTTGCCATTGCACTAGGCATGAACTCAGGGAGAGTTTTGGATGACCTAGACCACTCTTTTAAGCTTCTTGCTTGAGATGGTCGCGGCAAGGCTCGAGATCTAGCACAATGAAAAAAAAAATCTATTTTAGGAAAATGCTCAAAAAGCTAAGTGCTTGAATATATTGCTTTATATTTGAACTCTTAATGCTCAAAATGCCTCAGTTCCAGTTTTGGGTCTCTTTTTACTTATAGACATGGCTTGACTCATTTTTTGTTGCTCTTAGTGAAACTATGATATTGAGCAACTTTTCATGGTACTAATTCTTTTAATCTCAGATTACTGCTATTTTGGTCTTAGCTTTACAGTACATGTTTTGCCATTATTGAATATAGCTTCTACTCTTTATATGGCTTTGTATAATACTTGTACTGTCTACATGGATAATGGTCATAGCTCCTTTTGTTAAATTTCAAAAATAAAGTCATTCCTTCATACTCTATCTTTTCCCATGCATCTTGATGAATTCATTGTCAAAGGGGGAGAAAGATTGTGAAGAAAAATGTTGTTTTGGAGCTTTTGATTTCATACATAAGGTTTCATATAAAAGAACTCACATATAAAAAAATGAACCTTTTGAAAATTTGTGATCATAGTGAGTTGAGTCTCTCGGTTTTATTGCCTTTTTATGATTATTTTTGCAATTGAAGAAGACTCACAATGATCAAATGTCAAATAGAACATTTGTCTTTCATATGGACCTAAGTGAGATTTTTGGCTACTTTCTGGAAATTGAATCCTTTTGTGCTTTCATTGCCTTATCTCACTTGCTTATACTATTCTGGAGCCAGCTTGGTCGTTTCATACGCTTTTTCTTGCTTATGGACCAAGTTGTGCCTTTATGCGAAAACGGCGAATTTTTTACTTTTCAAACCTTGAAACAACATTTTCTAGAAAATTGCCAATGTGTTCATCAAGGGGGAGATTGTGGATATCGTGAGGATATGTGCACGATCTTAGAATGATGAGTCAATTGGCAATGGCTTTGTTTGTTTGCAAAATCTTGCATTTTCAGTTTTGCTTCAGGTCTGTCAGACCACAGGCGGTCTGACCGGTGGCAGGGGCGGTCAGACCGCCCGTGGAGTGGTCCGACCGACCGTGGTGGCCGGTCCGACCGGATATGTTTCAAAGTGGATTTTGGAGCTGATCCAAAAATAGGATGTGTAGGCAAGTGAGTGGAGTCTCCTGGATGTGGTCACATTATTTTTGGAGCTCCCAGTCAAAAGTTCTATTCAGTTGAAAATTCCAGAAGGTTTCGGATTTTCAAGTTGGAATTTTGGCTAAGTCATTTCGGGCGGTCCGACCGCCGTTATGGAATCGGTCCGACCGGCCTGAAATCGGTCGGACCGGTTGTGTGGGGCGGTCAGACCGCCGATCACTTGGAGGTTAGCCTTGTTGGCATTGATGTGTTTGGATTGTGTTTATTGTGTGAACTTCAATGCTTTATTGTTGCATATTGTATTATGGAACTAACGTGAGTCAAATTGTGAAGAACTTGTTCCCGGAGACGATTTGTTTGTCTATTGTTGTGCAGGTGGCTTGCAGGTCAACGACGTCAACGGTGAGGTGGATCGGGACTACGCTTGGAGTCTTGAGGTCGAGCGATCATGGATGCGGGTGGTCGTGTGACTCAAGCATGGTGCGAGAATGGGCAAGATGGATCGAGCGGGTAGTTCGTCTGTTGGTTGGATCGAGCGTGCGGAAGTCGGTGCAAGTCTCTAGGAGATTCCGATGGGATTCGGACAGGAGAGATTTGCCGACGTGATGAGAGCCGCTGATCAACCTACACGTGGTGAAGCAGGCGATTGCTTCAACAGATTTGTGTGAGTGGGTCCCATGTGTGTGTGGGTCCCATGTGTGAAAACCTAGCCTCTCCTATAAATAGAAAGGGGGAGATGTAAAACCCCTTGAAGCATTCATTTGAACTTCTCTTCCTTTTTCTAGGGTTTGGAGAGGAGAAGCTAGGGTTTGGAGAGATTGTGTGTGCTCTTGGTTGAGCTCTTGTCCTCCTTGAGGGAGTGGCTTTGTAAGCATCTTGTGGGATCAATCAATCTTGTGATGCTTGCTTAAGAGATCGATTGTCTCCTTTGTGTTCTTCTCTCTTTTTGATGAGTTTGGTGCTTCCTTGATTCAAGTGTTTATGCTTGGTCTCTTGACCGATTTTATCTTGCTTTGATGTGTGGGAATACTCCTAGAATCATCTAGATCATCAACCTCCCACAAGCAAGTCTTGAATCAAGATTTTTATATTTCTAGGGTTTGTGCACTTCTTTGGTAAAATCGTCAGAGATCGTTTCTGTGAAGTGGATCTGGAGGATCGTCGCTAGAAATAGGTCTCTAATATCCTTATGGAGGTGTGCCCCAAATTTGGTCAAGTTTCATTGGTTGAATCAAAAGTTGGACCAAATTTCGTTTTGAATTTGGGTGTTGTATTTCGGTTCTGGACTAAATCGGTTGGACCGATTTTTATACGGCGGTCAGACCACTAGCATTCAGACCGCCCGTTAACGGTCGGTCGAACCGATTTAAATCGGTCGGACCGCCCTTTGGTAGCCGGTCAGACCGCCAGTGCCCAGACCAGACCAGTGAGATCAATTCTCCACATTTGTGTCTTGTGGTTGAGGGGGTTATCGAATTCAGCACAAGGCTTCCTCTGTGCGCTTACTGATCTTCTTAGTTTTCATAGCTAAAGGAGTAAAGTTCGTTTTGAATTTGATTCAGGTGAGAAATTTGAGAAAGCGCCTATTCACCCCCTAGTCGCCTTTACGGTCCTACAAATTGCTATATTCTAAAGAAAAATATAAGTAGAAAACTCATATATCTTGTCCCATATCACAACAATGCAAAGGATAACAAGCCATTTGTACCAAGATTCATGACAAGGAAATGCCTTTTTTATGACAGAGAGGGAGTATTGTTTTGCTATAGGCTTGCACACGCCTTGGTGCTTAGATGGAAACATGAATACCAAAATAAATACTTATGTACAATTTAAACTCCAACTTGTTAGAGATATGAACTCTTTTGTATTTTCTTATCTACCTTTTGTATTATCTTATTTGTATATGGCATACTCCTCTTGCACACCCTATATATATTGCCCATTGGGCCTCTGAATACATACACACAATATTCATAACATAATATCAGAGCCAAGATTCTAAACCCTAGCCTACATCCTAGCCTTCATCGTTTCTGCTGCCCGACGCCCCTTGGAGGAGCAATCTCCACTCCTGGGGGCGGCCACATTAGTCATAGTCTTTTCTTCGACGTTGGCCCAATCCCCATGGCTCGTGACGGCGAGGTGTCCTCCAAGAGCGCGAGGGTCACCGGATCTGGCTCTGGAGGACCAGGCGACGAGGCTCTGGACTGCATCAGCGACCTTCCTGACGTCCTGCTCCTCCGGTGCTCCTACAATCCCGCCGCTGGATCAACGTCTGGACCAGCCTCCCGGTGCTCCTCTTCAACGAGTCGGCGTTGCCCGCCATCGAGCACTTCCCAGATCTCGTCGACAGTAGCCTACGCTACTCGATTTTTTCCATCGCCTAGCCGGGAGCTCACCTCCAGATCCGCACCACCGCTACAGATCGAGCCGCCTTGGTGCCGTGCGCAGGATCTCCCGCCGCCTGGTCTTCTCTCGCACGGATCTGGCCGACGTCGCCTCGTCCTGTGGTGTTCCGGGGTCCAAAGACCCGTGCTCCTGGATCCCCGATGCTCCTCTGCTCGCGCCACCCGAGCCCCTCCCGAGCGCGCGCCCAAGGTCTGCTTCACGCATCGCGCCGTGCTGCACGATGGCTTGCCACATTGAGTCCATCGACACATCGATGTCATCGGGCTTGGCGTCAGCAGCAAGGGCTCTCGACTTCTCCTCGTCTGGTTTCTTCCCGTCGGGCTTGGCCTCCACCGCGACGGCTGTTGGATTCTCCTCGCCGATCGATTTCTTGCGCACGTGAGGGCGGTTTGCCGTCCTTGCCTCTCCGGCCTACCTCTTCTTCAGGTTGCTGCTTTTGGTGGAGATGGAGGTAGAAGGAGAGAAGAGAGGAGGATGCATCAGTGTTTTGCGTTGTTGTGGCCTTCTTCATTGGGAGATGCACTGGTGTTTGCTAGTTGGATGAGGAGATGGGTCTTCTGCTGCTGCTAGTTATCCTTTTTTAGTGTCGTTTCTTCCGATGCGTTCATCCAAGTCCGTAAAACTTTATCTTTGAGTTCGTCTAAGCCATACGAGTCCACAAATTTATTGTTAGTCATAGAAGTATATGAATTTCCTTTTACATGGCCGTTGTCGCTCATCTCTGAGCCGCTGTAGATTGTAGAAGTTGTTATGATGCCGCCCCCAAGCTTCTAAGGTCACCGCGCTTCTTCCGCACTGCGCCTCTGTTGCGCTTCTTGTGCACTGCGCCGCCGTCTTGGGCTTCGATCTGCACCGCCATGCCTATATCTATTCTTATTCAGTTTGATTTGACAGCTTTCTCTATTTTTGTCGATTTCATCATCTTCTCCGTCGTATTATCACGGTCGACTTTGCTCCTACTTACCTCTACCTTCTCAGCCCCTGCACTTTCTTGTGCTTTATGGGCTGACGCACGACCCCAAATGAGAGATCTTTTGTGTCAATATATTTTTCAAGAGCTGCATGCTACGACGACATTATCAAGACTCGGACTTTGAATTTTCCCTAGTTTAGCGTCAACCTTTTCCAAATGCAATTGTATTGCATACGCCTTGCATCTGATGGGGGGTTGTTAAAGATATATTAGAGATATAAATCCTTTTGTATTTCCTTATCTACATTTTATATTGCCTTATCTGTATATGAATACATCTTTTGTACACTCTATATATATTACTCATTAGGCCTCTGAATACATACACACAATATTCATAACACAACTCAGCTGCTAGAAATTGAATATGTACAGGAGAAATTGAGTGAGCCTCTGTTCTGTCTAATCATAGAAATACAAAGCTAAACAGAAACTATTTGAGATTCCCTTGAATGTTCAGGAAGTACTTGTAGCACCAAATATACCATTGCAATCTGCAAAGCAAGGTTCGTCAGTTTGTGAATCTGGAATATGCATAAAGCGTAAATGAACACTCATTAAGATACACTAAAGGAACATCACAAGTGACTTATGGAAGTAAGCAGGCTTGCAAGGTTTTCTTTATGAAGTAAATTAGATTATCCTTTTGACGTTAGCAACACATTGTAATTCTCGTTGCAAACCTGCATAGTTCTCAGACAACAAATGATAAATCTAAATAACCTGGAATAAAGCATATTTGCCGTTTATTAGGTTCATCAAAGTAGTATATAGTTGACCACTTAATACTAACTACTAAGTACTAACCACTGCCACCGACATTTAAGGAAGCGAAAGTTACTAAGCAAATTTTGCTACTTGCATTCATATAGTAAGACGGCTTCAAATCTGGCTTAGTTTTAAAACTAAACAAACCAGTTTCTAGCCTATTTCAGCCTTTGTTTTGCTTTGAAGTCAACCTCAAAATTAGCAAACTAAATTTGGTTAGGAACAGAAGTTCACAGGGGCGGAGATGGGCCTCGGGCCGGTTAGGCCCAGAGAAAATAGTAGTGGCATTTTTTTTAGTATACATACAAAAAAAAAGTCTACAGTAATCAGGCCCGAGTTTTACCGGTCGGACCGAGGCTATCCCCACCGGTCGGCCCAGCTCCCACGTCAGCCCAACTAGTGGAGCAGCGTAGCCGACTTTGGTCTCATCACCCCAGAGGACCCAGACCATCCTTCGGCTTCGGCAGTTCCCAGCGCCACCCCGGCCGGCCGCCTCGTCTCATTGCCGGCAGCCCAGGCGTCCCTTCCCGGCCCCGCCTCCTCTCCGCGCAGCACCGCCCAGCGTCCCCGCCCCACCTCCTCTCTTGCGGCAGCACCGCGTCTCCCAGCACCCCACCTCCTCTCCGCTGCAGCCACGCCAGCTCCCATGCCGCCCACGCCTCCTTTCCAACTCCAAGGCTCCACCGCCAACGCCGACCCCACCTCCTCACCTCACCCGAGGCCGGCGCCGCCTCCCGAGGCCTCAACGTAGCGCCGGCAAGACAGAGCAGCGCCCGGTGCCCCGCCCCCGCCTCCTCTCCCATGCATGGCGCCACCCCATGTCTCTCTCCAAGGTCCACCTTGTGCCGCCCCCACCGCCTCCTCTCCTCCTCTCCGCTGTGAGCCCGCGACGCCACCCCCAATCCCCATCGCCTCCTCTCCACAGCTCCACCGCCCAGCGCCGCTCCCACCGCCTCCTCTCCTCAGTCCTCAGTTCCTCACCCGGTCACCCCGTCACGGCGTCACCCGGAGCCCAGAGCGGCGGAGCCCGGAGGCCGAAGGCCGGCGTAGCCCCTTCCCCATACTCCTATCCAGTTTCCACGGCTCCACCGGCCACTGCCTAGCGCCGCTCTCCCCGCCAGCGGCCAGCGCCTCCTTAGGCCGCCTCGGCCAAGCGGCCGGCATCCTTGACACGCGCATGACCCCCTACCGGCCTGCTGCCTGCCCTGCTCCACCCCTAGCGCAGCAGCGCCCTCCTCAGCTCCTCTCGTTAGTCCTCACCGCCCTCAACCACCGGTGCTAGCTCCCAGTGAGGTGAGCTCTAAATCTTTGATGTGTTACAGACTTAAGACTTTATCAGATTGGCTTCATGGCTTGTATGAGTAAATCTGTAAATGAGCTAATTAGTTATGACTTATTAGTTATCACTTATGATTTATGAATTATGAAGTTGTGAGTATGACTCACTGTATGACAGTATGTCATGTATGCATCACTGAAGAAGCATCGCTAAATCAGAGTTCATTGGATGGGAGAATCGATCGACAGTATGAACACTTGGTATGTTATTCTGTCGGAATTGTAAGCAAGATTAGTTTAATGACAGTTAAGAGTAAGTGCTTGCTGCTTTGAATCAATAATGTGATCTTTGTTATGATAACCATACGAGATATGCAGTCTAGTATATAGGAACAGATTAGGAGGAAATAGGAAGCATCACGAATATAGGAACATATTAGTTATGACTTATCAGTTATCACTTATGATTTATGAATTATGAAGTTATGAGTATGACTCACTCTATTAACTTTCTATTTGAATATTTGATGTACTAGAATTAAGCAAAAAATTCCTCGTGCTAATGATATGTTACATTGTTTTTTTTTGCTATGTTTTATCTATTTTGTCATATCGTTAAACATGTAATTTAAATTTTATTTCGATTGTGCATTTGTGTTGTGTTTTTGTTATGCATCAGCGTTGATAGTATTTGACGTTAGTTATAGACTTATAACTCCTTAGTTTTGAGTCCGAGGTTTATTGAAATTCTGGCTCCGCCACTGGAAGTTCATATGTATGCCCCCTCAAGGCTAACATTATGTTTCTAGTTTGACTTATGAGTATTTTTTTTTTTCAAGAACTACAACTGAGTCAAGATCGAAAGAAATGCTAATGGTAATGATCTTGGGGAGGAACCAACACGAGAGCAGAATCGAACGGCGTAAATAAAAAAGACCACGTGGCCACCTTGAGAGGCAGCCATTCATGCCTCCTTTCATATAGAGAGATTGAACGTTCTACTATTCAATAATTTCAATTCCGATTCCACTACAGAAATTTGTTGAAGTGACTTTGAAAAACAGTTAAAAGTCGAGAGGAAGGATAAATATACGGGGAAGTTTGCAATTCCTGGTCCGAGTTTCCTGTCATATTATCTAGAGACGCTCGAGCAAGCGTGCATGGTAGGCACAGCATGCCCTGGCTACCCTTACCCTTCTTTTTTTTTTCAGAAACCGCGTGCTCTGTCGACAAGTACTAGCAGTGGGTGCACGGCGCCACGCCGCGCAAGGCAAAGACGAACATCAAGTGATCCTGACAGAAGCGATAGGCACCTGGACATTCGATGGGCTCGTTTATCGTCATCGGCATAATGTTGTTTTTTTTTTGTGAGATGAACATCATATCCATAATGGGGATGGCGCTGGAGCAATGTATTGTTGTCAAAATACGAATTGCTGAGAAATATGCACATGATAGATGGCACAAAACAAAGGTAGTAAGTAAGACACAAATACACACTGCTTTAGCTACCCATAATATATGGTGTATACATCAAATCGAGTGGACAGAGAGCTGACCAGTGATGGCTGCGCATATATAAGGATTAAGGACGTATAGCATTTTTCAGCCTGGGGGTATAGCATCTGTGACTATATAAGATACGCCTGAGAGAGCGACACAAGTCACACAACCTGTAGTAACTATGCTAGAGCCTGTAGCTAGATTGGAATTAGGGTGGATAACGAGCCAGCTCGGTTCGGTCAAACTCCTTAAGGGACTGAGCTCGGCTTAATTCAGCTCGTTAAGTAAACGAGCAAAAATATCAACTCAACTCGACTCGTTATGAACTCGCGAGCTGACTTGTTTAACTCAGAACTACAGGAGGACACCGAGCTAGACGCCGAAGGAGAGGACGCTAGGCTCGGTCAAGCTCCTTAAGGGACTAAGCTCGGCTTAATTCAGCTCGTTAAGTAAACGAGCAAAAATATCAACTAACTCGACTCGTTATGAACTCACGAGTTGACTTGTTTGGCTCTGAACTACAGGAGGACACCGAGCTAGACGCCGAAGGAGAGGACGCTGGGCGGAAATCAGGTGCTATGTGGATAGAAGAGAGTTACTACTTGCTGGGTTGAGTTGGTAGACTTATATCAAGCCTGCTATAGTTAGACTATTAAGCTTGTTAAGTTCTAATATAAACGACTTAAATGAGCTGCTCACAAGCTGGTTCGAACTCAACTCAGATAACAATCAGTCTCTTTTACGACCTGAGTTCAAACCGAGTGGTTAACGAGCCAAGCTCGCGAGTTTTTCTTCCACACCAAATAGGAACCAAAAGACACTCGGTGGCCGCACCGCGCGAGGTAGATTGCACATTTGTCCAAAACACTACGGAGATGAGACGATTAAGCTGCAGCGCCGCCACTCTTTGAACTGCATTAGTGCTGCATTACAAAGAAATTTGTTTATGTTCCTGATGGGGCCCAATGACAGTTGCCAACAAACAGACGTTACAGACCACAGCCCGTCCAGAGCTACTTTTCCAACAAGAGCAGACCACCAAAAGGTTCAAACTTTGTTGTATGGCCAGCCCTAATGGCAATGGTTCGACTAACTGAAAAATAAAAATTATCACGCAAATCACTGACACGGTGCATTCAAACTGCAGTTACTTGGACTTGGACGACTTGTGCTTCTTTTTTGGGTGCGACTCTTCATTACTTGCAACATATGACTCGATTCTCACATTTTCCTGTGCTTCATTCTTTCTAAATTCCTTTGCCTTCTTCTGCAAATATAACAAATTCACAATGATGAGATGACCACTCTAATGGAATAACAGCCCATACTCCCAAACAAGTTAAAAAGAACGGACGGGATAAAAAGTAAAGCATAAAACAACAACAGCAGTGTACCTTTAAGGACTTCGCCATATCAGCAATCTCATTATTGTCATAGGTAGACTTGCCGGATTCAGATGGACCTGCAGTGTTCTCCTGAAATAAATAACAAGTGTTTAATAAATAATATAAGAGGAGACTCAACACTGATAAATACACAAGAAAATCTAACCTTTGGAGGAACAAATGCAGCTTCTCTCTTTCTTTTGTTTGCTTCGGCTTTCTCTGATTGCTTCTCCAGCTTCTCTTGCCATTTCTTTGCTGACTTCTTTTTGTCACTCATGAAATACTCACCACTCTCAAGTTCAAGATCAATCTACAACGTCCAGAATGACAAATTAATCAAATAGTAGCACAATAGGCAAAAGAAAACTAGCCAACAGAATGGATGTTGTTTCCTCCAAAATCAAGTAGCATGCTATGAACTGCAAATAATCTTGTATAGAAAATAACATGAGATAAATTATATGACTCTGTAGGATGGACAGCTGACATGAAAAATTGAAAACAATGAAGTTGCAGGGCAGGACTGCTAACCACCATAACAGCTCATGATCTGGTGAAAACCAGTATACCAAAAGGACAATAACTCTAGTAACAATAACAGGCAAAAAGAACAATTGACTTCACCTTGCTAGGCTGTTGAGGCGGCGGAAAGGGTGTGTATGGTTTCTTCTCCTTGGTTTTCGGCTTCTTTTGCTTGACATTCTTTCTGAAAAACAGCAAGTAATGAGGTATACGATACACAATGTACTTTTCAGTGGTATGAACACCCCCCACACACACACACTAGAAATATGATGCAAGTTCCTTACTTCTTAAACTTCGGGAGAAATCTGTCCCAACTTTCATTGGCTAGGGCAGGATTTTTAGCCAGCTCACGTTTAATTAGGAGTTCCTACATAGTTTAATAATAATTTATAAGTAATCCTAGGTACATTCCTTCAGAAAATACATCTAAAAAAACAAAACCAGTCACCTTAATGTGGTACACTGGATGCTTTATGTTCTTTATGCAATCCTCCACAATCCTTCTGACTTGTTTCAGTCCCTTAAAAGAACCCATGGTGGCAACAGTATTTCCCTTTCATGATGGAAAAAATGTAATAATAGCAGTCAATAATGTTAGAATAAACACTTGATGTATTCCAATGGGTCAAAAGGCCAATATATCATGTACAAGGTAGACCAATATGCAAAAAGCACCCTAAGCTATATACATATCTAACATCCATCTTCAAACTCAGGGTGGATCAACAACACTGAGTTTAGAGAGATAGAAATTGTGTTGAACTCTAGTTTGTGCATTGGTGAAGAAATCTGCTAATTGAAGCTTCGAAGGCACATACTGAAGATTAATAACTTGGTCTTGCACTTACAATCTCATGTACGAAACATCAACTCCAATGTGCTTGGTGCGCTCATGCTTCACTGGATTTGAAACAATGCTGATCGCACCAGTACTTTCTGATAAGAAAGGAGTCAGTACATAAATTGAAACACTGAAATTTTCAGGTAGCCACCGAAACCAAGTGATCTCAGCTGTCAACGACGCCATGGCTCTCAACTCAGCCTCAGCACTCGAACAGAAAACGACAGTCTAATTCTTGGTCTTCCAGGCAATCAGAGAGGATCCAAGGAAAACACAATAGGCAGAAAGAGACCGGCGATCAGAATGATCGCTAACTCAGGTCGCATCAGAGTACTCCTGAAGCTACAGAGAACTGGAACGAGGAAAGAAAAGACGACGAGTGATGGTCTCGCAAAGATATCGCAGAACACGAAGGTGACTGTAGGGGAGCTAAGTGGGAGCAGAGACGAACTGACTCAGGATGTGAACTAGGTGAGAAATGCCATATCGAGTGATCCCAAGATAGACGAGGCTCCCGATAAGATGACAGTAGCGAATGGGGGTCCTCAAAAGACTCACCATCAGTAAGTCGAAGGTGAACAAGCTCCATAGGAATATCCACCATGCACTGATCGGTGAAATGAGAGCGCAAGAATATCCTGAATGTACATCCCCTGGGAGAGGTAGTAGCCCTCAGGCATAAAAGTATCCTCAATCCAAGGAAGTAACGAAGAGGGCCTAAATCAAACATCAAGAACTGCTCACTGAGACGCTCCTTTACAAAGGCAATGTATTGAGAGGCATCTCCAGTAATGATCATATCAGCCACATATAGAAGGAGCGTCTGACCTCGAGGAGAGGTGTGTAGAGGGCAGGGTCGTGATCACTGGCGGAGAAACCGACAGCAGCGACAACAGAGGATAAGCGGTCAAACAAAACACGAGCAGCTTGTTTGTGCCCATAGAGAGCGACAAAAGCGACAAACCATACCATCAGGGGCAGAATACCCAAAGGGCGGTTGCATGTAGACATCACGTAGCTCGTCATTGAGAAAGGCATTCTTGACGTCCAGTTGAGAGATGTGCTACTGTCTAATAGAAGCCACAACAAGGGGAGTGAACAGTGGCTATGTGAGCGACAGGAGTGAAGGTCTTATCGTAGTAACGACCATGCTCCTGCTGAAAACTACGCGCCACAAGACAAGCCTTGTAGCACTCAAGGGAACCATCCGAGCGGGTATTGATCTTGTACACCCACTTGCACGTCAAAGGAGTGACACGCGCAGGTAAGGGCACAAGATCCCAAGTGCTAGTACGCTCTCCTCAGACATCGCGAGCTGCCACTCCGGGTGAGAAGCAGCCTCACGGTTGGTCGTAAGCTCAGAAAGAGCGGTGGCTGCAAAACCGTAGTGCTAGGAGGCCTGACAGTGGCGATCACGAAGATCGTATCTGGGAGAAAGAGGAGCAGGACCCAATAAGGACGGAGAAGGAGAGCTGGGAACCAGGCCTAGCAAAGACAGTAGCTCAACTGGAGTAGGCTGAGGACGATGAGAGTAGTGCAAGGGAAAATGTGGAACCTCAACAAAAGAGCTGGAAGGAAACTCCGGCAAAGAGGGGACCGGTGGAGCCGATGTGGAAGAAGTGAAGAAAGAGCGCAGAAACGAAACAGAAGTGGAAAGCTGAGGGTTAGGAAAAATAAGAGAGTCTGAGATAACAGTGGGGAAACGAGGGTAGTATTGTTGGGACTCATCGAAGGAGACATCCCGAGAGATCCTCATCCGACGAGCAACAGGGTCGTAGTAGCGATAACCCTTATGCTCAAGACTGTATCCACAAAACACACACTCAACTCACTGTGCAGTCAGCTTGGTGCGTTCTGTATCCACAAAACACACACTCAACTCACTGTGCAGTCAGCTTGGTGCGTTCACAAGGTGGAAGAATGACAAAACAGATACAACCAAAACAGCAAAGGTGACTGTACTCTAGAGCTCGACCGTAGAAACGCTCAACATGAGTAGAATCGTGAAGAGCAGTGGAAGGTTGCATGTTGATGAGGAAAGCAGCAGTGAAGACAGGCTCAACCCATAAATGTGGTGGAATAGAAGAGGCAAGCATGAGAGCGCGAGTTGTCTCAAGTAAGTGACGATGCTTACACTCGAGACAGATTACGAATGTGAGCACCGGGACAAAATCTTGGGGAAGAGTATCTTTGCTTTCGACAAGAAAGCGATGCAAATCAGCAGACATATACTCGCTAGCAGAATTAGCACAAAATATACGAATGGTCGAATCAAACTGAGTGCGAACCACGGTGGCAAAACTCTGGTAAATCGAGAGAACCTGACTGCAAGAGGATATGAAGTAGATCCAAGTATGACGAGAATAATCATCAATAAAAATCACATAGTATCGATGACCCCCTTTCAAAATGAAGTGAGCCGAACCCCAAACATCGGGGTGAACAAGATTAAAAAGACGAGTAGAAACAGAATCACTAAAAGGATATGGTAGAAAGGAGGTAGATCACTAATGCAAGTTTAAATGTAGTACATAAGGTAAGAAATTAAGGAAAACCTGAACTAAGATGTAGCAGCCAGTCAAAATCTCGATGGCCTGTAGTACATAAAACATGTGAACAAAGGGGTGTCTTTTTATTCTTACATTAAAAGAGATGCATCCATAGGAACCATATAAGAAGAAGTTTACCTTAAGGGTAGACAAATTAGGACCTAAAAGGCGTTCTCTCCTCTTAACAAATCTTTCCTGTAGATGGCACATTAGTGGATTCGAGGATAAGCTAAATTCGCACCATGAGGTGCTAATGATATTTACAAGTGATTCTCACTGCAAACTTAATAAAAGTAATTACAAAATAAGCTAATCACACCAAGAAAAGAAACCTTAAATTTTAGCTTATCAAACCAATGTTTGTATTTGGATTCATGAAACTCTTATGGAGGCAACAAAGCACAGCTCATGCGACTGTGGCACAGGGGTCTTGTAATTATATATACTTATTATATGAATTGCAACCCGTAAATCTATAAACATGGAAACAACTTAGGTTTGGGCAAAGGAACACACAGTCTTAACAATATGAAAAAGACAACACTATAAACTATAATGTGACCATTTCTAATTGCATTAGAAGCACAATTATCTGATGTACTAGTGATTTAGTACCGTCATCATAAAATGAATAAAACAACAAATACTACGCACAGCGCTGATAACATCGTGGAGAACTTCCAAACATTGTAGTAGGTAATTTGGAAACAAGAAAATGCAATTGAGCATCCAGAAAAAGGAGCAAAATGTTATCTAATATCCCTATTCGATCGGTTCCATCATTTTACTTTGGCAATTACAAAGCTTGTCTTTACATGTTCTTCCTAGTGGAATATTTGATAGCAAGCAAAGAATTGCAGCAGTAATCATGACATATTGAAAGCTATTCCTTGGAAAGATGCACAGAATTGAAGTTGAACAATGAAAAAAAAATCTACCTTATTTCGTATGATGCTACCAATCTTGATAACATCACAGTTCATCTCATCATTGAGTATTTTAATTGCCTGCAAAAATCAGTAGAAGTTTAGTGATGAAACAACTCCTGGATAAATTAACCAAAGTGTCTGTGACTCAAGAATAGCTTTATGTGGGGGTAGATCATGAAATGAGGCAAAGATATAGTATACCCTAATAGATATGTAAACTAACTCTCACAAGTTCAACAACAATCTCCACAAAGTATACAGATCACAGGGCAGAACTTGCATAAAAGCTGAAGGGCTCGGTAACAAAAATAGGTATACCTGAGGTGCAGGGACACTCCGCGACAAGAGTTTTATCAGGTCCCTGGCCTTAACAATAATGTAGGGGTCCCTGGTCTTCCGGGTGGTCGAAACCGTCATGGATCCCTCCACCTACGCACACATCAAGAGAGGTCTCAGTTCTCAAAGATATTGCTTACCACAGAACCGTCTCACTACTTAAGAGCACTCCAATGTCCCCACACAAGCCTAATCACCCATCACGTACCAAATTGAGCTCGCACGAAACCCCAAACTCCTTCAATGCGCCCTTCACGATCGGCCACGCCTCCTGAAGATACTTCTCTGCATCCGAACAAGCAATGCCTCATCAATTCGCATTCAGTAAACTTAATTTCCAACGAATCGCAGGAGAAAGAGAGAGAAGAGGATGGGGGCGCGATCGATTCTTGCCTCGGTATTGGGGGAAGAGTGTGGAGAAGGAGCTGACTTCCAGCATGCCGCCCTCGTTCCACGAGGTGTCGAACTTCTCCACCTTCCAGTGGTCGATGTTGGGGTCCTCGTCCCACGGTTTGGGCTTGTCGTGCTTCCCCTTCCGCCGCCATTTCTTCCCCTCCGCCGCCTCCGCCGCCGCAATCGCCTCGTCCTCCGACGCCATGGATAGCCGCAGGGGCTAGAGTTTAGTGGGATTTCGAGAGATAAGAGCACGAGGAGGCGGTGGTGTTCGGGTTACTTATTAGGGTTGGTTCGTGTGCCGGCGTGCCGCCGACGGGGAAGGGATGGGGAGAGGAAGAGGGAGGCCTGTGGGGTTTTGGGGGCCTGTTATATTTTGGCGTTTTTATCCCAACGTCCCTTGACTCCTGAGATATTGTAGAGGAAGGGCTTGGTGTTCGGACGAGTATATGACGGGTGGGGTCAACCTCAGCCGATCGATATCCGACATCTGGTTATTGATCCTGCATCCTTGCCCTGCAAGTTAATTTCTTCGGTTCTTACCCCATTCAACAATCCAACCTCACCTGACTAAAACAAAACAATATGCAAAACCGAAATTTGCAGCCAATATGGAGAAATTTCAGGAACAAACAAGCAATGCAATCCATTTGGATTCAGCTCCGACGTCTTCAATGAGCAGCACATGGCTGGGCTGACGTCCTTGATCTGCGCAAAGCTAGGGCGACGTGCTCAGTAAGCACCACCTTGTGGCTACGACTGGCCTCCGCTTGGAGCTCGCAGGTGGTGGCGTGGAACTCGGGCGGTAGGCCACCGCTGCCGGGATACGCCGCCACCAAGAATGGGTGAAGAGGCTTCGTGCGGTTTGAGTGTTTCGTAAGCTAGTTCGTGTGGGATGAGTTCAGTCAGATCTGTGATGCCTTTGGGTTGATCCAAATAGCGCATGGGCGAAAAGGGAACCTCACTCGCGGAAAAAATGGGAAAAGGATAGAAGATAAGGGAAAATTAAAGAAAATGATATATTTCAAAGGAACAAGAAACTCGTGTAACATATTTCCAATTTCAAGAAATTGGTGGCATATATCCAACTTTGCTATATTTTATTGTGTGATGACCCCACATTGGAGAGAGAAATAGCTGGAGCAAAATTTGCATTTGTGGGATTGGACATGATGTGGCAAACTTAGGATATATTTTGCAACTTCAGCGTTGTGGATGCCCTCAAACCGAGCTGTTTTGGAAAAAACACATGTGGTACAATTAGACTTACCGATAATTGAAAGCTCCACTTGAATATTGGAGTGTCTTTACATGTAAAAGAAGGCTGGTTTGGGCTCCCCTCGAGGTGGCCAGGTCGGTGCGCTTTCGCTGGACGTCAGATGTTGCTCGCGCTATTGCAGCTGTTGGATTTCGTCGGTCGTTGTGTTTGCACGTGTTGTGTCCGGCCCAGCATTGCGCTGGCATCTGTTGTCTTCGACACACGCTGCGTGTTGAGGCTGCCTCATTTCCCGTGACCGCTGCCTCCCTTTTCCTCAGTCTTGCTTGCTTTTTTCCCCACCCGCACCCCCTGTTTCTTCCTCCTCACCCGTATCGTCACTCCCATTTCCTTCTTGCTCTTGTCGCTCGCCTGTCTTCTCTCTTTCGTTTGCTGACGACCGTCATTCGCCTCCTCTCTTTGTTCAGTTCTCTTCCCCTCCATTACGTCTCCTGTTACCGATGGTCCTCCGTTGGCTTGTGTCACATTTTTTTACTTTTTTGCTTCTAGGGAGTGGGATTCCTCACTAGATCTGGCCTATTTGGTTCTCCCCCATGTCGTCTTTCTTATGTTTTGCTACTTTGTTTATGTCCTCGTGCCCTCTACCTCTTCCCTTCTCTTTTTTGGGTTTAGTTTGGGATCATATGCTACCTCGTTTTAGCATTCCACTTTGGTCGGTTGCTGTTGGGGGTGCTGCCTCATTCGTTGGTCTCCTCTACCTCTTCGTCTCTTGACGATGATTAAGTCCCTTAATACTCCTTTAACATTTAATTAAATACATCATGGCCCTTATGGTTGTAACCCCCGAGGTTTAAGACCCCTGTGGTCATGAGAATCCCAGATGTTGCTCTACGAATGCCCTAGTCGGAGAGTTATTATACTTATCGCCCAACTAGGTAACTACTCGAAGAGTCCTTTGAACTGGAACTTGTATATGATTCTAAGTATATCCTTTCCGTGTAACGAAGAGTCGATGGAGCAGAAGTGGTTGGGGGCAACAATAGGATTCGAGCTCTCGATGAGTTTCGTTGATATCTGACCCGACCGATTGCACATTAAAGGGGTGTTATGGCATACCTATTAGAAAATTTACATAAACGATGAAAATAGGTTATTATTTTTTACCTTGAGTCTTTCTATCCTCTTTTCTGGAGAGATGGTAGCCAAAATCCAGGGAACATCAGCCTTATCACTAGGCTCCCCAGCACATAACATCTTGATTCGGTCCCTGATATCTTCAGAGGAAAGGGTTGTAAAAAAAGAGACTTTAAGGTTACTAAATAATCAACTATAATAAACCTAACTGATCGGAATTTGTTAGGACTTACATTATGAAGAATCCCTGGTCGTATCATCCCGACCAACATACCAAAGCATGGTACATGCTCGGAGCTTCAGATGACTTATCCGACGTGTGAAAAAATATTTCACCACATGCCAAGAAGTTAATCCTTTGATGCTAAGGTGGTGGATATGGTCTCGATCCATCTCCCCACCTTTCCCTCCTTCTTCGTGGAGGATCACCACCGAGGATTCTCGACCGCCACCTTACCGGCAAAGCAGAGGCTATCTCCCTTATGACCGTCATGTAAAACCAATTCTTTTTTCCATGACTACCATGAAGATTTTTAGTATATTTAAATGTGCTCCTCAGCTTTCCCATCGTGGAGACGCAAAGCGCACTACCCAGGTGACGCAATCTACTTTCTCGACTTCGTCATCTTGTAGAAGTATCTAAGAACCTCTAGATCTGGTGGAATCCCTAGATATGCTTCAAAAAGATAGATGAAGATACTGAGGTTGGCGATCGAATTAGGAGCAAGGTTTACCAATTTGACTCCGTGGTATTCCAGTACTTGGGAGAGGAATGAATGCGCTGGTAACCTAAGCCCACACTCGATATACGCGAGGAAGGCAGGGATTTCTCCCTCGTTGCCGCTCGGAAAATGCTCCCCGACCGTAGATCTCCAAGAGATCAAAGTCCTGTCAGGAAGCATCCCGCTCATCTCTGTAGCCTTGAGTTTCTTCTCGCTCAACTCGTAAACCAATCAGTTGGAGATTGAATCCGACATTGTTGGTTTTGTGGTAAGGAAATGATGGGAAAAATTGAAGAAGACTCTGAGGGCGTAAAATCCCGAAGACAACATACTACAGGGGTTTTATAAGGGTTTTTCTTCAACTGCATAAAGGAGTTGTCTGAAGCCCAACAAACGCAAAATCTCTTCGTTGTCCCAAACGGTTCCTCAACTTTAAAGTAAATACAAACCACCTTATTGTTCTCATGATTAAACGAAGGGTTTTCCCAATATAGATTCTACCTGAGAGAGTTCATATTACAAATCTACTTAAAAGTTTGGGGGCTAGCTAACGAGGATTAATTTCCTTAATACTCCTTTAACATTTAATTAAATACCTCATGCCCCTTATGGTCATGACCCCCGAGGTTTAAGACCCATGTAGTCATGAGAATCCCAGAGGTTGCTCTACGAATGCCCTGGTCGGAGAGGCATTGTACATATCGCCAGACCAAGTGACTGCTCGAAGAGTCTTTTGAACTGGAACTTGGATATAATTATAAGTATATCCTTTTCGCGTGATGAATGGGACACATGCCATATTTGCCTCAAACCACCTAATGCTTTTCAGCTCTAAGACACTGACAATAACCACTACACAGTTTTTGCCATGTTCGTCCTCAACTGACACCAACTAGCGACTACAACTGCCTCCCCAACCAAATGCGTCACTTCCAAAAGGTGTCTTCTCTAGGAGTAACTGGCACCTCTTCACCAAGTATTTAAGGGCGAATGACGAACAACAAGGGGGATCCAGAAGCCAGTCCATCGGAACTCAAACAATTGTATTCGATCTGAAGCACAACAAGCAATATACTCAGTGTAATTAGGCTTGAATGTCGCCTTGTCAAAGGCATCCTTGAAATAGTAAATTCATTGCAATAAAGAGTAACCCTATTATTCTTCCAAAGATTCTCAGCCATTTTCCTCATTTTATTTCTTAACATTGGCGACTTAATCGTCGACAGCTCGCGCCATCCGTGGGGACAGAAGGTGTTGAGTTCTTGAAGATTTTTTCGTTCAACAATCCTTATTCACCGTCCCTCTGTTTCATTATTGCTTATGTGATCGTGGCAGGGACATGGGATTATGAGAATTGGTTCGTTTTGGTGGACTACCCCAACATCGACATGGATGCATTCATCTGCACCATGGAACACGATGTGATATCATCATCTTCCTCTTCCGTTGCAGGCTTTTCACTCGTTGAGGCCAGTGATATCGATTGGATGGAAGAAGATTCACCATCACAACCAGTGGCGCTCCTAGAGGATACGATCGTTCCAACCAGTTCATAATGGTTGAATGCCTCTACAAGCCTATTTTTTTCGATGGGCAAAAATAGCGACAAAGCTTGATGTTGCAATCAGAGGGTCAATGTACTCTCGATACAGTCATGGGGGACCGATATTCGCTGATGGCTTCTACATATTCCGGGGGCCAATCGACATCTGGTAACGGTGATAGCGAAATTGAGGTTGAAGGCCAGGTAAAGATGATAAAACTCAGCATACAATCAGGTATCCGCCGGATCAGGCAGAGTCCACCACGGAGCCCACCAAAGACGATAATCTCAAATTGTCCCCCGTCATGGATGCTCCTTGCCGAAGCAGTGGAAGGCTCTCCCTTAGTTACGATGGGAGCTCATCGGCAGACTGCTGTTGGAGGCACGAGGTTAACGCAATTGGTGATACCAATCAAGATATCGTGCACGATCCTCCACAGCGTAACCCGCCAACATCTGTTGGTGGAAATGGTGCAAGCACTCAAGCACCAACCCGAGATGGTGAAGGCAATGGAACTGGTGGACATAAATTTTTTAATTCACTTGTTTCTACCCCATTGTGTATAATGGGTGGAACGAGGCAAGCAAGAGGGTCGGAAGGGAATTCGAGCCATCGAACACCTTCTGCTAACAGGAATCCTTCAAGACCCTCGGTAACAATTCAAAACCTACAACGAGTTCGTAATATTCTAAATAACCCGGACCCTGTTCTGGTAAAGACTCTGGGGTATGTTCAGCTTGCAAGGGTATGTCCTTTAATAAACCACGCAACATACAGAGATATACAGGGAACAAAGGAACTCACAGAGTCATACAGGGAACAAAGGAACTCACAGAGTCATACTTTGACTTCATCCTAGTGTTCCTCTCTTAGCAGAGGCCAGCATGGTCGGACTGGAGACCATCCGATATCTTGAACTCCTCAAAGATTCAGACAGAGAAGTCATGAGGGAAGACAACTCTTCCATTAATCCACTCCTCTCCCTCGTCACGAGGAGCGACTGCTTGGTTCGGGTGATCTCCGATACCACCTAAATCGGGTAGTCAGTTGAAGGCATTATACCAACGTCCATGACTGAATTGGGACACCAGATACTCGGTATGGTAACCAGAGGAATTGGTCTCCCATCAATTACAATCCGGATCCTTTCTAAAGAAGGCGCCATGACTCGATTACGGGCTTTCGAGCATTCTCGGTAGGGCTTCAAGCAGTATGCTAGCCAGACAAATTCTGATCAGCAAACGTGGAGAAATTCGATGGAACCCAAAACCCATTGGAGTTCCTCCGAATCTACACTACCGCCATCAGAGTTACTGGTGGTGGTGACAATGTGATTGCAAACTACTTGCCCATGGTACTCAAGGGATCTGCCCAGTCTTGGTTGCTCAACCTACCGGTCGGATCAATTTACACCTGGGAGTAACTCTGCCACCTATTGATTGTAAACTTTCAGGGGACCTACGATCGCTCTGGAAAGGAAGACGATCTCCATCGGATCTGGCAGGAACCAAATGAAACTCTTTGGCAATACATCAAGAGGTTCAGCTAGGTTCGTAACTCTATTCCCGATGTCGTAGATTCATCTGTCATTCAGACCTTTAAAGCAGGATTAAGGAATCGATGATTTACGAAGGATATCACTGTAAATCCTCCACGAACGACCGTCGATCTATTCGACATGGCTGATAGGTATGCAGCTGCCAGTGAGGCGGTTGAATGGAACAAGGCCATTGATCGAAAAGAGGAAATTCCTCAACCCGACCTGGATAAACAAGAGAAGAAGCATAAGAAGATTTCTAAAGGTAAAAAGAATCGCAAACCCAGTGATAAAGAGGCCCTAGTGATTCCTGAGAAGTTCACCAAGGGCAAGAAGGATTATTCCAGTTGTAACAAGGCAAAAGCTTCTACCGATGGATACAAAAAGAACAAGAAGTGGTCTCCACTTCATCAAGTGGCAGGGCATGATTTACGCACTTGCTCAGCCTGGCAGAAGAAGTTAGAAGACTATTACTCAGGTAAGGATCATTTTCCTTCCATACAGGAGATTAGAGAGCCAAGCTCCAAAAAAGACAAAGATGGCGAAGACGAAATGGAGTATCAGGAGTTGCAACATACCGTTTATATGATCTTTGGTGGGTCCTCCTCATATGAGTCCAGGCGTCATTTGAAGGCCGTGGAACAGGAAGTGAACCTCGTCGAACCCCCAATCACCGTCAAGCCATCCAAATGGTCGGAGACAGTCATCTCCTTCAGTTGGGAAGGCTGCCCCATCCCTTCAACTCGACCAGGTAGGTTCCCTTTTGTTGTAGAACCTACTATAAATAATTACAAAGTTAATAGAGTTTTAGTATATGGTGGTAGTTCTCTAAATATTTTATTTACATGAGCATTAGAAGAAATACAAGTTTCCAAGTCAAAAGTAAAGCCTGTGAAATATGCCTTCCATGGTATAGTTATAGGGTCAACTTCTGAACCGATAGGGTAACTTTCCCTACCAGTTACATTCGAAAGACTAGGTAACTTCTGAACAGAGAAGATTTCATTTGGTGTAGTAGATTTTGAAACTGAACAATGGAATTCTCGGTCGTCTGGCACTAGCAAAATTCCTGATAGCTACACATTACGGCTATCGGAGTTTAAAAATGCTAGGGCCAAAAGGGGTCATTATGGTTTGAGGGGTACAAAGATGGCATATGTATGCGATCGTAAATCCCTAGAACTGGTCAATGAACTTTCGACCAGGGATACTAATCCACCTTCTATGCAGGTCAAGCACTCAAGACCAAAGATGGCCCCAAAACCCTCCGATCAGGCTAAGGAAGTTCCACTCGACAAGGGTGTTTCTCTGGAAAGCATCAAAGTCGTTTGGACTCGAAAATCCTAGCCCAACTGCGCAAAAGGTGTTAATCGGGGTAGGACTTGATCCTAAATAGGAAGAGTCGCTCGTGTTCTTCCTCTGAGCCAATCCGGATGTATTCGCTTGGCAGACATCCGACATGTACGAAGTCACTAGGGAGGTGATCGAGCATAGGCTAGATCTCCGGCCTAACCAAAAGTCGGTTAAGCAAAAGCCAATGTGCTTTGCACCAGATCGAAAGGAGGCAATTCAGTCATAGATTGACAAGCTTCTCAAGGCTGGATTTATTCATGAGGTCGACCAACCAGAGTGGCTTGCCAATCTTGTCATGGTTAGAAAAAGTAACGAGAAATGGCGAATGTGTATCGATTTCCCATATCTTAATAAAGCTTGTCCGAAGGATGACTTTCTCCTTCCACGTATTGATCAACTTGTAGACTCTACTTTTGGGTGTGAGTTATTAAGCTTCTTAGATGCATATTCAGGGTACTACTAGATTAATATGAGTAAATATGATGAAGAGAAAACTTCCTTCATCACAACATACAACACTTATTGTTATGTCAAGATATCATTTGGTATCAAAAATACTGGTGCTACTTTTCAAAGGCTAATGCAAAAAAAAAAATTTAGTCCATGGATAGGTCAAAATTTAGAGGCCTATGTTGATGACATAGTCATAAAGAGCATCAATGTTGGAGATCATATCTCTGATCTGCAAGAAACCTTCAATAACTTAAAAAGACATAACCTTAAGTTAAATCCCGAGAAGTGTGTGTTTGGAGTTTCTTCTGGAAAGCTTCTTGGATTCTTAGTTTTGGCTAGAGGAATTGAAGTTAACCCAGCAAAAATAGCGGTCATCGTACAGATGCGCCCTCCGACCATAAAGAAGAAGTTCAAAAACTAACCGACTGTATAGCAACGTTAAGTCGCTTTATAGAACGTTTAGGAGAAAAGGAATTACCTTACTTTAAGCTTCTTCAGAAATACTGAAGTTTTGAAGGGACTAAATATGCAAACGATGCCTTTGAAGAGCTCAAAAGGTACCTTACGAATGCCCTGATCTAAGTATCTCCAAAATCGAGAGAAATATTGTTAATATACCTAGCTGCGACGCCACAAGCAGTTAGTGCCGTGTTGGTCATTGAACGTGACAATATCCAACGATCAATATATTATGCAAGCGAAGTCTTACATAGACAAAAAGAACGAAATCCACATGTACAGAAGTTGCTATACGGTCGCTTTATGGCTTCAAGAAAACTAAGGCATTACTTTCAGACCCACAACATGGTCATACCTACTGGATATCCTCTTGGTAAAGTTCTCGAAAACAAAGAATCATCAAGACGAATAGCAAAATGGGCGGTCGAGCTTGGGGGCTTCGATCTCTATTTCATTTCACGAACAACAATTAAGTCACAGGCTTTATCAAAATTCATTGCTAAATGAACGAACCCTGAACTCACACAAGGGCCTGAGTACGAACACCATGAAGAGTGGACCATGTACTTTGGCAGTTCCTTGATGCTCAAAGGCTCGAGGGCTGGAGTTGTACTGATATCTTCTACTAGAGAGCAGATTAAATACGCCATTCAGTTAAACTTTCCTACTACAAATAACATGGTAGAGTATGGAGGTTTACTGGAAGGACTCTGAGTAGCCAAAGCAATTGAGATTTACAAATTACTTGTGAAAGACGATTTTCAACTAGTAGCAAATAAAGTTAAAAAAGAGTATCAATGCTAAGTCCCAAGATGTCATCTTATCTAGTGGAAGTATGCAAACTCGAAAGGCACTTCTTCAGATTCCAGCTCCAACAAATTCCTAGAAATGATAACTTTTGTGCAGACCGGATGGCTTCCTCAAGTTCATCTGTCCCGCTCGGAGCTTTTCTCGAGCAACTCGATACACCCTTAGTGGTCGAGCATTCCGAAGATACATATGCTCCACTGGAGGTCGTACAAATTGAGCCCAGTAGCGATTGGATGACATTAATATACGATTATCTTCAGCATGGCACACTTCCTGAAGATGATGTAGAAGTGGGTCGTACAGCTCTAAAATCCTAAACATACACTTTGATCGAACGTACCTTTTACAAACGGAGAGCTCATGGAGTGGTGATGAGATGCATATCTCAAATGGACAGTATGAAATTACTATCCGACATACATGGAGGAGTCTGTGGAGCACATCATTTCTACAGGACTCTGGTTGGTAAAGCCTTTAGACAAGAATACTACTAGCCAACCACCCTCCATGATGCAAAAAAAAACTTATGACAAAATGTGTACAATATCAATTTCATAGTCAACAAGTACATCAGCCGGCACAAGCTTTGCAAATAATATATATTTCTTGGCCTTTTGCAACATGGAGATTAGATATTCTGGGACCTTTCACAAAAGCACCCGGGGGCTTTGAATTCCTTTTTGTCATGATTGATACATTTACAAAATGGATAGAAGCTGAGCGAGGTGTTATAGTAACAACTGAAGCCGCTAAGAAATTTCTCATAAAAATGTGATCACACGATTTGTTATACCCAGTTGTATAATCACAGATGACAGTACCCAGTTCTCAAGCGGGAATTTTCAGGAATTCTGCGTAGATCTAGGTATCAAAATACATTACACTTCTATGGCTCACCCACAGAGTAACGGGGCAGTCGAGTGGGCTAATGTCATAATAATATAAGGAATAAAACGCTGAGTATTCGACCAGTTTGATGAGGACATCCCAACCTTCAATGACCATGCTACATAAGATCATCTCCGCGACCAAGATATTCTCAAGGTCAAACAATATCAAGGACCAATCACGAGAAGACGTGCTAAAAAATACACACCCGTGTCATTACCTTTAGGGTAATCACACTTAGGCACGGATTACTATTAAATGCGCCGTTAGAACACCGCTCCGACGAATAGCAAGCCATTTTATCAGAGTTGCGCAGCAGAACAATAAGATAGAAACTGTACATCTTTATTACAGTAGTAGCCACACAAGGCTAGGGTTCTTAATACAACGACTACACAAACACAAAAGGGAGCTTCTCCGCTTTGGAGTCTGCTCTGGACTATCGCCCTCCTACTCGTCCCACGAGTCAAAGATGGCTTCCATCCCGCTCAGGTCCTCGCCGCTGGTGCCTTCTCCTCCTGCTGTTTGCGACGGTGCACCGCAAGTCCTTCGTCCCACTCGGGATGGCTCCCGGCCGGACTAGGATCTAACAAAGGAGGATACTAACAAGGTTGAGTACAGAAGTACTCAGCAAGCATTAATAGCAAAATGTGCACTGCATGACTGATCTCTGGTCTTTATCACATTTTCTATATCATCTCATTTCTGAAAATAAAACATTAAAACATTAGGTTGCAATTTTAATTCTGAAAATACTACTAGTCACTCGGAAAGAAGAAAGACCCCTAGCGGTTCCCGTAGACTCCAATCCAGGAGACTGGCATGAATTCATGATTTGTATAGCACTGCGCAGGCTTGCGCCACTTTACCCATAGCTACTCTGAACTCTTTATGAGCTAGGTCCATCGCATTTCCTTTGATGCGACTTCAAGTTCAGAATACAGAACGTTTTCCAGGTTACGTGATTAAGTCTCCACCCATTGTTTTCCGTCGGTGTCTGGCGCACCGGTCCTCCACGAGTTCCAACAATGTTGGTTGAGGCGGCTCTCATCCGTGCTCAACACTCCACCTTGGGACGGCTATCCTCCGTGCCCAACACTCCCGTTGTGGAGAACGTAATTACGTAAACGGGTAGCATTTTCTGCCCGCCGAAATGGGGAAATGGTTGGCACTGAATTTACGGCATCTAACCGAGTAAGAGTTTTGTTAGTCCTTATATTATAACCGTAGGTAAAGGAGTCCCACCTCTTACCATCATCACCATCATCATCATCATCATCATCATCATCATCATCATTTTCCCTGCCAGGGCCCCCTTTACCCACATAGTAATTCTCAATCTCATCTCATCTCAGCTTTCTTATCTTTCTCATCATCTCAATCCAATTTGATTTTGAGAAATAGTTTTGATGCAGTACATATATGATAGAGCAATATACGGTTTACATTTAACATAACTATATTTATGCTCAAAAGGATAGCTTGCCTTTAGAGTTGTAGGAAAGGTCGGCGATGACGAATCTCTTATCGACTTCTCCCAGCCGACCTTTGGTTTGCCCTCTGTAGCAAAGCGGTAGCACGAATAATATATAAATAAATAATTAGTTGAGTTTGAGTGATAATAAACGCATAAAATGCTAATACAACTCCTATGTTAGCCAAATTTTAATTTAATAAAACTTTTTGGAACCAAACCTGGTTAGCACTCTCCCGCTAAAAATCGATCTACTGCTAACTCGCTTAACCGCCGCGTCGGCCTAGCTCACGCCCTAACACTCGACAAAGCTACCACTTAGGCTAAACTGGTTTCTAAACTTAAAAACCAAACAACTAAGTTCTAATCCTAATTTCTAGCCAACCGACTAACTACTACACTACTAAACCCTAATCACTACGAAACCAACTAACTAACCGGCTAATCTACTCGACTAATCCTAACAAAACCAACTAAACCCCTAATCTAATCACCTTCCTTAATCTAACCTACCCGGCTAATCTCATCCAAACCGGCTAAACACCCCCCTCTAATCCTAACCCTAACCCTAATCTAACCCTAACCCTAACTCACCCCCCTAATCTAACCCTCTCTCTCACTCTCTCTCCCTCTTCTCTCTTCTCACTCTCTCGGCGCCGACTCCCTTACTTCCCCTCTCTGCCGACTCCTTTCCACCGCCGCCTCTAACCCTCGCTCTCCCTCTCCGCTCTCGCGCCTCTTCCTCACCGCCGACTCTCCCCTCTCTCGCCTCCCCTCTCTCTCTCGGGAATCCCCGCCGCCATCGCCTCCAGCCGGCCCGCTCCGCCTCCGGGCGCCGCTCCCTGCGCCTCCTCCGGACTGCGCCATCTCCCTCCTCGGCTCTGACTCACGCCTTAAGCCTTGGCGGCGAAGGCTAGCGCCACTGCGCTAGCTCCTCCGCCTCGGCCGGTCGCTCCGCTCCTCAGCCGGCTCCGGCCTGCACACCACCACCTCCGGTGCCCTAGGCACTCCGGCCGACCGGCTCTACACGCTCGACCTCGCGCTCTCTCTCTCCTCGCCTCCTCCGGTCGGCTCGGCGCTGGCCCTGCCGTCTCTGCCTTCTCGCCCGGCCGGCTGGCACAGCTCGGCTCGGCCTCCCGATCACGGCCGCCATGGCTCCAGTGCGGCAGGCCGGTCTCGGTCTCTGAAACCCTAGGTAACCCAACTCCTCCTAACCCTCTTGCTCGAGATGGAAATGATTGCAATCTATATTGATGCTATTGGGACCTGGTGATGTGAATGGATGATGATCAAAGCAAACTGATTTGTGCTAGGGTTTACCTCGTGATGAATCTAGGTTGGGGAGAAGGGATGGCAGTGCTGGCTTTGGCTGGTGCTCTCCCTTCTCTGCTCCTGGCTCCTGGTTGCTTGATCTTTGAAATTTGGCTGGTCTTCTTCTTGCTGGTGGCTCCTCGCCCCAGCTCTGCTTCTTCTTCTTCTTTGGGCCATTGAACCTCCTTTGGTTCTTGCCTCTGCTGGTTGTGGAATGGAATGGAATGGATGGCTTGGCTTTGCTTGTTTGCCGGCTTTGTGATGCTTTGCTTGCTTTGTGGATCTGGGAAGAAGAATGGCTTCAGGGGAGGGAAATGTATTCTTGTGTGTTCTTAGGGTGTGAATCACGGTGGCTTTTGCGCTCGATGGAGGGGTGAACCTGGGCTGCTGGCTTTGCAGGGGAGATGGACTGGCTGTGCTCTGGCTTTGCAAGGGGGATGCACTTCTTTATTCTTGGGGGTGCATTCTTTGCGGCTTCTGGAAGGGGGAATGCACTTGTCTTGGCTTCGGGGATGCATTCTTCTTGTTTGTTGCTAGGGGATGCATTCTTGTTGTTCTTGGCTTTCGGGGATGCATTCTTTGCGGTGGTTCTTTGGGGATGCATTCTTGTTGTTCTTTGGCTTCGGGGATGCATTCTTTGCTACCGTTCTTTGGGGATGCATTCTTGTTGTTGCTAGCTTCGAGGGAATGTATTCTTTGTGCTCTTGGTGCTTCTTTGGGAAGGCATTTGTTTGGGAAATGCATTTCTTTGAAATTTGTTGCTAGTGCTAATTGGGATGTATCTGAATTCTTGGTGTTTTTGCGAAAATGCATTCTTTGGTCTTTCTTTGTTTCTTTGGTGTGCTTGAATGTTGAATTCTTGGTTTTGCATGGGCTCGGCTAGGGAGATGAATTGGTAATCTTGCTGGAATTGGTTCTTTACACCGTTGAAGCTTAGCGAGGTGTAGTTCTAGGGGTTATCTGTGAGGGTTCATATTTGGGGTTTTGGCAAATGCAAGCGATGGGTGTTGGGTTCTAATAGTGCTTGGATGATGAGACCCACGTAGTGACGGATGTCGAAGGATCTTGGGTGGTGCGGATATCTTGGCGATCAAGGGCCGACTAACTCCGGTTGGTGCAGGAATCTTGATTGCCAAGGGACCGACTACTCGAGGTACTCGGATACTCTCCGCACCGGAAATCGGCGGCCACTTTCTAAACTCTAACTTCTACACACTACTGCTCACAGGAATACTCTCGACTACGATTACTAACCAATTGCTGCTTTTCTTGCGAGCGAGGAAAATGGATCGCGAGGTGGCTCTACAGGCAAAGAGCTCAAAGAACAAGGCGACGAGAAACTGCTACTACTGAGGCGGCAGAAGAGAAGAAACTAGGGTTTTAATTATTTACTGCCAAAAACATTGTAAATGCTTGTAAAACAAATGTTGTAAAATCTTTTTGATGCAATGAAATGGAAATATTTTATGTTAACCAATATGCAAATAGTGCGGGTTGTCACATCCTCCCCCCCCCCCCTTGGAAAAATTTCGTCCCCGAAATTGCAATATCTTCGGACGGGGTTTTTGGGCTAGGCTCGTGTAACATCCCAAAAATAGATTTGTGTTTCAAATGTGAGAAAATCAGGAGAAATTAAAACTTTTCTTGCATCTTGAAGTCATAGATCATTTCTGTAATTCTTGATTAAGGAATTATGGAAATCACCATCAGAATCCTCAATTGACTACAATCAAAAACCTCCTTGGCATTAATCTTGTGCCTAACCCTTGGAGATATTTCTCCTGAGTTCTAGGGAGGCTTGGCAACACCTCTGAATTATCTCGTAATTTTTAGAAATTATTTGATAATTTTTGGAGGCGAGTCAAAGCTTGGTCAAACCATAGCTTTCACCTTCTGGAATTTCTGGAAGAAAAGTCAGTACATTAAAATCTCTGGAAATTTCATATGAGATTCCTCCGTTAAATCGTGAGAAACTCCGTTAAAATTTCATAGATTTTGGAGTTTGTTTGCTACCTCAAATAATTCCTCAAAAATCGGATGTTAGGATTCAAACCCTAACTGGTTTACCTTTATCAGTGAGGTTCGAATCAAACTCGGGCTCGAGCCACTTGACTCGTCCAGTCCGCTAGCTATGCCAACTCTGGTCGTTGGGCGCTAGGGTCGTGGCCGTTGGATCGGTATCGCCGACGCCCTTGACCGTAGAACGAATGGAGTCGTTGTGAACCGCCGTCGACTCGGCCGTTGGATCGGCGTCGAGCGGTCTTCGACGGTCGAGCGGGATCGTCTCAATCCGCTCGATCCAGCCCAGCCGTTCGATTTCAATCCGACGACCAATGAGTCGTCTCCTTCCTCTGTCCGCGTGCTCGTGAGCTCGCCATGGCGTCTTGCGGAGGAGAAAAGCGATGGCGTGCGATCCACTCTATGTCCACCTTTAAGCGGCTAGCTCGGCGCATTAAATGCTGTCGCGCTCATCCCTCAGAGGGCCATGACTCAACTGCTCCCATCGCTCCTCTCTAGTGCTCTCATGGCGGTGTTGACCCGACAGAAAAATTCGCCGTTGCTCTCGCCATTGCTCTATTTAAACCCCATTGCTTCGCCCTTAGCTTCCTTTAGCACTTCTGCAACTCCAGCTAGCACTCACCCTCTTGCTTGAGCTGCAATCCCTCGCACTCTCTTCGACCGACATTGTTGAGTGTGGAGCTTCGGTAGAGGCGGTGCAGCGGGGGTTTTCTTCTTCAAGTCTTCGCCCCTCTGCTCCCCTTTACTCTTTGGAGCTTAACTCTCGCGGTTTGGTTCTCTCTGTGCCCAGTCATTGTGGCCTAGCGAGAACCTTACCACCGCTGCTCGGATACTCGTCGCGAGCCACTCCGTGGGTCTCTGGTCGTTCTTGACCAGTACTTCGCATTGCCCTATAGGAAAGTAAGTGTGTTTCGTTGTCCTTTGGCATTGCCCATTCGGCGAGTTTCGAACCATACCACTCGGCCGCACTCCGGTGGTCGTGCTGGCCCGGGTCGGGAAGCCGTTGAGCGCAAAGAGTGCGAGGCGCCTCGTGGTCGAATTTCGACCGATCACTATGGCTTGGTCATTTCGACCGGATGCGATGTTATGTTGGGTAAATGTGAAGTCTCGTAGTCCCGAAGTGCCCTTATGCTTATAAGGAGAGGCCTCTGCCGAGTGATTGTAAGTTCTCCAACAATCACCCCATAGTCGTAAGTCTCACTACGCTATGGCGTGGTCATCGTTCTTCTACGATTTGTATCTAGTCGTAAGACTTGCTACGACTACGTCGTGGTCGTAAGTGCTTCTACCACTAGTACCTAGTCGTAAGTCCGCATCTCGACTAGTACCCGTGATATCTGGTCGCAAATCCTTCCACGACCACTATCTGGTCATAAATCCTTCTACGACTATGGTCCAGTCGTAGGTTCTGCTACGACCACTACCTAGTCGTGAGACCTTCTTTCGGTCGTAGTTTTGGCATTAAGAATCCAAATCAATTGGTTCTTGTTGCTAAATTCTTTATAAATCAGTACCTTGCTTCAGTAAGGTTTTCCGAATTTTTGGAAAAAGTTTGCTGTTGAGTCCTTGCATTTTATTCGTTCTTATCGATTGCTTTTTGCTTTCTCGTTAGGATCCGAAGAGCACGTCGACAATATTGTTGATCCCCAGCAACATCTTGACCCACAGCAAGCAGGCAAGCAGTTTGATCTTGTTCATCCCATTATTTTTCAAGTCTACTATATTGTTTTCAACTCGTATGTATGCATTGCTATTTTGTTGTTGAATTATGGTTAGTATCCTATAGTTGCATAATCTGTAGGACTCGTTTATCCTCTACTACCATGAGCTTAGGTGATTTGCTGTGGTCGGAGTCCGATGGAGGAACTTGGATCACTTAGTAGCTTCCGATTGGAAAATGCTTAGCCATGCTTAGTTCGGTAGCTTTGGGCGACCATCGGCTTAGTCGATGGTCTTGATCACACAAAAACTATTATTCTTCCATTATGTCCAGCACTTTGTGCTTTGTTAATTTTGCAAATCAAAAATCGAAAAATGAAAGCAGTTTGGACTTGGGCATAATGGTATGTTGGTGTGGTGTTTTGGGTGTGATCGGAATGGTGCCCAAGTCATCAAGGACCGAACATCTTGTTACACTAAACCAAGCACTATTGCGTACTAACCACATGAGGGTTATATGGGACCCTCTTGACTTAGTACTTTGGCGTGTGTTATCTCCGAGTCGCGGGAGGAAAGGTTTTTGTGTGTGTGTCGTGGGAAACATGGTATGTGTTACGGTGTGTGTGTGTTGGGTGTGCGGTGGTGGGATTCAGGAAGGTTCTCCACCTCGAGGCGTCGCAGATTGTCAAAGGCTTTACCGTGACGGGTAGTTGTCCGAGGTGGGCCACGACCCGACACAACGTATGGGTTTCTATCCATACAGGCGACTCGAGTTAATGCATAATATTGGAAGCGTCTCGTAGGACTTAGCCGTCTTAAGCATACCTAAGGTAGTGTGCTTAATCATGTGGCAAAAGGCGGTCCGACATGTGGGTAAGTTGGTACACCTGCGCAGGGATAAAACTATTCGAATAGCCTCGTCCTAGGTTATGGACACGCTTGGGGAGGTCTTCCAAGAGTTAGACTGCAACCTTTGTTTTCAAAATTAAAACTTGACATGGGTGGTATGAATGGGTAATTCATGCTATTGTTGTGGTGGCTACTGGTCGTAGTCACCTCCAGGATTGTTGTTGTTCCCTATCTACTGTTATATTATTGTCTTTTGCGATTATTTGAACATTAAAAACCGATTTGATTAACATTGCCTTCAATCTATTACATTATTGCAAATGAAAAATTGCTTTATGCTAAAACTAAAACATACAGCCTCCACTTCTATGAGCTTGCATGTAGCATATGTACAGTTTGTTACACCATCGTAAGTCTTGCGAGTACATTCAAAGTACTCACCGGCTTTTGCCGGCTGCTTTTGTTTGCAGGGGAAGAAGGTGAGCCCCAAGGGCCTCACTTTTGTGAATGTGCTGTGGTTTCGACGACTAGCTTGGCGGTCCGGTCGGTTGCCTTGTGGGTTAAGGGCACACTGGTCGGCTCTTTTGTTTATGGCCATCTTATGGCACTTTTGCTTCCGCTGTTTATTCCTTTTGTCTATGTATGTATTTGGCCGGTCGGCCCCTCTTTTGTAACATCTATCTTTTATATATGATAACTTCTGTTCTGTTTCTTGCTTCGGTTCTATGGGAATGAATGGAATTGATGCATGAACTTTGTAAAGAGGTGTGTATACTGCATTTCTGGGAAGTATACATGTCTCGAGTCTCGGATTATCTGCTTTGTGATGCTAGGACCGAATGGATGGTTAAGCATTACATGCCGGATAAACCGGGGTCTCGCTCGCGTAGTGCTTCTTCCCTTTTTTCCACGAAGCTTCGCTGACGGGGTGATCCTTCCACTGTATTTCTTCTTGAACAGATCTTCTGGTTTCTTTAACTGACGGGTTCCTGTTGGACTTTTTGGTGGAGGCTTGCGGGAATATGCCATCTATACTTGGAGAGCAGATGACTATTCCAATCAGTGGGTTCACTCCCAGGGATTTTTCCAAAAATTCAAAATTTACAAAGCTCTACACTAGCAATGCAGAAGATAAAAAGGATTGGGTTCTTCCAACGTTTAGAAGAATAATACCCGGGGAGAGTGAAAGTAATAACGTACCCGTTATTACACCTGATGCTTCTCCAACCTGTTTGGCGGTCATGTGTGATAGGCGTGCCGGTTCTCCTTTTCCAGCTTCCTTTGTGACGAGTTGGTTGTCTTCAATCTGCTTCATATAGGTGAGTTGTGGTGGTGCTGGAGTAGGTGGCTTTGGCCTAAATGCTGGTTGTGGTGGGGTTCCAGATGTCCTCTGGGGATTGGGACAATCAATTTTACGATGACCAAGCTATCCACAATTGAAGCATGCACCTATGTCCCTCGGACAATCCTTCGTCATGTGGCTTCCTCTACACTTTTCACATCGAATTGCTAGGGTAGTCTTGGTTCTTCTTTGGAGTTCTTGGGACTTTGAAAAGGTGGGTTCAAGGGTCGCCATTCTTGAGGTGGTCCATATCTTGGTGGCGGTTCTTTGCGACACAAAGGGATGACGTCTAGGAGCGGATGAAGAATGGTGATCGGTTTGGCCTTCTTAGTCGCTCTTGGTGAGGTTGGAGTATTCATTCTCCAGAATTATGGCTCTGTTGACTAGGTCTTGGAATTCAGTGAGTTTGTGGATGGATAAGAGCATCTTCAGATATGGCTGCATTCCATCCAGGAATTTCTCTATCTTCTTCTCCTCAGTGTCGACATCAGCTGGAGCGTAGCGGGAAAGATCATTGAACTGACTCAAATATTCCACCATCTTTTTCCCGCCTTGATTTAGAGCTCTAAATTCCCGTTTCTTCAATTCCATACTTCCTGTAGGCACATGTGTTTCGGTGAAGCGTATCTTGAACTCAGCCCAAGTGATGGGTTGCTCACTGACACGGTTGCGGTTATAGTTAAGCCACCGGTAGCTCTTTGGTCGGTCACCGGTGTGGCGATACCGTACTTTCTCTACATCTGAGCATCCTACTGTATCCAACTTCTTTTCTATCTCCACCAACCAATCACTCGCGTCCAGTGGATCAGTAGCTTTAGCAAAAGTGGTAGGGTGAGTTTGGAGAAAATAACCAAGACTAACCCCACGGACTGGTTGAGAGGTAGTAGGTGCTACTCGAGTTAATAGGGCTTCCATGAAATGGTTTTGGTTCTCCTGGGCTTCTTTTCTGGAGTTCTCTAAGAATATGAGTACATCGACCATTATGCCTAGGGGATCTGTTGCTCACAGTGGGTGGTCGTGGTTGGTTCTGGGATGGTAGTGGCTGGAGGTTGACCAGGTGCTGACTCATTGGGGTTCACTGCTAGATCCTGTGTGGACTGTCCATGCGGCAGGAGTCCCAGTCTCAATTTCAATGCACGATCTTGACTTCCTTGGCCTTCCATCTTCCTTATTGCGGTTGGGGTAGAGATGGAGGTATTACACTATCTGGCGGGGAGGTTAACGCGGGTGAGTTGGATTATGACATGCACAGATAATCAAATAACAATCAAGAAACAATGAGATGCAAAAGATCCAAACCCTATACTAGCCGAGTCTTTCGTGCTCGATCCACGCTTGAGATCCGTTCTCAAGACCGCCCAAATCCACGTGTTTGGGGCTGCTCGAACTTGCCTCGAGTGCGAACCTATGCTACCACGGATCCACGCGCCCGAGCACGCTCGAGATCCGCTCGAGTCCACCCAAATCACATATTTGGGATCGCTCGGGGTTCATTCTGAGTACGCCCGAGATTTCGCTCTGGTACGCGCGAGCTACACGCTCGAGTGCCACGAACCACTCGTCAGGAAATCGATGTGCGAAGTGAGACAAGACACCTTGATATAGAAGAAGAGGTAAAGAAGCTAAAGAGTATGGTCGGACTTGCCCAAAATTGGAAGCGAGTCCATACTAGAGTTCTACTCCATGCCTCTAGTCCAGGCACTAGGCTCTAAACCTTATGGTACTGCATCCACAGCCTATATTTTCTATCCTAGGTTGAGCTGGAATCTAACCATCTACTCGCAGCAGACAACCACACCGATCTTATGACAATAACGCGTCCCCCCGCACTTTCTCGAAAGAAGAACTAACTTAAAGATGGTTCTACGTTAGCAGGAATGTCACTTTAAGAAAAGATAAGCTTTTCAACATAATATTTTTTTTTGAAATGGGGTATAGAATAGAAATTGAAATGAAGGCAAGGATTAATAAAATATTTAGTGCAATATAGCAAGCAAGAAGCGCATACTTAAGGTATTGCTATAGTTTCTATTTTATTAGCGTGGCCCGATCTTATTGCTCTGATACCACCTGTGACGCCCCGTGTCATTACCCCTAGGGTAATCACACTTAGGCACACGGATTACTATTAAATGCGGTAGAACACCGCTCAGACGAATAGCAAGCCATTTTATCGAGTTGCGAACAATAAGATAAGCTGTACATCTTTATTACGATGAGTAGCCACACAAGGCTAGGGTTCTTAATACAACGACTACACAAACACAAAAGGGAGCTTCTCCGCTTTGGAGTCTGCTCTGGACTATCGCCCTCCTACTCGTCCCACGAGTCAAAGATGGCTTCCATCCCGCTCAGGTCCTCGCCGATGGTGCCTTCTCCTGCTGCTGCTGCATCGGTACCTGCAAGTCCTTCGTCCCACTCGGGATGGCTCCCGGCCGGACTAGGATCTAACAAAGGAGGATACTAACAAGGTTGAGTACAGAAGTACTCAGCAAGCATTAATAGCAAAATGTGCACTGCATGACTGATCTCTGGTCTTTATCACATTTTCTATATCATCTCATTTCTGAAAATAAAACATTAAAACATTAGGTTGCAATTTTAATTCTGAAAATACTACTAGTCACTCGGAAAGAAGAAAGACCCCTAGCGGTTCCCGTAGTCTCCAATCCAGGAGACTGGCATGAATTCATGACGCAGGCTTGCGCCACTTTACCCATAGCTACTCTGAACTCTTTATGAGCTAGGTCCATCGCATTTCCTTTGATGCGACTTCAAGTTCAGAATACAGAATGTTTTCCAGGTTACGTGATTAAGTCTCCACCCATTGTTTTCCGTCGGTGTCTGGCGCACCCGTCCTCCACCGAGTTCCAACAATGTTGGTTGAGGCGGCTCTCATCCGTGCTCAACACTCCACCTTGGGACGGCTATCCTCCGTGCCCAACACTCCCGTTGTGGAGAACGTAATTACGTAAACAGGTAGCATTTTCTGTCCGCCGAAACGGGAAATGGTTGTACTTGAATTCTGACATCTAGCAGAGTAAGAGTTTTGTTAGTCCTTATATTATAACCGTAGGTAAAGGAGTCCCACCTCTTACCATCATCACCATCATCATCATCATCATCATCATCATCATCATTTTCCCTGCCAGGGCCCCCTTTACCCACATAGTAATTCTCAATCTCATCTCATCTCAGCTTTCTTATCTTTCTCATCATCTCAATCCAATTTGATTTTGAGAAATAGTTTTGATCTGATACATATATGATAGAGCAATATCTGTTTACATTTAACATAACTATATTTATGCTCAAAAGGATAGCTTGCCTTTAGAGTTGTAGGAAAGGTCGGCGATGACGAATCTCTTATCAGCTTCTCCTGTCGTCACTGGTTTGCCCTCTGTAGCAAAGCGGTAGCACGAATAATATATAAATAAATAATTAGTTGAGTTTGAGTGATAATAAACGCATAAAATGCTAATACAACTCCTATGTTAGCCAAATTTTAATTTAATAAAACTTTTTGGAACCAAACCTGGTTAGCACTCTCCCGCTAAAAATCGATCTCTTCTGCTAACTCGCTTAACACTTGCATGACGGCTAGCTCACGCCCTAACACTCGACAACGCTACCACTTAGGCTAAACTGGTTTCTAAACTTAAAAACCAAACAACTAAGTTCTAATCCTAATTTCTAGTCAACCGACTAACTACTACACTACTAAACCCTAATCACTACGAAACCAACTAACTAACCGGCTAATCTACTCGACTAATCCTAACAAAACCAACTAAACCCCTAATCTAATCACCTTCCTTAATCTAACCTACCCGGCTAATCTCATCCAAACCGGCTAAACACCCCCCTCTAATCCTAACCCTAACCCTAATCTAACCTAACCCTAACTCACCCCCCTAATCTAACCCTCTCTCTCACTCTCTCTCCCTCTTCTCTCTTCTCACTCTCTCTGCGTCGACTCCCTTACTTCCCCTCTCTGCCGACTCCTTTCCACCGCCGCCTCTAACCCTCGCTCTCCTCTCATTCTCGCCTCTTCCTCACCGCCGACTCTCCCCTCTCTCGCCTCCCCTCTCTCTCTCGGGAATCCCCGCCGCCATCGCCTCCAGCCGGCCCGCTCCGCCTCCGGGCGCCGCTCCCTGCGCCTCCTCTGGACTGCGCCATCTCCCTCCTCGGCTCTGCTCATGCCTTAGCCTTGTGTGGCCAGCGGCCAATAGCGCCGCTGCGCTAGCTCCTCTTCTCGGCCGGTCGCTCAGCTCCACAGCCCGGCTCCGTACAGCACACCACCACCTCGGTGCCCTAGGGTGCTCGGCCCGACCCGACCCTCTGCGGCTCGACCTCGCGCTCTCTCTACCTCGCCTCCTCCGGTCGGCTCGGCGCTGGCCTTGCCGTCTCTGCCTTCTCGGCCGGCCCGGCGCCCGTACAGGCACAGCTCGGCTCGGCCTCCCGGTAGTCGGCCGCCATGGCTCCAGTGCCGCCGGCCGGTCTCGGTCTACTGGAAACCCTAGGTAACCCAACTCCCTCCTAACCCTACTGCTCTGAGATGGAAATGATTGCAATCTATATTGATGCTATTGGGACCTGGTGATGTGAATGGATGATGATCAAATCAAACTGATTTGTGCTGGGGTTTACATCGTGATGAATCTAGGTTGGGGAGAAGGGATGGCAGTGCTGGCTTTGGCTGGTGCTCTCCCTTCTCTGCTCCGCGGCTCTGGTTCTTGATCTTTGGGCCTGGCACAGTCTTCTTCTTTGCTGGTGGCTCCTCTCCCCCCAGGCTGTTCTTCTTTGGGCTCATTTGAACCTCCTTCGGTTCTTGCCTCTGCTGGTTGTGGAATGGAATGGAATGGATGGCTTGGCTTTGCTTGTTTGCCGGCTTTGTGATGCTTTGCTTGCTTTGTGGATCTGGGAAGAAGAATGGCTTCAGGGGAGGGAAATGTATTCTTGTGTGTTCTTGGGTGTGAATCACGGTGGCTTTCTTGGCTCTCTTTGGAGGGGTGAACACAGGTGCTTGGCTTTGGGGAGATGGGTAGCTATGCTCACGGCTTTGCAAGGGGGATGCACTTCTTTGTTGCTAGGGGTGCATTCTTGCTGCTTCTGAAGGGGAATGCACTTGTCTTGGCTTCGAGGATGCATTCTTTGCAATTGTTCTTTGGGGGATGCATTCTTGTTTGTGGTCTGGCTTCGGGGATGCATTCTTCTGGTTGTTCTTTGGGGATGCATTCTTGTTGTTCTTGGCTTCGGGGATGCATTCTTTGCAATTTGTTCTTTGGGGATGCATTCTTGTTGATCGCTTTCGAGGGAATGTATTTCTTTGTCTTCTTTGGTGCTTCTTTGGGAAGGCATTCTTTGGGAAATGCATTCTTTGAAATTTGGTCTTTGGTGCTAAATGGGATGTATCTGAATCTTTGGTGTTTTTCAGGAAATGCATTCTTTGTCTTCTTTGTTTCTTGGTGTGCTTGAATGTTAATTTCTTGGTTTTGCATGGGCTCGGCTAGGGAGATGAATTAGTAATCTTGCTTTGGAATTGGTTCTTTGCACCCGTTGAAGCTTAGGTGAGGTGTGGTTCTGGGGTTATCTGTGAGGTTCATATTTGGGGTTTTGGCAAATGCAAGCATGGGTGTTGGGTTCTAATAGTCTTGGATGATGAGACCACGAGTGACAGACGTCGAAGGATCTTGGGTGATGCGGATATCTTGGCGATCAAGGGGCCGACTAACTCCGGTTGATGCAGGAATCTTGATTGCCAAGGACCGACTACTCGGGGTACTCCGGATACTCTCGCGCCGGAAATCGGCGGCCACTTTCTAAACTCTAACTTCTACACACTACTGCTCACAGGAATACTCTCGACTACGATTACTAACCAATTGCTGCTTTTCTTGCGAGCGAGGAAAATGGATCGCGAGGTGGCTCTACGAGCGGCGCTCAAAGAACAAAGCGACGAGAGCTGCTACTCTGAGGCGGCAGAAGAGAAGAAACTAGGGTTTTAATTATTTACTGCTAAAAACATTGTAAATGCTTGTAAAACAAATGTTGTAAAATCTTTTTGATGAAATGAAATGAAAATATTTTATGTTAACCAATATGCAAATAGTGCGGGTTGTCACAACCATTCCTTTCGGATTGGAAATGATTTTAGTTCAAATTCTGAGTCAATTCGAATGGATTGAGTTAGATCACAATGTATCTAAACAAGCTCTCAAGCAAGAATTGATGGTCTTAACTCCTAATCGTTGAGGCGACATTTAATTAATTCTCATCCAATGTTGATGGAATTAACCTTTCTCCAGTTTCTTAACTCTTGCAAATAGAAATTTTCAATTTTCAATCCAAGATTTTGGTGCTCCTACCGTGGACCTCAACAAAGCGCCACCCAAACTATAGGTGGTTAAATGGATTGTCTAAGCCGGCCCAACATGAAGTTCAGTATTGTTGATCTGGCCTTGGCACGACACGGTCTACCATCTAAACACACCATGATGTGCTTGGATCACCACCTGGGCCTAGCATACCACGACATAGCCCAAACACGACCCGTTAGACCCGTTTATTTATTTTTAATATTTATATGATTTTTGTATTTTTTTAATTCTATAGGTTCATTTTATTACTTTATGTGATTTTATTATACAGTTTTTGAATTTTATATAGTTCATTTCATAAGCTTATATAATTTTATTTTGTAGTTTTTTTAATTATATATATATGCTGTTTTTTTAATTTAAAAAACAAGAAGAGAAAATTCAACAAAAAAAAGTGCTATCGGTTGATTTTTTTTTTAAGAATTAAATAGTGTCAAGCGTGGTGCACATGCACTCCCGCCGCGGCGACCGGTGATGGTGTACTACTGCCTGCCGCCGCCTCGTGCGGCGAATCGTTGCTGCCTCAAGGAAATTTTGTTGTGCGGCGCCGTAATTTCATGTGAAAAAATCTATATATTTTTTTGGTAAATGTGATAATACATTTGAAGCTGTGCGTGCGAGATAAAAAAATAAGAAAAAAAATTCAAAAGCTACGAGTGCAAGGTAAAAAAACAAAGGGAAAAAAAATCAAAATATTGCTATAATTAGTATTTGAAATATTTTTTAAACAATATTTCAAATTGTGCTATAAATAGTGTTTAATAGTGTCAAAAATTATTTTTAACCTAATTACCGGCTGGCAGAATGCACCGTGCCCTAGGGGCACGACACTTGCCAAAACAGTGCCCCTAGGGCCGGGTTCGTTAAAACTGTGACCTTAAGGGTCGGTTTTGCCAAAATTGTGTTTTTATAGGTTGAATTTCACACGTGGTAGACTGAGGAAAATCCAACCCATGGGACACGATAAAAGTGACTTTTTTGCATTACGATCCGGAGGAAGTCAATTTTATTATTCACTGACCAACCGTGGCAAATGCTACAAAAACTCTCAATACACAGGTGTGAACTGTCCTGTCTCGATTTGCTTACCAAAGTACTGAAGTGGAGTTCAGGTGTTCGGCCTGTAGTTACTGGGCCCACAAAAACATCATGGAGGCCATGGGTTGAGCAGGCTCACAACCAGTAAGGATCGCAATCAGGGCTCCACAGCATTCAAATTCAAACTGGCCGCTCCGCCTCTTCTGATCTTCTCGGTTTGAACTTCGGAAGGCACTGGTTCTCCTGAAGAGAAAAATAACATTTCCGGGAACAGAGTGGCCCATCCTCCAAGAAAGATATCATTAAAAAATGGCCTAGTCAAAAGTTAAATGACGGGATAATTAATTTGGAACGTTAGGCTTGCTAAACAAAAATACTAATGTGACAACTTTAGTAACAAGTAATATGAACTATTGTAAATATTTTTATGGATCACCAAACCGTAGTCGTATGGTTTCATACTCCTATTAATTTAGCACGCGGTGGCATTGGGATGGTTTGCTACTTTGCTCAAGTTGGTGACCGTGCTTAGCTCGAACACGAGTCGTCGTTCCAACTTCCAAATGCTCCAGGGATGCATGTGCGGATTCTTTGGCTAAAATGTCAAGATTTTTTAAAACAAAATAATAAATCTAGTTCATCACAAACGAAATGATAAGAATGCACTCGTACCGTATAAAAATATTGTGGTAGGCCACGTGTCGCGATCCCAGATCGTGGTAGGACACGCGTTGCGCTCCCAATCGGCTGCAGGAGACCTGCCATGCACCCAGACCGCAATAGGGCACCTGTCATGCGTTCAGTTCCTGTTGCGCCTGCTTGTTGACATGTCACGGACTGGGAGCACGATAGGTGATCTGTTACGGGCTAGGAGCTCAACACGTGTCTGCTGCATGAGCGAGGTGTCTTGATCACGTAAGTCGTTGTGTCACTTTCGCATAGTAGAGGTACTATTTTTGCCATTTCGTTACATAAAACGACTAATTTTGTTATTTCATTTCGAAAAGGGGCTAAATCAGCCAAAAACTCTGTAGGTGCGCCTTGACATACACGAGAAGGCTGCAGCCTGTGACGTTTTGTCGGCGGCGGCACACCAACACCTACTCTTTGATGCTGACCTACCCCTAAGGGCATGTACAATGGTATAGACAACGGTTATCTACAGTACATCTCCATGCCATCTATAGACAGCATTAAAAATAGCTCTTAAAATGAGTTATGTATTTTTACATGTCTATGTAGACAACTCTTTCTGTGGATATCATGGGGATATGCTCCAGATCTTAGGATGATGTGACAATTGGCAATGGCGTTAACGGTTTGTCATTTCACGGGTTTTCGACAAAGTTTGAAGCTGTTCGGGCATTACGGGCGGTGATCGGTCGGTCCCAAATCGGTCGGGCCGGCCATGTCTTGTGATCGGACCGGCGGTGATCAAAAGTGGTCAAAACAGTGGGCCAAAAATAGAGGTGTAGGCAAGTGAGGGATCCCAATGCACTTGGTCTCATAATTTTGGAGTCTCGGTCAAAAGTTCTATTGGTTTAAAGTTTCCGATGAGGTTTGGATTTTGAGGTTGAAAATCGGATAAGTCCTTACGGGCGGTCGGACCGGCCTATGGCCGGCGGTCAGACCGGCCCTGAGGGGCGGTCTAACCGGTTGTCACTTGAACGTTGGCTTTCGTGGCGGCGTTGTTCGTTGGTTAGGTCAAAGTCATGGGTTTCAGTGCATAGGTGTTGCATGATGCATGTTTTGACTAACGTGGGTCAAGTTGTGAAGAACTTGTTCGGATTCGACTTGCTTGTCTATTGTTGTGCAAAGTTGCTTGGTGGTCAACGACGGTCAACGGCGAGGATGATCGGACGAGGCTTGGAGAGTGAGGTCTAGAACGATCGGCGATCTTGGGTGAGGTCAATGAAATCAAGTATGGTGCGAATGGACAAGGATGACCGAACAGACGATTCGGTCGGCGATCGGTTTGATCAAGCGGCGCGAGTCGGTGCAAGTGCCATGGTGGTTTCGGTGGGGCCGGATGGGAGAGACTTGCCGACATGGAGAGAGCCGTTGATCAACCTACACGTGGCGAACATGCGAAGTGCCGTGCGGATGGACTCGGTCTTGGAGAAGGACCGAGAAGGGTATTTTGTAATCTTACCAAATACCACCCAGTGACCTTTGCCTACCACGGCGCAAGATGACGCAAAGAGAAGCGGTTTAGGTCAAGAGGTATTGAAGACGGCGCTTTAAATTGCGTGCGTGTGTGACCCGTTTGTGTTGGGCCTTGAGAGCCCATTTGAGTTAATCTTCTAGAAGGCCTAAGTCTCCACTATAAATAGAGGAGGGAGGTGGCTGCACCCCTTCAACTCTTTTTATCATTGTTGAAACCCTAGTTTTGGCTTAGGGAGAGGATTAGTGGAGGTTAGGGTTCTAGAGAGTTTTGATTTGATTTCGTGCTCTTGGATTGAGCTTTGTCCTCCATTGATGGAGTGGTCAGTAACCCAAACCCTATCAAATCAATCCAAAGAAAGCTTTGATCAAAGATGTGTCTCTTTGCCCTTCTTCTCTCTATTTGGTGATTTTGAGTCTTTCTTTGATTCGCATGTTTTTGATTGATTTCTTTACATGATCTAGCTTGCTGTGACATGTGGGAACACATCTAAGATCATCTTGATCATCAATCACCCACGAGCAAGTTTTTGGATCTAGTTTTCGTTTTGACTCGGTTTTGAACCATCCATCTCACAAACTGAAAAAGATCGTAACTTTTTCATGGATCTCCATGATCTTCGATTGGAATAGGTTCCTGACATCCTAGAGAAGGTGTGTTCCAAGTTTCATGAAGTTTGGAGTTGTATATCAAAAAATAGACCTATTTGCAACTTCGTTTTTCGGTGATTTCATCTTTGTTCATCAGTGGAGGTCGACCGCCCTACAGTAGGTCGACCGCCCATGGACCGGTCAGACCACCCTTGAGTAGAGGTCAGACCGCCATACACTTAGGAAATTAAGTTTCAGTTGTTTTTTGTTGTTTTTGCTTCGGGGTTTTGATTGGATTCAATCCTAGTCTTCCGCTGTACTGGTATATCGATCTTCATAGCTTCTATAGCTATTGGAGTGAAATTTGTGTTGAATCTAATCTCGGTTGAAAAAGTGAGCGTGCTCCTATTCACCCCCCCTCTAGTCGCCTTTTCGGTCCAACAAGTGGTATCAGAGCCCGGTTAGTTCAATCTTGATCTTAACCGGTCACTGAACTTGGCGATGGATAAGTACTCCACCAAGCCGCATATCTTCGATGGGCACGACTATGCCTATTGGAAGAATCGCATGCGAGTCTTCCTTGAGAGCGAAGGACAAGCTATATGGGAGGTTGTTCGAGCCCCGCTCGTTCTTCCCGAAGTTGTTACGCCGGCTTCAACAGCCCTCTTGGCTAACAACAATAAGGCAAATAACCTCTTATATGGTGGGCTTGGTAGACATGAGTATGATCGAATTTGCAATCTTGAGACTGCGCACGAGATTTGGAACACCCTCGAAACCTACCATGAGGGTTCGTCCCAAATCAAGAAAGTACGCCAAACAGTCTATAAGCGTGAATATAACAAATTCGAGATGCGTCCTGGAGAGAGCATCGATGACATTTTCAGTCGCTTTAACAAAGTGATTAATCAGATGAAGGCTGTTGGAATTGAATATTCTCAGTCTGAAAATGCCACCCACCTCTTGGCTGCAATCAACACCAAGGAGTGAGAGATAAAGGCTACCGCCATTGAGGAGAACGTCAACCTCTCTGATCTGACTTTGGAGCTGCTCTATAGTAAGCTCAAGACTCATGAGATCAAGAGGATTGATCATCCCAAGAAGGAAAACATGGCCTTGGTAGCGCACCGCTCAAGAGAGCTTCGATGGGTCTTCCGAGTCTTCTTACGGATTTTAAACTGTCGGTTTATCTGCAATCCATGAAGAGGAGTTTGAGAGTCTTCCTGAGGCCGAGTTAGCCCTCATAGTCGAAAAAGCCACACGGCCTATAACAATATGTGAAACAAAAGAGAGGAGGTCCGTGACTTGCTATGAGTGTGGTGAGCTTAATCACATCAAGAAAAGCGCCTAAGTTGAAAGGAAAGAGCAACCACAAGGAAGGAAAGCCACTTGGAAGAAGTCTCAATGGAACAAATCAAGATTTGATCTTAAGTGACAAAGCGACTCACCGGGTTCTTGCCGCTTTTGGGGAACAATCCTTAAGCGATGTGGACTCCGGGAGCGAGGATGACAAGGAGGAGGAGATCCCTCAAGACAAGAAGAAGGGGAAGGCCAAGGACTTCACCGACGTTTGCTTCATGGCCGACTTCGACGACGTCGACGACGATGAGGTACCTCTTTCCTATGATGTTCTTTCTGATAGATGCGAAACTATCTTTGAGCAACTCATGAGCCAGGATAAGGCGTTAGAATATATCATGGCTAGGAACAAGGACTTAGAGTCTCAAGTAGATAATTTGACTTTAGAACTTGCAAATGCTAAGACTCTTGAATTTGATGAATGTTCTTCCTGCCATGCTCTACACTCAGAATTTGCTAAACTGCAATCTGCTTATGATATTGCTTTGCAACAACTTGAAAATGCTAGGACTGAGCTAGTTGAGGTTAAATCTGCTCCTTGTGAAAAATGCTTAGATTCTAGCAAGTTGGTTGCTTCTGGTGCTGTTGATTCTAGCCTTTGCTCTTTTTGCATTGAACACGAACATGAAGTTAAAGATATCTTAGAAGCAGTTAGAGCTAAATATGCCAAGCTTAAGGACAATATTGAGTCTTCTACATGTGCTTCATGTCCTACTCTTAAACTTGAAACTGCTTTATATAAGGAAAAATATGCTAGAGCTATTAAAGGCAAAACTTGTGAGTCATGTGTTAATCTTGAAAAAGAAAATGCTTATCTTAAGGATACCTTAGAAAAATTTTCTAAAGGTAAGAAACAATTAAACATGATTATGGACAAATCTAAGACTCCTTATAAGAAGCAAGGATTAGGATACAACTCTGTCCAAGATAATTCTAAGCCCAAAGTAACTCAAGTCTTGGAAAATGGGTTAGTTGAATTTAAAACCCAACCTGCAAAAACTATTTTTAAATCTGCGGGTTTTGCCCAAACCTCTGTTAAGTCAAAGGGTACTTCTCTCAGTGGTATCAAGTACCATTGCACCTATTGCAAGAAGAATAGGCATTTGGTTGAGTTCTGTTGGTGTAGGTTGAAAAATGATAAGAAAAATTATGCTAGAATTTCTCTCAATCAACCTAGAGCTTTTACGAGACATGGTAATGTAGAAAAGAAGAAACATGGTTTAGGATTTGTGTCACATGCTGATCATCATGTTCCTAGACAGGATAACTCTTATGTTAAAGTAACCATTGCTCATAACAGAACTTCAAACTTAATCAAGGATAACACTTCTGCTTTGCATACTACTGCAGAGCGTGTGTCTCAAAGATCGGGTTCCCAAGTCTTGTTTAACTAACCCCATGATTGAGACACATCGTTCTTCCAGGCCTTGATTTTCGTGTTTACTGCGGAAGAGGAAGGACACGTGGTTCGTCGACTCACTTATTCACGCCACATGACCGGAGACTCAAGATGGTTCACCTCCTTCACACGGTCGACGGGTGATGAATTTATCACCTTTGGAGATGATAGGCAAGGGCGGATTGAAGGAACGGGATCGATCAGGGTGAACGACAAGTTCATCCTCAAGGACGTCGCCCTTGTGGACAAGCTAAGGTTTAATTTGCTTTCTGTCTCTCAACTTCTTGATGATGGCTATGAGACTAGATTTAAGAAAATACTTGTCGGTGCTTGATTCAAATTGGTGAGCTTATTTTGGGATTACTAGAGTTGCTAGGATCTTTGGAGCCGATTTTTACGAATCTCTTCTTGGTTCTCTCAAGTGCTTAATTTCATCTTCTTCTTCTGAGTTCTGGCTTTGGCACCGTCGTTTGGGGCACATTGGTTTTGATCATCTGACGCGAGTTAGCAACCTTGAGCTCATGAGAGGTTTGCCTAAACTCAAAGCCGTCAAGGATGCTCTATGTGCGCCCTGTAGGCATGGCAAGCAAGTTGCCGCCTCACACCCATCAGTGACTATGGTCATGACTGACGGACCGGGACAATTGCTTCATATGGATACTGTTGGTCCCGCTAGGGTTCGGTCAGTTGGTGGAAAATGGTACATTCTTGTCATAGTCGATGATTTTTCTAGATATTCTTGGGTGTTCTTTCTTGCTTCGAAGGATGAAGCTTTTGATCATTATCATGATCTTGTTCTTCGTTTGGCTTCTGAAGTTCCGAGTGCCTTGAGAGCGATCCGCAGTGACAATGGCACGGAGTTCAAGAATGCATCTTTTGCTTCCTTTTGTGCTGAGCGTGGAATTGAGCATCAGTTCTCCTCTCCACACGTCCCTCAACAAAATGGCGTTGTGGAAAGGAAGAACAGGACCCTAGTCGAGATGACTAGGACGATGCTAGATGAGTATAGCACTCAGGAGGTTTTGGGCGAAGCTATTTCTCTTGCTTGCCATATTGCAAATCGTGTCTTTTGAGACCGTCTTTGGGCAAGACTCCTTATGAGCTTGTTTAGAGAAAACCCTCATCTCGCATTTTCGAGTCTTTGGATCCAAGTGTTTTATTCTCAAGACAGAAACCTAGATAAATTTGAGTCAAGAACTTTTGATGGTTTATTTCGGGTTATCCCGCACATTCAAGGGTTTTCGAGTTTTAATCTTTGAAACTAACTCGTTCAGAGACATGCAATGTCACTTTTGATGAGACTAGCCCCGAGCTAGATCGGATATTTCGTGATACACAGTGACAGAGAGTATATTTGTAGAGGAAGATGATGATGGATTCGATGATACTCTTCCACTGCTTCTTGCTTACATTCCTATCCTCGCACAAGAACCTGTCGTGACTACTTCGCCTTCAGTTGAGGCACCTGCTGCATCTTCATCATCAGCAGTACCTGCGGAGGTCGAAGAGGTACTTTCCTCTCCGGGTGCGCCACTTCACATTCAAAAGCAGCATCCGCCGGATCAGATGATAGGTAATATCCATGAACGAGTCACTCGCTCTAGGTATCATGATCCAAACCTCTATTCTCATTCTGCTTTTGTAGCTTCTTTTGAACCCCGCGATATATCACATGCTTTATCTGATTCGAGTTGGGTCAATGCCATGCATGAGGAGTTAGAGAATTTTGAGAGGAATAAGGTCTGGAACCTAGTAGAACCTCCTAGTGGTCATAATGTTATAGGAACCCGCTGGGTCTTCAAAAACAAACAAAATGAGGATGGTTCTGTGATTAGAAACAAGGCTAGGTTGGTAGCTCAAGGGTTTAGCCAAGTTGAGGGGTTAAATTTTGATGAGACTTTTGCTCCTGTTGCTAGACTAGAAGCCATTCGTATTCTACTTGCATTTGCTGCTTCTAAGGGCTTTAGATTATATCAGATGGATGTTAAGAGTGCCTTTCTGAATGGTTTCATAGAGGAGGAGGTTTATGTTAGGCAACCCCCAGGCTTTGAGAATCCCAAAAACCCACATCATGTCTTCAAACTATCCAAAGCCTTGTATGGTCTTAAACAAGCCCCTAGAGCCTGGTATGATAGACTTAAGACCTTCTTGCTTAAGAATGATTTTGAGATGGGTAAGGTAGACAAGACCTTGTTCATTCTTAGGCGTGGCAATGATTTCCTACTTGCTCAGATTTACGTTGATGATATTATCTTTGGTGGTTCTTCTCATGCTCTTGTTTCCAGCTTTTCTGAGACTATGTCCAGGGAATTTGAGATGAGCATGATGGGAGAGCTCAATTACTTTCTGGGGCTTCAAATCAAGCAATGTAAGGAAGGGATCTTCATCCGTCAGGCGAAGTATACGAAGGATCTGCTCAAACGCTTCGACATGGGTGACTGCAAGCCGATCGCCACTCCCATGGCGACTTCGACTACTTTGGATCCAGATGAGGAAGGAGAAGCCGTGGATCAACGCGAGTACCGCAGCATGATCGGCTCCCTTCTGTACCTGACGGCATCAAGACCGGACATCCACTTCACGATCGCCTCTGCGAGGTTTGAGCGTCTCCGAGAACTTCCAATCGCCAAGCAGTTAAGCGCATATTCAGGTATTTACACTCTACCCTCCAGTATGGCATTTGGTACTCCTGCTGTTCTTCTTTGTCCATTCGGGGTTTTCGATTCGATTTTATGGTCGTCGGCTTGATAGGAAGAGTACCTCGGGCACTTGTCACTTCCTAGGCACTTCTCTTGTCTCTTGGTCTTCTAGAAAGCAATCTGTGCACAATCCATCACGAGGTCAATATGTAGCTGCTACTAGTTGTTGTAGTCAAATTTTATGGATGGTATCCACTCTTAAGGACTATGGGTTAAATTTTGCTAGTGTTCCTCTTTTCTGCGATAACACTTCTGCTATTAACATTGCTAAGAACCCTGTGCAACACTCTAGGACCAAGCACATAGACATTCGCTATCACTTCCTTAGAGACCATGTCGAGAAGGGTGATATTGTGCTGCACTTCATGGAGTCCGAGGCTCAACTGGCTGATATCCTCACCAAACCTTTAGACCCAACTAGGTTTGCCACCTTGAGAAGCGAGTTAGGGGTAATTTATCCCTATGGGTTGGTTTGAGGGGGAGTTCGATCTTTTCTGATCTTACCTTGTTCTTTTGATCTTTTATTGTTCTTTTTCTGAACTTGTTGATCTTTTTGAACGTTTTAGGTTTTTAGGCTTTTTATTGCATCTCATTGTATCATATTGCATTCATATGAAAAATACATCAAGTGGTATGAAAAATCCAAAAAGATGCATTGTAATATAAGATTTTCTGCTTATCTTTTAAAATTGATGAAGCTTTGCTTATTACCTTTTGGAGCTTTAGTATTTCAATTCTTGCTCAATGCCATGTCTAGTTCTTTGACTTGCTAGAATTATCATGCTTTTACATGTGTAGCTAAGTCTTTGCTATATGAGCTAGAACTTTAAAACAACTCGAACTAAAAATTACAATTTGCGGATGTTTTAGCGAGTTGCGCATTAGTGCTCCTTTTGTGACATTGGCCCTGTCAGAATTGCTTTGTGAGCTCTTGGATCTAAAATTGACCATTACTTGAGCTTTTGTGTTCTTGAGATTCTAAAACTGCTCTTGTGAAAAAATGAAAAATCAAGATTGTCTTATGCTTAAAATGTGCCAAACTACTCTTACGAGACTGCTTGTCAAATGACATGAACTTGGAGATAGTTTGATGAACCAGACGATCTCATGGGGACTGCTTGTCGAAATGACATGAACCTCAAGATTTGTCGCCAGTAGAAGCTTAGAAAGAGTTTGTGGATGGCTCTAGTCCAGATCTTCTTTACTAAGATATACCTTTAATCAACTTCTGGTCGAAGCTTAGGATGAGTTTGTGGATGGCTCCTAGTCCAGGATCTTGTCACTAAGTTAGATCATTAGTCAACTTCAATATTCAATGCATATGTGAAAACTGTTGACAAATGGGCTTTTGAGAAATACTGAGCAAAATGATTCAACACAGGACCTGATTGACTCTTAATGTGGTCTTTGTTAGATTTTTGATCTCACTTTGACATTTTGACATGGCCAATTTCATTTTAGGATCCCTGTTGATGAACTTGCTGAATTTGAAGCTTTGCTTAAATTGATCAAATCTATTGCTTTACTTTTGAGCCTTTGTGCTTAGCTTTGATATATATGTCTTACCATGATCTTGCTAGCACTGTCAGGCTTGATATGTTGTTTGTGTAATATTAGAATTGCTGGCTAGCTCTTTTGGGTAATCTCCAAAGCTTCTTGTAATCAAAAATTGAAAAAAAAATACAAAAATGAAGCCACTCCATTGCACTTCATGCATACTTCTTCTTTTTTGCTTCTTTCTTCATTCTGCAATTGTTATCTCTGGATGAGAGGAAGGCGTGATTCCTTGATGACTCCAATGTCAAAGGGGGAGAAGATATTTCAATGTTGGGGAGAAGTTTATACAAAGGGGAGAAAGTTGGACAATTTGAAATTTTCTGAAATCCGAGGATCATAGTGAGGGGGAGTTCTTGAATTGCATTCTTATTATCTTATTGACTATTCTGAACTTGAATTGCATTTATTACTCCTCACAATGATCAAAGGTCAATTGAATAATTGTTCTTTCATATGGACCTTAAGTGAGATTTTTGAACTTTTTATGGAAATCAAAGTTTTTACACTTTCTTTTGCCTTATCTCACATGCCTATGCTATTCTGATGCCAGCTTGGTCATTTCCATTGCCTTCTCTTGCTTATGGACCAAGTTGTGCCTTTGTGCGAAAACGAAAGTATTTTACTTTTCAAACCTCCAAATTACATTTTCTGGATTATTGCCAATGTGTTCATCAAGGGGGAGATTGTGGATATCATGGGGATATGCTCCAGATCTTAGGATGATGTGACAATTGGCAATGGCGTTAACGGTTTGTCGTTTCACGGGTTTCGACAAAGTTTGTAACTGTTCAGCATTACGGGCGATAGGGCGCCCGACCGCCATAGCATGGCGGTCCGACCGGTCCCAAATCGGTCGGATCGGCCATGTCGCGTGATCGGACCGTGGTGATCAAAAGTGGTCAAAGCAGTCGGGCCAAAATAGAGGTGTAGGCAAGTGAGGGATCCCAATGCACTTGGTCTCATAATTTTGGAGTCTCCAACAAAAGTTCTATTGGTTTAAAGTTTCCGAGGTTTGGATTTTCGGGGTTGAAAATCGGATAAGTCCTCTGGTGGTCGGACCGCCTATGGCCGGTCCGACCGGAAAAGGGGTCGACTGTCTCGACGGGCGGTCTGACCGATTGTCACTTGAACGTTGGCTTTCGTGGCGGCGTTGTTCGTTGGTTAGGTCAAAGTCATGGGTTTCAGTGCATAGGTGTTGCATGATGCATGTTTTGACTAACGTGGGTCAAGTTGTGAAGAACTTGTTCCCGGATTTGATTTGCTTGTCTATTGTTGTGCAGGTTGCTTGGTGGTCAACGACGGTCAACGGCAAGGATGATCGGGACGAGGCTTGGAGAGCTGAGGTCTAGAACGATCGACGATGCCGGGTGAGGTCAATGAAATCAAGTATGGTGCAGAATGGACAAGGATGACCGAACGGACAGTTCGGTGCGACTGGTTTGATTAAGCGGCGCGGGAGTCGGTGCAAGTGCCATGGTGGTTTCGGTGGGAGCCGGATGGGAGAGACTTGCCGACATGGAGAGAGCCGTTGATCAACCTACACGTGGCGGAGCATGCGAAGTGCTTCGCGCAGATGGACTCGGTCTTCGGAGAAGGACCGAGAAGGGGTATTTTGGTAATCTTACCAAATACCACCCAGGTGACCTTTTGCCTACCCGCGGCGCAAGACGACGCAAAGAGAAGTGGTTTAGGTCAAGAGGTATTGAAGACGGCGCTTTAAATTGCGTGCGTGTGTGACCCGTTTGTGTTGGGCCTTAACGGGAGCCCATTTGAGTTAATCTTCTAGAAGGTCTAAGTCTCCACTATAAATAGAGGAGGGAGGTGGCTGCACCCCTTCAACTCTTTTATCATTGTTGAAACCCTAGTTTTGGCTTAGGGAGAGGATTAGTGGAGGTTAGGGTTCTAGAGAGTTTTGATTTGATTTCGTGCTCTTGGATTGAGTTTTGTCCTCCATTGATGGAGTGACTGTAAACCCAAACCCTATCAAATCAATCCAAAGAAAGCTTTGATCAAAGATGTGTCTCTTTGCCCTTCTTCTCTCTATTTGGTGATTTTGAGTCTTTCTTTGATTCGCATGTTTTGATTGATTTCTTTACATGATCTAGCTTGTCGTGACATGTGGGAACACATCTAAGATCATCTTGATCATCAATCACCCACGAGCAAGTTTTTGGATCTAGTTTTCGTTTTGACTCGGTTTTGAACCATCCATCTCTCAAACTGAAAAAGGTCGTAACTTCTCCATGGATCTCCATGATCTTCGATTGGAATAGGTTCCTGACATCCTAGAGAAGGTGTGTTCGAAGTTTCATGAAGTTTGGAGTTGTAGATCAAAAAAATAGACCTATTTGCAACTTCGATTTTCGGGCTGATTTCACTGTTCATCAGGCTGGAGGTCAGACCGCCCTACACAGTCGGTCGATCGCCCATGGACCTGGCGCACCGCCCTTGAGTAGAGGTCGATCCGCCTACATTTAGGAAATTAAGTTTCGGTTGTTTTTGATTGTTTTGCTTCGGGGTTTTGATTGGATTCAATCCTAGTCTTCCGCTGTACTGGTATATCGATCTTCATAGTTTCTATAGCTATTGGAGTGAAATTTGTGTTGAATCTAATCTCGGTTGAAAAAGTGAGCGTGCTCCTATTCAACCCCCCCTCTAGTCGCCTTTTCGGTCTAACACTTTCATGTGTAATGTGTCTTGTTTCTCGTGTTATAGTCGACTACTGCATAAAAGACAACTCAATTCTCTATGCTCTCTCTCTCATCCATATTATCTAATATCCTATATAGCAAATCTTGCAGACAGCTAACGTCATACTATTGTACATACTTTAACAACATCCGTCGAAGATGACTCTGAAAGGAAGTGTGTAAGAGTTTTGAAGAAAAATGCGTGGGATTTGATCGACGTGTAAATTGAAGGTTTCAAGGAACCGCTTTGTTATTCCATGTGATACATGTTAATCGACCTGGCATATACACTTTGTCGATTCCATGAAAAAAGAGGGGTTAGTATACGATGCAAGTCGGCGAGTATAATTGGCGTACTCCGGTTAACCGGCAATTACAAATTTTACATCCCCTGACATGGTAAATCAGCATTTTTGGATGTTGCTTGATTCATTTCCACTTACACTCTTGCATTGCTCTATCTAGGTACGCGCAAGTTTGCCATTAATATTCTCCAAGCACCACTGCATCAAGCATGCAGGAGTACTAACTAGGAGTAGCTTGGAATTCAAAATCCTAAAATTAACCTACACATACATTTTTTGAAAGAGGTCGTACAAGTGCACCCCCATTAAAACGTGCACGACTCGACATCACAGTTACCAAACACCAAAGGCATCAGCAGCTCAGATCACAAGTACTCACAAGACCGCCGCTCGAATTGATCCGCCTCGTTCCAACTTCGAAACCTTCGACGCGACCCCAACAACCACCAAGCAACGCAACACGCAACCCACCCACGCCCATCCAACATTCCCGTTTCACGAGTCCCTCGAATCCATCACAAGAGAAGAGTTCGATCCACGTCTACAAAACAAAACAAAAAAACGATCCAGACTTCCAGATCCCAAATCCAGCTCACTTAACAAAAGCAAGCACCAAGCAAAGCCAAGGCCACCGAACAGTAACAACGAAACGCAAAACCAGGCAAGGCAAACCAGCCAGCCAAAGCCAAGCAAGGCATCCGCTCCCCCTCCCCTCTTGCCGGCCGCGGCGTCCCCTCCCCCAACCCCACACACCCCAGAAATCCCCCACCCAAACCCATACACCCCCATGTCGTCCCGCCTCCCGCCGCCGGGCGGCGACCGCGCGGCCGACGCGGGGGACGCGGCCCTCGCGCGCGACATCGTCACGCTCCACAAGGCGCTCTCCCTCGACCCCTCCCGCCGCCGCCGCTCCCTCCCGCTCCCCTCTGCATCCCCCGCCGACCAGGCCCGCCAGAAGCCCAGGCTCAAGCCCTCCTCCTCGCGCAAGCTGTTGCCCTCCGCATCATCCTCCTCGTCGGCCTCCACCTCCTCGTCTTCGTCGTCATTTTGGAAGAAGTCCTTGACGGCCATCTCCCACCTCGGCCGGCGCCGCCTCGACTGCGCGTTCACCCTGCACGTGCACTCGGTCGACGGCCTCCCCGCGGCGCTCGATGGCTCCCCGATCTCCGTCCACTTCCGCCGGATGTCAGTGTGCGCGTCCACCCGCCCCATCGCGGCGGCCCTCGGCGCCGCCGCGTTCGAGGAGGCGCTCACGCAGCGCTCGCCCGTCTACTTCTCCCGCGGAGCCAAGGCCGCGGTCAAGTACGAGCCCGGGCCTTTACCGTCGCCATCGCTGCCTCGGTGCTCGAGCTCGGCAAACACGAGGTCGACCTCACCTGCCTACTACCGCTCTCCTTCGACGACCTCGAGGAGGGCGGCGACTCCGGATTCGGGAAGTGGAATACGAGCTTCCGGCTCTCAGGCCCCGCCCGCGGCGCGCGGCTCAATGTCACCTTCTCGTGCGCGCTCGTAGCCAGCGGTGGGGAGCAGCAGAAGGGAGGGGAGGTGGCAGGGCTGAGGCGAGGCTCGATGGCGCGGCAGGTGTCAGTGCAGGGCCCGACGCCGGTGCCAGCACGGAGCTGGGACGTGAGGGTGCTGCATGAGGTGTTGCCAAGCGCGAGGCCTGTAAAGGCGCTGCCTTTTGTTGGTGGTGATGCAGGTCTTGACACGAGGAAGGAGGAGGTGACAGCACTAGAATGTGAGGATGGGTCGCCGCAGTCGAAACATTGCACATCAGTGGAGGTGAAGAAGGGGGACTTGGCGCATCCAGAGGGCGATTGTGATGGACCTGATGGTGCGGAGTTCAGTGTGGTTGAGCATGGAGTTGAGATCGCCCTCGAGGATCCAGAACAGCTCAAACCTGTGGAAACTGACAATGTGGCTGATCGAAAGGAGGATTTAGGGGCTGAAGTTGATGAAGAGGGAAATGCCAAGCCTGTGCTAGCAAGTGATGACCTTGCTAAAGAGGAGACTGTTGGTGTGAAGCCAGAAGAGGCGGTCAGTGATGTTGCTCTTGAGAGCAGGGAGGATGTGGGAGACAAGGACTCAATGGTCAAAGTGGCTTTGCTGCCTACTGCAGTGTTGGAAGGAGAGGATCAGTTGCCAGCAGATACAGAACTGGAGGATCTGGCGTGTATATTCAACCACCTCTCAATTGTTGAGCCAGAGGAATTTGTCTCACCGATTATAGAAGATAAGCTTTCTAGGCGATTGAGCTGTGTGGGTGCAAAAGATAATTACGATTCCCCCGGTAGTAAGATTAGATCACGCAGCATGGATGCTTCATCTGATTTCATTGCTAGTGAGTTTTTGGATATGCTTGGGATAGAGGACAGCCCGTTTGGGCCAACCTCAGATAGTGATTCGGAGTCACCAAGAGAGCAGCTTTGGAAGCAGTTTGAAAAGGAAGCTCTAGCATCTGGGAATGGTATTCTTGGTTTGGACTTTGAAGATAGGGTGGAAGAACCTTGTTGTGAAGATGTTTCAGAGGATTTTGATCTCTCCACAATCATACGCGAAGCTGAACTTGAGCTTCAGAATGGAATTCTGCCCATACACACCAGATTCCGTGCTAAGTCTCTGGAAGATGAGGAAACTGAAGCCTTGATGCATCAATTTGGGTTAAACGAAAAGTCCTTCCAATCTTCTCCACCTGGAAGTAGAAGTGGGTTTGGTAGCCCCATTGACCTCCCATCTGTGCAGCCCCTTCAGCTACCACCTTTGGCCGATGGTTTGGGTCCATTTGTTCAGACAAAAGATGGAGGATTTCTACGGTCAATGCATCCAGCCCTTTTCAAAAATGCAAAAAACAATTGTAGCTTAGTCATGCAGGCTTCTTCCCCAATTGTACTACCAGCAGAAATGGGGTCGGGTATTATGGAGATATTGCACGGTCTGGCCTCAGTTGGAATTGAAAAGTTATCAATGCAAGCAAACAAACTTATGCCCTTAGAGAATGTCAATGGAAAAATGATGCAGCAGATTGCTTGGGAGGCTTCTCCAGCTCTACAGTCTGCTGAAAGGTTAGAAATCTTTCTTGTCATTCTTGTTTATGCTTTTCCCTATTTCATATTATGCCTTGATTAAAGCTTTTCTCTTTTACCAATGCAGATATGACCTATTGGACAATCATGGTATGGATGCTTTGGCAGGAGGGATTGGCAATGTTGCCTTTGGTAAGAAGAAGAAAGGGAGAGGTGCTGATCTGTCATCATCATTGGGTGGGGAAAATGCTTCAGAATATGTTTCACTTGAGGATCTTGCACCACTGGCTATGGAAAAGATTGAAGCCCTTTCTATTGAGGGTCTGAGGATACAATCTGGCATGTCAGAAGAAGAGGCACACTCCAATATCAGTGCCCATCCTATTGGGGAATTTTCATCTTTGCAAGGAAAGTGTGCAGATAATACCTTGTCCCTTGGTTTAGATGGAACTGCAGGTTTGCAGCTTCTGGATGTTAAACAAAGTGGAGGCGATGTTGATGGATTAATGGGCTTGTCAATCACTCTAGATGAGTGGATGAGGCTTGATTCTGGAGTAGTGGATGAAGAGGACCAGTTCAGTGACCGGACATCAAAGATACTTGCTGCCCACCATGCTAAATCAATGAAATTAGTTGCTGAAAACCGGAATGCAGATAAAAAGAGCCGGAGATCTGGTAGAAAATGGGGTTTGTTAGGGAACAACTTTACTGTTGCTCTCATGATTCAACTGCGTGACCCACTACGTAACTATGAGCCAGTTGGCACACCGATGCTTGCTTTAATTCAAGTGGAAAGGGTTTTTGTACCCTCAAAGCCCAAGATATACACTACTGTTTCAGAGAAAAGTAACAGTGAGCAAGATGACGAGGAGCCCAAGACTGAAGAGGTTCTAGATAAAGCATTGGTCAAGGAAGAAAAGGTCGAGGAAGAAGATTCCGTTCCTCAGTTTAAAGTTACAGAAGTGCATGTGGCTGGATTCAAGAGCGAGCCTGAGAAGACAAAACCATGGGGTAATCAAACACAGGAGCACTCTGGCTCAAGGTGGCTGCTTGCAGCTGGCATGGGTAAGGGCAATAAGCACCCTCTAATGAAATCCAAAGCTATCGCAAAGCCAACCAAAGAGGCAGCTGGTCAGCCAGGAGACACCCTTTGGAGCATTTCTTCGCGTGTTCATGGAGCAGGGACAAGATGGGGCGAGTTAACAGGACCTAAGCGGAACCCAAATATCCTCCTTCAAAAGGAAAAGAGATTTCGGTGATGGCTTATCAATTCTCAGTAGTTAGTACTTGGAATGCCTTCTCTGTCAGGAAGGGGCTTATTTGTCTGCAACCAGACCTTGCCGGAAATGTTCCTAGTGGACTGTTAAATCATTGTAAATTTAGTTCTTTTTCTTGATACATATCGAACCATCTAGGATCAGCCCTTTTTATATGCTTCGAATGGGTTGTGCTCCTTTTGAACTCTCTTGTACTTAATTGTACTGAAAAAACTGGTGTTTCTCTTGTTACAATTAAAAAGGCGGCTTCTGCCTGTGAAGGTGCAATACTGTCCAGTCTCATTCAGTTTGTCATCATCGGTGTTTTACTCATTTGTCCACAATTTGTTGCACCGATCTTCTATCCATTTTTGTTTTATCTAGCTGTTATCTGTCATCATAGTGATTGTTTGTCTTGGCAGTTCTCTGTTCAGATTATAATCGTGCGCTTCACTTGTCACCCCTCCAGAGGATTTTTTGTGTTCTGCCCTTATCCCACCCCCGAAATCTTCCGAGCGCCCCCACCTCCCCACCCCTCCACCCCAACCCAAGCCCGTTGCTCCCATTGCTGCCATGAAGAGTGCAGCTCCTCCCAAATCTGTGACCTAGGGTTAGGGTTTCGGGCCCTCCGTGCGCGCCGCCTCCTTGTCACATCGCCATCCACGACAGTCCTGGCGCTGAAGGAGCAACACAGGCGCCAAGGAAGAAGATGACGAAGGCTTCAGGACCACGGGACAGGCTCGCAGGAGAATAACAGTGGTCTCGTAGGCGTGAGCGTGTGTGTGTGTTTGGTGCATGGACCGAAGGGTCCACTCGTCAGTGTAAGTTAAGTTGGGGCTTAAATTAACGCTACTATGTATCGACAAAAAACAGACTGAAGAAACGGCATTCTTCTTTCTCCATTCTGTTCTTCTCTTTCTCATCCCAGTTCTTCTTGTGATCCTCTTTCGAACCGCAATTTCTGATATAAAAAAATGGGTTGTATTGATCATTAGTAGTCTGTAGCCCAACTGGGACACCACACTCCTCCATTTATGTGGTGTTGCTCTGGCACGTGTTGGACGGTATGGGTGTTGGGCGGCGCCGGCGAGGGAAGAAAGGGCAACATGCCGCAGCGACTACAACACATGAGAGATACTTCGATAGGAAGCGGATGGGCAGCGCGTTGGCCTCAACCTCCCATCATTTGTATGCGTCTCGTCGTGTGGATCTATCCAAAAACATGACTTATTCTTGGGCCAAACTTCCAAAAAGTTCCTGTGTAAACGATTGCTTTGGAGGGACATGTTAGTTTGGTGCAGTGACGGACCTAGAAATAAATTTTAGGTTGGACGAGATAACTATAAGGTTTTCGCTTACACCGGTATTTGCACCTGCACGATACAATTCTAAAATAGCTACTCAAGTATAGCAAATCAAACATTCAGCCAGTCACAAATCTCAATCCATTCTTTTTTCAACTAATTTCCTCAAACACCAGTAGCTGCGCACTGCTTTAGGTCTGCCTTCCACCCTAACCGGCAGTCGCTAGGGCTAGTTGGATGCCTCGACTGAACTACTAGAGCTTCCCTCCTGTAGAGTGCAGGAGTGAGTTCTGACCATGTGATTAGTACATATTAGGTTGGGCCATACTTAGTTCCTCATCATACAGACCAATACTCTCTCTCTCTCTCTCTCTCAATCCTTCGACACAGCTCTAGCTACTCATATTGTTTATTCTTTCACTCATCGATGCCGAGCAGAGCTCGTTCATGGTAGATGCTAGGGTGGGTGGGTTGGGATCCTACCAACAGTATACCTCGGGCGAGTCTGGTTTGGTTCGCCCGTGATTTAGTTAGTATTCTTTGGTGGATGATTTGAGTTTCACTTTTTTTCCCCCTGAGAACTCAATTTGAGTTTAACTTGATCCTGCCCCTTGATTCCTTTTTTGCGGCGTTAAAGTATGTTTGTTCTTGTGAGATTGGAGTGTTTGTTCTTTAGATGTGTGGCTTTCAATTCTGCCATGCATGGAAGCAGTAGCCCACCACGGCGACCTCAAGAGATTTGGGGGGATTCGCGGCGGGGAAACCGTAAGGGCGCTGATTTGGGTGAAGTCTTCCGTGCGGCTGCACGTCGAGCCGATTGAGTCAAAGTCAGGAGAGGGAGGAGGGCGTCATGTCGGGAGGCTTCCGGAAATTGTCGCTTGCCCGGGTGAGGTGAAAACGCAATAAAAAATAAAAATAAAAATAAATGATTAGTGGATGAGGATGGCTCCCGCTTCGATGTCGACCGCTCGGATCAGATTGGATGACTTTGGTTGGGTTTGTGTATATGTTCATCAAACAGGTATTGTATATGTTTCCGCTAAATAGATGTACTGTCTTTAGCAATGCACAAATCACCTCTCTTTTATATTTTTTTCTCGGAAAATCGCCTCTCTTTTACGTATGGCAGCGCTGCAGCATGCGGCATTTTGAGCAGCTTATTAGTGCGGCAGCAGCGCAGTAAACACTGGGATAAGGGTATAGTCTATGACGCCCTGTAGTGTTGGATGTAATTATTGGATGAGGGCTCCCATGATCTCAAAACAAAAGCTTGGTTAGCTGTGTTTTTGTGATGGACATCGCTTTTTTAATGGAACCAGCACACAACAAATGATTAGAGAACGAAAACCAAATCATATTCAGCGCCCGGGGCGGGGGGCGGATCCATGGAATCTCTTCCCGTGGACGGCTGATCATTGGCCATGAAAACTAATGGAGCTTAACATAACGATGATGGGCCCCTCTTCCAAACGTGGGTGTAGTGTGACATAATGCGGGTCTTCACACCTCTAATCTCTTCTTAATTTACTCCGCATGCCTCACTGGATGTGACATCCCAAGTTTTGCTGTTTTCCTAAAACAAATTTCAAATTAGTTAATTCAAATATTTGGATTTTTTGGGAGTTCTTACGGTTATTAAAATCTAAATTCAAAATCCAATTCAAATTCAAATCCCTGTCCAAAATCAATTCAAACATCAGCCCAAATTCGGAATTCTAATTCTAATTCTAATTCTAATTCTAATTTGAATTTCTCCCTCCCTATCTCTCTGGGCCAAGCCCATTTTCCCCTAGCCTAACCCAGCCGCTCACCTTCCTATCTCTCTATTTTGCTCTGCTTCTGCCTCGCCGTGCCTAGGTCGCGCCTACGTCGCCCACACCCACGCCCACATGTATGCGCCGCCCTCGTCATGTCGCTTGGTTGGAAACCATCGCCGTCAATCCCATCATCATCACACGTCTTCAATGCCGGTCGTTTCCTTCCCATTTAATGCTAAATCAACCTTCCATACTCGGAGTTGAAACCGTCGCACGATCCTGTTGTGGCTGCGCCAGTTCCAGTGTCCTCTCGAGTCTATAAATGGGAGCATTGTGACCACACTCCACCCCTTCACACTCCACCCAAACCCCACCGCCTCTCGTGCCCCGTCAACACCGCCCAAGGTCTTCTTCTCGAGCGCTCGTGTAAGTTCAAGCTCTATTAATTTAGTTTTGGTGATTAATGATAAATATATATATGAGACTAACACTTCTATTGTTATACCTATTGGCTAGTCTTAGTTGGATGAAAATGTGAAAATCATATAGGTATGCATATGACATCATATTCTTATATCTTGTTGCATTCATTGGATCCAAAATATAGGTTGAACTATACTAAAAGTTTAACTTGAATATATGCATATATTTTTATGACACATTCATGTATGCACACACTAAAGGGGAGTTCACTATATGTTTTGTAGCTTCATAAGTATTGATCCCTATTTTTCCATCTACTTATATTAAGTATCTTTACTTTGAAACATATCCCTTTGAGTATATATAACTTATGTAGTTCATATATACCCACATTGCTCTATATTCAATTATTTGCAATTGAGGTGGTTGTCATCAATTACTAAAGAGGAAAGGATTGAAATATCTTGACCCACCATTATGAGTTAATGATATGTTTTGGTAATAAATGAAAATCACATTGTGAGACTAGTATTTTCCATGAGTTGGGTAAATAAGTTATGTTTCATGATGATGGGGACTTTGGATGACATTATGAGTTGAATGTTGTCAAGTCAAGAGCAAAGTAGTTAGAATCGTGATCCTACTCTCAGAGTCTTACAATTCTACGAACCCACGACAGCCTGTTGATCCAAATCGTGCCATGAATCGGAATCAGCTAGAATCGTGCTAGAGTCGCGATCCAAAGAGTAGAATCGTGGTAGAGTCATTTAGGCAAAAAAAAATTGTAATTTTTTTTTTCAATTTTTAGAGGCCAGGGTTTGCTGAAATTTTGTTTTAGAGCAAAATTATATTGATATTAATTTCTGAGAATAAAACTATAAATAACAAGGAGCATGCAAAATATTATATCAGTGTGGTAATGATAGTACAAATATCTACAATCTTGAGCTTGATAATGATAAGCTATTTTTATTCCCGGAGTTTGTCTAACTGCTTTTAAGGAACATGTAAGTGTTGAAATTAGATATTGATTTACAAAAGTTGTGAACATTTCTCTTGTAATTGTAGTAAATTAGTCATGGTCATTGGCCGTTCTCCTGTAGTTCAAAACTATATCACCCATCATGCTAGTACTATTATGCTTTTACATTGTATGCGATAAAAGTGTATTGTCCCTTTTCTGTTATAAGTAAGTGGTAAACCATATAAGAATCATACAAACTTATAGTATAGATGTTAAATATGTGTATTTTTATAATTCCGTAGAATCGCCGATTCTACGATTCGATCCTACCGGAGGCAAATCGATCCAGCTTAGGATCTCGACTCTAACTACCTTGGTCAAAAGAAGACCCATCATGCGTTGATGGAGGTCAAGAAGAGGATTCATCATGTGTTGATGCATATCAAGATCTCGAAGAGGAGATGATCATGAGTTGATCATCAAGTCAAGAAAAGACCCATCATGTGTTGATGGAGGTCAAGTGAAAGATGCATCATGGGTTGATGCATATCAAGATAATGATCTGGACTTAAAGTGAAGATGTACATCACGAAGCTTCAAAAGGATGCTCAAGGCAAAGATATAACTAGCTAGGAGTAAGGATATGTTCCTAGTCTTTTATCGGTGTTGGTGTTTGGTTGGAAGATCGGATTGCGAGTATAGGTTATCGTACTATTAAGAGGGGTTTTGACTAGTAGCTTGAGTTAGTCATATGCTGATAACTCATTGTGCTTACTCTAGCTCTCGTTAGCATATTGCCGATATTTGCGAATGTGTTTTGCAAATAGTTGAGGCTCATGCATAATCCTTGTAGCACGTGACTTTAGGTTGTGAATGTGTTTTGCAAATGGTCTAAGTTCATGAACAATATTCTTTGTGGTATGATTCTAAAAGTTGACAAATGTGTTTTGCAACTTGTTGAGAATCTCGCTTTCAGTCATTGTTTGCATCTTGCATCAATTGGCAAATATGTTTTGCGAATTGAATTGAAGCGAAGTACAATCTGTCTTTCAACTTTCTGTTGTGTGACGGTCTGACCGGTGGGCAACTGGTCTGACCGGCATGAGTTGATCAGTCTAATTGGTCCCATGGTCAGCGGTATAATCGCAAATTTAAGTACGATACTACCGCAATGCGGTAGTGTTTTCTCTGGTTGTTTGTTTCCTCTGTTGACTGGTCTGACCGCCCCTCTGGCGGTCTGACCAATTGGGTTCGGTCTGACGAGCCCTTGTGAGGGTGGTCAGCCCGGCTTTGTGTACAAAAGTGAGTTTTATAGCCGTTGGAGCTAGAGTGGTCCGACTGGCCATTGGTTGGCTGGTCGCACCAGCTTTTCCTAGTTTTTTAAGATTCTCCTCTTCTTTATGTGGGTATGAATACCCCTTGTGGCTGGTTGAGGAGAAGGCTGCTGGTGCCATTTTCATTCCTTTGAGCAGAGAACAAGCACTCTCCTCTCTTTTGTGCATATATTACACTTAGTGAGCTTAGAGAGTAAAATCCTAGTGCATGTGTTGCATTAGGTAGTGGATTGTGTATCCATTGAGCTTAGACACTTGATTAGTTCAAGTGAACATTTTTGACTTGTTACTCTTGGTGTTTGCCGACACCTAGACGGCGTGGAGGCGTTGTGGTCCGGTGATCTTCTCAAGAAGCTTGTGAGAAAGCCCGACGTTTGTGAGTGGCTTGATGCTCGCCTTCTCTGGAGTGGAGGAAGAGCAACCCCGAGTGGATTGAGGTGTTGGCTTAATTCGTGGAGCCGATCCAATTCGTTTGGACTTACCTCAATGTGGATTAAGGGAGACCGGAAGTCTCCAAACACCACGGTAAAAATATCATTGTGTCATTGTGGTTTGTTCTTTTGTGTTATACTTTGTACAATTTACATTCCGATAATTAAATTGCTTACATATGTCTTTGTATATTTGCTATTATTGTCAATAGTCTTAGCTTGTTGGAACACATAGTAAAAATTAGTTGTCTTAGGTTTTAATTGAGCAAATCCGAAATCGAGACGGGGCTCGTCTCCAACAACCACGACATCACACACATCCACATTGCTCTTTTGAAGGTAGTTTGCTTTTCCCTGAATCATGAGCTGTCATTTTTTTTGTTTTAGGTTCGTGTGTACTGTGGAGTATTTTAGGCAGGTTGCTTGTGAGAACCCTAAAAATTAGAGTAATCTAAATGCCAATAAATAGACATAAGAAGCATTAATAAGTCGTCGATTACATACTAATATTGAACTCATCACAAAACAATGTATTACATCATTTTCATTATAAAGAGTTCACAACAAAGTTTATAAATCAATAATACAACCACGATACAAGCTCAGAGTCAATTACAATTGTTCATTACAAGTGGAAGTGAAATATTAATACAATATCTTAGATTAACTACAAGAATTCATCACATCGGAGCAAAATAGAAATCACAACATTTATATAAAACTACAAACTACATCCTTGCATGCTTGGTAGCCAAAGCCCTCGCTTTTCCTCTGTCAATGCTTTACCAATAGATCGAACCCTCAACCGCCGATCCACGAACCTGCAACCACTCCACTACATTGACAGCAAAAGCCAAAAGAATGCTAGCGAACCAAAAAAAAACCCAAGAAAACGGGAGTGAGAAGAAAGAAGGAATGCTGTCAGATAACATGAAGCTCATCGAGGTTCCCAGACTGTCCGGGGCCAGTCGGTGTCCTCTAACTTCAGTGGCTTTCATCACTCAACATTTACCAAAACCCAACACCACTTTTATCCCGACTTACCTTAACTGCAGAAAATCCAATGAATAGTGAGCTACGTACCATTGGTCCATAAGTTTTACCCAGCAAAACAACCCTCACTGTGAGTGTATAAGATAGGATGAGGGTATTTCAGTCAGTGAGCAGTAGGGAAGATAGAGGGAGCCACAATCCAAGACCCAAAATAAAAACCCACCATTTCAACCATTTGACTTCCCTGTATTCACATTGAACCATTCTCAACTGAGAAGAAGAACCAGCAGCCCCACTGCCAACCCAAGGCAAAGCAAGCAAGCCAAGACAAGCCACTGCCCGCACCTTGTTCCCCTCTAAAGAAACCCAACCAGCAACCACCAAGAACTAGCCCCTCTGCCAACCATCAGCAAGTAAGCCAAAGCCAGGGAGGGGAGAAGCAGGAGGCAAGGAGCTAGGAGGTAAGAAGCTAGAAGGAAGAGAAAGTGACCAGTGAATGAACACAGCACCAGTGCCCAACCATGGCACCCAGTGGATGACCACAACAAAAATTCCCCGACAAACCGACCATCAGGTAAGCCCGACCATTATTAACCAGTCCCTCTTAGCATAAGAAAACACACAACACTCTCACTACACACCGCCACAACCGGCAAGGCAAGGTGACTAAAGAAAAGGGCACACCGCGCCTCAGTCAGCATGACACCACACCGCCAATGAAAAACTAGCCAAGGCAGCCATGCGCACTCGGAAGCAGGGGTAAGCTGAAGGGATACGGGTAGGCTACACTAACTGATAATTCAAAAATTCTTCCACGTGAACCAGGATGCCATCCAAGTAAGAAATGACAGATCGTTACCACCAGACGCGCAGTGCAGCAAAAAAAGAGTTGGAGCAGCCTTGTCCAACGAAGAGTGCGTTGATGAAGTGGACTTAGTTGATCATCTAGCGTCCTCGCAAGTCGATAGTCCTTGTAGTCGATCGTACAACATCCTCTCAAGTCGATCGTTCTGGTAGTCGATCGTCCTCGGTGGCGATCGTCTCCTCCCGCAACCAATCGAGTTCCTTGCCAAGGTCGTAGATCGTCCTCAAGCGCACAACAACCGCAGTAGAGCATCTACGATATCCACATGTCCGGAGCAGGAACGTCGTACACTGGTGTGCTAGCACCAAGTCGCACGGGGAATGCTATCTCAAGAAGATGGTGGCTAGGGAGGGTTTGGAGCAAATCACATCAACTCTTGTCGTGATTCCTATCGTCCCCTTCCCCAATAGCCTCAAATATTTCCTTATATAGTGCCCATGACAGATCCTATCCGAACACGTTTGACGAATCGTATCTCTACTGGTTTGTTCCAACCCGTTAAGTATGTGACCCTGTAGGTTCATGCGTAGTTCGGTTGTGACTCGGAAACCTTTTCTGACCATAAGTCGTTAGTGGTACCTAGCGTAACATAACGATTCTGAATACACACAAATTATATCCAACGAACCTTAATGCAATATGATCTATGACTAGGTCCTTATCACTAATGTCCATTTCAGATTTCTATATGACCACTCATATTTGATTTCAATCACTTAGTGACCATGTTCGACTGACCTTTACGACCACCGATCTCCATACGACTAGTCCAGATCCGATCGAATCGAAAGACTCGCCATGTATTCTTCCTTTACCTCACGATATCTGGTTGAAATCCAGGTGAAATGTTGTGTCATCCATTGACTGCTCAATACTTTCTCGATCGAGTGTTGATAACTTCATGTGGTCGAACTCTTCGACCACCAAAGGGTATAGCCATGCACTTTATTTATCCGACCACATCGAGGGGCCGAGTTATCTCCTGTTATATTAGGGGCAATCCCATATCCGATCACCATATTCCTCCGCATATTTCATAGTATACTCGAAAGCTACCTTTATTACTACCTAGTTACGAGTAATATTTGGTAACTCTTAAGTGCACTATTACACATATAGAAAACTATGCTGATCTCAGGTCTAAAGATTATACATCATCATTGCTTAAGACCAACTGACGACACATGAAATCATAACAATCTTAGCGGTGTCTCAAGGTGGGTCAATCCAACGCCATGTTCTCTAACATATGTTCACATTATTGATTAGATATCCCTATATCCATGACCAGTGAAACATGGTCATCAATCAATACATGCACTGGTCGATAGAGTCAATAGTGTTCTGACCAATGACATTCGACCAGGGATGCATTTAGAATGGCATCATCATAAGTTAAAAGAGCTTCACCAACAAGTTTCATACTCGTTAATCTTTATAACTGATGATTCATTCAAGGAACATAATAACACTTATTCAATAACTCATAAACATAGACGTGATACAATCATCTCTATAATTACCTCTAGGGCATATCACCAACATGAGCTCCCTCGTGCATCAACCCCACCCCAAGTCCCGTCACAACTACCCTATTCGAGCTAACCCCAAGCATCATGGTAAAGGAATAGAACAGGAAGATAAACTAAAATCGACACAACATAAAAAGGGAAAAAGGGAAGATCATTTGAGTTGGGATCAGAAACTCACCATGCCCACAACAAACATGTCCACATCAGAAAACCATAGAATGCTCACCATGGTACCCCAATGCCGAGAGCTACCATAAGCTCACCATGCCTACAACAAACATGTCCTCATCAGAAAACAACAGAATGCTCACCGTGGACCCCCAATGCCCAGAGCCATCACAAGCTCACCATGCCCACAACCAACATGTCCACCTCGGAATCCACCAGAGCCCCACCCTGCCCCAAATACCACCACCAAACCCTCACTCCCAAACCATCACCGAAGACCCACTGAAGCCGAAGCTCACCATGCCCACATTAATCAAGCCATCACTGAAGCCCACATGCGCCCACCCAAAATCCCCCAACCTCCCCAACAATATCCCCAAATCGACTGCAAAATCAAATGGGGAACGAATGGATAACAGGGAAATCATAATTAAATGTAAGTAGTAAAAAGGGAAACCGCTGGAGTTGAGTAGCCGAGTGGCAACCGAAGCTGCCGGTGAGAGGGACTACCAGGAGGCCTAGAGGACAACCGGGATGGCGACCTTGACCTTGAGGACGACTGTGAGAGCCCAACAAGAGGCACCAGGAGCAGGCGGCGCAGGTACAGACGAAGACCAGCAGGGGGAGCAGCCGGGGGTTCGCAAAGCACTGGACGACGCCGGATCGAAGCGGCAGGTGAGGAGAACCAGGGAAGAAGAGGGGAGGGGAAATAACTGCGAGAGAGAGGGTTGGGTGCGTGTGTGGAGTGTTGTGTGCGGGTAAAGTGTGTGGTGTAGTGGGTGGTGTTTTGTTTGGTGTTGTGTGTGTTGTTGTGTTGGGTGTGTTGTGTGTGCGTGTGCAGAGTGTGAGTGTGAGTGTGTTTGTAGTTTGTAGTTTTTGTTAAGGGGTGTGTTTAGTGTTAGTGTGTGTATTTAGCGCTAGGGCTGTGTACGTGTAGTGTTTAGTGTTTTGCGTTGTGTGAGTCAATGCAGTGCAAGTGCATGTAGCCTTTAGTGCGGTAAATTGCAAGAGCGAGCAACCAGCAATTGTAGAGTGAACAAGCCAGAGAACAACCGTCGTTGGGAGTATTAACGTAATCGGGATCCAAAAAGCTTATTAAATTAAAATCTGCTGAAAAAGAAGATCAACCGATTAATGTACGCATAGTAGCACGAAAAGTAACTAAATATTTTTTTATTCGCGTTTACCATATAATTGCAGAAGACGAACCAGCTCATGCAGGAAATAGCTGATCCAGAATCCATTGAAGCCGATCTTTACTACGAATACGAAGGCAAGCCTATTTTTTTATCATCAACCTAGTTATATTAAATATAAAAGTTACTTCTGTATCATCATTATATATATGCATTAAAATTATCTCCCAAAATCAAATCGGATAAAAGAGACAAGAGAAGAAGAAAGAAGAGAAAAAAAAGAAAATAGCAGTACAGCTGAGAGGAGCAGTTGTGTTGCAAGAGAAATATTAAGGCTGGTAAAGGGGATCCTTGGCAGGAAAGAGAAGAGGTGAGACCCTTTACATATGGATAATATATAAGGACTAACAAAACTCCCACTCGGATAAGAGATCGTATTTAAGTGCCAACTATTTGCTCGTTTAGGCACGCAGAAAATGCTACCTTTTTACATTACTATACTCTCCACATCGGGTAAGTAATATTGCATGAGTTATGGAGAAACCTAGGACCAGTAGGAATAGTCCAAAAGTGAGGGATCCAAGGCGCTATAGTAGCGCAAGGTGAAGTGTTGGGTGCGGGAATGACTGGCCCAACCAACATTATGGAACTCAGTGGAGGACTGGGTGAGCGCCGTAGGACACCGACAGAAAATAATGGGTGCAGACTTAATAACGTAACTTGGAAAACGTTCCGTACTCTGAACTTGATACCGCATCAAAGGAAATGTGGGAGACCTAGCGTAAAGAGCTATCATAGTAGCTATGGGTAAAGTGGTACAAAGCCTGCGCTGTGCTATATATAAAATTATGAATTCGTGTTTGTCTCCTGGATTGAAGTCTACGGTGAACGCTAAGGGTTTATCTTCTTGCCGAGTGATAAGTAGTCTTTTCAGAATTAAACTGTCACTTAAATCTTGGTAAATTATTTTTCAGAAAAAGAGATGAGCTAGAAAATATGATAATCAACAGAGTTGAGTCATACAGTGCATTCTTGCTAATAAATGCTTATTGAGTATATTAGTACTCATTCTTACTGTTATCTTCCTTTGTTAGATCCTAGTCCAACCGAGGATTACTCTGAGTGCGATGAAGGATACACATGTGCCGAGGAGGCCGCAAGAGGCAAGGGCGCTTACTACAAGGACCACGGTGAGGTGTACACCTTTTTTGGCGGGTGGGATGAGTAGACGACTGGTGGGGCAGGACATGCAAGTGAGGGGATCTACCCCTTTTGCAGTTGTAATAATATTTGTATTTAAGATCATAGCCTTGTGTGATTACCTGTTGTAATAAAGTACAATTTATATCTTATTGTTTGCCGTGCTAACTTTGATAAGGCTTATTATTCGTTGGAGTGGTATTCTACCAGGTAAACGAATAATAATATGTATGATTAAATGTGATTACCCTTCTTGGTAATGACACGGGGCACCGCAGTTGGTTTCAAATAGAAACTGTTGCAGAACTTAAGTATGCTTTTCTTGCTTGTTATATGACACTAAGTACCTTACTAATTCTTGTCTCCATGTTAATTTTTATTCCAATTCCGTCTCAAAATTATTATGTTAAAAGTTTATCTTCCTTAAAGGGACACCGTTACTAACATAGAACCATCCTTTTTACAGGATGACTAGATTCACCATTCCGTCAGAGAGACACGTGCTGCTTCTAGAGAGATTACTGCACCACTTGGGGCGTCTTTCCCCGAGTACTTTCAGGAGGTCCGAGCTAGCTATGCCAGTAGTTCCTACGAAGCTGAGAAAATCAAAGCTGTGACTTTCCGAATCCTGAAAATGTCAAAAAAAAAAAACACATTTCCTTTCGAGAAATTCAATCTGTGTTCTGTTCTTACAGCTCCAGAAATTATTGTTTTTTAAGCAAATCATTGTAGGCTGAAATGGACGGCACGCCACAATTACGCGGTGGTTGTGTTACTCGTGTACATCGTCGCCATCATTCCCCGCGGTGGTTGATTTCTACCTTTTCGAATGTACTGCTAACTAGTAAAAGAGTGAAATGTAGCTGGAAACAGTAGTAGGAATCCACGAGCGGTTAGATTTGAAGGAACATTGTAACCTACTCCGGCCGCTTGATCCCCAGCTAGCTGTGCATTTTACCGTAAGTTCGTAACTATCGCCGCATCATCAAACCAGTACACATCTCTGTCAGTTTTATACTCCAATCAAAGTCGAACGATCGTGCGTGCGCGCGTGTGCACGTTCTGGTGGTAACACATGTTGCTGCGACGAAGCCTGCTTTTGTTGAAACCTGCGAAATGTGCTGATCATGCATGGTGCCATTTCTGGATTTCCCTAGCTAGCTGGCAAAACGTACCCGCGAAGATTCCGTATCCGCACGACTCTAGATTGACAGATGCAAGTACGTACCTAACCACCTGTGCACCCCGGGAACCATAATTGGTAACGAAGTACAGTAAACTAATGTTGAAATATAGGTAATATTTTAATTTCAGATTTTATTACGAGACAAAGATCGCATAAAACTTGAGATACACAAATCAATACTAACAATAGACAACTCTTTATACTTCTAAATATGCACAATAATAGAATTATAACAAAATAGTTTGGTCGCACAACCAATTTACGGCCGGACTTGATAACGAACAGAAAGCAGCGCAGACTCGAATAAGTGCAAAACGTAGATGAAGCAGTGAAGCGAGCGCATTGTCGCCCTGTGTAGGTGAACTCTACGACAATGGTTCGGAGTAGACCTGTTCACAGGCGATCCGGCCCGAGCCCGACCTTGTCCAAGTGGGCTCGGGACTGAATTTTTGGCCCGAAAGCCCGGCCCGAAAACTCAAAAAAGTAAATAAGAAAATGAAAATATTTTTTTGGAAATGAATTAAATATTACTTTTTGTTTATTAAATCGAAAAATCAAAATTCGGGTTGGGCCTGCCTGTTTGAGACTAGGCTTTTCAAGCTCGGCCCGGCCTTGCGTTTGAACAGGTCTAGTTCGGAGATACCTGCTCACCCTCCTTCCCGGTACACGCTAAGGAGAAGAGATGGCTTGGTTCGACAGCACAACTCTTGAGCCCAGTAGAACAAAGAGGACGAAGAAGAAAATGGAAATGAATCCAAACAAAACTTCTTAAGTTTGAACGTCTCCAGATCTTTTAAAGGTCGAGACAATTACTATCTAGTAACTACATAATAAAACACATATTAAACCACCGGTATCTGCTAATTGAAAACCAATTAATAGTAATTAAGTTATGTTTACCAAATCCTAATTACACACTGGTCTAAGGTTTCGACCAATGTATTTCGAACACACTGGTTTATGGATTCGACCACACTGGTCTATGGCTCAAGTCACAAGTCACGCGAATATACGCGCGCGTGCGTACGTGCGTGTGTGACTTTAGCTATTGTCCTCCTTATGTCACCCCATGTCATAGTCACATGTTTCAATGGATGACAAGGAATCTATCTTATAAATTACTCTCCCACCACTTTACTAGATAATAACGGACTAAGCTATACATACTTTGGAATTTCATTAATGAATAAGCCATTACATATGGGCCTCAACTAATACAGCAGATCAAGAATGTGAACCTATGATTTGATGTACAATCTATTGGGAAACTATGGGCTCGCCCAAAGAATTGCCCATGTATGGGCACCCCATCCCAAACCCTAGCATGATCTGTAGACTATAAATAGGGGGTGCTAGTCATTGTAAAGGATTGATAGTATGAAGAGCAATACAGAGAAGCAAGAAGCACCCTACATCTCTGTGTTCAATCTACTATTCTGTTCTTGTGTTTTTGCATTGCTTGATGTGATTCTATGTTTGTCTATGAGGTTATCGTTCGGATTGTACTCGCCACCGATGCTTCCTCAACACGTTATCAGCATGACCGACTCTCCTCGGATTGAAAGGTAATCGCCGATGACCGACACTCGTGAGATCGAATCATTTTTCTAGATTCGCTTCAATTATGCAAATTTGGCTTTCTAGATTGTAACATATGGTGCAAATCCACTCTAATCTACCGCGAGCCAACTTGAAGTCGCCGGCCAAGCCGATCGGTAGATTGCATGGAAAGGTGGATGCCGATTGTACCGTAGATTGAAAATCACAAATCTATTCTAATCTATCGCGAGCCGACTTGAAGTCGCCACCAAGCCGATCGGTAAATTGCATGAATAATATCAGATGAATAGTACATCCATGCATCGACTCCGATGATCGCTTTTGGATGAACAATGCGACAAAAATTTGGCTAACGCCTCGAGCCGTCGGCCTCCACGGCCGCTCAAGACGGCATCCAACGCAAGACTCGATGCAACCTCGGCGCCCTTGCACCTGCGACCGACCGCCACGGCCACCACGACGGCACCGCCTCGCCACCTAGAAGCCGCCGCCACAGATCGCCGCCCGCCACCTTGGAGCCGCCACCGACATGCACGGATCGCCACGGCCGCCGCAGCGCGCCACCGCCGGCCGGCGTTCCCCGCATAAACGAAGCAAATAAAAAGGGAGGAAGGATGGCGCCAGATCGCTCAGAGCCGCCTCGCAGTAACCAAGCACCGCCGCCACACCATGGCGCGCTTGAAGCGCCACGCTGCCGCCACACGGCGCCGCATGAGCCCACGCCACCGCACGGCCCATCCTTCTCGGCCGCCACCGTGCGACCGCGCGCTACCACGGACCTAGCTTGAGCACCGCCGGCGCCGCTTGAGCGTTGCTCACCCAAGACTTCCGGAGCCGCCACCGCACCGCCGGAACCGACGCGACGGTCGCCGCATGCGTGCCGCCATGAGCCTCCAAAGATGGTCGCCGCGCTCGCGTTCCACCGAAGCGAGCATGCGCTCTCGCGCAAGACCGGAGCCACCAGCGCCGCCTGGCCGCCCACCCTGCCGCCACCGAGGCCATGCACAGGGGTAGGGGAAACCCTACCCCTCGACCGGTTTTTAAGTGGTCGCTTCGGCCGAATGGGCCGAAGTGACGACCCATTAATTGGGCCAAAATTGAAAAAAGAAAAAGGAAAAAACAAAAAACCCATTCTTTGCAAAAAGAACCATCAGAATTCCACAAATTACGAGTTCCTTTCACGAATAAGAAAAGTTCGCGAAAACCCCTTGAGAAATTTGAAAATTACGTGCAAACTTTTCTTAGAACTAAAATTTCGTGTTTTAACCCCTGGAAATTGCAGAATTTGCCAAAAATTCATATTCCAGCAAAAAAGGGTCTCAGGAATTCAAATTTTGAATCGGTTTTTGCATTTGAAGCATGTTTAGCTTTGTTATTATTATTTATATGCAATTTATATATTGTATTTACTATTTTGATTATCTGTGATTGTTTATATTACTGTTAATCGTTGAAAATAGCAGTAAATCATGAAAAAACATAGAAAAATACGGGATAATGAACCGGGAGTTCGAAGAATATTATGAGAATTTTGCAACCATATTATGCAGATTACCAATAGTAATCTTATGAACACTTTGCATGAATATGAAGATTACTGGCATCACGAACAACCCAACATGGCCAGAATTTGTACAAAATTTGTACAAGTCTTCAACTCCATGATAATGTAATCACGGGTGAGCAGAAGATTGAGAAGACTATTTCTACCTTTCACCCAAATCTGGTGCAGTCCGCACGCAACTATTGTCAAAACGGCTACAAGGTGTATGCCGCATTAATTGACACCATGTAAGTTACAAAAGCTCAAGATGATGTTATAACGAAGAACTGCATCTCACAACCACCTAGTAGCTATATTAGCTATGAAGTTAATGCTAGCAGCTACAAGGTGATGAAGCCTCTCACGAAGGAGATGGGCAAGAAGGATAAGGTCGTGGGTCGCACGTTATTGATGTTTTCAAGTCTAAGAAGAAGGGCATAGAACAGGATGATCTACATCCATTAGTTGCACTCATGACTGTGGATTGCCTAATAGCAGCCTCCATCATCCCTCATTTGACATCGCGTGCTACCGCAAATGTAGTTTCTAAGAGGAGAAGATGACCATGGAGCAGATTGAGGCTGAAGTTCATGAATACTTCGCTGATTCGATCTAGTGCACGCGTTGCACTTGGATCTTTTATAGTAAATTACAGTTTGTAATTGAAGCAGGACATTGAATTATTTTATCCTTTGAATAATGGTTGTAAGCTCTAGAAGAACAAAGTGTTAAATTCTTATGATGAGTCCTGCAAGACTTATTCCCGTATTTATGATAGCAAGTTATTTTCTGATATCTGAAGTATTTTATTTATGTGTTGCTTGCTTCCTGCTGCATATTAATATAGTACCTTATATTAGAACACGTGTAGCGCCCTATGGAGGAAGTGTGCTTAGCAGGTAGCGGCACAATGGATACCACGCTGAGAGACACGATTTTTTTCAATTAGCAAAAATGCTGGTAGTCTTACAACAATTGCAGGCAGCGATACTTGTATAATCAGCTCAAGAAAGGCCATAATTATACTCCCAATAGGCACAACTTTGGTCATTAAAGCCACCACTCATAGATATTCGCTAATAGCTTCCATGTAGAGATTGAAGAATAGTATGGTAAGGAATACCTGTTCATTACAAAGTGTGAAGAAAGTGGAAAAAGTGTATTAAAACGACTTCCTTCATATGAAACTATGCTATATTACACTATTATTAAGGCGTCTGCAGCTATACTGTCCTGAAAACCATATTTAAAAGCTCTGAACTTTTCTATCTCTGGCATGATAGATTATGCCGTCTAGGTCTTAGGATGATGAAAATACAATTAACAATCATCGGGACACAATATCAATGTAAAGATTTTTTCAATCGAAAGATTTTGTGTGCCCGCATGTGCCAACGGGTAATTAATTACTAGACCTTCTGCTCTGAAAGTGAAGGATGAAATCCATGCATTCCTGGACAGTATCCAGGGATACATTTGTGATCCTATATAGGCCCTGTTATGGCCATTTTAGGTATTTTATGGTGTTCATCGATACTTCCTCGAAATGGTCACACGTACGTTTATTGTCTACGAGAAACCATGATTCTACAAAGCTAATCTCGCATATAATTAACACTAAGAATAATTTCCCTCATCATCATGTGAAGTCCACCAGAATGGACAACGCCAGAGATTTTACTTCAAATGTATTTGATAATTATTGCATGAAAATGAGAATTAAAGTGGAGCATTTCATACCGCATGTCCACACCCAGAATGGGTTATCAGAATTTTAAAGAATTGTAATTTACCAACTACATGGTGGGAACACGCAGTCCTGCTCGCAGCAACTCTCATCAATTTTAGACCATCAGCAAATAACATCCGTTCACCTATACAACTAGTGCAAGGGTCAGCACCGAAAATTTCACTTCTTTGGTTGTAAGGTTTGTACATCTATACTACCTCCACAGCGAACTGGAATGGGCCTTCTCCAAAAGTCTGGGATGTACGTTGGTTATGAAACAGCATCCATAATCTGGTATCTGGACTCTATGATGAGATATTTGCATACTGCCCGATTAACTGATAGTATATTAGATGAGGCTATTTTCTCATCATTACGGGGAGGAAATCAACCCCTTGATGAAAAATATCGAAAAATAGAGAGGTCCAGAAGATAATTGAAATCCATGCACATGACCCGCGCACTAGTGAAGCGAATAGAGAAGTCCAGAAGATAATTGAAGTACAGAAGATAATTGATTTGGAAGCATTGACGAATCATCTGCCTGACCACTTTAGTGATTTGAAGAGCGTGACCAAATCGCATATGCATGCACGCAATGCACCGGAGAGGGTTGAAATACTGATGAAGGTATCCCTAATCCCGTCCTAAGGCCTCTTAAAGGACGAGAACCCCGGCCCCTCGAATCTGAAGTAACCGGGGACGCCTGGTGAAAAAAGATAAGAAGGACTTGACACAACCGATCACCAAAGTTCCTCAGAACCAGAAGGGGAGCCAGTTGAGAGCTGGCACCAGTATGAAACATTCTGTAAAAGGTATACTAGATTTGAATATTCCCACAGAGGGAGACATCAGCATGGATATGCGCGCACACGTCGAAGCTAAAAAACTAAAGGGACTTGCCCCCGTAATTGGAAGCGACGGCGGTCAAGTAGAAGCATTAGCAGAATCGTCTCTTGAAGAAATAGCTATAAGCTTTGTGACATCGGGAGAATCTATGAACAAGACAACAGCCAATGTCGACAATGATTTTGCAAAGAAAATTGCCACAATCATCGATCTTGATCCAGAGCCTGCATCGCTCGCTGAATGAAAGAAAAGATCAGATTGGAAAGATTGGAAGAAGGCAATAGAAGCAAAATTATTATCTTCGAATAAAAGTGAGGCTTTTGGGCTTGTGTTTGACGCCTCCCCATGTGCACCGTAGGGCATAAGTGAGTATTTGTTCGAAAGATAAATAAAAATAAACAAGGCTCGTTGCACAAGGTTTCACTTAACGTTGAGGAGATGATTATGAAGAAATTTATTCCCCGGTCCTGGGCGGAACCACCATTTTGATATTTAATCGCAATGACAGTAAACTTAAAGTTAAAAGTGAAATTGATGGATGTGGTAACTGCATACCTTTTTAGAAATGTGGATTCAAACATTTATATGAAGGTATTCGAATGTATCCTCGTCTGAACCAAGACAGGCAAATAGAAATATATATAGTGTGAAACTCGAAAAGTCACTATATGGGCTTAAGCAATCGGCAAGATGTGCTATAATCGCTTAAAGCGACTTTCTATGCAAGAAAGGCTACACGAATAATGAGAATTATCCATGTGTATTTATACAATGATCCCAGGATGGATTTTGTATAATCTCAGTGTATGAAGATGATCTGAACATCATTAAAACCCTAGAAGGTATTAAGAAAGCAAGCTCTTACCTAGAGTCAGAGTTCGAAATGAAAGATTAGGATAAAACCAATATTGCCTAAGCTTGCACTTGAACATGCCATTGAAAAGATATTAGTACATCAGTCAACCTACACTCAGAAGGTATTAGGAAGGTTTGATTTTGGAAAAGCATATCCTTCGAAAGTGCCGATAGTCGAGAGGTCTTTGCAGTAAAATAAGGACCCGTATAAACTTAGAGAAGAGGGGTAGGAAGTTCTGGGACCGAATTCCTATACTTAGCAAAGAGGAGCACTAATGTATTTATCAAAATGTACTAGACCGAACATTGCATTTGTCGTGAACCTACTAGCATGGTATAGTACAAAACCTACCAAAGGCAATGGCAGGGAATGAATGAGATCTTCCGATACCTCCGAGGAAGCAAAGAACTTGGTCTGTTCTACAGAAAGAACTAAGACCTAACTATGAATGGCCATGTAGATGCCGGGTACTTGTAGAACCCGCAAACAACCAAATCGCAAACAGTCTATGTATTCATATGTGGTAGAACTGCATTTCATAAAAATTGTTTGAGCAAAGTCTTGTATCGACTTCGATAAACCACTTAGAAATCATAGCAATGTACGAGGCCTCACGAGAATGTGTTTGGCTTCGGCGAATGATCCACCACATTCAGCAGTCATGTGGATTGAATACCACGCAAACCCCACTATTATCCATGAAGATGTAACATCCCAAATTTTCTGAGCTTTAAAAATCTTTTAAATATTTGGAAAAAATTCACTATTTGAATTTTTATCGAATTTTATTTAAATCTTAATATGGTCCTTTAGCATCAAAGTAATTTAATATGATTAATCCCAACATCAACAATTGTCAAAACTATTTTATTTGGGTTCTATGTGCTTGGATATATTTTCTAGAATCTTTAAGAATTTTTCTGAGTTTATTTGCTATTTTCTAATTGCTATTTGGATTTTTTAGAATTTTCTAAAAAGAAAAGTTATTTAAAAATCTTCGAAACAGTAACGGGCCGAACCCATCCCTGTTCCCGAGCGGCCCAAGATCGCGTGCTAAGCCTCCTCGTCTTGTGCACATATCTCCGATTGACATGCGGGCCCCGCGACGCCACCTTTCCTCTCTCGCGCGCCTCTCACGACAAGTGGCCCCGCATGCCGCCTCTACTGCTCTCTCTACTCGCCACAGACTGCCCGCCACCGGCTTCACCCGCTGCTTGCCACATGAACACGCGGCGAGCCGCCGTCACGACGTGGGCCCCATCAATCATCATGATCTTCCCGAATCCATTGAGGATTCTGCTCACCGCAGAAGCCGCTTTTGGGCGTTTGCGCCCTGGACTCTCCTAACCGGCTATGTATAAATAGAAAGGTAGCCTTTGGCGTTCGCAACTCAACCCTAGCCGCATCAGCGTCGGAGCCGAACCCTAGCCGCCGCTGGAGCTTGAAGTAGAAATCCCACCGTCGAAACTCTGACGAGCGATTCCGCCACAACCAGAGCCGCCCGAGCCTTGTGGTCTGCGCCGTCGGCATCGCACGTAGCTACGCTGCCTCATGGTCGTCTTCGTTCCGCAGGAGCACCGCCGGAAGACCGACCCCGTCAAGTCCGTATCTCCTCCACCGCTCCAACCTCGCCGTCGGTAGCCACAACCACCCTCGAGCTACCGTGAGCACACCTACGAGATCCACGCGTCACCCTCTATCTCTGGTACCACTCACTGCCGGTGAGACGCTGTCGTTCACCGACAACCATTGGAACCCGAGCTCCACCGCCGCCGGTCCGACGTGGCGTGCCATGTCACCGCCACCTCGGCGCTGCTGCGTGTTGCTGCGTCGCCGCATCGCCTCCACGGTCTTGTGGCGTGGCCGGTTCACGAACCCGGATCAATCGCTCGGTGAACTTGGTTCACCATGAGCCGAGTCGTTGACATGTGGGTCCCACATGTTAGAATTTCTCTGATTTATTTTAAATCCAAAAATCCCAGGGCTGACATCATGCTGATATCATAATCCAATTTTTATTTAGAAAAATAATTCAAAAATTCCAGAAATTCCAATTTAGGGTATTTCTTTAGATTGAGTCTTCTAGAGCCCATATCTTTTGCATCCGAACTCCGATTGAGATCATTCAAATTTCTAAATTCATATAAATTCGAGATCTAATTATGTATGATTTTATTTAATTTTTAGATTTTGTTTTATCTTTGTTATTTATTTATTTTATTTATTTATTTCGTTTGCGAGTAGACGTGGGTTGGTTAGATACTAGTAGATTGCTTAGCCATACAACGAGTCCTTGTTTCATGTGAGTTGCAAATATAAACTTGACTAAGTGATTATAGAACTGTGTGATAAAACTGTGTGTGTTGTGTGCTATTACTCGTTGATAACATGTGTTGCACTTAATCAACAGGGTGAGAAAAGATTTGGACTGAGCTAAGTGTTGGATATTGTGTGATATGGTGGAAACTGTGTGAATAAAAATATTCGTCTGTGTGATATTTAGTTAGAAATAGGAAGTCTTGTCATGATCAATTAAGGACTTAACTTTGTGCGCCATTGAACTGAGCCTTACTGTACAACCACATGCCTGTTATGGGACGGGCCTAACTTAGTAAGTTATGTAGTCTTGACATTGACTACTCAGGCAGATAAGTTAGGTTGTGTGCTAGGGTGGAAGGTGTGTACCGCTATATTTGGGTCGTATCTATGAGCGGTTCACCGTCTTCAGATCCAACAGTGTGTGTCGTACCAAGGGCTGTGTGTACAAATTGGACAGCGGTAAAGCACATCGGGAGTGTCAATGCCCGAGATGAAATTACCGAAAGATTTTTGTTGTGAGCAGCCCTGATCCAGTTGATTGCATCTTATGGGTAAAGTGTACAATCTCTGCAGAGTGTTAATTAATATATTCGAATAGCCGCGTCCGTCATGGACATGCTCAGGGATATCACACGAGGGGTAAATTTTCATAAAATATTTGGGAAGGGAGTTGTGTGATCTAAGTCATTTGGCTGTGTGAATAACTTATTTAGACTGTGTGTCCTTTGTGAAAACAAACATAAAATTATTATTGTTTATTTATTTTGAATTATGTTTTCAATCTATTATTTGTATTCAATTGCAAATGTTGTATTTATGCAAAATAACCACAGAAGTTATTCATTTGGAATAAGCCATCATCTATAAATTGCATTCTATGGTATGACTTATGAGTACGGTTGTGTACTCATACTTGTTTCAAACAATCAATAGAAGTGGGGGAGTCTGTGCCTGCATTTGAGGAGGAGTTCTACGAAGGTGCTGATCGTTAGGATCTTGATCCCAGTCAGTTGCCTGTGGTGAATTGATGGGATTCCGCTGGAGTTTAATTTTGCTTCGCTGCTGCTATTTACTTATTATCAGCCCTGCGTGGCATAATAAATGTAAACTCGACTATAAGGTTAAAACCATTATTTGCTATTAAAATTAGTCGTTTATTTTATTAATCATCTTGTGTGGATCGATATTCATCTATGTTGATACTGTGTGCACTAGCATGATCCTGGACTAGTGCAGAATACACAGAGGATCCATAATTGTATTTTTGGGCCCCGACAGAACATAATGAAGCTTGTGTTGCAGAAGTGCAGATGGGTTATGTGAAGAGTCATCTCACAAAACATATCGACCCTAAGTTCTTCTATGCTCATGAATTACAAAAGATGGACGAAATTAAAGTGCTGCATACTAAGTCATGTGAAAAAATCTTGCATATTATTCACTAAGTCACTTCCAACATCTAGTTTTGAAAGGTGCATACATGTAATTTGAATTATAAGTGTTAGAGAAGTGTAGAATTCAAGGGAAGAACCTTCACGAACTTATTATTGAAACTTGATCATAAAGATCGAGTACCCAAAGAGTAAATCCCAAAGATTAAATGAAATTGGGTGGATTGTACTCTTTTTTTCCCTTGACGAGTTTTTCTGAAGTTTCTCGGCTAAAGTTTTTAACGAGGCAATTCGTGCAGCGCAGCAGAATGTGTGTCATCTACTCTTTCTCTAAATTTTTCACACTAAGTTTTTATAGAGTTTTGACGAGGGATGAACATGTGAGGATAGGTGTCCAAAGGGGAGTGTTGGGAAACTATAGGCTCTGCCCAGCTGCCGGTCCATGTATGGACACCCCATGCTAAACCCTAGCAGAGTCTGTAGACTATAAATAGGGGGTGCTAGTCACAGTAAAGGATTGATCGTATGAAGAGCAATAAAGAGAACCAAGGAGCCAGTTACATCTCTGTGTTCAATCTACTATTCTGTTCTTGTATTTTTGCATTGTTTGATGCGATTCTATATTTATCTACGAGGTTATCGTTCGGATTGACTCGCCAGTGACGGTTCCTTAACACAATCATGTACACAACCAATTGCTTGTACCTAGTTTATTCTGCCTTCTAACCAAAAGGTGTTCTGTTTTAGGAAGGAAAAAATATGGAGCCAATATTTTCCTTGCGTTGGGGGTCCGTGAGACAAACAAGTATACGCACAATCGATCAATGCTTGGAGACGGGTCAAGCGGGCCTGCGTGTGCCAGATCTCCAACTGAATTTGTTGCAACCAGTCATCGTCACGCACTTTTCTGATTGAAATATTATGCGTGTGTGTGTTTTTGAATGGATTAGAATGATTCGGCTATGCCTCTTGAGTACGCTAGCCGAACTTATTTCGTAGGATAAATAGCTATATTTATTTATTTCATAACACACAAAACGAAGCAGCTCGTTGGACATGATGCCTGGTGCATGCGGAAAGGGATCTATGCATCAACGCAAGTGATCTATGGTGCATTGGCATTAGAAACGATTTGCACCGTTAAATCGAAAATCAAATATCTAAATCAACCGCTACAATGCTTTTGCTACATTGATCTCTGCATTGAAGTAGTCAACACAGAGGACATGTCATGAAGCGTCGGCGTCATCTCCCCTCACGGAAGGTGAAACATGTGTCTCCGGCCTCTACCGGTCGACCATTGCCGTCAAGAGGGCATCGGTCGTACGAAAAAGCACATCGACGTACGACCACCGCCTGCACGGTTCTGGTCATCCTCCCATGCCGCCTCCACCATTTTCGCGAGTGAAAGGAAGTCTCGCTTCGCAAACTACGCTTAAGGATTAAGAAGAAATGTTAATCCACCCATAGTAGTCATACTACAATTGAGTATGCGAAGGTTATAACTACATGTACCTCGGAATCTAACGTGGGTCCACCTTCCATGCACTCATGGGCGTGCTCAGCCACAGCACGCCAAACTCAATCACCGCCTCACCCTCCTGGGGGAGGATGGTACCGAGGCGGCTACAAAGGATGCGCCAATGACCGGTTAAGCAACTCGTATGGGGACTATTTTGATTAAGCTCTACCTACCCTACTTAGCTACCCAGCAATTTTTACAGATTTTTAATAGATACCTTACTATTCTCCGATATGTCTTGCTATTTTTGCAGATTTATACTAAATCGTTCGATTACTGCAACATAAATAATATATGTATGATGAACTAATCTATACACAACTAAAATCATGTACTACATAAAATAACTAAAATTATCTAATCTATTGAATTCTATGTCGCTATTTTTATTTGCTAACCGCTAATGTTTCAAATTAATGTACAAAATTGAAAAAATATTTACCCACAAAATGGTCAACCAGATCTACTGCATCGTCTCTCTCTCCTCCGCTACGAACTGGCAGGGCTTCTCTACGTCTCCTCTTCCCTCTCCTCCTCTCCCTCTTCTCTTTTTTTAGGAATTAAAATGATATTTCCACCGATTTTAGGTGGTTTAAATAGCTAGTTCATGTCGCTAGCTGAACTGGCGATAGGAACCCACGGTTTTCTATTGCCATTTTAACTGGTGATAGGAATACTATTTACTACAAATCGCCAGTTGAAATGGCGAGAGAAGGTGGACTGGTGACAGGCAGTAAATAGATGTCTGTTACTAATTAGAATGGCGGTAGGAGCCTGTCGCCATTCCAAATGGCAACATGCACCTACTTTTGTTTTTTTTAAAAAAAATCAACATTTAGTTTTTTTTAGTATACATACAAAAAAAAAGTCTACAGTAATCAGGCCCGAGTTTTACCGGTCGGACCGAGGCTATCCCCACCGGCCGGCCCAGCCCCACGTCACCCCAACTAGTGGAGCAACAGAGCCGACTTTGGTCTCATCACCCCAGAGGACCTGACCATCCTTCGGCCTGGCAGCCTCCAGCGCCACCCCGGGCCGCCTCGTCTCACGCTGCCAGCCCCAGGCGTCCTTCCCGGCCCCCGCCTCCTCTCCTCCATGCACCGCCAGCGTCCCCCCCCCACCTCCTCTCCGCCGCAGCACCGCCAGCGCCTCCCCAACACCCCACCTCCTCTCCCAGTCACGCCAGCCTCCCATGCCGCCCACACCGCCTCCTTTCCAACTCCAAGGCTCCACCGCCTAACGCCGACCCCACCGCCTCACCTCACTCCCGAGGCGGCGCCGCCTCCCGAGGCCTCAACGTAGCGCCGGCAAGACAGAACGATCGCCCGGTGCCCCCTGCCCCGCCTCCTCTCTTTCCCAAAATTTTGTTGAACAAAATCAAAACAATTTAACAAAAAAAGAATAACCCCCCAAATTCCCAAACAATTGGAATTTCCCGTAAAAATTTAAAAAAAATTTCTTTTTTTTAAAAAAAACCTTTCCTAAAAAAAAAACCCCCAAAAGGAAAAGAAAAAAGAACAGAAAAGAAACAAAAAAAAAAACAAAATTTTTTTAATTTGGCAAAAGTTTTCCCAAACAATTTTAAAAAAAAAACAATACAATGCATTTGGAATTTTAAACCCATTTTTTTGAAAACCCTTTGGGGTTTTTTCATTAAAATTCCTTTCAAATTTAAAACCTTTTCCAAAAATTTCAAAAATCAAAGGAAAAAAGAAAAAAAAAAAAAAAAAAAGAAATTTTAAAAGTTTTTAAATTTCTTTTTAAACAAAAGGAAAATTACCCAAAAACAAGGGAAAAATTTTTAAAATTACAAAGAATCCCCCAATTGAAATTGGGGTTTTTAAAAGGCCCAAAATAAATCCGTTTTAAAAAAGGCAACAAAGTTTAAAGTTTTTGGTTTTTCATTTTAAAGGAATTTTAAAAAACAAAAACAATTTTAAAAACCCTAAAACCAAAGGGGCCCATTTCCAAAAAATTTTCTTTCCTTAAAAAAAATTTTCTTTTATTTTAAAGGGCCCCAAAAAAATTTCCTTTAAAAGGAAAAAAAAAAATTTCCTAAAAAAATTAAAAAAGGTAAATTTCCTTTAAATGCGAAAACATTTAAAACTCTTTTGGAAATTTTAAAAAGGGAAATTTTAAAATCATATAAAGAGATTTAAATTAAAAAAAGCCAAAACAAAGAAAAGCCAAAGGGGAAAAAACCCAAAGGGAAAAAATTAAAAAGTCCCCCAAAAACTAGGAAATTTTCTGTTTAAAAAACCTTTCCCCCTTAAAATCCCGGTGAATTTAGGGATAAATCCCCAAAAATTTGAAGGGTTTTTATGGCTTTATTAAATTTTTTGGGTTTTTTTTTCCCTTTTGTTTTCGAAAGAAAAATAAAAATAATTTTCAAAAATAAAAAAACCCAAAAGTTCGGGAAAAGGAAAAAAAAAAAAAACCAAAAAAGGGTTTAAAAATCCCTTTTTTAGCCGGGAAAGAATTAAAATTAATTTAATAAAATTTCCAAATATTTTAAGGGGAAAGGTTTAAATTTTCCTTTTGGGGCTTTTGGGGGGTTTTTTAAAAAAACAAGGGTTTAATTTTTGAAACGAAAATTTTTGGGACCCAAAAGTTTTTCCCCATTTTTGAAAAAAGGGGAAATTTTCCCCCAAAATTTAAAACTTTGAGGATTTTTAACTTTCCGAATTTCCCCAGGAAAATTTCCAAAAAAAATTTCCCCAATTTAAAACCCCAGGCAATGGGAAATTTTAACCAAAAAACCCCCTTTTTCCCAAAACAAGGGTTTTCCCAAAGAAAATTTTAACCAAATTTTTTTTTAAAAATCTTTCCTATCAAAAACCGGGTGGGTTGGTTTAAAAAATTTTGATAATTGGGGAAAAAAAGCCTAAAGGGAGGTTTTAAAAATTCCTCATTAAACCTTTAAAACAAAAAATTTTTTAAAACCCCTGAAGAAATTGTCCATTGAGTTTTCATTAATCAAATTTTAAACAAGGTAAGGCTATTCGGTTTTTTACCCTTTACAATTTAAAATTAAAACCCCTTTTTTTTCCCAAAAATTCTTAAAATTTAATCCTCTTAAATGAAACTAAAAGGGGTTTACCTCAAAAAAACCAAAAGGAAAGAGGATTTAAACTTTTAAAAAGGGAAATGCCCAAATTCCCCAAAAACCCAAATCTTTTCCCTTAAATCCCTTTGGGCCCTAAAAAACTTTTCCAAAACTAAATGGGGGGTTAAACGGGTCAAAAAACTTGTGGCTTTAAAAAATGCTTTTAAAAAAAAGCAACCCCAAAAAATTTTGTTTTCATTAGCTGCTGCCATTTAATCATTTCCCTTTTCCCCGATTTTACAAAACCCTTTAATCCGTCCAAAAAACAAAGTTTTAAAATATCATTTAAATAAAATGCCCAAAAGACGGGGGAAAAAAACCCCAAAAAAAAAGGTAAAAATTTGAAAAAACCAGCCCTTTTAAAAGGAAACACCCTAATCCCAAAAGTTACCCCCTTTAAAGAATTTTTTAGGGTTGGAAAAAACCAAAGGAAAAAAAATTTTAAAAATTGCCATTTCCCAACGCCCCAAAAGCCAAAAAGGTTCCCGGCCCTTGGAAAAAACCCCAAAATTTTTTACTTTAGGAAACCTTTCAAAGGCCCTTTCTAAGGGGATAAAAATTGGAACGAAACAAAAAGGGCAAAACAAAAGGTTTAAAACTTTTCCGGGAAACAAAACGGTTTTAAAAATTTAAAAATTCTTTTGGAATTAAAAAACCCCAAGTTTGGAAAAAAAGAAAAATTTTTAAAAAGAGCCCAAAAATAAAAAGTTTAAAAAAAATTCCTAAGTTTCCAACCGGGCCATTTAGTTCACAAGGTGGAAGAATGACAAAACAGATACAACCAAAACAGCAAAGGTGACTGTACTCTAGAGCTCGACCGTAGAAACGCTCAACAGGAGTAGAACCGTGAAGAGCAGTGGAAGGTTGCATGTTGATGAGGAAAGCAGCAGTGAAGACAGGCTCAACCCATAAATGTGGTGGAATAGAAGAGGCAAGCATGAGAGCGCGAGTTGTCTCAAGTAAGTGACGATGCTTACACTCAGAGACACCGTTCTGAATGTGAGCACCAGGACAAGAGTACTGGGGAAGAGTATGCTGCTCAGCAAGAAAGCGATGCAAATCAGCAGACATATACTCGCTAGCAGAATTAGCACAAAATATACGAATGGTCGAATCAAACTGAGTGCGAACCACGGTGGCAAAACTCTGGTAAATCGAGAGAACCTGGCTGCAAGAGGACATGAAGTAGATCCAAGTATGACGAGAATAATCATCAATAAAAATCACATAGTATCGATGACCCCCTTTCAAAATGAAGTGAGCCGAACCCCAAACATCGGGGTGAACAAGATTAAAAAGACGAGTAGAAACAGAATCACTAAAAGGATATGGTAGAAAGGAGGTAGATCACTAATGCAAGTTTAAATGTAGTACATAAGGTAAGAAATTAAGGAAAACCTGAACTAAGATGTAGCAGCCAGTCAAAATCTCGATGGCCTGTAGTACATAAAACATGTGAACAAAGGGGTGTCTTTTTATTCTTACATTAAAAGAGATGCATCCATAGGAACCATATAAGAAGAAGTTTACCTTAAGGGTAGACAAATTAGGACCTAAAAGGCGTTCTCTCCTCTTAACAAATCTTTCCTGTAGATGGCACATTAGTGGATTCGAGGATAAGCTAAATTCGCACCATGAGGTGCTAATGATATTTACAAGTGATTCTCACTGCAAACTTAATAAAAGTAATTACAAAATAAGCTAATCACACCAAGAAAAGAAACCTTAAATTTTAGCTTATCAAACCAATGTTTGTATTTGGATTCATGAAACTCTTATGGAGGCAACAAAGCACAGCTCATGCGACTGTGACACAGGGGTCTTGTAATTATATATACTTATTATATGAATTGCAACCCGTAAATCTATAAACATGGAAACAACTTAGGTTTGGGCAAAGGAACACACAGTCTTAACAATATGAAAAGACAACACTATAAACTATAATGTGACCATTTCTAATTGCATTAGAAGCACAATTATCTGATGTACTAGTGATTTAGTACCGTCATCATAAAATGAATAAAACAACAAATACTACGCACAGCGCTGATAACATCGTGGAGAACTTCCAAACATTGTAGTAGGTAATTTGGAAACAAGAAAATGCAATTGAGCATCCAGAAAAAGGAGCAAAATGTTATCTAATATCCCTATTCGATCGGTTCCATCATTTTACTTTGGCAATTACAAAGCTTGTCTTTACATGTTCTTCCTAGTGGAATATTTGATAGCAAGCAAAGAATTGCAGCAGTAATCATGACATATTGAAAGCTATTCCTTGGAAAGATGCACAGAATTGAAGTTGAACAATGAAAAAAAAATCTACCTTATTTCGTATGATGCTACCAATCTTGATAACATCACAGTTCATCTCATCATTGAGTATTTTAATTGCCTGCAAAAATCAGTAGAAGTTTAGTGATGAAACAACTCCTGGATAAATTAACCAAAGTGTCTGTGACTCAAGAATAGCTTTATGTGGGGGTAGATCATGAAATGAGGCAAAGATATAGTATACCCTAATAGATATGTAAACTACCTCTCACAAGTTCAACAACAATCTCCACAAAGTATACAGATCACAGGGCAGAACTTGCATAAAAGCTGAAGGGCTCGGTAACAAAAATAGGTATACCTGAGGTGCAGGGACACTCCGCGACAAGAGTTTTATCAGGTCCCTGGCCTTAACAATAATGTAGGGGTCCCTGGTCTTCCGGGTGGTCGAAACCGTCATGGATCCCTCCACCTACGCACACATCAAGAGAGGTCTCAGTTCTCAAAGATATTGCTTACCACAGAACCGTGTCACTACTTAAGAGTACTCCAATGTCCACACAAGCCTGATCACCCATCACGTACCAAATTGAGCTCGCACGAAACCCCAAACTCCTTCAATGCGCCCTTCACAATCGGCCACGCCTCCTGAAGATACTTCTCTGCATCCGAACAAGCAATGCCTCATCAATTCGCATTCAGTAAACTTAATTTCCAACGAATCGCAGGAGAAAGAGAGAGAAGAGGATGGGGGCGCGATCGATTCTTGCCTCGGTATTGGGGGAAGAGTGTGGAGAAGGAGCTGACTTCCAGCATGCCGCCCTCGTTCCACGAGGTGTCGAACTTCTCCACCTTCCAGTGGTCGATGTTGGGGTCCTCGTCCCACGGTTTGGGCTTGTCGTGCTTCCCCTTCCGCCGCCATTTCTTCCCCTCCGCCGCCGCAATCGCCTCGTCCTCCGACGCCATGGATAGCCGCAGAGGCTAGAGTTTAGTGGGATTTCGAGAGATAAGAGCACGAGGAGGCGGTGGTGTTCGGGTTACTTATTAGGGTTGGTTCGTGTGCCGGCGTGCCGCCGACGGGGAAGGGATGGGGAGAGGGAAGAGGAGGCCTGTGGGGTTTTGGGGGCCTGTTATATTTTGGCGGTTTTATCCCAACGTCCCTTGACTCCTGAGATATTGTAGAGGAAGGGCTTGGTGTTCGGACGAGTATATGACGGGTGGGGTCAACCTCTCAGCCTATCGATATCCGACATCTGGTTATTGATCCTGCATCCTTGCCCTGCAAGTTAATTTCTTCGGTTCTTACCCCATTCAACAATCCAACCTCACCTGACTAAAACAAAACAATATGCAAAACTGAAATTTGCAGCCAATATGGAGAAATTTCAGGAACAAACAAGCAATGCAATCCATTTGGATTCAGCTCCGACGTCTTCAATGACCAGCACATGGCTGGGCTGACGTCCTTGATCTGCGCAAAGCTAGGGCGACGTGCTCAGTAAGCACCACCTTGTGGCTACGACTGGCCTCCGCTTGGAGCTCGCAGGTGGTGGCGTGGAACTCGGGCGGTAGGCCACCGCTGCCGGGATACGCCGCCACCAAGAATGGGTGAAGAGGCTTCGTGCGGTTTGAGTGTTTCGTAAGCTAGTTCGTGTGGGATGAGTTCAGTCAGATCTGTGATGCATTTGGGTTGATCCAAATAGCGCATGGGCGAAAAAGGAACCTCACTCGCGGAAAAAATGGGAAAAGGATAGAAGATAAGGGAAAATTAAAGAAAAATGATATATTTCAAAGGAACAAGAAACTCGAGTAACATATTTCTAATTTCAAAAAATTGATGGTATATATCCAATTTTGCTATATTTTATTGTGTGATGACCCCACATTGGAGAGAGAAATAGCTGGAGTAAAATTTGCATTTGTGGGATTGGACATGATGTGGCAAACTTAGGATATATTTTGCAACTTCAGCGTTGTGGATGCCCTCAAACCGAGCTGTTTTGGAAAAAAAAACACATGTGGTACAATTAGACTTACCGATAATTGAAAGTTCCACTTGAATATTGGAGTGTCTTTACATGTAAAAGAAGGCCGGTTTGGGCTCCCCTCGAGGTGGCCAGGTCGGTGCGCTTTCGCTGGACGTCAGATGTTGCTCACGCTATTGCAGTCGTTGGATTTCGTCGGTCGCTGTGTTTGCACGTGTTGTGTCCGGCCCAGCATTGCGCTCGCATCTGTCGTCTTCGACACGCTGCGTGTTGAGGCTACCTCGTTTCCCGTGACCACTATCTTCCTTTTCCTCAGTCTTGCTTGCTTTTTTCCCCATCCCGCACCCCCTGTTTCTTCCTCCTCACTCGTATCGTCACTCCCATTTCCTTCTTGCTCTTGTCGCTCGCCTGTCTTCTCTCTTTCGTTTGCCTCTCTTTGTTCAGTTCTCTCCCCTCCATTACGTCTCCTGTTACCGATGGTCCTCCGTTGGCTTGTGTCACATTTTTTTGCTTTTTTGCTTCTAGGGAGTGGGATTCCTCACTAGATCTAGCCTATTTGGTTCTCCCCCAGGTCGTCTTTCTTATGTTTTGCTACTTTGTTTATGTCCTCGTGCCCTCTACCTCTTCCCTTCGATTTTTTGGGTTTAGTTTGGGATCATATGCTACCTCGTTTTAGCATTCCACTTTGGTCGGTTGCTGTTGGGGGTGCTGCCTCATTCGTTGGTCTCCTCTACCTCTTCGCCTCTTGACGAGGACTAAATTCCTTAATACTCCTTTAACATTTAATTAAATACATCATGGCCCTTATGGTTGTAACCCCCGAGGTTTATGACCCCTGTGGTCATGAGAATCCCAGATGTTGCTCTACGAATGCCCTAGTCGGAGAGGCACTATACTTATCGCCCAACCAGGTAACTACTCGAAGAGTCCTTTGAACTGGAACTTGTATATTATTCTAAGTATATCCTTTCCGTGTAACGAAGAGTCGATGGAGCAGAAGTGGTTGGGGGCAACAATAGGATTCGGGCTCTCGATGAGTTCGTTGATATCTGACCCAACCGATTGCACATTAAAGGGGTGTTATGGCATACCTATTAGAAATTACATAAACGATGAAAATAGGTTATTATTTTTTTACCTTGAGTCTTTCTATCCTCTTTTCTGGAGAGATGATAGCTAAAATCCAGGGAACATCAGCCTTATCACTAGGCTCCCGGCCTGAGAACATCTTGATTGGGTCCACGATATCTTGGAGAGAAAGGGTAAAAAAGAGACTTTAAGGTTACTAAATAATCAACTATAATAAACCTAACTGATCGGAATTTGTTAGGACTTACATTCTGAAGAATCCCTGGTCGTATCATCCCGACCAACATACCAAAGCATGGTACATGCTCGGAGCTTCAGATGACTTATCCGGCGTGTGAAAAAATCTTTCACCACAGGCCAAGAAGTTAATCCTTTGATGCTAAGATGGTGGATGGTCTCGATCCATCTCCCCACCTTTCCCTCCTTCTTCGTGGAGGGTCACCACCGAGGATTCTCGACCACCACCTTACTGGCAAAGCAGAGGCTATCTCCCTTATGACTGTCATGTAAAACCAATTCTTTTTTCCATGACTACCATGAAGATTTTTAGTATATTTAAATGTGCTCCTCAGCTTTCCCATCGTGGAGACGCAAAGCGCACTACCCAAGTGACGCGGTCTACTTTCTCGACTTCGTCATCTTGTAGAAGTATCTAAGAACCTCTAGATCTGGTGGAATCCCTAGATATGCTTCACAAGGATAGATGAAGATACTGAGGTTGGCGATCGAATTAGGAGCAAGGTTTACCTATTTGACTCCGTAGTATTCCAGTACTTAGGAGAGGAATGAATGTGCTGGTAACCTAAGCCCACACTCGATATACGCGAGGAAGACATGGATTTCTCCCTCGTTGCCGCTCAGGAAATGCTCCCCGGCCGTAGATCTCCAAGAGATCAAAGTCCTGTCAGGAAGCATCCCGCTCATCTCTGTAGCCTTGAGTTTCTTCTCGCTCAACTCGTAAACCAACCAGTTGGAGATTGAATCCGACATTGTTGGTTTTGTGGTAAGGAAATGATGGGGAAAAAATTGAAGAAGACTCTGAGGGCGTAAAATCCCGAAGACAACATACTACAAGGGTTTTATAAGGGTTTTTCTTCAACTGCAAAAAGGAGTTGTCTGAAGCCCAACAAACGCAAAATCTCTTCGTTTTCCCAAACAGTTCCTCAACTTTAAAGTAAATACAAACCACCTTGTTGTTCTCATGATTAAACGAAGGGTTTTCCCAATATAGATTCTACCTGAGAGAGTTCATATTACAAATCTACTTAAAAGTTTGGGGGCTAGCTAACGAGGATTAATTTCCTTAATACTCCTTTAACATCTAATTAAATACCTCATGCCCCTTATGGTCATGACCCCCGAGGTTTAAGACCCATGTAGTCATGAGAATCCCAGAGGTTGCTCTACGAATGCCCTGGTCGGAGAGGCATTGTACATTTCGCCGGACCAAGTGACTGCTCGAAGAGTATTTTGAACTGGAACTTGGATATAATTATAAGTATATCCTCTCCGCGTGATGAATGGGACACATGCCATATTTGCCTCAAACCACCTAATGCTTTTCAGCTCTAAGACACTGACAATAACCACTACACAGTTTTTCCCATGTTCGTCCTCAACTGACACCAACTAGCGACTACAACTGCCTCCCCAACCAGACGCGTCACTTCCAAAAGGTGTCTTCTCTAGGAGTAACTGGCACCTCTTCACCAAGTATTTAAGGGCGAATGACGAACAACAAGGGGGATCCAGAAGCCAGTCCATCGGAACCCTTGTAATAGTCCATCAGAACTCAGTGTAATTAGGCTTGAATGTCGCCTTGTCAAAGGCATCCTTGTAATAGTCAATTCATTGCAATAAAGAGTAACCCTATTATTCTTCCAAAGATTCTCAACCATTTTCCTCATTTTATTTCTTAACATTTGCGACTTAATCGTCGACAGCTCGCGCCATCCGTGGGGATAGAAGGTGTTGAGTTCTTGAAGATTTTTTCGCTCAACAATCCTTATTCACCGTCCCTCTGTTTCATTATTTCTTATGCGATCGTGGCAGGGACATGGGATGATGAGAATTGGTTCGTTTTGGTGGACTACTCCAACATCGACATGGATGCATTCATCTGCACCATGGAACACGATGTGGCATCATCATCTTCCTCTTCCGTTGCAGGCTTTTCACTCGTTGAGGCCGGTGATATCGATTGGATGGAAGAAGATTCACCATCGCAACCAGTGGCGCTCCTAGAGGATACGATCGTTCCGACCAGTTCATAATGGCTGAATGCCTCTACAAGCCTATTTTTTTCGATGGGCAAAAATAGTGACAAAGCCTGATGTTGCAATCAGAGGGTCAATGTACTCTCGATACAGTCATGGGGGACCGATATTCGCTGATGGCTTTTACATATTCCGGGGGCCAATCGACATCTGGTAACGGTGACAACAAAATTGAGGTTGAAGGCCAAGTAAAGATGATAAAACTGAGCATACAATCAGGTATCCGCCGGATCAGGCAAAGTCCACCACGGAGTCCACCAAAGACGATAATCTCAAATTGTTCCCCGTCATGGATGCTCCTTGCCGAAGCAGTGGAAGGCTCTCCCTTAGTTACGATGGGAGCTCATCGGCAGACTGCTATTGGAGGCACGGGGTTAACGCAATCGGTGATACCAATCAAAATATCATGCATGATCCTCCACAGCGTAACCCGCCAACACCCGTTGGTGGAAATGGTGCAAGCACTCAAGCACCAACCCGAGATGGTGAAGGCAATGGAACTGGTGGACATCAATTTTTTAATTCACTTGTTTCTACCCCATTGTGTATATTTGTCGGGACCCAAATATAAAAATCTGGACCCTCTGTGTATACTGCACTAGTCCAGGATCACGCTAGTGCACACAGTGGCAACATCGATGAAATACCAATTCCATATGCAAGTTGACTAATAAATAGACAAATAACAATAATTATCAGAGTAAAGACCTTACGGTCAAAGCTTACAATTAATGCCTCAGAAGGCAAATAGCTCAATAAAGCTGCAGCGGAACGAAACGGGATAACTTCAGTGAAGCCCATCCATATGCCCACAGGCAATCGACTAGGGTAGCGCGACCTAGTTCTCCACGATCCTTGAAGTAGACCTTGTTGATTGACGATTCTTCCACTTCTGTTGATTGTTTATAGCAAGTATGAGTACACACCGTACTCGCAAGTCATACCACAGAATGCAATTATACATGATGGCTTATTCCAAAGGAATGACTTCTGTGGTTATTTTGCATAAATGCAACATTTGCAATTGAATACAATTAATAGATTGAAAATGTAATTCAAAACAAATAACCAATAATAAGTTATCATTTGGTTTAACAAAGGACACATAGTCTAATCAAGTTCTTTCACACAGCTGAACAAGTTATCTCACACAGCTGACCCTTCCCATTTGTTTTATGAAAATCTACCCCTCGTGTGAAATTCCCGAGCATGTCCATAACCGAGAACGCGGCTATTCGAATAGATTGATTTAACACTCTGCAGAGGTTGTACACTTTGCCCACACGATGTAACCAACCGGATCAGAGTTGATCACAACAAAACCTTTCAGAGACTTCATCTCAAACAATGACACTCCCGATGTGCTTTACCGCCGTCCAATTTGTACACACGACCCTTGGAGCGACACACCGTTGGGCGAGGATGCGTGAACAAATCTGCGATGTGACATATCACACCTCCAGCCCATCACACAGCTTAAATACAACCTGAGTTGTCAATGTCAAGACTTCATAACTTACTAAGTTAGGCCCAGCCCATACTAGGCATGTGGTCGTACAGTAAGGCTCAGTTCAATAGCGCACAAAGTTAAGTCCTTAATTGACCAAGGTAAGACTTCCAGTTTTAACCCAAATCACAAAGTTTAAAGCACACAGCTCCACCATTCACACAGATCCACCACTTGCCTCAGTCTAAATCTTTTCTCACCCTGTTGATTAAGTGCAACACATGCCATCAACGAGTAACGACACAACGACACACAGTTTCATCACACAGTTCCATAATCACTTAGTCAAGTTTATAATTGCGACTCAGATGAAATGATGACTCGTGGCATGGCTAAGCAGTCTAATCGTATCTAACCAACCCACGTTGGTGCTACGATAATACCAACTAATAATGAACCAACCTAGGGTGACAAAAGATCATGACATAAAATAGACAAGGTGGATATAACAAATTGGATTAATAACTATCCCAAAAGCATTTAAATAAATACTTGAAATAGAATGCAATACATTGAAACAAAGTATTTTGAAAACTGGGTTCAAGATGATCAAAGGTATAACTTGCCTTGCTATAGCAATGATGGTCTTTATTTATCTTCAATCTTCTACTTCCTTACTCTTCAGTTCCTTCAGACGATTCCGGGCTTCAACGTCTAACGATAAAGATAGCGCAAAACAGACACAATTCAAAAGACAAATCAAATAAACTCCAAATTGAAATTGAATGGTACTGAAAGATAGATATTGAATTTAGATGAATGTAGGAATTTGGACGGGTTCAATCGGAATTCGGATGAATAAGATATGGCTTTTGGAATGATGAAAATAAAAAGAGAGACAAGCTGACAAGTGGAATATTATCAGAATATTCCATTCCGAAAATATTAGAGAATGATTGAGTGTATGACAGGTGGAACCGACTGATATTTATGGATTTCTAGAATAAAAATAATTCCAAAAATAAGGTAGAGAGAACGACATGTGGGACCAATAAGATAAAAGGATTTTCAAGAATTAAATTAATTCTCGAAAATAAGATTAGGGTTGACATGTGTTGGACCGTAAAGGCGACTAGAGGGGGGGTGAATAGGAGCACGCTCACTTTTTCACAAATTATGAACTCAATACAATTTCAGTCCAGTAGCTATTAGAAAGCTATGAAGATCAATATACGATCTGTGGAAGACTAGTATTGAATCAATAAAACCCTAAGCAATGCGACAATAATCAACAAGAATCAAAGCAACACAAATCTTGGCGGTCTAACCTCTGTAGTGCAAGTCGGACCAATTGCGGGCGGTCGGACCGCTTGTTATCTTGGCGGTCGGACCGCTCAAAATCGGTCGGACCGGTGGTGATGGCGGTCGGACCGTGATCTGAATCGATCGAAGCAGTAAAATCGGCCGATGGCGAAGTTGCAATTAGGTCTAACTTTTGATTCTCAACTCCAAACTTCACGAAACTTTGCACACACCTTCTCTATGCTATTGAGGACCTATTCAATCGAATATTATGATAATTCTTGGAGCGATCTTGAGCAATTGTCAATTGATTAACGAAGGTCTAAAGCAAGAACGAAAACTTGATCCTAAAGCTTGTTCGTGAGAGATTGATGATCAAGATGATGCTAGATAGATTCACACATATCACAGCAAGCTAATTCACGTGAAAGAATCAATCACAAACTCGCGGATCAAAGAAAGCCCTAAAAACACGAAATTGAAAGCAAGAGCGAAAAGAGACTTATCTCAAGCAAACCTTGCATAGATTGATTTCGTGATTGTTGCTAGATTACATCCACACCATCATGGATCAGTGGACAATCAAGGATCACGAAATTCACCACAAACCATCAAGAGCCCTTGCCTCCACCTCAACTCCCCTAAAGACAATTAGGGTTTTGAAACATAAAAAGGCGAGAGAGAGAGGTGCAGCCACCATCTCCTCCTATTTATAGTGGAGGCCTAAAACTCTTAGGGTTTGACTTAATTGGGCTCCGTTAAGGCCCACTAACAAGCGGGTCACACCGCACGCTTCGCAAGCGCCGTCTTTAACTTTTGACCTAAACCGCTTCACCATGTGCCATGGATTCGCCAATAGGTCACCCTTGTCCATCTTGTGTCACGCTTGAGTCGTTGACCTCACCCGGCATCGTCGATCGTTCTGGACCTCAACTCTTCAAGTCTAGTCCCGATTCTCCTCGCCGTTGACCGTCGTTGATCACCAAGCTACTGCACAACCACGCACAAGAAAACACGTATTCGGGAACAAGTTCTTCACAACTTGACCCATGTTAGTCAAAACATGCATCATGCAAATCATATGCCATGAAACCAATGACTTTGACCTAACAAAACAACATCGCCACGAAGTTGGCGGCGTTCAAGTAAACCGTCGGCCGCTCGGGTGAGCGGTCGGACCGCCCATGGCGGTCGGACCGCTCCATGTGAGCGTCGGACCGCCACCAAGACTTAGCGAAATTCATACCCTCAAAACCGAAACCTTCGAAACTTAAACCAATAGAACTTCTTCTGGAGACTCCAAAATTATGAGACCAAGTGCATTGGGATCCCTCACTTACCTACAACACCTATTTTGGCCCGACTTATTTTGACCACTTTGGTCATCGCCGGTTCGACCGCCCACATGGCCGGTCCGACCGATTTGGGACCGATCGGACCGCCGGTAAGGACGGTCGGACCGCCTATCGAGAATACACTGTAGCTTTGTCGAAAACACGTGAAACTACAAACCGTAAACGCCATTGCCAATTGTCACATCATCCTAAGATCTGGAGCATATCCCCATGAAATCCACAATCTCCCCCTTGATGAACACATTGGCAATTATCCGAAAAATGTAAGTAAGAGGTTTGAAAGCGAGTTTACTCAGCAGTTAGCACAAAGGCACAACTTGTCCATAAGCAAGAAAAAGCAATGAACATGACCAAGTGGCATCGAATAGTATAGGCATGTGAGACAAGGCAAAAGAAAGCATAAAAACTTTGATTTCGAAAAAGGTCAAAATTCTCACATAAGGTCCATATGAAAGAACAATTGTTCAATTGACCTATGATCATTGTGAGTATAAAAGAATGCAATTCACGTTCAGAATATTCAATAAGACAATAAGAATGCAACTCAAGAACTCCCCCTCACTATGATCCTCAAATTTTAAATTTTCAGTTTCTCCCTTTGTACAAACTTCTCCCCAACAAAGAAATATATTCTCATTAACACATCTTCTCTTCTCATTTAACACATCTTCTCCCCTTTGACAATGGATTCATCAAGGAATCACGCCTTCCTCTCATCCAGAGATAACAAAAAGAGAATAAAGGAAGAAGTAGAAACAAGAGAAGCATAAAGAGGAATATTCATGAAGTGCAATGGAGTTGCTTCAATTTTGTATTTTCAATTTTTGATTACAAGAAGCTTTGGAGATTACCCAAAAGAACAAGCTAGTATCTCTAATATTGCACAAACGACATATCAAGCTGACAGTAGCTAGCAAGATCATGGTAAGACATATATATCAAAGCTAAGCACAAAGGCTCAAAAGTAAAGCGATGGATTTGATCAATTTAAGCAACGCTTCAAATTCAACAAGTTCATCAACAGGATCCTAAAGTGAAATTGGTCATGTCAAAATGTCAAAGTGAGATCAAAAATCTAACAAAGACCACATTAAGAGTCAATCAAGTCCGTATTGAATCATTTTGCTCAATATTTTATAAACGCCCATTTGTCAACATTTTTCTCATTTGCATTGAATATTGAAGTTGACTAATGATCTAACTTAGTGACAAGATCTGGACTAGGAGCCATCCACAAACTCATCCTAAGCTTGACCAAAAGTTGATTAAAGGTATATCTTAGTAAAGAAGATCTGGACTAGGAGCCATCCACAAACTCTTTCTAAGCTTCTACAGGCGACAAATCTTGAGGTTCATGTCATTTCGACAAGCGGTCCCCATGAGATCGTCTGTTCATCAAACTATCTCCAAGTTCATGTCATTTGACAAGCGGTCTCGTAAGAATAGTTTGGCACAATTTAAGCATAAGACAATCTTGATTTTCATTTTTCACAAGAGCATTTTAGAATCTCAAGAACACAAAAGCTCAAGTAATGGTCAATTTTAGATCAAAGAGCTAACAAAGCAATTACAGCAGGCCAATGTCACAAGAGGAGCACTAATTGCGCAACTCGCTAAAACATCCACAAATTGCAATTTCTTAGTTTGAGTTGTTTAAAGGTTCTAGCTCATATAGCAAAGACTTAGCTACACATGTAAAAGCATGATAATTCTAGCAAGTCAAAGAACTAGACATGACATTGAGCAAGAATTGAAATACAAAAGCTCTAAAGGGTAATAGGCAAAGCTTCATCAATTTTAAAAATAAGCGAGAAAATCTTATATTACAATGCATCTTTTTGGATTTTTCATACCATTTGTTGTAACCACTTGTTGGAGTTTTCATATGAATGCAATATGACACAATGAGATGCAATTAAAAAGCCTAAAACTTAAAAAGTTCAAAAGATCACTAAGTTCGGAAAAGAACAATAAAAGATCAAAAGAACAAGAAAAGATAAGAAAAGATCAAACTCCCCTCAAACCAACCCATAAGGATAAATTACCCTAACTCGCTTCTTAAGGAGGAAAATGCTGTTTGATCTAAAGGCTTGGTAAGAATATCGCCAATTGAGCTTGGACTCTCTGAAGTGCATCACAATATCACCTTTTTCAACATGATCTTTAAGGAAGTGGCGAATGTCTATGTGCTTAGTCCTAGAATGTTGCCTTTGGTTTTTAGCAATATTAATAGCGAAGTGTTATCACGAGAAAAGAGGAACACTAGCAAAGTTTAACCCATAATCTTTCAAAGTGGGCGTCATCCACAAAATCAGCTCTGACAACTAGCGGCGACTACAAACTCCGCTTCAAAGATGGATTGTGCAACAAGACCGCTTCCTAGAAGACCAAGATACAAGAGAAGTGCCTAGGAAGTGACAGTGCACGAGGTACTCTTCCTATCTAACAAATGACCGCAAAATCGAATCGAAAAACCTCTAATGGACAAAGTGAAGAGCGGGAATACCAAATGCCATATAAGAGGGTAGAGTGTAAATACACGAATATAAACTTAACGGCTTGGCGATGGGAAGTTCTCGGAGGCGCTGAAATCTTGCACAAAGACATACAGTGAAGTGAATGTCCGGTCTCGAGGTCACAAATCTGAAGGGAGCCGATCATCTTTGCGGTACTCGCGTTGATCCACGACTTCTCCTTCCTCATCTGGATCCAAAGCGATCGAAGTTGCCATGGGAGTGGAAATTGGCTTGCAGTCACCCATGTTGAAGCATTTGAGTAGATCTTTAGTGTACTTCGTCTGATGGATGAAAGTTCCTTCCTTGCATTGCTTGATTTGAAGTCCCAAAAAGTAATTAAGCTCTCCCATCATACTCATCTCAAATTCCACGGACATAGTGTCGGAAAAGTGGAAACAAGAGCATTAGAGGAACCACCAAAGATAATATCATCCACATAAATTTGAGCAAGCGGAAGTCATTGTCACGTCTAAGAATGAATAGGGTTTTATCCACTTTACCCATCTCAAAATTATTTTTAAGCAAGAAGGTCTTAAGTCTATCATACCAGGCTCTAGGGGCTTGTTTAAGACCATACAATGCTTTAGATAGCTTGAAAACACGATTTGGATATTTAGGATCCTCAAAACCAGGGGGTTGCTTAACATACACTTCCTCATCTATGAAACCATTTAAAAGGCACTTTTAACATCCATCGATATAATTTAAAACCTTTTGATGCAAAGCAAATGCAAGCGAGAATCGAATGGCTTCTAGTCTAGCAACAGGAGCAAATGTCTCATCAAAATCTAACCCCTCAACTTGGTGAAACCACAGAGCTACCAATCGCCTTATTTCTAACCACGAACCATCCTCACCTTGTTTATTCTTAAACACCCAGCGGGTTCCTATAACATTATGACCACTAGGAGGTTCTACTAGGTTCCAAACTTTGTTTCTTTCAAAATTCTCTAACTCCTCATGCATGGCATTTACCCAGCTAGAATCAGATAAAGCATGTGATATATCGCGGGGTTCAAAAGAAGCAACAAAAGCCGAATGAGAGTAGAGATTTGGATCATTATACCTGGAGCGGTGACTCGCTCATGTAGATTACCTATTATCCGATCCGGAGGATCTTTGTCTCTGAATCGCGAAGTGGGCGCCGGGTGAGATATCGTTTCTTCGACCTCATGTATCTGCGATGATGAAGATCGCAGAGAGCCTCAATCGAAGGTGAAGTAGGCGTGCAGTTTCTTGTATCAATATGGGCGCCTCAGCAGCAGCAGATGAGAGAATGACACGAGCTTCGTCCTCATCTTCCTCCACAAAAATGCTCTCTGTCACCTGTGAATCATCTGTAACAATTGATCTAGCTCGAGGGCTAGTCTCATCAAAAGTGACATTACAAGTCTCCTGAATAATGTTAGTCTCAGTATTAAAACCCGAAAACCCTCGAATGAGCGGGATAACCGGAAATAACCCATCAAAAGTTCTTGATTCAAATTTATCTAAATTGCTGTCTTAAGAATAAAACATTTTGATCCAAAAACTCGAAAATGCGAGACAGAGGGTTTTCTACCAAAGCGAAGCTCATAAGGAGTCTTGCCTAAAGAAGGTCTCAAAAGACACGATTTGCAATATGGCAAGCAAGAGCAATAGCTTCGCCCAAAATCTCCTCGGTGTGCTATACTCATCTAGCATCGTCCTAGCCATTTCGACCAAGGTCCTATTCTTCCTTTCCACCACGCCATTTTGTTGAGGGCGTGTGGAGAGGAGAAGCGATGCTCAATACTACGCTCGGCACAAAAAGAAGCAAAGAAGCATTTTTGAACTCCGTGCCATTATCACTGCGAATCGCTCTCAAAGCACCGAGAAGCTCGAAGCCAAGCGAAGAACAAGGTCATGAAAATAACCAAAAGCTTCATCTTTTGAAGTAAGAAAGAACACCCAAGTATATCTAGAAAGATCATCGACTATGACAAGAATATACCATTTTCCACCGATCGATGGGACTCTAGCGGGACCAACGGTATCCATATGAAGCAAGCTTCACGGTCAGTCGGTCCATAACCATAGTCCTGAGAAGGGTGTGGCGGCAACTTGTTTGCCATGCCTACAGGCGCACATACAACATCCTTGTGACTTTGAGTTTGGGCAAACCTCTCATGAGATCAAGGTTGCTAACTCGTGTCGATGATCAAAACCAATGTGCCCCAAACGTCGATGCCAAAGCCGAAAATCGAAAGAAGATGTAAGCAAACATTTAAGAGATCCGAAGAGATTACGAAAAATCGGCTCAAAAATTCTACCAACTCTAGAGATTCCAAACACAAGCTCACGGTAGAATCAAGCACCACGACAAGCATTTTTCTTAAAAGCAGTCTCATAACCATCATCAAGAAGGTGAAAGCGAGAAAGGAGATTATACCTAAGCTTGTCCACAAGAGCAACATCCTTTAGAATGAATTTGTTGTTCACCCTAATTGATCCTGTTCCTTCAATTAGCCCTTGTGTATCATCTCCAAAGGTGATGAAGTCATCACTGTTGCTCGCGTGAAAGAGGTGAACCATTTTGAGTTCGGTCATGTGGCGTGAACATCCGAGTCAACGAACCACGTGTTCTTCCCCTTTCGCGATAATCCCGAAAATCAAGGAACAAAAGAGCGATGTGTCTCAATCTTTGGTTAGATAAATATGATTTAGGAATCGATCTTGAGACACACGTCTGAAGGAGTATACAAACCGAAGTACTATCCTTGATTTCATCTAACATTCGGTTATGAGCAATGTTTAAATTAAAATGAGACTTGAACTGTCCATGGGCGGTCGATTGGCGTTGAAATTTGCGGTCGAGCCGCGACCAAAGCAGTCGGACCGGTGACCACGGTGATCGGATCGCCGATCGATAAACATTAGAATTAGAATATTTAGGAACATAATGATTTGCATGAGAGAAAATCCTAATCCGGGTTTATTCTTTTCAATGTTACCATGTCTCATAGAAGCTCTAGGTTGCATGAATGAAATTCTATCAAAATTTTTCCTATCATTTTCAACCTCATGTGACAATTCAATCAAATGCCCACCTTTCTTGCAATAAGTGCAATGGTACTTGGTACCACTAGAAGAAGCACCATTTGAATTAATACAAGGTTGGGCAAAACCTGCAGATTTAAAAGATGTTTTTGCGAGTTGGGTTTTGAATTCAATTAAACCTTTTCCAAGACTTGAATGACTTTTGGGTTTGAATTGTCTTGAAAAGAATTGAATCCTAAACCTTGCTTCTTATAAGGAGTTTTAGACTTGTCAAGAATCATGTTTAATTGTTTCTTACCTTTAGAAAATTTCTCTAATGTATCATGAAGGTAAGCATTTTCTTTTCTCAAGTTAACACAAGCATCACAAGTTTTATTCATAGATTTCTCCTTATACAAAGCAATTTCAAGCTTAAGAGCGGAACAAGAAGCACAAGTAGTATTTTCAATATTGTCCTTAAGCTTAGCATATTTGACTCTAGCGACTTCTAAGATATCTTTGATTTCACGTTCCTTTTCTAAACATGAAGTGCAAGGGCTAGAATCAAACACATCAAAAGCAATCAATTTACTAGATTCTAAACATTTTTCACAAGGAGCACTTTTAATTTCATTTAGTTCAGATCTAGCATTCTCAAGTTGTTGTACTGAAATATTATGAGCGGTTTGTAACTTAGTAATTTAAAGTGCATAGCATGACAAGATAAACATTCATCGAGTTCAAGAGTCTTAGCATTTTTAAGCTCTACTTTTAGTTTGTTAATCTTTGACTCTAATTTCTTATTTTTGTCATAACAAATTCTAGCGCTTCATCTTGACTAAGCAATTGCTCAACTATAGAATCATATTTAGCGAAAGCTCATCATAAGAAAAAGATACCTCATCATCATCAATGTTGTCGGTGTCGACCATGAAGCACATGCCGGTGAAGTCTTTGGCCTTCCCTTTATTTTTGCCTTGAGGATCTCCTCCTCCTTGTCCTCCTCACTCCCGGTATCCACATCGCTCAAGGATTGATCATCAAAGCGGCAAGGACCGGTGGCGACCTTCACAAGCTTATTAGCCTCATACCTTGATTTGTTGAAAGGAGGCTTCTTCCAAGTAGCTTTCCTTCCTTATGATTGCTCTTACCTTTCGACTTGGGGCAATTTGCGGATATGATTGAGCTCACCACATTCATAGCATGTCACCGGACCACCTCTCTTTTGTTTCTCACATTATTGTAGGCCCGTGTGAATTTTTAGTAAGAAGAGCTAACTCTGTTTGAGAATACTTTCAAGCTCCTCTTCATGAATAGCGATAAACAAGCAAATGAAAATCGAGAAGAAGATTCAAAAGAGTCATCAAAAGCCTTTTGAGAGGATCGCTACCAAAGCTAAATTATCTTTCTTGGGATGATCAACTCTTTTAATTTCATGAGTCTTGAGTTTACTATAAAGCAATTCTAAAGTAAGACTTGAAAGATCAACATTTTCTTCTATAGCAGTAGCCTTCATCTCCCACTCCTTGGTGTTGATTGCAGCCAAGAGATGGGTAGCATTTTCAGATTGAGAATATTCAATATCAACAGCTTTCATTTGATTAATTACTTTATTAAAGCGATTGAAAATGTCATCGATGCTCTCTCCAAGACTCATCTCGAATTTATTGTATTCACGCTTGTAAACAGTTTGGCGCACCTTTTTGATTTGGGACGAACCCTCATGATATGTTTCGAGAGTGTTCCAAATTTCATCTTGTGATTGAAAGATTACAAATTCGATCATATTCTTGTCTACCAAGTGCACCATATAAAAGATTCTTAGCCTTATTGTTGTTAGCCAAAAGAATTGTAGAAGCAGGTGTAGCAATTTCAGGAATAACCAGCGGGGCTCTAACAACATCCCAAATAGCTTGTCCCTCGCTCTCAAGAAAGACGCGCATACGATTCTTCCAATAGGTATAGTCGTGCCCATCGAAGATATGCGGTTTAGTAGAAAACTTATCCATCGCCAAAGTTCAGTGACCGGTTAAGATCAAGATTGAACTAACAGGGCTCGATACCATGTGTTGGACCGTAAAAGCGACTAGAGGGGGTGAATAGAGCACGCTCACTTTTCACAAATTATGAACTCAATACAATTTCACTCCAAGAGCTATTAGAAAGCTATGAAGATCAATATACGATCTGTGGAAGACTAGTATTGAATCAATAAAACCCTAAGCAATGCGACAATAATCAACAAGAATCAAAGCAACACAAGTCTTGGCGGTCGACCTCAGAGTAGTGCACGGTCGGACCAATTGCGAGGCGGTCGGACCACTATTATCTTGGCGGTCGGACCGCTCAAATCGGTCGGACCGGTGGTGACGGGCGATCGGACCGGCGATCTGAACCGATCTGAAGCATAAAATCAGCCGATGACGAAGTTGCAATTAGGTCTAACTTTTGATTCTCAACTCCAAACTTCACGAAACTTTGCACACCTTCTCTATGCTATGAGGACCTATTCCAATCGAATATTATGATAATTCTTGGAGCGATCTTGAGCAATTGTCAATTGATTAACGAAGGTCTAAAGCAGGGCAAGAACGAAAACTTGATCCTAAAGCTTGTTCGTGAGAGATTGATGATCAAGATGATGCTAGATAGATTCACACATATCACAGCAAGCTAATTCACGTGAAAGAATCAATCACAAACTCGCGGATCAAAGAAAGCCCTAAAAACACGAAATTGAAAGCAAGAGCGAAAAGAGACTTATCTCAAGCAAACCTTGCATAGATTGATTTCGTGATTGTTGCTAGATTACATCCACACCATCATGGATCGAGTGGACAATCAAGGATCACGAAATTCACCACAAACCATCAAGAGCCCTTGCCTCCACCTCAACTCCCTAAAGACAATTAGGGTTTTGAAACATAAAAAGCGAGAGAGAGTGCGCACCACCATCTCCTCCTATTTATAGTGGAGGCCTAAAACTCTTAGGGTTTGACTTAATTGGGCTCCGTTAAGGCCCACTAACAAGCGGGTCACACCGCACGCGCATGCGCGCCGTCTTTAACTTTTGACCTAAACCGCTTCACCATGTGCCATGGATTCGCCAATAGGTCACCCTTGTCCATCTTGTGTCACGCTTGAGTCGTTGACCTCACCCGCATCGTCGATCGTTCGGACCTCAACTCTTCAAGTCTAGTCCGATTCTCCTCGCCGTTGACCGTCGTTGATCACCAAGCTACTGCACAACCACGGACAAGAAAACACGTGTTCGGGAACAAGTTCTTCACAACTTGACCCATGTTAGTCAAAACATGCATCATGCAAATCATATGCCATGAAACCAATGACTTTGACCTAACAAAACAACATCGCCACGAAGTTGGCGGCGTTCAAGTAGAAACCGGCCCGACCGCTCCAGTGAGCGGTCGGACCGCCCATGGCGGTCGGACCGCTCCATGTGAGCGGTCGGACCGCCACCAAGGACTTAGCGAAATTCATACCCTCAAAAGCGAAACCTTACGAAACTTAAATCAATAGAACTTCTTCTTGGAGACTCCAAAATTATGAGACCAAGTGCATTGGGATCCCCTCACTTGCCTACAACACCTATTTTTGGCCCAGCTTATTTTGACCACTTTGGTCATCGCCGGTCCGACCGCCCCACATAACCGGTCCGACCGATTTGGGACCGGTCGGACCGCCGTGCAAGGACCGGTCGGACCGCCCCTGTCCAGAATACCTGTAGCTTTGTCGAAAACACGTGAAACTACAAACCGTAAACGCCATTGCCAATTGTCACATCATCCTAAGATCTGGAGCATATCCCCATGAAATCCACAATCTCCCCCTTGATGAACACATTGGCAATTATCCAGAAAATGTAAGTAAGAGGTTTGAAAACGAGTTTACTCATGATTTTAGCACAAAGGCACAACTTGGTCCATAAGCAAGAAAAAGCAATGAACATGACCAAGCTGGCATCAGAATAGTATAGGCATATGAGACAAGGCAAAAGAAAGCATAAAAACTTTGATTTCCAAAAAGGGTCAAAATTCTCACATAAGGTCCATATGAAAGAACAATTGTTCAATTGACCTATGATCATTGTGAGTATAAAAGAATGCAATTCACGTTCAGAATATTCAATAAGACAATAAGAATGCAACTCAAGAACTCCCCCTCACTATGATCCTCAAATTTTAAATTTTCAGTTTCTCCCCTTTGTACAAACTTCTCCCCCAACAAAGAAATATATTCTCATTAACACATCTTCTCTTCTCATTGAACACATCTTCTCCCCCTTTGACAATGGATTCATCAAGGAATCACGCCTTCCTCTCATCCAGAGATAACAAAAAGAGAATAAAGGAAGAAGTAGAAACAAGAGAAGCATAAAGAGGAATATTCATGAAGTGCAATGGAGTGGCTTCAATTTTTGTATTTTTCAATTCTTGATTACAAGAAGCTTTGGAGATTACCCAAAAGAACAAGCTAGTATCTCTAATATTGCACAAACAGCATATCAAGCTGACAGTAGCTAGCAAGATCATAGTAAGACATATATATCAAAGCTAAGCACAAAGGCTCAAAAGTAAGCGATGGATTTGATCAATTTAAGCAACGCTTCAAATTCAACAAGTTCATCAACAGGGATCCTAAAGTGAAATTGGTCATGTCAAAATGTCAAAGTGAGATCAAAAATCTAACAAAGACCACATTAAGAGTCAATCAAGTCCCGTATTGAATCATTTTGCTCAATATTTTGTAAACGCCCATTTGTCAACATTTTTCTCATTTGCATTGAATATTGAAGTTGACTTATGATCTAACTTAGTGACAAGATCTGGACTAGGAGCCATCCACAAACTCATCCTAAGCTTCACCAAAAGTTGATTAAATGTATATCTTAGTAAAGAAGATCTGGACTAGGAGCCATCCACAAACTCTTTCTAAGCTTCTACACAAGGCGACAAATCTTGAGGTTCATGTCATTTCGACAAGCGGTCCCCATGAGATCGTCTGTTCATCAAACTATCTCCAAGTTCATGTCATTTGACAAGCGGTCTCGTAAGAATAGTTTGGCACAATTTAAGCATAAGACAATCTTGATTTTCATTTTTCACAAGAGCATTTTAGAATCTCAAGAACACAAAAGCTCAAGTAATGGTCAATTTTAGATCAAAGAGCTAACAAAGCAATTCTGACAGGGCCAATGTCACAAGAGGAGCACTAATTGCGCAACTCGCTAAAACATCCACAAATTGCAATTTCTTAGTTTGAGTTGTTTAAAAGGTTCTAGCTCATATAGCAAAGACTTAGCTACACATGTAAAAGCATGATAATTCTAGCAAGTCAAAGAACTAGACATGACATTGAGCAAGAATTGAAATACAAAAGCTCTAAAGGGTAATAGGCAAAGCTTCATCAATTTTTAAAAATAAGCAGAAAATCTTATATTACAATGCATCTTTTTGGATTTTTCATACCATTTGTTGTAACCACTTGTTGGAGTTTTCATATGAATGCAATATGACACAATGAGATGCAATTAAAAAGCCTAAAAACTTAAAAAGTTCGAAAAGATCACTAAGTTCAGAAAAAGAACAATAAAAGATCAAAAGAACAAGAAAAGATAAGAAAAAGATCAAACTCCCCCTCAAACCAACCCATAAGGATAAATTACCCCTAACTCGCTTCTTAAGGAGGAAAATCTGGTTTGATCTAAAGGCTTGGTAAGAATATCGCCAATTGAGCTTGGACTCTCTGAGTGCATCACAATATCACCTTTTTCAACATGATCTTTAAGGAAGTGAAAGCGAATGTCTATGTGCTTAGTCCTAGAATGTTGCCTTTGGGTTTTAGCAATATTAATAGCGAAGTGTTATCACGAAAAGAGGAACACTAGCAAAGTTTAACCCATAATCTTTCAAAGTGGGCGTCATCCACAAAATCAGCTCTGACAACTAGCAAAAGACTACAAACTCCGCTTCAAAGATGGATTGTGCAACAAGACCGCTTCCTAGAAGACCAAGATACAAGAGAAGTGCCTAGGAAGTGACGGTGCACGAGGTACTCTTCCTATCTAACAAACTGACCCATAAAATCGAATCGGAAAAACCTCTAATGGACAAAGTGAAGAGCGGGAATACCAAATGCCATATAAGAGGGTAGAGTGTAAATACACGAATATAAACTAACGGCTTGGCGATGGGAAGTTCTCGAGACGCTGAAATCTTGCACAAAGACATACCGTGAAGTGAATGTCGGTCTCGAGGCCGTCAAATCTGAAGGGAGCCGATCATCTTTGCGGTACTCGCGTTGATCCACGACTTCTCCTTCCTCATCTGGATCCAAAGCGATCGAAGTTGCCATGGGAGTGGAAATTGGCTTGCAGTCACCCATGTTGAAGCATTTGAGTAGATCTTTAGTGTACTTCGTCGATGGATGAAAGTTCCTTCCTTGCATTGCTTGATTTGAAGTCCCAAAAGTAATTAAGCTCTCCATCATACTCATCTCAAATTCCACGGACATAGTGTCGGAAAAGTGGAAACAAGAGCATTAGAGGAACCACCAAAGATAATATCATCCACATAAATTTGAGCAAGCGGAAGTCATTGTCACGTCTAAGAATGAATAGGGTTTTATCCACTTTACCCATCTCAAAATTATTTTTAAGCAAGAAGGTCTTAAGTCTATCATACCAGGCTCTAGGGGCTTGTTTAAGACCATACAATGCTTTAGATAGCTTGAAAACACGATTTGGATATTTAGGATCATCAAAACCAGGGGGTTGCTTAACATACACTTCCTCATCTATGAAACCATTTAAAAAGGCACTTTTAACATCCATCTGATATAATTTAAAACCTTTTGATGCAGCAAATGCAAGCGAGAATCACGAATGGCTTCTAGTCTAGCAACAGAGCAAATGTCTCATCAAAATCTAACCCCTCAACTTGGTTTGAAACCACAGAGCTACCAATCTGGCCTTATTTCTAACCACAGAACCATCCTCACCTTGTTTATTCTTAAACACCCAACGGGTTCCTATAACATTATGACCACTAGGAGGTTCTACTAGGTTCCAAACTTTGTTTCTTTCAAAATTCTCTAACTCCTCATGCATGGCATTTACCCAGCTAGAATCAGATAAAGCATGTGATATATCGCGGGGTTCAAAAGAAGCAACAAAAGCCGAATGAGAGTAGAGATTTGGATCATTATACCTGGAGCGGGTGACTCGCTCATGTAGATTACCTATTATCTGATCCGGAGGATCTTTGTCTCGAATGCGGAAGTGGGCGCCGGGTGAGATATCGTTTCTTCGACCTCGCAGTCTGCGATGATGAAGATCGGCAGAGCCTCAATCGAAGGTGAAGTAGACGTAGCAGTTTCTTGTATCAATATGGGCGCCTCGGCGGAGATGAGAGAATGACACCGCCGTCCTCATCTTCCTCCACAAAATGCTCTCACACTGTGAATCATCGTAACAATTGATCTAGCTCGGGCTAGTCTCATCAAAAGTGACATTACAAGTTTCTGAATAAGGTTAGTCTCGATATTAAAACCCGAAACCCCTCGAATGAGCGGGATAACCTGAAATAACCCATCAAAAGTTCTTGATTCAAATTTATCTAAATTGCCTGTCTTAAGAATAAAACATTTTGATCCAAAAACTCGAAAATGCGAGACAGAAGGTTTTCTACCAAAACGAAGCTCATAAGGAGTCTTGCCTAAAGAAGGTCTCAAAAAGACACGATTTGCAATATGGCAAGAATTTTTGTAATGGTAAAGATTAGAGGAAAAAGTAATAGAAAAGGCTAGCATCTAGACAATAACAGAGAAGGCTATCAACTCACGAATTGAATACATATACATCAAAGAACAGAGGAACAGAGAAACGAAAACCGGAACACATGCACCGTAGACAGCTATGAACAGCGAATAGATTGATTTTAGAGTTCAAGATGGCCGACGACCGACGGCGACGCGGCAGTGGCGAAGGGGCAAAACGGAAAGAAAACGACGAGCCGGACGCGATGGTGCGGTCGGATTTGAGAAATACTCACCGAGGAAGCAGAATACGCGAAGAATACGGTTGGGATACGGCAGACGGTGGAATTCCGGTGAACTTCGGGCGAAGGGGCTGGCACCATGACGTAGAGCACGACGACGCAAACCCAACGCCACAGACGGTTCGCCTGGCGGATGTCGGATGGAGGAGAAACTTGCAGCGGAAGATTTTTGGGATGAACTCCGTATTCTGCGAACTGCGACGAATACAGATCGATTCGGAGGAAACCAAATCAGGGGATTGGAAGAGGACGTCGAAACGGACGCGTGGACACTGACGGCTCGCATTTATATGCACCGAGCGAAAAGATATAGAAATTTGAAAATTAGAGTTGGAAACGAAAACGACGCAGAGTTCGTTCGGTTTCTGGACGTGCGCCTGAAAAATTGGATGAACAGTACCGCATGGTACTGTTCATATGGGAGGAGAGAGAAAGCAAAAATGATTTTTGGATTTTAATTAAAAGACAACAAATCGATAAGATAGAATAAATAGCAAATAAATCCAGAAAAATCTCCAAAAATACCAGAAAATTCCTGGAAACACCAGGAAGCCCAATAAAAAGAATTTTGATTTAATTGACGTTTAGATTAGTCAAATTAAATATTTTTAATTTAGAAAAATTACAATTAAGCTTATTAATTCAAATAAAATTGGTGAAATTTTTCAGGGACCTAAACTACTCAAAAGATTTTTGAAAAGCTAAATTTTGGGACGTTACAATAATGGGTGGAACGGGGCAAGCAAGAGGGTTGGAAGGGAATTCGAGCCATCGAACACCTTCTGCTAACATGAATCCTTCAAGACCCTCGGTAACAATTCAAAACCTGCAATGAGTTCGTAATATTCTAAATAACCCGGACCCTGTTCTGGTAAAGACTCCGGGGTATGTCCAGCTTGCAAGGGTATGTCCTTTAATAAACTACGCAACGTACAGAGATATACATGGAACAAAGGAACTCACAAAGTCATACTTTAACTTCATCCTAGTGTTCCTCCCTTAGCAGAGGCCAGCATGGTCGGACTGGAGACCATCCGATATCTTGACCTCCTCAAAGATTCAGACTGAGAAGTCACGAGGGATGACAACTCTTCCATTAATCCACTCCTCTCCCTCGTCACGAGGAGCGACTGCTTGGTTCGGGTGATCTCCGAGACCACCTAAATCGGGTAGTCAGTTGAAAGCATTATACCAACGTCCATGACTGAATTGGGACACCAGATACTCGGTATGGTAACTAGAGGAATTGGTCTCCCATCGATTACAATCCGGATCCTTTCTAAAGAAGGTGCCATGACTCGATTACGGGCTGTCGAGCATTCTCGGTAGGGCTTCAAGCAGTATGCTAGCCAGACAAATTATGATCAGCAAACGTGGAGAAATTCGATGGAACCCAAAACCCATTGGAGTTCCTCCGAATCTACACTACCGCCATCAGAGTTACTGGTGGTGGTGACAATGTGATTGCAAACTACTTGCCCATGGTACTCAAGGGATCTGCCCAGTCTTGGTTGCACAAACCTACCGGTCGGATCAATTTACACCTGGGAGTAACTCTGCGACCTATTGATTGTAAACTTTCAGGGGACCTACGATCGCTCAGGAAAGGAAGACGATCTCCATCGGATCTGGCAGGAACCAAATGAAACTCTTTGGCAATACATCAAGAGGTTCAGCTAGGTTCGTAACTCCATTCCCGATGTCGTAGATTCATCTGTCATTCAGACTTTTAAAGCAGGATTAAGGAATCGATGATTTACGAATGATATCACTGTGAATCCTCCACGAACGACCGTCGATCTATTCGACATGGCTGATAGGTATGCAGCTGCCAGTGAGGCGGTTGAATGGAACAAGGCCATGATCGAAAAGAGGAAATTCCTCAACCCGACCTGGATAAACAAGAGAAGAAGCATAAGAAGATTTCTAAAGGTAAAAAGAATCGCAAACCCAGTGATAAAGAGGACCTAGTGATTCCTGAGAAGTTCACCAAGGGCAAGAAGGATTATTCTAGTTGTAACAAGGCAAAAGCTTCGACCGATGGATACAAAAAGAACAAGAAGTGGTCTCCACTTCATCAAGTGGCAGGGCATGATTTACGCACTTGCTCAGCCTGGCAGAAGAAGTTAGAAGACTATTACTCAGGTAAGGATCCTTTTCCTTCCATACAGGAGATTAGATAGCCAAGCTCCAAAAAAGACAAAGATGGTGAAGACGAAATGGAGTATCAGGAGTCGCAACATACCGTTTATATGATCTTTGGTGGGTCCTCCTCATATGAGTCCAGGCGTCATTTGAAGGCTGTGGAACAGGAAGTGAACCTCGTCGAACCCCCGATCACCGTCAAGCCATCCAAATGGTCGGAGACAGTCATCTCCTTCAGTTGGGAAGGCTGCCCCATCTCTTCAACTCGACCAGGTAGGTTATCTTTTGTTGTAGAACCTACTATAAATAATTACAAAGTTAATAGAGTTTTAGTATATGGTGGTAGTTCTCTAAATATTTAGTTAATAGAGTTTTAGTATATGGTGGTAGTTCTCTAAATATTTTATTTACGGGAGCATTAGAAGAAATACAAGTTTCCAAGTCAAAAGTAAAGCCTGTGAAATATGTCTTCCATGGTATAGTTATAGGGTCAACTTCTGAACCGATAGGGTAACTTTCCCTACCAGTTACATTCGAAAGACTAGATAACTTCTGAACAGAGAAGATTTCATTTGGTGTAGTAGATTTTGAAACTGAACAATGGAATTCTTGGTCGTCCGGCACTAGCAAAATTCCTGATAGCTACACATTACGGCTATTGGAGTTTAAAAATGCTAGGGCGAAAAGGGGTCATTACGGTTTGAGGGGGTACAAAGATGGCATATGTATGCGATCGTAAATCCCTAGAACTGGTCGATGAACTTTCGACCAGGGATACTAATCCACCTTCCACGCAGGTCAAGCACTCAAGACCAAAGATGGCCCCAAAACCCTCCGACCAGGCTAAGGAAGTTCCACTCGACAAGGGTGTTTCTCTAGAAAGCATCAAAGTCGTTTGGACTCGGAAATCCTAGCCCAACTGCGCAAAAGGTGTTAATCAGGGTAGGACTTGATCCAAAATAGGAAGAGTCGCTCGTGTTCTTCCTCTGAGCCAATCCGGATGTATTCGCTTGGCAGACATCCGACATGTACGGAGTCACTAGGGAGGTGATCGAGCATAGACTAGCTCTCCGGCCTAACCAAAAGTCGGTTAAGCAAAAACCAATGTGCTTTGTACCAGATCTAAAGGAGGCAATTCAGTCATAGATTGACAAGCTTCTCAAGGCTGGATTTATTCATGAGGTCGACCAACCAGAGTGGCTTGCCAATCTTGTCATGGTTAGAAAAAGTAACGAGAAATGGCGAATGTGTATCGATTTCACAGATCTTAATAAAGCTTGTCCGAAGGATGACTTTCTCCTTCCACGTATTGATCAACTTGTAGACTCTACTTCTGGGTGTGAGTTATTAAGCTTCTTAGATGCATATTCAGGGTACTACTAGATTAATATGAGTAAATATGATGAAGAGAAAACTTCCTTCATCACAACATATAACACTTATTGTTATGTCAAGATATCATTTGGTATCAAAAATGCTGGAGCTACTTTTCAAAGGCTAATGCAAAAAATATTTAGTCCATGGATAGGTCGAAATTTAGAGGCTTATGTTGATGGCCTAGTCATAAAGAGCATCAATGTTGGAGATCATATCTCTGATCTGCAAGAAACCTTCAATAACTTAAAAAAGACATAACCTTAAGTTAAATCCCGAAAAGTGTGTGTTTCGAGTTTCTTCTGGAAATCTTCTTGGATTCTTAGTTTTGGCTAGAGGAATTGAAGTTAACCCAGCAAAAATAGCGGCCGTCGTACAGATGCGCCCTCCGACCATAAAGAAGAAGTTCAAAAACTAACCAGCTGTATAGCAACGCTAAGTCGCTTTATAGAACATTTAGGAGAAAAAGAATTACCTTACTTTAAGCTTCTTCAGAAATACTAAAGTTTTGAAGGGACTAAATATGCAAACGATGCCTTTGAAGAGCTCAAAAGGTACGTTACGAATGCCCTGATCTAAGTATCTCCAAAATCGAGAGAAATATTGTTAATATACCTAGCTGCGACGCCACAAGCAGTTAGTGCCGTGTTGGTCGTTGAACGTGACAATATCCAACGATCGGTATATTATATAAGTGAAGTCTTACATCGACAAAAAGAACGATATCCACAGGTACAAAAGTTTCTATATAGTCGCTTTATGGCTTCAAGAAAACTAAGGCATTACTTTCAGACCCACAACATGGTCATACCTACTGGATATCCTCTTGGTCAAGTTCTCGAAAACAAAGAATCATCAGGACAAATAGCAAAATGGGCAGTCGAGCTTGGGGGCTTCGATCTCTATTTCATTTCACGAACAACAATTAAGTCACAGGCTTTATCAGAATTCATTGCTAAATGAACGAACCTTGAACTCACACAAGGGCCTGAGTACAAACACCATGAAGAGTGGACCATGTACTTTGGCAGTTCCTTGATGCTCAAAGGCTCGGGGGCGGGAGTTGTACTGATATCTTCTACTGGAGAGCAAATTAAATAGGTCATTCAGTTAAACTTTCCTGCTACAAATAACATGGTAGAGTATGAAGGTTTATTGGAAGGACTCCGAGTAGCCAAAGCAATTGAGATTCACAAATTACTTGTGAAAGACGATTTTCAACTAGTAGCAAATAAAGTTGAAAAAGAGTATCAATGCTGAAGTCCCAAGATGTCATCTTATCTAGTGGAAGTACGCAAACTCGAAAGGCACTTCTTCGGATTCCAGCTCCAACAAATTCCTAGAAATGATAACTTTTGTGTAGACCGGTTGGCACGGATGGCTTCCTCAAGATCATTTGTCCCGCTCGGAGCTTTTCTCAAGCAACTCGATACACCCTCAGTGGTCGAGCATTCCGAAGATACATATGCTCCACTGGAGGTCGTACAAATTGAGCCCAGTAGCGATTGGATGACATTAATATATGATTATCTTCAGCATGGCACACTTCCTGAAGATGATGTAGAAGTGGGTCGTACAGCTCTAAAATCCAAATCATACACTTTGATCGAATGTACCTTTTACAAACAGAGAGCTCATGGAGTGGTGATGAGATGCATATCTCAAACGGACAGTATGAAATTACTATCCGACATACATGGAGGAGTCTGTGGAGCACATCATTTCTACAGGACTCTGGTTGGTAAAGCCTTTAGACAAGGATACTACTGGCCAACCACCCTCCATGATGCAAAAAACTTATGACAAAATGTGTACAATATCAATTTCATAGTCAACAAGTACATCAGCCGGCACAAGCTTTGCAAATAATATATCTTTCTTGGCATTTTGCAACATGGAGATTAGATATTCTGGGACCTTTCACAAAAGCACCCAGGGGATTTGAATTCCTTTTTATCATGATTGACACATTTACAAAATGGATAGAAGCTGAGCGAGGTGTTATAGTAACAACTGAAGCCGCTAAGAAATTTCTCATAAAAATGTGATCACACGATTTGTTATACCCAGTTATATAATCACATATGACAGTACCAAGTTCTCAAGCGGGAATTTTAGGAATTCTGCGTGGATCTAGGTATCAAAATACATTGCACTTCTATGGCTCACCCACAGAGTAACGGGGCAGTCGAGTGGGCTAATGTCATAATAATATAAGGAATAAAGCGCTGAGAATTCGACCAGTTAATAAAACGGTCAGGAGCTTGGATTCAAAAACTTCCATCTATATTATGGGCCATTCAGACCACGACCAATCGTGCAACTGGTGAAACACCATTTTTTTAGTTTACAGTGCTGAAGCCATGCTTCCTCTAGAATTGAAAATTGGCTCTGCTTGAACTGATTGTTGTAATGAAAATGATCAAGCAGAACGACGTCTTGACGACATCAATTTCCTTGAAGAAAGACGAAACAAAGCCTTGATAAGACCAGCAATTTACCAACAAGTCGTGAAAAGGTACCACAGTCGTAAGGTGTAACCTCGCAGTCTCACCGTGGGCGATCTGGTTCTCAGAAAAATTCAGAGCCTAGCAAATCGAAATAAACTTTCTTCTAAGTGGGAGGTCCATACACTGTGGTCGAAGTAACCAAACCTGGTTCGGTACGACTTGAAGGATAACGCGGCAAGGCTACGATAGCACAAATATTTTTTTTTCGCGTAACCAAGGAATCACCGCTAGTAATAGATCACGAGATTACCGCTAGACGCGCCGACTCGTAGCGGAAGTAAAGTCGTTGCAGCGAGTTGATGCAGTCGTGGTCGTACTCATGACGCGTCTCCTCCTTCGAGTGGTCATACTCGCCGCCCGTCTGCTTCTTCGAGTGGTCGTACTCGCCGCGTGACTTCTCCTCTGACTCCGGTGAGCGTCACGAGTTGTGGATCGTCCCAGTGCTGATGCTTCGTAACATCACCTCCGAGGTATCCATACGTACGTGGCAGGATCACCACGCGCTGGAGTGCTAGCACCGGCAGCGTGGTTGAGAAGGCATGGCTATTAGGGTTTCGGGAGTTATTCCAAAGATCATCCTCTCTTCATTTCATCCCATGCCACCGCCCTCTTTATATAGGCATCCATGATGGGTCTCGACCTGGAGGCCCATTAGGAACTCGTGGTCTATACGAATTCAGATCACCATCCAAAACATATCCTTGCCCTTTAAGTGTGCGACCCCACATGTTCATGTGTAATCGGTTATGACTCGGAAACTCTTTTTCGACCACTAGTCGTCAGCGGTACCTAGCAGCACATAACGATTCCCAAAGACACATAGAATATATCGGACGAACCTTGATGTAATATGATCTATGATCAGGTCCTCATCACTTACGACGATTCGTATTCCTATCTGACGAGTTGTATTTAGTTCTGACGATTCGTAACTCCTTACGACCAGGTCCTTACCATCCTGTGATTACGTTCGACCAGTCTACGACCATATCGTATCTCCACACTACCAGTCCGTAACTAATCAAACTAAACGACCTACTCATGCATTCTTCCTTTGCCTCAGTATGTCTGGTTGAACTCCAGGTGAGATGTTGTGTCATCCATGGGTATTCAATACTTTCGATCAGTGTCGGATAACATCATGTGGTCGACACATCGACCACTAGTGGCATGGCCATGCACATTCTTTATCCGATCACCACGAGGGGCCCAGAGACATCTCTCCTGTTATGCAAGGAGGGGCAAATCCCATATTGACCAGTCACATCCCTCCGTATGTTTCAAAGCATGCAGAAACTACCTTTATAACTACCCGATTCACGAGTAGCGTTTGGCAACCCCTAAGAGTGCTATTACACATGTAGGGAACCATGCTGATCTCAGGTCTAAGGATTATACATCATCATTACTTGAGACAAACTAATAACACAAAGATTCATAACAATCTCAATAGTGTCTCAATGATGGGTCTATCCAACCCCATGTTCTCTAACATGTGCTCACATTATTGATTCGATATCCCCATATCCATGACCGGTGAAACATGGTCATCAATCAATACATGTGTTGGTCGTAGAAGTCAGCGGTGTTCCGTCGGTGACATCCAGGCCGAGGATACATTAGAATGACATCATATAAGTTAAATAGTTCCACCAATAAGTCACATACTTATTGATCTATAACTGATGATTCATTCAAGGAACACGATAACATATTATCAAAATCATGAACATAATGAAATATCATCATCTCTATGATTGCCTCTTGGGCATATTTCCAACACGACTTGCCATGTTAGACAGGCGTGTTATGTCTAATTCTTGGAATATCGATCAATTGTGTAAGTTCTATGTATAAGTATTCTTTTCATTTTCAATAACGATGCATTATTTCTTTACTTTTCGATGAGTGATGTTATTTATATTTTGATTATCCATTGCTTGGTCACATACTATTGTTGTCTAAGATCATCGGAGAAGATCTATTACCCTCCGACATCCTTTTAAAGGAATCTTTTGCTTTTTGGCTTTGATATAGTTGTCAAATGCCATAAAGGTCCTTATCGTGACCGTCACAGAGATGGTTTTCATGAATGATCGCACGCTCTTTACTCAAATAAAAAACAAGTAAAAAGAAGATAACACAGACAACTAGATATAGTTACTTACATGCTTAAGGACTCAAAGACTTTCTTTCTTCGCTTTAACATTATGTTCTTCTTTTGTTTTGCCAATGGTCAAGACACAGAAAGCATCCTAGTCGAAATCTCTCCTCTCTGCATGTAGTCCTACCCACTGGAATGAGTTTCCTAGTGATGGTCCTTTTCTTATGATCTTTGCTACCAGTCGGAACTTGAGAACGAATACGTTTCGCGAAGTGTCAATTATGTGTATGGTTCTTAACAACTTTTACGACTGACTTGGATAATGTGTATAAATAAGAGTTCTCATTGTTTTCTATATACATTTTTGCATAATTTCTTATCATCACACACAAGTCTTATGACATCTTCTGACCATACAATGTACTATATGGTTATTCGATTATGGAAATAGATCTAAAACTAGTCGAAATCATACACTTGTTCCGGCCAAATTGGTTTCCTAGTGCTAACTAGATCATTTTTACAACATAATTAGCACATACTTTGCACATTGGTCGCAACATAAGCTCTTTTTCTTGGTCTACTACTTCTGTATTAAGTTTTTCTACTACACAAGCAGTCGGGGGCTAGAAAATATATGAGAACACAAGTTGAGAGGTAAACATAAACTTTATTGATGACAAAAGATAAGTTTTTATATTACAATTTTATATTACATTCATTTACTCCTCGGGGCTATTCAACTGGTCACTATGGGATGGAGATACGACCTTCATCTCCTCTGTGACCATGTTTTCGAAGGGTTTCACCACTTCGAAGATCTTGGCTGCATTTGTCTCCGAGCAATTGAAGTCCGCTTCAAGTGCTTGGAGATTAAGGGAGGGGTCGGAGGCCTTAAGCGTTGCCAAAGCAAAACTAACTCCATCTGCAACAGCATCACACATAGTCTTTGCGTGGTTCCTCTGAGAAGTCTCGAGCAGGCCTTGGAGAGTCTCGAGCTGTCGACCGTGACAGTTTGCTTTTTTCGTTGTCTCCCTTGAAGACGACGGAAATACTTTCGCTCCCATGTCGGGAAGCATCTTGTTGAAGGTCAAGATTTTTTTTGGAGACTCCTCTCAAGTTCCTTCTTTTTGTTTTGCTCGAACTCAAGAGTTTTTTCTATTTTTTCTAATTTTTGAGCTTGCTTTGCATTAGTAAATCTAAATTAGAAAATAAACTGAAAACACATAGTAAACTGGTTGGGTTTACAACTAGTTACCTTGAGCCTTCTTCTCGAAAGCTTCAATAGCTTCCTTGTGCTTTAGGGAGGTCTCATTAAATCTGGTTGACCAGTCTTTGATCAACTTATTTTTGGCTTTGCGCCTCCCTTAAATTTTTTTTTAAAAAATTTTTCAAAATTTCATCTTGTTTTGGAACTCTTGTTTTTAATTTGGGGGTTTTTTAAATAAGAAATTTCAACTTTAAAACTTTGCCAAATTTAAAGGGTTTTTTTTTTCTGAAAATTTTCGTTCCTCTTTTAAATAATACAAAAGCCAAAGGACAAAGCCAAAAGGGGGGGTTTTCCAAAGTTTTCTTTCTTGGGATTTTTTTTAGGAAATTTTTTAAAAAATTTTTTTTTAAATTTTTCCCTTTACCCTTTTTGGGTTTTTGGGAAAATTTTATTAGTTTCAAACCAATTTCTTTTTCCGGAATTTTGTTTTACTTTTGGGCCTTTAAATTTTTAGTAAAAGGCCTTTTTAAAAATATTTTGGTTCCCTTTAAAAGGGAAAACAAACAAAAAATTTGGGAAATTTCAAAAAAATTTTACCTTTTGGGGGCAAAAACAATTACTTTTTGGGGGGTTAAAATCCCAAAATTTTAAATTTTCCCCTTTCTTAAAAAACAAAAAATTTTAAATAAACCCCTGAAGAAATTCAAAAAACCCTTACGGCCCATTACTTTGGGTTTGGGGCCGGAAAGGGTGAAAAGTAGGGTAAAATCACGCCTTTTCAAAATTAAATTAAACTTTTTAAAAATCAAAAACCCTTCTCGGGGAAGATTTATTTAAAAAAAAAACCCAAATTTTGAAAAATTTTTTGGGGCGCCCTAAAGTTGTTTGGGGAGGTTCAAAAGTGAAAAAATTCCTTTCGGGCCCAAACAAATGGGAAAAAAATCCTAAATTAAAAAGGGGGAAAAGAAAATTCCAACAAATTTAGAATTTGGGAATTTTGTAACCAAACCCTCAAAATTTGTTCCCCTTCAAAAAATAAACCCAAAGCCCAAACCCCCCTTTTGGGTTTAAATAAAAAAGAAAGGGTCCTTTTAAAAAATTGGGTAAAACCGGGAACCAAAGGCCCAAAACAAATAAAAAAAAGGGCCCCTTTTAAAAACCTAAAAAATGGGGATTAAAAATATGGGAAATAAATTAAGTCGGGAAACCCCCAAAAATCCCATAAACCTAACTCCCCAAAAAAACAAAAAAGGGGCCCGGGGACCCCTTTTCCATTTAATGGTTTAAAACCCTTTGCTTTGGGCCCGGGGCCCTAAAAACCGGGCCCGGTTAAGGGTCCCGGGGCCCAAAGTCAATTGCCTGGGCCCAAAGGCACCCCGGTTCTTAACCCAAAATTTCCCTTTGGAACCTTTTTTAAAAGGCCATTTCCCATTTTTTCCCACATTTTGGCCCAAAAAAATTTAAACCCCTTTTCAAACGGGACCCCTGCCAAATTTGGGGGAAAAAAAAAACCCGAAGGGCCAAAGAAACCCCAAGTAAATTCCGGAAAGAATTTAAAACCCGGAACAAAACCCAAAAAACCAAAATTAAAAAAAGGGGAAAAATTTTAAGAAATTTGCCCAAAAAAAAAAGGGATTTTTGAAAAATCATGGGAGGCAAAAGGAAAAAATTAAAAAATAAAACCCACCCCCTAAAAAGAAATTGGGTTTAAAAAAAAGGAGAAAATGGGAATTCCCCCCCTTTAAAATTTAAAAAAAAAATTTAAATTTCCAAATTTCCCAAAGGCCCAAAAAGGGCCCTGAAAACCCCCAAAAAAACCAAAAATTCCCTTAAAACAAAATCCCCTTTTTTCAAAAACATTCCCTCCCAGGCAAAGGAAAAAGTTCGGGTAATTTAAATAAAATTCTTCCGGTTTTCTTTGAAAAGGGAAAATCAAAAACCCAAAAACCCAATTTAAAAGTTTTCCCCAAATTCCAGAAAAACTCCCCTTTAAAAATTTTCTTTACAAGAAACCAAACCGCCTAAAAAAATACAAAAGAAAGGGGGCAAAAATAAAAAAAATCAAAGTCGGGGGTTTTTTGATTTTTGAACCCATTTGGCCCCAAATTTTAAATTAAGGAAATTAAATATTAAATTAAAACTTTAAACAAAAAACCTTAAAACCCAAAAATTATTTAAAAACAAAAAATTTTTAAAAAAAACCCTTTCAAAATTTAGGGCAAAATTTTGCCACTTTGGCAAGTCCCGCCCCAAAATCTCCCCATTTTTAAAGGGTTTAAAGGAAAGTGGACCCAAACAAAACCTTTATTTTAAAAATTTTGGAAACCAACCCAAAACCAAAAATTTTTTTCAAACCAAAAATCCAAATTCCCGGGCATTCCCCAAACCCAAAAATCCCCCTTTTTTTTAAAATTTAAAAAAGTTTAAATTAAAATAAAAATTTGAAAACATTTTTCCGGGTTTCCCAAAAGGGAAACAAAACTTAAAAAAAGGAAAAAATAAATCCATCCGGAATTAAAGGTAAACAAAAAAAAGTTTAAAATTTGATTTTTCCAAAAAAAGCAAAAAATTTCCAAAAAAAATAAAATAAAGAAAAGAAAAGAAAAGAAAAAAAAAATTAAAATTTTAGGAAAAATTTTAAAAGGAGAATTCTAAACCAATTTTAAATAAATCAAATTTTCCCCAACTTTAAAATTTAAAAAATTTTTTCCCTTGTCAAAATTTTTAAAAAAAAAAATAAAACAAAAAAAAAACCTTTCCCAAAAACCCAAAATTTTTCCCCTACAAATTCCAAAGAAAACGTTCCCTAAAGGGGAAAAAAAAGAAAAAAAGGGAAGGAAAACAAACCCTTTTAAAAATATCTAAAATGGGGGGCCCCAAAATGGGGGTTTTTTTTGAATTAAAAGGGGAAGTTTTAAAGAAAAGAAAGACAAAAGGGCCCCAAATTTCAAAGGGGGCGTTTCCCAAAAGCCAAATCAATTCCTTTAGGAAAAGGTCCCAAAAGGGAAAGTGGATGTAAACCCAAATAACTTTTCTTCCAAAGAAAATAATTCCTTAAATCAAATAACAATACAAAGCCAAAAAGGGAATTAAAACCCAAAAAAACAAAGCCAAAATTTTTAAATGGGGTTTTTAATTTTCCCTTTCAAAATATTTAAAAGGGAAAATTTCGGGGGTTGTAGCCTCCACAAACCATTTAAAGGGTTAAAAGGTTAAAAATTTAAAATTTAAAAGAAAAATTGGATAAACCCCCAAAATTTTTAAGCCAAAAGAAAATCTAAATTTCATTCAAAACCCACAATTTTCAAAAGAAACCTTTTTAAAAACCCACCAAAATTATTCATTTAATTTAAGGTTTTTTTCCCAAAAATTTTAATTTAAACCCAACCCTTATTTTAAAAGAGATTATCTTTAAGAAACAAAAGCCTTTAGGAAGTTTAAAAAACAGGGAATTTTTAAAAACCTTTTAAAAAATTTAAGGCCCCTTTCTCCCAAAATTTAAAATTTTATTTGGGGGTTTAAAGGCCCAAATTGCAAACGGGAAAATGAAAACCCTAAACCCTACAAATAAACCTGAAATTTTTACCCAGTTTTCAAAAGTTTTAAAAATAAAACCCAAATTATCAAATTTTAAAAATAAACGAAAATTTTTTTCCCTTTTTAAATTTTTCCCAACCATTTTTTTAAACTTTATTTTTAAAAGAAGCAAAAAGAAAAGGATTATTGCGCAATGCTTGCGTCGGTAGAAATTTCGGAAAAAAAATAGATTTAAAGAAATCGACATGTGGGCCCCATTCGGTCTCGAGGTTCACGGTGGACCAGTGCACGAGCAGGAGATCTGGCGTGATGGGTGAGCCGCGTCTGCGTGTCTTGGCCGTCTGGCGCCAGCAGCTCCACCAACACGAGCGCTTGCGTGATGGCGAGCGCAGCGCGGTGGCGCTCGGGACCGATGGTCACCGTGACAGCGGCGACTTCGCCGGATGGAAGGTACAGTTGTTCCCGTGCTATGCGCTCGGGGTGCCCTTCCGTGGGCAGCAGCGGTGGCGGCCGTGCGGAAGCGGCGGTGAAGGCTCGGGTTTTGTCGGGAGAGTGCTCGTGATGCTCGGTGGCGAGTGCGCCAGGTAGCCAGGACTTCTTGATCCGGTGGTGTAGTCGGCGAGGCAAGAGCGGCGGCAGCGGCGCAATTCACGGAGAAGAAGCTCGGCGAAAACCTAAAACTCAAAATCTGCGGCGCTAGAGCGTCGGGAGGCGAGGTGGCGGCTTTGGGTTGCGGAGGTCGGCGGTCTTGAGGGTATTTATAGGCTGGAGATCGAGATTTGAAACCCCAAATCGGGTCAAGCGGCGCGATTTGAATTCCGAGATTCGGGAGATTGAAACCAATTTGGTGGTTGATTCGGTTTGGAGCGGATAAGAAATCAGCGAGTGCGATTTGGTGGGGTCGCGGAAGAATCGACAAGCGAATCGGTTTTGTCGGACGAACCTCGAAGCTCGGCAATGGCGGAGCGGCGAGGAAGAAGAAGGCTCGCGAGCGCGACTTCGGTGATAGTCCCACTGGCGGGCGGCGCGGCGAGCGGCGGCGATATCGTGGCGAAGCCACGGCGAACATCAACGGAGGAAGCGGGGTTGGCGTGGGCGTCCGTCGGAAATGAGGGCGCACTTCATATGTCAGTTATGTGGTTGCTGCCTTTATAGCCTACCTTTATAATATGCTTGTTGTTTGCGACTGGTCGCTTATGTATCCATATGTCTTGCTTGATCTTTTCCATACTTGTTGCTGCCTGTTTGATACGGAGAGCTGCTACGTCCTGTACTGACCTATGTTTGTTGTTAATAGTCCTAGACCTTGTTTTATCCAACTTGCTTGTTAGACCACATTATACATAGTTCCATAAGAACTCCCTACAGGTGTCCCTCATGTATTCTGATTCTTCTCTTGTGCAGTTAGCTTTTTCTTCCCTATAGAGTCTCAGTGTGTTCTGTTGATGATATACCATAGAGGCAATCAAAGAGATGATTGTACCACGTCTATGTTTATGAGTCAGTGAATAAATGTTATTTTGTATCTTTTATGAATTATCTATTATAAAGATTAACAAGTATGTGACTTGTTGGTGAAACTCTTTTAACTTATATGATGTCGTTCTAAATGTATCATTGGTTGGATGTCACTGGTCGGAACACCAGTGATCCTATCGACCATCACATGTATTGAATGATGACCATGTTTCACTAGTCATAGATATAGGGATATCGAATCAATAATGTGAACACATGTTGGAGAACATGGTGTTGGATTAACCCACCTCGAGACACTGCTGATATTGTTATCATTTCATGTGTCATTAGTTGGTCTCAATCAATGATGATGTATAATCCTTAGACCTGATATCAGCATGATTTTCTACATGTGTAAGAGTATACTTTGGGTTGCCAGATGCTACTCCGTAACTAGTTAATTATAAAGGTAGCTTTCAGGTATGCTGTGAAATATACGGAGGGATATGACTGGTCGGATATGAGATTTGCCCCTCCTAACATAACAAGAGAGATATCTCTGTGCCCCTCGTTGTGGTCGGATAAAGAAAGTGCATGGCCATGCAACTAGTGGTCGAAGAGTTTGACCATGTGAAGTTATCCGACACTCGATCGAGAAAGTATTGAACAGTCCATGGATGACGTAATATCTCACTTGGAGTTCAACTAGATATCGTGAGGTAAAGGGAGAATACATGAGTTGGTCATTCGATTCGATCGAATCTGGACTAGTTGTATGGAATCTGGTGATCGTTGGTGGTCGAACATGATCACTAAGTGGTCGAAACACAGCCGTAAGAATTCTGGTAGTCGATACCAAATATGAAATTTGATCGTAGGCTAGTCGAAATCGAATTAAATGAGTTCTGAATTGGTTGAGACCAAATAGGACCTGGTCGTAGATCATATAGCATTAAGGTCCATCCGATATAATTTGTGTGTATTCGAGAATCATTATATGCTGCTAGGTATCACTAATGACTCGTGGTTGGAAAAGGTTTCCGAGTCACAACCGAACTACACATGAACATATAGGGTCACACATAGAGTTAGAACAAACCGATCTGAGATATAATTTGTCAAACGTGTTCAGATAGGATCCATCATGGACTCTATATAAGGAGATGCTTGAGGCTATTAGAGAAAAAAAGAGAGAAGTGGAGACAAGGATACGTGAGTTGTTCACCAAACCCTACCCGCCATCTCCTTGAGAGAGCCTTCACGTGCGACTTGGTGTTAGCACACCGACGTACAGTGTTCCTGCCCTGGATGTGTGGATACTGTAAAGGCGCTACTACGGTTGATGTTGCGCACGAGGACTATTTCGCGACTTTGCAAGGAAAGCGATCGACTGTGAGGACGATCGACTTGCGAGGACGCTAGACGATCGACTACGACCACTTGATTGACACACTCTTCGTTGGACCAGGCTGCTCCAACTCTTCTTCTGTTGCACTGTGCATCTGGTGGTGGCGATCTTTGATTTCTTGCTTCATGTCATCTTAGTTTACATGGTAGATTTTTTAAATTGTCAGCTAGCGTAATCTACCTTATCCCTTTGTATTCATCATTCTAATGCCTTCTGATTGTCCTCCTCCTTCGCTTCCTTCGCTCCCCTGCCTACCATCTGTCTCAAGTATTAGGTGTTTTGTACATTAGTATGTACGATTATGATTTAGTTTTCCTACATTTATGTTCCATCATTGTTGCTGCTCTCTACATGCTTCCTTCGGTCATCTTTGTTCGTCACCACGTCATTCTTACTTTGTTTGCACACCTTGCCAATGTAGAATCGTCGCACACTACCGCTTCCTGTGCAAGGCTGAGTATGGCTTTCTTACTTTTCTTGCTTGTATCTCCTTTGTTTCATGCACGCTTACATTAGGGGTCTCATTCTCTATTATGCCTTCAGGAGACATTGTTTGCCCTCATATCTCTTTGTCAGATGCCAGAAAAATAGAGAGAAGCATCGAAAGATTATTTCTCAGCGGCACACGATGCGATCAGGCCCTCTGCCATACATACGTCTCTTCCAAGTTCGCTTATATATGTCTTTCCTTTTAGTCTACTTTCCTGTTCAGATCGATATGTTTGCAATAACATATTTTTAAATTATTATTCTGAAATAAATTTTTTTTATTTAATTCATTTTTAGAATAAAATCAAATAATTTATTATTTGTTATAGCCTTCGGGTCAGGCTTATGGAGCAAAAATCAATGCCCAAGCCTGAAAAGATAGTTCCAGGCACGGACCAGAATGCCCATGAACATGTCTAATGTGCACACGCCACAACATACACACACCACACGTGCGTACACACGAGTACACCACCACATACGCACACCACACGCACGCACACACACGAGAACACCCATAACACACATGGTTATTGATTCTCTGTATAGTGGAGTAACCTTTGATGATGAAGGATTTGCTCAGTGGGCCTCAGTCATGGATCGTTTGAAGATTTGTTTTTGTGTGATGTCAATAAAATGGAAACCAAATAACCTCCAAAAATTCCATAAAAAGTCCAAACAAGCACTGGAGCATATAAAATCCAAATACAATATTCCCAGCTATGGGTATTACTATATTTTTAAAATAAAAGACAATACATATTTATGATATAAAGAAAGTATATTAGCAAATTGAATTTGAGAATTCTTTTGAAAGTACCTCAAGTATTGCAGGAGCATATGAGGTTTTACTATTGATAATTTGAATCCCAAAATAATCATTCCTATTTTTGAAACCTTTTTAGTTTTACCCGAAATTCAATTTGAGCTTTTGAATTGGAGAAGGGGTATTAGATTACTACGTTTAAATTCTAGTTTTCAAAATTAAAGGATTTTCAATATAGGGTTTTATACCTACTCTCAACTAAGTTTTAAATTCTTGACAAACTTTTATTTTGTTTTAAAATTTTCATTTTCAGGTTTTGGAAAACCAGGTTGTAACCTATTTGCTTTGCAACAAATTTTTTAAAAGCCTAAAATTTCACAAATGCACATTAGAAGCTTAACTAATCTAACTTAGGGATGTTGGGGCATTCTGACACCATACCACCCAACCCCATGCCGCTCCATCCCATTCCCACTTCCATCCAGTGCCGCTCTGCCATCTTTGTCCTTTGTGCCAAGCCCATCTTGCCCAAGCGCCCCTTCCTCCCAAGCCCCCTCTCCTCCCCTATAAAAAGAGGCAATAGCACCCCTCCTTCTTCCCTCTCCTTTCCTCCCTCCCATGGAGCAGCGTCAAAACTCCCCAAGCTGAGCTCCATAGCTCCCCAACCGGCGAAACTTCTCCCTCCCATTCTCCTTCTCTGGTCATCCATTCTCGCGCCAACTCGTCACGGCGTGCCCTTGACCTCCTCCTCCCATCCCGAGTTCGCCCTCCTCTTGCCCTCTTTTCTCCACAGTCGAGGTTTTCCTGTTGCGAGTCGAACCACCTTCTTCATCGCATTTCGCCGCCGTCGTTGATCTCCCGGCAACATCGACACCACCCTTGAGTTCGTAGCTTCGTGTTCTATGTTGTGCTCTCGCTCCCTTGCAAGAACACCTTCCCCTACACTACTACGAGAGGTCATCACAAGCGGCTCCAAAGCATTATCATAGGCAGTTTTTGAACCGTGTGAATTTATGTGTCTGTGATGATATGATGTCATCACAGATAATTTTTGAACTATATGTGAAAAGGCTATTACAGACGGTTCTAAAAAATATCTGTTTGTGAAAAAAGCTATCACAGATTCTGAACAAGAACCATCTGTGATTAATAAGAACCATCTGTGATAATCACGGATGGTTCTTGTTGAAACAAATCTATAATAGCTTTTCCACGAGCGATTATTTTTAGAACCGTATGTGATAGTTTTTCTATTGCAAAAATTGAATTTTGAGCCAAACCAATCAATTCTTTGGACAGTTGGACCGAGTATCTACATATGGTTGATTACACAATCTGGAATAAAAAAACTCAAACTAAGCGACAAGCGAATGGCGAAAATGGGTGCTAAAACATCGGAGAATGTTTTTGAGGCCCTAAGCGACCTTTTTGGGGTTTTGTCATAAGATGATCGTACGATAATACAGGTAGTGGGTAAACCCGACTTATGATAAGTCTTAATTCTCTGAGGTAATACTCCTCGTATCTCATCTGCTTGCTACATGCCTGCGTGTCGGAGTGGTAAATGATCACCTCTCACGAGAGCTTGTTTATATTCGGCGTTGAAGAACCTCTCTCAAGTTAGGAGAGCGACATACCCTATTGTGCACCGATCTCCATACGGTGAGTTGTTCAAGCATTGGAAGGCGATGGAGTCGTGCATTGTGACTTCTGGAATGATGATGGCGAGGGTGCTCGAGTCTGGTCATCGCGCTTTGAAGCCTTCGTGCGATCTCTTGCGTGAAGAGGTCGTAGCCAGGAGCTCAGGCAAGCTCTCGGGTTGGCTTCTCGAGTAGATTGCTGATATGTTGAAGTTCCTGAGCTTCCTCGGACTGATACTAAAAACGCTCAAGCAGATTTCTCTGAGCTACTATTCTTCTCTGTTGAGTTGTCTCAGGATCGTCCACGTCTGATCCTTGAGTTTGCCTCAATGAAGTACAATTATCTCGAGGATTTCTCGCACGCTCATCATAGTGCTGACCTTGTTTATCCTTTGGAGGTGTCCTTGCTATTGCCACACTAGGTTTTCCTTAGTTGCAAGAGTTAGAAACAGGACAACGCTAGGAAATTACTTCTAGTGGGCAGGACTAGGTGCAAAGGAAAGACTTCGATCACGTGTTGTGTCTTTCTCCGACCAGTTAGAACCAACCGAGTTTACCAAGAGTAGTCGAACAAATTACCAAAGTGTACAGTATTTTTCAAAACAAATGAAGAAATAAACTAAGGTACTAAGAGTTGGCTTAAAAATATTTCGACCATGTTTGTTGAACCCGAGCACTTTGTGTTGGCAGCAAAAGTGAGGAACGAGTTGGCACTAGAAAGTTCCTTCTAGTGGGCAGGACCACGTGTAGAAAGGAATGGTTTCGACTAGGTGATATTCCTATCCTTTCGACATGTGTAAAGAAGTGCTAGGTACTGGTCGTAGAAAAAGTTACTACCAGGGGATAGTCGAAAAATTATCGAAGTGCTACTCAAAGTAAGACAATAAAGATAGAAAGAACCTGATACTTTATTGTCATAGTGGTTGGTTACACATAAAATTTACGTAACTGGTCGATGATCCAAGAATTCGAGAGAATCCGGTTGTCTTCCATTGATAGTCGTCAGAACACAGTCGGTGTAACCGACCAACGTGTAAGGACCTTCCCACTTGGGGAAAGCTTGTTCGATTAGGTGGGATTGAATTATCTTCAATACCATGTCACCTATAGCAAGGCTGCGAGGTTGTATCTTACGATCGTAATAGTTGTGCAGGGTTTGCTAGTAGACTATTGAACGGATTAAAGCTTGATTTCTCTTCTCTTCGAGTAGGTTGATGTCCTCTGCTCGAAGTTGTTCTTGGGTAGAATCGTTGAAAGTTTTGACTCATGTCGACCTAATCTTTAGTTCTGGTGGAAGCATGGCTTCGGCACCAAAAACTAGGAAAAAGGTTTTTCACTGTGGCCCGACTAGCGATGCACGAATTGCTCATATCTGAGGGTAATTCTTGTACCCAAACCCCGGCGCTTGACAAGCTGAATTGCCACGTGAAGACATCTGCATTTACTCGAAGGAAAGTGATGAGGGCTTCTTCCTATTTGGGGTCGAAAGTATCCCCGATATGAGCGATCTTGAGGGCTCCTCTGGATCGGAGAAACCTCATTGACACAGTCGTTCGGCTTGAGCGACTTTAGACTTATTGCTTGGTCGAAAGCGCTCCTTGTTTTCTTTCCAAGTTGGTATCTGACCAACCATCTTGAGGGATTGGCAGTCGCACGTATGTGCCATCTTCTTATCACAGTGAATTGTGATTACTCCTTTGGGACCTGGAAACTTAAGATATTGATACCCATAATGAGTAGACATTAAGAATTTTGCCAAAGTTGGTCATCCGAGTATGGAGTTATATGCCATATCGAAATCGATCACATCAAAGGAGATCTTTTTTGTCCTGAAATTACTTGGTAAACCAAATGTTAAAGGAAGAGAAACTTGGCCAATAGGTTTGGTCGAAGACCCGGTACAATACCATAAAAAGAGTATCGTACCGGTTTTACCTTGGTCCTACGTACTTGCATCTCGTCCAGGGTACTCGTAAACAAGATGTTTAACGAGCTTCCACCGTCAACTAACACTTGATTTACTCGACCGTTGTTAATGGTAGGCTCGACAACGATCGAAAAACAACCTGGTCGAGTGGAAGGGATCGGGCAGTCACTCTTCTCGAATGAGACAGTGACTTCCGACCACTTCGGCAACTTATTGACAAGAGGAGGGTCAATGGAGTTTACCTCGCGTTCGACAACCTTAAGTTGTCGTTTTGACTCGTATGTCGATGACCCCCGCCCCATAGATATGCTCGATGGTATGCTCAAGAACTTGGAATGACATTTCCTCGTTGTCGTCCGACTGCGTACGACCACTTGCTTGCCTACCTCTTGAGTGCAAGTGGTCCTTCTTTGTTGTAGTAGTCTTCGAGTTTTCATTGGAAAACCCACCAGTTGCGAAGGTCATATCCTTCCTTTTTTTAGGAAAGAGCACTACTTAGGCTTGTCGTTCTTCCGCTCATGATGCTTACCTTTGCCTCGATAGGGATATTGCTTAGAACCGTGGTTCCTTCTAAACTTCGACCAAGACCTTCTTAGAACCGTTGGCTTGAGGTTTTTGTCCCTTCACCTTATTCTTGGATTTCTTGGCTTTTTTGTCCATCTTTCTATTTCCGCCAACTTCTTAAGGATTCTTGTCATCTCGATCGATGATTTTGTTCCACTCGACTGCTTCTGCAGAAGTCGCATATTGATTGGCCATCTCGAAGAGTTCAGTGACAGTAGTCGGAGGATTTAAAGCGATGTTCTCTGTAATTCTTCTATTGCGGACTCCCTGCTTGAAGGCTCTGATAACAGATGAGTCAAAAACCACATGAATTGAATTCCGAACCTGACTAAAGTGCCTGATGAATTGACATAAGGTCCCGTGGTCGTTTTATATTATCATGTGTAGGCCGTCCTCTTTTCCAAGGGCGATTGTAGGTACCCTAGAAGTTAGCCAGCAGAAGGTCCCAAAGGTGTTGCCACGAGTAGATCGACTCGAGTGGTTGGTTTAGCAACCACGATCGGCGAACCCTGCGACACGATCGGAAGGTAATTCGTCATGGCGCTCTCCTCCTCCTCCTACTCGGACGGTGATGCGTGTAGATTTAGAGGAACTTCGATGGTATACGAGAATCATCAAATTTCTCCATGTTCCTTTGGTCGAAACGCGGTGGCGGTGAGCTTTCGGAGAATCAGAGAGAATGCTCTACATCGGTAATTACCCGTGCGCCTCCTTCTGAGAAAGAAGGGTGTCATCGGTGATCGTACAGCGATACCGGCAATGGCGAACCGACATATGATAAGTCTTGATTCTCACGAGTTAATACTCCTCGTATCTCGTCTCTTCTTTGCGAGATCTTTGTGTCGGAGTGGTGAGCGATCACCTCCCTAAGAGCTTGTATATCTTGAGCGTTGAAGAACCTTTCTCAGTTAGGAGAGCGACATACCTGATATCGCACCGATCTCCATGCGGTGAGTTGTTCAAGCGGTGGAAGGCGATGGAGTCGTGCGCTATGACTTCGAATGATGGCGGCGAGGGTGCTCGAGTCTAGTCATCGCGCTTCGAACACTTCGTGCGATCTCTTGCGTGAAGAGGTCGAGCCAGGCGCTTGGGCTTGCTCTCGAGTTGGGTTCTCGAGTAGATCGCTGATATGTTGGATTTCCTGAGCTTCCTCTGACTGATACTGAAAGCGCTCAGGCAGATTTCTCTGAGCTGCTATTCTTCTCTATCGAGTTGTCTCAGGATCGTCCACGTCTGATCTTTGAGTTTGCCTCAATGAAGTGCAATTATCTCGAGGATTTCTCGCACGCTCATCAGAGTGTTGACCCTATTCACCACCGGAAGTGTCCTTACCATTGCCACGAGAGGTCGCAATGTGTGATCGTCGGGGAGTGACCTCAGTCCTATCTCTAGGAGAGTGATCATCACCTGACGGAAGGACGAAGACCTCCCGTTGATGACCTCCGGTTGCACTCGAGGCCTCCTCGTTCGAGGAGAAGTCGAAAGACACCGTCTGGCGACTTAGAGCAAACCACTCCAGAAAGGGGAATTCTGGGTTATAACCGTCTTCATCTGCAAATGAGCCCTGCGATGGGATGGTCGAAATCCAGGAAAAGCATGTTCGACCCCATCCTCTATGGGGCTAACCTGAGAGACAGTGCCACGGTCTTCTTTGAAGCTCCAAAATGATGGCTTCGGGACTTCTGGTGCACAGTCGGATTTGTCTTAGGCGGACTTGAACATTTTAAGGGGGAGGCCTCACCACGTCATGGGTCTACCTCGGAGCAGTCCTGATTGTGGTCGGATTGACCCTAGCCCTTTGAGGAAGTTGATTCCTCATTTGGACGTAACGTTGTGGGGGATAAGGATCACTCCTCAACTCCATCGGTGGAATGGTCTCCTGGATAATAATCTTCAGAGGTGACATCACCATCAGATGATACAATACTTGGCTCGTAGTCAAAGCCAGCATCCATGTCGATATCTGTGTAATCAGCCAAGTCGAACCAGTTCTCCTCGTTCCACTCTCCTGCCATGGAAGCATTAGAGTTGGGAGAAAATGAAGGAAACCTAATGACGAAAGATCCCCATAGTAGGCGCCAGCGTCGTTGTTTTAAAACTAAACTTACGTAATGATTGTTTGATTCGGGGAGTTTCCAAGACTCAAATCATGAAAAGAGAATGACACATGGATTTTTATACAGGTTCGGGGCTTCTTCGGAGAGAATAACAACAATACTCCTGTGTGGCTATATTGAGAATCTTTGTTCTGAGATCAAGAGAAAGCGGAAATGCAATGTCTTGTGCTCCTGATTGTGTCTTTCTTCCTCTCTCTCTCTCTCTCTCTCCGTCGTCTAGTGATTCCTCCTTTTATAGCGTGCTCGAAGTGGGCGACAATTTCCAGCTCAAAAGGCGTATCAATGCTTCAGATGATGGTGTAGTTTCAGGAGATTCTTGTTGGAGAATAACGTTCCCACATCGCGACGATTATCACCGAGACGAGGCGATTAATCGTGCAGTATTTCTAGAGAATAATAGCGTATACTGACTATTTAGATGCCCTAATCAATTGGGTCTACTTATCTGTAAGCTCGATCGATTATAGGGTGGTCGTAATTGACCTGGTCGTAGGAGGACTTACGGCCATGAGGTGATCGTAGAAGAACTTACGATTTTGTGTTAGTCGTAGAAGAACTTACGACTATAGGGTGGTCGTAGCTGACCTGGTTGTTGAAGGACTTACGACCATAAGGTGATCGTAGAAGAACTTACGACCATGATGTAGACGTAGAAGATCTTATGAATCCAGCTTCTCCCTTATGAACATTAAGGGGTATACTCAAGAATCATATAATGTTGTCATTATCCATAATAAGGATTACAGATAAATAATTAAATGGGGATTTCTAGATCCACATCATCTAGCCCCCCAGCTTCAAGTGAAAGTACCTACTTGGGAAAGCAGCGGTAGATGATCTTACGACCAGAAGATGGTTGTAGAACGGTTTTCGAAGGAAAGACTCTTCGATTGGTATTTCATTTGACCAGAAACAGACTTCGTCAAGAAGTTTGTAGGAAACCCTACGACTACAAGGTGGTCGTAGAAAATCTTACGACTACAAAGTGATAGTAATATGGTAATCGGAAGTAAATCCTTTCTGACTGATATTTCATTTGACCAGAAAAAACTTAGTCAAGAATGTAATTTCGTTTGAGGTGTAAAGACATACTCGATTTTCTCGAAAAGATAAATTTATGAATCTAAATCGACTCTCATAGACCTGTCTGTTGGAGCGGTTCTCGAAGAGGTGGCAACTGTTGGGTTGCCACGTCTTTAACAAGTCTTGTGATCATCAACGTAAGTGTTTGTTACACAACATTTATATATGTGGTTTTTCTCGGCTCTCAACATCCTTTATTGAGAGCTCTAGAATAAATTATCAACTTTGTAGTAAGTACAACAGACAACATGTACAACTGCGACAGGAGAAGGTGGAACTCTGCAAGCAAGTAGAAAGATGGTAAGTCACTATTACTCGTAGCCATTTATGTTTCGACCACTTGCAAGTGCTTATGGGAATTGTCGTAGGAGAACTTACGACTATGTGCTGGTCGTAGAAGAACTTACGACCGGGAAAATATAATAGAAAAACTTACGGTGAATCTTGATCGTAGGAGAACTTACGACCAGAGGAATGTCGTAGAAAAACGTATGACTATGTGTTGGTCGTAGAAAAACTTACGACTAGGGAAATGTCGTAGAAAAACGTACGACTCGATAATGGTCGTAGTAGTTGGTGACCACTCTAAAGACCAACCAAGCGATTCCATAAAGGAGGCGGTCGAAGGAGGAATAAGTTTTGTTACGGCAAAACTTAAAGGTAATGATTCAACTTTAATCTACAACCGGTCAAAGCCAACCATTGCTCTGAAGTAGAAGCGAGGCGGTTGATGGAAGATATGCAATCGATCATGAGGAAGTCACGGAGGAGATGTAGATAGAATCTCCTTCGTTGGAGTAGTTTGTAATAGGAACACGCAAAGACAAGTTTGTTGATATATATGATCATTTCTTCTTCTGAAAAATCATCTTATCGAGTAGTTAGTAACTCATAAGATAATGAATAGAAAAGAGATTAACATTAAGAATTGAAGTCATATTAATAACTTTATCCTAACCCACGACTATTTTCTTAGTTTATTTAGATAAACTAAGTAAATAGTGTTAAAAGGTTTTACGAAAAGGAGAGGTTTGGCTAACTTATGATGCAGTGATCCCAATTATCATGCACTAGTCGTAAGAGTAGTAGCAGTCGGCGCTAGGAAGTTCCTTCTAGTGGGCGGGACCACGTGCGAAAAGGAAAGGTTTCGACTAGGTGATGTTACCATCTCGACTAGATTAATCAAATCACGGCGGCAACTTGTGTTAGACAAGCGGTGGAGTTCGTTTAGAATTAGTTCGACTGTTGAGTGGACTCAATAGGTTTGCCACAGTAGCAAGAGTTAGAAACCGGATGACACTAGGAAGTTCCTTCTAGTGGAGCGGGACCACATGCGAGAGGAAAGATTTCGACTTGGTGTTGTATTTTTCTCCGGCCAGTTAGAACCAACCGAGTTTACCAAGAGTAGTCGAACAAATAACCAAAGTGTACTCTACTTAAGAGTATTTTTCAAAACGAATGAAAAAATCAACTAAGGTACTAAGAGTTGGCTCGAAAATATTTCGACTATGTTTGTTGAACCCAAGCTCTTTGTGTTGGCAGTAAAAATGAGGAACGAGTCGACACTAGAAAGTTCCTTCTAGTCGGCAGGACAATGTGCAGAAAGGAAAGGCTTCGACTATGTGATATTCCTATCCTTTCGACCATTGTAAAGAAGTGCTGGGTACTAGTCTTAGAAAAACTTACGACCAGGGCTAGTCGAAAAATTATCGAAGCGCTACTCAAAGTAAGACAATAAATATAGAAAGAACCTGATACTTTATTGTCGGGGTGGTTGTATAATAGGGATTACAGATAAATAATTAAATGGGGATTTCTATATCCTCGTCAGACAGTATGGAGAATCTTTTCGAATGTGATGTATTTAGCGGTTAGAATGTTTGATTATAAGAATACCATACTGTTGGATTATACCAATATACGTTGGATGGAAGTTAGATTGTAGGAATATATGATCACTAGATATTGATTATACAATTATACAATTGTTGATTGTTGGATTATAGGATTGAATAATTATTGGAGATTGAATCATAGAAATGCGATGTTGACGGAGGTGGATTATAGAAATAAATGATTGATGGATGTCGAATTATAGGAATAAATCTTGGTGGGATTATAGAAATAAATCTTGATTGGGTTATAGAAATATATCTTGGATGGATTATAGAAATAGATCTTGGTTGGATTATATAGGTATATTTTCTTTGGATTATAAGAATATATCATTGTTGATATTGGATTGTTGATATCGGACTATAGAAATAGATTATGGTTGGATGTTAGATTATTAGAGATATATGATCGTTGGATATTGGATTATAGAAATACATTATTGTTGGAATATAGAAATGAATCTTGTTTGGATTATGGAAGTATATCTTTAATGGATTATAGAAGCAGTTATTAATGAATATCGATTGATGGATGATAGATTGTAGGAATAGGTTGTATTGGATATTGTATTGTTGAGTATTGGATTGTAGGAATACATTGTATTGGATTACGAGTATAGTATTGTTGGATTTGGTGGATCGAAATAATCGAGAAGTATGTGTAAACCTTGTAGAATTAATTGAAAATTTTGGTTATATTAGATTTATGGGGTATGATTGAATAATTGAATTTAGAAGGAATCTTAGTGGAAATGAATGTATTAGTAGTGATTGTTGGAGGTTTAGTTTTGACAAAATGATCAGGTTTAGGTGATGAATAAATAATGAAGTTGGATTATTATAGTAAGTTATAAATGTAATTCGGTGCATTGGTTGAATTGTAGAAATTAATGAGATTAGTGGAGTTAATTGAATAGTAGCGTATGGTTGATCTGCGATTATTGGTGGAATAATGTAAACAATAACATGGTGGATCAATAGACTTAATAGATTGATTTGGAGTTTATGATTCTAATATTGATGGATGAAGTACTGATCTTGGAATTGACAATGCTTAGACATCAAACCGTCACACCTTATCGCTCTAAATAAAACTCTAGTTAGTACAATAGTCTTGACAAGGCGCTCTTATTGAAAAACTTTATGCTTAGACAAAGCTTAGACTAGAAATATTAAATTTAGGAATTTAGCCAAATGTTCAACTATGATTTAAAATGAGACTATGATATTGTCTTTACCATAGAAATTTATAAAATGATTTGACATGATAAATAAAATAAAAATTGGTTTGGACTTGGTGAAATAAATGTTTGGATGGTGCGTTGATGCAGGATCGAGTCATTTCTATGATCGAGGTCGGGGTTATTTTGGAAAGTCGCCTAAGTCGATTAAGAACTAGTCTTGAGCGCATCTTGCTAAGCACCATCGTACTAACATATGTCTGTGTGGGCGGGACACAGCCAACTAATTTACAATATTATAGCATTATGTCCATCTTGTTTTTAGGTTTGTGCGGACTATGGTATCAATTCCATGTCTGTCGGGGCTTGTTCGATCGATGGTATCAATTCCATGTTTGGACATGTTATCCCTTTGTGATGAGCTTTGGGTCGATGGTAAATGGCGTCCATGGCACAGGGTTAAGCTCATCGGGCGGGTTGGTGTTAAAGAGTGGTATTGTAAAGGCCTTGTGATAATCACTTAGTCGCACACCTACGAAAGTGTATGAAGCGGATATTATAGCGATTATCACATGTGGGTAAAGTTGTACAATCTCTGCAGAGTGTAAAACTATTCGAATAGCCGTGCCCACAGTCATGAACATGTTAAGCAAAGCCACTTAAAATTAGACTTTGATTTTGTTTTCAAAAGACTTTATCAAATGGTTTTGGATTGCGTATCCAATCGAAAAATTGAGTGGTTTGCCATGTGATAGGAAGGTATCCTTCACCACTCTTGGATGAATGGTATCTTACTATAAAACTTCATAATTTAGAAAATGAATTTTAGTTATGGAATAACTATTTTGAAACTTAGTACAAGTATTTAAAAAGAAAACATTGCTTTATGCAAACTCAACCTTGTAAGCCTTCCATTGATATATCCCTGCATGCATTATAATTCTATTATTTGGTGTAACTTGCAGAGCACGGTTGTTTGTGCTCACTCTTGCTTAATAAAATATTGTTCAGAGGATAAGAACTTTGCAACTATTGAAGATCTCAATGACTAGGCCACTACCCGATCGATTATGCATGGCGATTAATTGGGTTCTACTACATATTCTTCGTCTTCCGCTGTGTTTATTTATTATTGGCTTGTAAGCCTTTCTGGTAATAAACTCTATTATTTTATTAATAAAGTCTTGTGAATTATGGATTTTACCATATTTATTTCTTGTGTGAGCTAGCCCTTTGTTCATGGGACTAGCTTAGAAATGCCTGAGGATTTGGGGTGTTATTCAGGGTCTGACGGAGGATTCATCGCAATATCCTCAGTAAACCGTCAATTCCTCAATCCTGCTTTAAAAGCCTGGATGATAGAAGAATATGCGACCTTGGAAATGGAGTTATGGACCTAACTGAACCTCTTGATATAATACCGAAGAGTCTCGTTAAGTTCCTGACGGATCCGATAAAGGTCATCCTCCTTTCTAGGGCAGTCGTACGTCCCCTGGAGGTTAGCGATTAACAGGTCGCGGAGTTGCTCCCAAGTGTAGATAGATCCGACCAGAAGGTTAAGTAACCAAGATCGGGCAGATCCTTCAAGGACCGTGGGCAAGTAGTTCCATCATGTTGTCGTTGCCACTAGCAGCTCTGATGGCGGTAGTATAAATCTGGAGAAATTTTAAGAGGTTTTGAGTCTCATTGAACCTGCGTGTTTCTTGATCAAAATTTGTCGGCTAGCGCACAACTTGGAGTCTGCAGGAATGCTCGGCGACCTCTAATCGAGTCATGGCGCCTTCTTTGAAAAGGATTGAATTATAATCGGTTGAGGACCGATTCCTCGAATTTTATCTTGAGTATCTGGTGTCCCAATCAGTCGTGGGCGTTGGTATAACACATTATTGGCCATTGGTTTAGGTGATGTCGAAGATCACAGAGCCAAGTGGTAATTCCTCTTGACGAGGGGAGGTAGCTTCAAGAAAGAGTTGTCTTCCTCGTGACTCCTTGTCGGAATCTTGAGGATGTCTTGGTACGGATGGTTTCGGTCAGACCATGTTGCCCCTGCTAAGGGAAGGAGCTGGGACGAGTTATAGTGTGACTTTGCAAGTTCCTTTGTTCCATGTACATCTATGTATGTTGCATGGTGCATTGGAGGATCACCGATACTTTGCCTTGCAAGTTGAACATAACCGGAGTCTTCGAGCGGGATCTGGATTATTTAAAATGTCAAACTTGTTGCGGGTTTGAATTGTTACCAAAGGTCTTGGGGGTTCTGGTAGCGAAGGTGTTTGATGACTCAATTCCCCTCAGGCCTTACGGTTTGTCATGTCAGACCCATCATTCGCGATGGGGGTAGAAGCAGGTGAATTAGATTGATGTCCACGGTTCCATTACCTTCGCCATCTCGGGTTGATGGTGAGTACTGTGCCATTTCCACCAGCGGGTGGTGGCGAGTTACTGTGTGGAGGATCGTGCATGATATCTCGATTGGTATCACCGATTGTGTTAACCTTTGCCTCCAATAGCGGTCTTAGAGCGAGCTCCCATCGCAACTAAGGGAGAGCTTTCCATTGCTTGACAAGGAGCCTCCATGATGGGGAAGCGGTCGATTAACTTTACCGGTGGGCTTTGTGGTGGACTTAGCTGATCCGGTGAATTCGGATCATCTGGCGAGTTTGATCATCTTTACAGCATTTGGTGGTGGCAACTTCATTGTCACCCTTACGGTGTCGATTGGCCCCGAATCGTAGGATCCGTCGGCGAATACTTATCGCCGATAAGCGTATCGAGTACATTGACCCTCGATTGTGGTGTTGGACTTTTGTTGTCGTTCTTCGGTCGGAAGAAGCAGGGCTTGCGAGGCGTTCGTATATTCTGAACTAGTCGAAACAACCAATTCCTGCAGGTGCGCCACTGATAGTGGCGATGAATCTTTCTTCATCCGGTCGATCTCGTTCATCTCAGCGAGCAGCGAGCCTGCGATGGAAGAGGATGATGATGACATTGCATCATGATCCATGGCGCGGATGCATACGTCCATATCGAGGTTAGAGTAGTCCACCAAGTCGAACCAGTTTTTCTCATCCCAAATTCCCGCCATGATCGCATAAGCGAGAAAGAAACAGAATGGAAATGAGGATTACTGGATGAAGAAATCTTCAAGAACTCAATGCCTTAATCCCCACGGATGGCGCCAGCTATCGACGATCGAGTCGCCGATCTTACGAAATATAAAGAGGAAAATGACTAAGTCCTTGGGGAAGAATGGGGGTTGCTCTTTATTGCAATGAACTGACTATTACATAGGGTGCCTTCGACAAGGCTTGTGTATTGTCTTTGGATGCGGATCGTTCCTCCTTTAAATTCCGATGGAGAGGTGGCACTTACTCCTAGAAGGCGTCTCTGGAAGTAGCGCGTGCAGTCGGGAGGTAGTTCGATGGCGATCACCGATTGGAGTTGGCAGTACACAAAACTGTCAAGAAGTTGTTTTGTCAGTGACTTAGGGCCAGAAACGTCGTGTAGATTGGAGCAATTAAGGCGCATGTTCCATTCATCACATGGAAGGGATATACTTGAAATTGAGTCTAAATGCTAGTTCAAAACTTCTACAAGCGACCATCCGGTGAGCAATAGGCAAAGGACCCCTTGAGCTAGGTTACTCATCAAGTGGACTCTACGATTCTAATGATCATAGGGGTCGTTAACTATGAGGTTTACGACCACATAGGCTATGTGACTTTTAATTAATATTTATGAATTTAATCCTTGTCAGCACTCTTTACCAGTCTTCTTGTCCTAGTGTTCATGCTCAGAATGAGGTTGCTAAGCACAAACATCGTTATCTGATTGAGACTGCCTGCACTCTTCTCCTTGCCTCTCACGTTCCACCACAGATCTGGGCTGATGTTGTTTCTACAACTACATATCTCATCAATATGTAGCCTTTCACTACTCTTAAGAGTGTCGGTCCTATAGAGCGTCTCTACTCTCGAGCCCTCGAGTACACTCACCTTCGTGTTTTTAGTTGTATTTGTTTTGTTCTGCTGCAGCCTCGTGAGCACACCAAACTATCGGTTGATCGATTGAGTATGTGTTTCTTGGTTATAGTTACGAGCATAAGAGTTATCATTGCTATGATCATACCTTTCGGCGGATCGAGGATTTCATGAGGCGATATCTTTGTGAATCTCGACTTTCTTCTATCGAGATTCCGCTCCTTATCGTGTTTCCACCGTTGAGTCAATTTCGTGGTCGTCTTTTTCTGACTATTCACCTATTTCTCTACTATCACAACCTTCTCCTGGTCTATCTCTAGTAGTTTCTTCTGTACGTCCGCCTCCGGTACTGCCTCCTGCAATATCGTCTCTTGTTCCTGCAGCACCACCATCTCATTTCTCTGGTTTTCACTACTCCAAGCATCCTCGTTATTCACGAGTCTCCTCTCCTAGTCTCTTGTCAACACCCACATCGATCCTCGATAATGCTCCTCGTTCGCCCTTCATGACCGGACATCCCTTGACCTCCTGGTCGTCTTAACCGTCGCAGAAGGAGTACTTTACAATATGTCCATTCCATGCTCTCATGTCAAAAGAAAAAAATGTTCATCCGATGATCAGAGAAGGCAACACCTGTATGATGCACAACCTCTGTTATACATGTATGTTTCGGCGATCATCTCAGCAGCTCAGTCCTTTACAAGGCTCAATTATTATGCGGAGACCGTTACATTTACATGACTGTTCTGAACCTGACAGAAATCACAACATGTGAACAGCCTGAAACCACAAGGGGATAGATAGCAATACACTCCATAACCTATTAGCATATACAAATAAAATTCTTGAAGAGCGGCTGAAGAAAAATAGTATGTGGTCCGTCTTGCAAGGAAGGCAGACTAGCAGAGGGAACTCTGATCGCAGATGAATTCTAGGCTCTGCTAGGATTTGCCCTTGAGCTTCTTTCGTGGTTTCAGGTCAATCACAACGACACTAATGTCGTCCTCGCTCCCTTTAGTCAGAGCTAGCCTCACAAGACAATCAGCAGCTGCTTGTGCAGCAGGGTTCATAATAGGTTCACTGCCTTCATCAGAACATGGACCATCGTTGTTCTTGTACCACAGAAGGATCTGTCGGCGTGCAACTTTGCATGCGTCCTCATTTGACATGACATCCCACAGCCCATCACTAGCCAGAATGAGGCAGTCATCATGTTTTGCCCGAGGAATAACAGTGACTTCTGGCTTTGGAATCAGAAATGGTTTCAGATATTGGTCCCCTGCAAGGAGATAGGCGATTTCCGCTTAAAGTTGATAAGAGATAGGAAACTACAGACAAACGTTATCCAATGCACAGAGAAACTGGCTGAACTAATTTCTTAGTTCAACTAAATTTTCATATGGAATTGGAAGAACAGTGTTGTCCAAATGTAAATTCTGGAACTATTCAGACGGTGCCAGATATGTGAACAAATACAACTAATACCCAGTATTAGCCATGGTCACAACTGCCAGCGCCACTTGCATGCATCATAACATAAAGTATATAGGGTACCTTTGTTCCTTCAATAAGGGAGGCTTTTCTACTTTGGCGGGTACCTTAAGCACATCTGCATACTAATCTGAATGTTTTCACAAGAATATATTTAACTGAACTTCATCCCCATCCCCAAATTTCCAGGTAAGGAAGCAGAACATGATTGAGAAACACACACTAATCTTAAACATGATTTCTCTCAGATAAAAACAAGCTGTGGAATGAAGTTGCAAGTTGCTAATATTATGAAACTGAGCATTTCTTTACTGTTATAATTTACGACCTGAAATGAACTAATCTGAGGGCAGACAATCTCAAAAATTCAAATAACAGCTGAAATGGACATCTGACCTTAATAATGCATACACATGACAACGTAGTATGTAAACAAAAAAGGGAATAAGTCCAGTTTATTCCCTTCAACTATCAGAAAAGTCTGGTTTACCTCCTGAACTTCAAAACCGGTTATTTAGCCCTCCTAATCTTTCAAAACCGGTTTAAAATGCACCCTGAGGTGGTTTGGCAGGGTGGTTGCGCTGATGTGGAACCAAATCAGCATGGTTTTGCCATGTTGGCAGGCACATCAATATATTTTTACCACCATATACTCTCTTCCCGTCCACACACACACTCTCTCTCCTCACTCCTCCCCTCCGTGATCTGCCTCTTGGCGCCACCGTTGTTGCCCCTCTCTGTGCTGCCTCCTTTTTCCGTTGTCTCTTCTCTCCCTCGCGTCCTCGCCCTCCATCGCCTCCCCGCCCACTCGCTGCTGCCCTCCTGTCGCCGTCTCTCTTCCTCGCCTCCAGATGTCACCGCCTCTCGCCCTTCCCTCTGGCCACCGCCGAATCTAAGCCATGGTCACGCGGATCGACAGATGGTGGATTTGGGAGGCGGGGTGACACTCGTCGACAGCAGGAGGTGGCGCTGGGGAGACGAGGGAGGAGCAAGAGGCGGCGGTTCGGAAGGCGGCGGAGAATGCGAGGAGAAGCGAGAGCCGCCTCCTTCTCACACTATCGCCACCACTTCCAAGTTCCAAGAAGAGAGAGATAGAGTGGGGAGAGAGAGAGCGACTCAAGATCCTACGCATTGTCTCTCGATCCGGCGGCGGGTTCGCTCCTCTCTCTTTCCCCGCGATGAATCAAGACAACAACGACCGCTCGGTGTTGAGTCTCATGGCGATCGGCGCTCGGCTGGGCGGGAGTGGAGAATCACGGTCTTGGGCCCCCCTCAAGGAGATCTGGTGGCGCTTCTGGCGCTCGAGGCCGCCGTCGCCCGATCCAGCCTAGCCGAGCTTCGCCCGTGAGGCCGCGCATCGACCGCGTTATCGGGCCGCGCGGCCGTGCTCAAGGTGTTCGGCGCGTGCGGCCTCGAACCGCCGCTCCTCGCCGGCGGTCTTTGCGTGAGAGGCTCCGGTTACCTTGCCGTGCTTGGGCGGCTCGAGGAGGCTCTGCGGTTTCTATCGGATAACTGTGGCCTCGCAGGCCAGTGGCTCGCGGACATCAAGTACCTCGGCGACCACGGCCTCGCCGACCTCGGCGTCACCCTTGACGAGCTCAAGAACCCCTCCGGTGACCTCAACGGTGGCCTCGGCGCCGCCCTTGACATGCTCGGTAGAGTCTGTCGCATCCTCGCCGACCCCTCCGCCCCAATCGCGATCGGCGGCTCATCTTCCTCGCCGACCTCGGCGTCACCCTTGACAAGCTCAAGAACCCCTCTGGTGACCTCGAGGTGGCCTCGGCGCCGCCTCGACATGCTCAAGGCCAAATCTGCGCATCCTCGCCAACCCTCAGCCCGCTTGCGATCTGTGACTCATCGCCGCCTCCGCCTCCATTGCATCGTCTCCCATCCCCGCCCGACCACAATCTCGGCTGATTCTCGGCGCCTCATGGCCAATGGTCGGCAAGACGGTGTGTGTGTGTCTGTGATGCAAGGAGGCGTGGTGAGTGCCGACCTTCGTGCCCTTGGTCTCGACTACTTGCATAACCGGTGATGTGCGAGAGCATTGGGAAATACATCTTTGAGTTGATAAATCCGGCCACATGTGTAAAGCGCCTTCAAATCGGCATGAGGGCTTTAGTGGCGGATTTTGCAAATTTAGGGATTAAATAACGGTTTTGAAGTTCGAGTGTAAACCATACTTTTACGATAGTTGGAGATAGTAAACTGGACTTATTCAACAAAAATCACCCAAGCTACAAGCTTTATCATGGAAATTGTGGCACAAATTCAGTGTAATTGCGCACAGGTCAATATGAACAATAAACAATTTTCATACAATTCACCTGGATGTTCCCTATAAGTTCAAAAGTATTATCAATAATGGCCCAGTTTTCAGACACTCAAGACTCTTGCTAAATATTAAGGTCAAGATAACTTCTTTTTAGACAGCACAAAGACTGATGGTTTCAAATAGGCTACGACTGATTCAAATACTGTCGTTTACTGAATCTCAGACCCATGCAGCAATATGCCAATGTGGACTTAGAACTACTGCTGCTATGGCTGTTTTATTGCACGAATCAAGTTAAGTATTATGCTGCATAGGCAGCACAGTTTTAACAGGCCCATGTACTGCTATGACCTTACTTATGTAACATTTTTTGTCTGTTCATTCCAACTTACAAAGAAATGCCTTCCAGAGTTACTAAAGTGCCTTATAGAGCTGATGTTCGGTACAATTTGGTCTAGCTAACTTGTGTCTTTAATTGGTCAAAAAGTAACCAATTGGTGCTTAGGCCTCACATTCCAAGCTTTGCTATACAGCTTGCTTGACATCATCAATAATTTCGTCTATCCAGTAAGCTTGGGCATACAAAAAAGCAGAAGACTTACCGATTGACCGTGACATAGCGAGTATACCAGAGACGCGATAACCATTCCAGTCGATGACCTTCCCACCTGCGGCCTCAATCCTTGCACGCTCATCTTTCCTATCAGGCTGGAACACCAAAGCATAATCAGATAGAATTTACCTTAACTAATGGACTCTTTAACTGAATCGTGAAGTTCGATTTGTACTTTGTGATCGATGGACAGAGCAATCGGCTCCTTCCCGCGGCAGAGCACAACGCGTGAATCTCCGCAATTCGCAGTAATCACATGAGAAGAGCAGACAACCGCAACAACAGCTGTGGAGCCCACGTTGTTGGCGGCAACAGGCCCCAATCGGAACTCCCTGACGCCATTGTAGAACCTGCTTGCTTTCCCCGACACCTCATCATCTACCGTCTGGAAACAATCACCGAAAACCTTCTCCCAGTGCTCCTTCATGTTCACCTCCCCCATTTCCCCCAATTCCCCCAACCCCCTGCCAGCTCTCAGCACCTCTCTTAACACGACATGGATCCTATCCCGGCAGTATTTCGCCACCTGCACAAACGATAGGGAGCATGCGTAAGAGACCTCGAGGTTAGTGTGTTCGTCTGAGGCAAGAACCACACAAGAAGATAACCTCCGAGCCGCCGTGTCCGTCGTACACGCCGAACAGGTGCGCCGGCAGCCGGAGCGCTGTGGCGTCGAAGTCGAGCCCGAGCCCGTCCAGCTCCCGCCTGCTCGCGAGCATCCGCACCGGCAAGTCAGCGAAGCGCGGCACGGCGGCGCACGCGTCCTCCATCTCCACACCGCGGCCGCGCGTCGCGGCGCAGCCCCAGCGGCACGCACTCCATGAGTACACGCTCCTCTTGCCGCACCCGGCCCCTGCCGCGCGCGCCCTGCCGCCAAGATCCGGCGGCCTCTCGACCCCACCTGCGCATTCCGCCGAGCACGCCGCGCCCCCTTCCCCGGCGAACACCGCCGCCGCCATCACAACAGCAATGACCCCGAAGCTACACCAGGAAAGGAGCGCGAGCTGTGGCTTCCTGTGCACGAAGCAAGGGGACAGCGAGAGAGAGAGAGAGAGGTGTGGTGACGAGGAGGGAGAGTGGGGGTTCGGTTTGGTTCGGGAGGACTTGTACCAGACCAGGTGGCGCAGGGCGTGGGGGAATGTGAGTGGAGGGGTGAGGGCGTTGTGTGTTCGGGGAGGAGGAGGATGCGGGGAGCGAGACTTGCGACTTGGGAGAGAAAGCAGGAGGGACAAGGAAGCGCGATGTGGGAGGACGTGATTGGATGTGCCGTCTCCAACAGGTCTCGTTTCTAGGTTCTGCTGCTGCCGCTGCCGCTGCCGCTGCCGCGTGCTGGTGCCATGGGTGGTGGACTTGCTTGTTCTTGTTTGCTCCGTCGCTCGCATGAGATTTCGGTGTCTGGCTGTTAGACCTGCACACCTCTGCACAAACAATTCTGTTTTGGTAATCAACTTTGAAGAACGCAGCAACTCTACTTTGGTGGGATAAATAATAATTATAATTATATAACATCCTCACACGCGGCGAGTGATTTTAGGGCATATTTGGTTTACTAACGTAAACGCCGTCAAATGTTATGCGGTAGCGGTTTAGTTCTTCGCTATAATTTCGGCGTGTCACAGTTCTTCAGCCTGGAGCCCACCTGGTATGTTATAGATTCGTATCTTTGCCAAATCTTGCCTTTGGTGTGATCACCAATTTGTTAACCACAAAAGTATGATAAATCACACTTTTGTCACGGCTAGGTGTGGTAGTAAACCAAATATGTCTTTAATATTTTGAGTTAGGAGTATAATTACACAGTTTCTTATGTCTGTCTCTTAAACGATACTAATGTATATATGGGTATTCCTTTGTAGAAAGAATACTTTCCTTGTGTGCTCGTGGCAGGTACTTTCTCATGCAGAACCAAACCTATAGCAGTTTCAGCTTCTTCCAACCAAGGAGTATCGCGTAATGTTTCGTCTTTCTTCTATCCAGGCAAGGCAGCAAGTTGTTGATAATGTTCTAGAATATCGTACACTTGGTCACTGTCATCATCAATTAGAAATTTGCAACTCACTCAAACAAATCCTAAAGAACCACGGGATATTTTTGCTAGCCCTGGTGACTCCAAGTATTTAGGAGTACTAGCTAGGAGCTCACCCGCGCTGAACACTGCCGAGGTTTGCAAGGAACTTTCGTTAGGCGTTTGTAACTATTTGTTAAATTTATGTAAACTGAATCAGCAGTGTCTTTGTTCTATCTGTGAACTATGCACGGCTAGAGGTCTTAAAGGGAACGAGTAAATGCTTTTTATGCTGTCGTAAAGCATGCTGGCGTAACACACAATTACATGTAGTAAAGCTTTTTTTTTGTAGTGTTTATGGCACATGAATTGTGCGCAGGAATTTGGATTGTTAGACACCTGAAGCGTAATTAGAGTAGGGTTGATTGAAGCAGAATATGTTGTCAAAAGATGAATGGTGTGGATATTTCGAAGATGATATACAACTTGAAGCAACACTATAAGTGCGTATCATAGATGATATGTTTAGGATATGATATAAAGTGCAAAGGTTAGGTCTTTAAGCATAGTTGAGATTGAACTATATATGTACAGAACAAGCTTCTACAGCGCTAACAGGAGAACTAAAAGGACGAAGGTTCTATATAGCAGCTTCAAACATAATTCTGGAGTTAGTAATTAAAAAAGCAGGTGGATCAGGTGCAGGATGGTAAAGTGGAGACGATGATTTGTTTAGTAATTGTAGTTTCAGTGTTATGTTATAGAAAAGCAAATGAACTAAGTGCCTGAGTATGTGATAATGGTTGTAGCTTAATCTAGTTCTATTGTTTTTTTTTCCATTTTTCCCCTCCCTAGGAAGGTTTTTTTTTCCTAGTGCGAGGTATCAGACAGGGGGTACTAAAACGTGTTGTAGCATGATTTTTTTTGGGAGGTTAGAAGGAATTACGAAAGTGAATTAAAGAATTCTGCTAAGGCGTATCTGAAAATAAATGGCATGTTTAAGTGAGAATAGTAGGTATATGTGAAACACTGAGTAGGTTGACGAATGTTGCTGATCTGGGTAGCATGCAAGTTGAAATGGAGCTTAGATTTAAAGGTTGTGTGAATACCTTTGTATCTACGTTTTGCTCTGTAGCTTGCGGTATCAGTGAATAAGGTGCGACGAACAGAGTGCAATAGAAGGGTGTTTTCTGGGCTGCATTGAACAATGTGTATCAACAGTTAAAGGACGGGGGAGTGGAGTTAAGAGAAAAGCATTCATAGTGATACTAAATACCCTGAGGAAGCATCTGATGATTTTTTTTTTATTATTTTTTTTTTGTTTTTTCAATGGACATAGGTGTAGTCCGTGGAGTGTCATGGAGCTGTCATGAGGTCGAAAAGGGAATTATTTATGATATAGAAAATATGTGGATATATAGAGAGGAACATATCAGGTGAAAGCAGCATAAAGTATTGGAAATTAGGTAGTGGTCGGTAACTATGGGACAGTAGATAGGTAATATTAGATGATGGATTGGTGTTGTGTGGCTGTGTTTTACAATGAATAGAAAAGCATAAATCTGAATTGTAGTAGTGTAACAGATTGATCGTTCTAAATGTTGACAAAAGGAAAAAAAAAACATGTAAATAGATGTGTATAGACAGGGTGTGATAAGTGAGCATTAATAGCAAGGAGGAACAATGCAGAGCTGATTGTGTTAGGATTCTATGGTCATTGTAAATACCTAGATCTGTATTTTATGACTGATACATTCGGAATAAAATTGTAATAGAGAACAATCTCTTGTTTTTAATGCACACAACAATTGCAGTAAGAGTATGTAAGGGCATTTTAAAGGTGATAATATAGTATATTTGAAATATTTTGAAACAAGATATTGGCATCGAAATTAATGAGCAGCCCAGAGCAGATTAGTAATGCATTAGACTTTGTATTAGCTCAAAGCCAGATGTATGGTGTGTTTGATGCATTAGTAATGAAGACTTCGGTGTGTCTTTACAGCCATGAGATGATGTTTGTGGCTCGATCCGAGGGCTCGGATGATGTTGTTTGGTGTGTTTTTTTTTTGTCAGGCATTGATGTGGACCATCGTGAGGCATAATATTGAAGATAAGTTCATATTTAGTTACTTGCCCCTCTCTACATGAGTCTAATACAAATAATAGTTAAACTAATAGTATACAAGTATATAATTTCGAATGTATGTGTACGTGTAAAGCGCAGATATATAAGCATAATGAATAGAAACATGAAATAAAATGATCGTTATAGAAATTAGAAAAATGGGCACCTAAGTCGGAACATCCATCACCATGGAATTTCCCTCGGATAGATTAAAGTTCATTCGAAGATCACAGAATTTACTGATGCAGTTGCAAGAGGGTGCATGACAAAATTAGCAAATAGCTCATTAATTCATGGGTTTCCTAAGTTGTTTCTCTATGGTTCCACGAATCTGCACACGAGAGACAAAAAAAAAGAGATAAATTACACTACAGTTCGAGTATATATTGTTAATCATTGTCACTAGGATTTAGAATTGATTTAAAAATCAATGAAAATACTTATAAGGGTAATATTTTGCAATGTTCCATTCATTAAGAACAGGTGTGCGTACCTCTTCAAGAGGAGGCGGAGGAAGCGAGTCCCTGCTGCTATCATACTCTAAAGTTTGATTATCTATCTAAACCTACTCTCTCGTTGGTACCATATAACACAGCGAGCAACATATAACACACACACACATATATATATATTTATAGAGACACATACACACGTCTCGAGGGGAACACAGTACTTATTAAGGCGGAGGAAAGAAAGAGTAAATATGATTAAATCACTACATGACTATCCATTCGACTAATGATTCTGCATTCATGAAATCCTGATCACCAATAAAAAAATTGTAATAGCAATCGTACTTATTTTACAAAACATTTTTCAAGAAAAGAGAGAGGTCTCTAATACGATCTCTTTGACGTCATCATGCTGAACTTTCACAACTACTTGTTTACCATCTGTCAGTTGAACAATAAACTTGTGCTATCTGTCATGAAATGTTCAAAAAAAACTCATATGAGCATACTATGAATTTCCATCAAATAACTTAAAGTTCATTCAAATACCCCAGAACTTACTGATGCAATTGCAAGAGGGTCCAGGACAAAATTAGCAAGTAGATCAGTCATGGTTTCCCAAGTTCTTTCTCTATGGTTCTACGAACCTGCACATGCGATAAAAAAATCAATATAAAGATAAACTATTCTACAGTTAGCATATACATTGTTAATCATTGCCATTAGGATCATGTGACATCCCGATTTCGGATGGTAAATAGTGTCTCCGTTTTGTTTTCAGTTTTCGTCCATTTGTCGTTTTGTCGCTTAAATTTCAAAAACTCTAAGCTTCCCCTAAGCTCGGGTTTGTGTTTCAAACCTCCATTCAAATCCTACAATCAAAATTCAAATTGAATTCGCCCTTTTCAGTTTTGAACCCTTCCCAAAATCAGCCTCCCCGGTTTGCTTGGGCCCATCTCCATCTTTCTCCAACCCACTTAATTTTTTTTCTTTCCCCTCTGGGCCAACTCTTTCCCATCCTCTTTCTTTTATTCCCTCCCGGGCCAATTTTTCCCCAGCCCAGCCGACTCCCAGTCCACCTCCTCCCGCTACCTCGGCCTGACCCGCTCATTTTCCCCCCGGCCCGCGGCCTGCCTTCCCCTCCTTATCCCTTTCTTCCCCGGTCCGCTAATTTTCTTTTCGCCGGCCTCTTTCTTCTATCTCCCGGCCTAGCCGACTTCACCTCCCGCCCCGCTCGCCCCTGCCCTCTCCTTTTTCTACCGTCCGGCCCAGCCGATCTCTTCCCCTCGGCTGACTCGCTCGCCCCTTCTTCCTCCCCAGATGCGTCGACACTCCCTCACTCTCTCTCTCTCCTGCATCGCCTCTTCTTCTCCCCCTCCTTTCTTCACCTTTGGCCCGATAGCGCCAGTCCCACCAACTGCAGCCGCCCCCTCCCCTTGCTGCTCCTCTTCTCGCTCGCCCCACCTTCCATGCCGCGCGCCTCCACTGCTTGCCTGCGGTCCGCCCCCACCTCTGCCGCCATCTCCTCGCGCCCATCCGCACGTCACCTCCACGCCTCCGGTCGTCGCCATGTCACCATGACATCGGCACCGTCTTTTACTCTCCTGTGCATGCTTGAGCCGGACCAAGCCGTGCCGCATCCCGGTCAACGCCTCAACCCGATGCATCGCCCGGCTCGACTTGCCCGCTTTCTGCGCCGTCCGTCAGCTGCGCCCACTCCGTGCCATCTGGCGCCACGCCGTCGCCATGCCGCGGCTCATTGCCGTCATCCCCTCCCGAGCTCCAGCGCCCCTTCCCCGGCTATAAATAGCCCCAGCGCCTCCGTCTCCTCCCTGCCTCACTCTCTCCCCTCCCTGGTAAGTGCTCCAAAGCAATCGCCCAGTCTTCGGTTTCTTCTCCCCCGTTGCCGGCCGATTGGAGCCCCACCACCGCCATCCCCTCCTCGACACTCCACAGGTCGAATCCTTGGAGCTGGAGCACCTCCTCAGCGCCCCCTTGCTTCTCCGACTGCCGGCCGCAGCTCCCTGCCGCCGAGGATCACCGCCGCCGTGCTCCTCCCCGCGTCGCTCTCAACTCCCGTCGCCGGCACTTGGAGCGTCGAGGCGACACCCCAGTGCCTCCCCGCCCCGCCGACCGCTCGGTAAGACATCCCGCTGCCCTAGTCCCCTCTCTGCCGATTGCTCTCTCTATGGCCGAGCCCCCTCCCAATGCAGCGACAACGATTTGATCAGCAGCAATGCGTGTGATTGTTTGCCTCATCAGTTCCTTTATTGTTGGTTATTGCTTCATCAGATCAGTTGTTGTTGTGGCAGTAAATTGATTGTTGATTTTTGGTTAAATGGTCATCAGTATCAATGTTGTTGGCAGTGAGTATGCTCTGGCATTTGAAAATCTGTGTTGTTTTGGCAGTAGGATGTTAGCAGTGATTGGTGTAGCCGGCAATTGAAGTTCTGCATTGATCTAGCATTTGAATGCCACAGTTAGTGTCGACAATTGAAGGAAACATGTGTGTGTTGAGCTGGCATTTGAAACCTCTGTGTTTAATCTGTCAATCGGAAAATATGTGCTTGAACTTGCATTTGAATCTGTATTATATCTGACAACTGAGAATTTGTGCATTAGGTCAGTAGGTTAGTGGCAGTGAATGGAGTGATTTGGCAAATGAAATTTGTGTTTAATCTGACAATTGAATCCTTGTGTTTTGATTATGGAAAGCGAAATCTCGATGGTTGGATTGGCGGTGAATTGATTGTTGATTGTTGTCGATGTCGGTGTTGTTCGACGGGGGAGCTAGTAACTAAAATCAATGTTTATAATCTGGCTTTTGATTGTGTGTTAATCAGTCAATTGAAATCTTGAATCTCAGTGTGATTGTTTAGCAGTGGATTGAGTAGCAGTCAACTGAAATTCTATGTAGTAATCTTGCAATTGATTCCATGTGTAGTGATCTGGAATTGGAGTATCTGTGTAGTTAGCAATTGAACTCCCTATTTTTATTCTGATAATTAAAGATCGGTTTTTGAGCTAGCAATTGAAATCACTATGTATTATCAGACAAGCTGAAATTGGTGTTGATCATCATTTGAGAATATGTGTTGCTCTTGTATTTAGATTTGGTGTAGAACTTGTAGTTAAATTATTTTTCACTGTAGAAGTATAATCTTGCTATCTTCCAAATCCATGATGGTGTTACCACTTAAGCTCCTTCGACCTTACCCTCCTTTGTTTCTTCCATCCCGGCAGAATTTTTCTGTCATTTCTCCTTTCGCTCAACTGATCGTTTGACTCTGTCAAACATCCTAGCGTCGCTCAATCCCCTCTCTCAAGCTCGTCCTCCGCGATCTTATTTAAAGCTCTTGTGTTTTATTTGGTCTTTTGAAGTTCTTTGAATTTATTTTGTTTTTAATCGTTGTCGTAATTAGAAATCGAAGCCCAGAAGAATCAACGACTTGAGTAGAACCAAGATTCAAGCAAAGACGTAGACCAAGATTTTGAACCCCTGTTCAAGAAGGCCTTGAGTAAGATCAAGACTGCGGTAAAATAGCCTAGGCGAGTCAACACTTTGATCATGTTGAACCTACATTTTATGCAAATTATATTCTTTTAAAATATCAAATTGTATGCTTTAATTTCCTACGCAAATGTATGTCAAAATCCCTAAGTTAGTTAAATGCCTAGTTGATGATTAAATAATTATTATCTCATTTCCTTGATAATTGAATTCACCAATCCTTGTCACCCTAGTAATTATATGGTAACCTACTAGTTATAGACCGTACTTAAACGCCATGCTAGTCTTGTTTAAATACCGGGGTATTACTACCCCAATTCATCATTCTCTAAATCATAACAAATGTTTTGGGCAGTCATTGGGGAGAATGACTGAATTGATTGAGATAATTTGTTTTCTACTTCTTTAAAACCCTAAAAACTGCTAATACCCAATCTGGACGGATGGAAGAAAGGTGGGTGCCGTCGAGCACGAGAATGGTTGGTATATGGTATGAACTGCCTAGATAATCTTAAGAACTTAATCCTGTGATGATCTCCTATTGTAAAACAGTACAACCACAAGTCTATAATGGTGTCGACCTGGCTAAATAATTGGTGTCCTTTTGTACGAGCTGCACCATTGGGGGACTCCCCTTCGCCGTGAGCCCACGAGGCTACGGGTTGGGGTATGTGACTTGCAGGACCCTAGGCGTAAGTCGCATGGCGCAAGAGAGTGCAGGTAAGTGGTTGTCGGGTCCCACGGGGCGAAACCCTACTCAGATGAAACCTTAACAGGTGTGGCAAATACCGAGGGATGCCTTGTGATAATCTCCCCTTGATTCACATGTCAAAGGTAACATGTGTATATATCAGGACGATTATCTCTTGTGGGTAAAGATGTACAATTAAAACTGTTCGAACAGTCATGCCCACGGTCACGGGCGGGCATGCGGAGCTTACAAGATATAATTCTATTTCAAAAACTTTTGTGGATGTGTTGAAAAATATGCGGAGCTCACCTAGCCCTTGATTTGGATTTTCCCTAGGTATTCTTACCCAGTGTTGGTAATAGGTGGGTGTGACCACTATCAAAAATAAGCATAAGGTGGAGATAGCCTCTGCTGTTATTAATTATTGCATAATTTATCTCTTTAATAAAATAATTTTTTAAAAAATGCTAGGTGGTAGGAATTTGTATATTATGATATTTATAAATGTTGCTTTACACAAATAAAAGAACCCGAGCCATCCTTGTGAAGCCTTGCATATATATATATATATATATATATATATATATATATATATATATATATATATATATATTACATCAGTTGTGTTGGCTCATGAGCATGGTAGTTGTGCTCATCCTCGCTCTTTTCCCAAACCCTCGAAATAGGAACCTGAAGCTTTCGACTCTGCGGGGGATCCGAAGTCGAACCGAGGAATTATTGAGGCGTAGTTTAGACCTTATTTGTTCTAATCTCACCTCGTCTAGTGACTCGCGTCGGTTCTTGGGTGCCTCCTATATTGTCAGGGTTTTGGATAATATCGGACGTACAGATTCCCAGATCACTTACATGTGGAGAGATGTGCCATCACCTCTTTGCTTTCGTTGTTGCTTCTTCTATCTATTGTAATGTATTCCTTTGGCATGTTCAGCCTTTATTGTAAAAATTAGCCTGAAGCGGTCTGTGTAAACTCTGATATGTAAATTAATGAATGGAATGATTCTCGCTATGTATGATTTGATTGACAATATGCTTGTGAAGTGCTATCTCTGATCGAGAAAATAGCAGCGATTTCACAAAGGAATCAGTGAGAAATCAGGTGCCTCTGGTCGAGATTGATTTATAAATCAAGGAAAATACTTGTGAGGTAATAATTTTCAAGCTTTTATTCATCAAACAGATATGCATACCTCTTCAAGAGGATGTGGAGGAAGCGAGTCCTGGAACTGCTTGAGGACATTTATGTAGGGTTCAGGAAACACATCTTCTCTTGTGGGCAAATACTGGCCCATTTTCACCCATAACCCTTCTACCTCTATCATCGAGTTGAGAACACGGCGAGCGTTTAGCTCGTGTTTTTAGTCTATATAGTGTTCTTTTTGCTCTTGGTAACCCATTGAACTCTCTTACGAGCAGTCTATAATGTAAAAGTGTGTGGGTTGAAGCAATTCATTTCCATAACAAAGAAAAGTTTCAAGTAATCGGTTTTCATTATACATGAGAACAAACAAATTGCTCGTTTGTTTTTGTCCATATAGCATTATTTTTGCTATTGGTGACCTATTTTTGCTATTGGCAACCTATTAAACTATGCACTCACTACTATAAAACAGGTTATAGAAGACGCCTCATTGAGCGAAATGCGTGATAAAATAATCACGAGCGGTTCCAAGAAAATCGTCTGTGATACCGAGAATATCACAGACGGTTCGTGGTTAGAACCGTCTGTGATTTTAGATTTACTATAACTTGGATTTTTACCATGGTTTGAAATTACTAACCATAGTAAGGAAAATTACTAACCATGGTAAAAATCCCAACCATGGTAAATTCGAAGAGTAAGAAAAATTCTAAACCATTGTAAAACCCTAAAATCACAAGCGATTTTATACAAAAACCGTCTGTGATGAGACGCTTATCACAGACGGTTCGTGATACGAACCGTCTGTGATACTTGGGCGGGAAAACGAAAATTTGCACTTAATGGGTGGCCTGCCGAAAATCTCTCTATATTAACAGAGTCCTTCATCTCCTCCTTTGCCATCTCCATCTCCTCCTCTGCCATCTCCGTCTCGCCCTGACCTTGCGCTCCGATCTCCCCTGAGCTTGTCGCCCGCGGCCTCCTCCACCTCGCCCCAGCCTCGTCGTCGCCGGCCTCCCACGACCTCGTCGCCCCCGGCCTCCTCTACTTCGTCGCCCCGTCCTCCCCTGAGTTCGTCGCACGCGGCCTCCTCCACCTCGCCCCGGCCTCATCGTCCCAGCCTCTCATGACCTCGTCACCCCAGCCTCCCACGACCTCACTCTATCTACTCCCCCTTTTACTCTGTGATGTGGATTACTACTGTGATGTGTTAGTGCTCTGTGAATGGATTGAGTTGATGCTACTGTGATGTGGGTGATGCATGCCGTGTTGTTTTTAGTGCTCTGTGAATGGATTGAATTGATGCTACTGTGATGCTATGGCTATTATGGGAAAGCTAGCAAAAAGTTCAATCCGAAAATCAATATCATATTCATTCGTGAGGCTCCAGACGAAGTGAAAATCCATTTTTATTTTTTTATCATAGAAAAAACTATATGTGAAAATATACTATCACAGACGGTTCTATTCACGAACCGTCTGTGAAAGTAGACTATCACAGACGGTTCGTGAATATAACCATCTGTGATAGCCTTTTTCCTGAGCGGTTCAAAAGCCGTGCGTGATGACTTCGTGTCATCACAGACACAAAAATTCGAGCGGTTCAAAAACAAATGCGTGATGATGGTTTAAAATAAATGCGTGATGAGATTTTGTGTAGTAGTGGTGGCTAATAGATAACCAAGATTGCAACTAAATAGTTTAGCTAAATTTAGAAAATGCAGCTTTCCAAATCTATGTTATGTCCCCAGACAGGAACGTGGATGTTTATGAATCGTGGAAATGGGATTACAAAGGAAGATCATACCATGTAAGACTTGAAGAAGCTCCTGAGAAATGATAATGCACTCTGGAATTTCAAAACAACATCGCACACGCCTATATTTTAAAAAGCTAGCATTCCTCTCCCAGCTCCTTGGAAAACCTTTTTTAATCAGGAAAAATAGTTATAATTGTGAAAACAAATATCCATCAATAAAGAAATAGATAGGTAATTAAAGTGAGTTTGTGATGAGCAAACAAATAAGGTACAATAACCGAGAATCCTAATATACGCGCGGCAAACAAACCTCTCGCTAGCATTATGTGATATCTATCACAAATTCCGCTAACTCAATGACCTATTTTTAATGCAACCTGTAGAACTGTAGCATGTTTCACATTAATGTAAACATTATCATCCTTTTTTGCTAAATAAGATGAGAATTTTTAAAACCTATCAAAAACTGTTGATTATGCAAACACAATTATGAACGGAAAGATAAAACATTAGTAAACACATAACGATTATGTGTGCAATCGGTAAAACACAGCACAGAGCACTCAGCATTTTCAAAACCTATCAGAAACTGTTGATTATGCAAACACAATTACAAATGGAAAGTTAAAACATTAGTTAACACATAATGATTATATGTTCAATCGGTAAAACACAGCAGAGAGCACTCATGATCCATAGTAGTAAAGAATGGAGTGCTGCAATGGGTTGGAGAAATGTCAGGGTCCAGTATGTTAAGTCCGAGAGAGTTTCAGCATGCATTAAAAAGAAAAAATGAACGCGATGAAAAATCAAGCACTGGCCTCTTAACCGGCAGAAATGGTACCCAAGTTTTGATACCGTTGCCTGGAAAAATGTTAGGGTCCAGTAGGTATGTCCGAGAGAGTTTCAGCATGCATGAAAATGGAAAAATGAATGAGCACAACTGAACTTGTAAGATTAGAGATGGATGGGGGTGAACCTGTTAGCTGGAAGAAGGTGCATAGGCTGATCAAGCGGTAGCATCGTTTCCCCAGAAGGATTGAGGGGGGAGCGGAGAGGGAGGCCGAGGGGAAGAGGAGAGGAGCAAGGAGGAGGGCGTGGCCACGCGGGGCTCGAGGAGAGGAATAGGAAGGCTGTGGGTGCAAGATGGCCGGCGAGCACGCGAGGAGGGCAGTGCGGCCACATGGAGCTCGAGGAGGAATGAGAAGGCTGTGGGAGTAGGGCGGTCGGCGGCCGCGTGGCGCCAAGCGGCAGGGGCGAGAGGAGGCGGAGAAGAGAGAGGACCGAGGAGGCGAGGCAGCGGTGGCGAAGGGAGGAGGAAGCATTGGAGGAGGAGGACAGAGAGGAGCCACGAGGCAAGCGGCAGGGAAGCGAGAGGAAGCGGAGGGGAAGAGGAGAGGCGAGTAGGCGAGAGGATACCGATGTCGTCGAAGATGGCGGTGGCGGCGGGGGTGGAGGAAAAAGCGGAGAGGATGAGGAGGCGGAGAGAGTCGGATGCCGATCAACGCGAGCCAGCGACCGGTCTAGTGTGGGAGAGGAAGGCGCGGCGTTCGTGGGAGAAACAGTGGCGGCAGCGGGAGGAGGAGGCGGCGGCGTCGTGAGGAGAAGCCGTGTGGGCGGGCGTGAGTGGAGGGCAAGTAGGGAGCATAGCATAGCGTGAAAGGGAATCGGAGGGAGGCGGATCGTGCCCTAGGGCTCGGTCGGGTGGAAGCGGCGTGTCCCTAATCGGACAGGCCGAGCAAGTAGGCATAATCCGAGGTGGTTCGGCGGGCATGCAGAGCGAAGGCGATCGGATGGTCCTGAGTCGAGCCGGACTTTCCACGGGCTGTTAACTATGGTAATTGAGTCGGTGACGTGCTGTATTTTTGTTTTTGTCCCGTAACTGGCCAGAAACAACGACCTGGAAGGGCCATGTGTCCCGCCCCAGAGAGAAAACTAAAACTGCCGCGGTTGAGTCACCCAACCCGTCCCGAGCGGTGCTCCGCCAAGTTTTCCCATCGTTTCCTGAGCGCGTGGCTTGGCACGGTACGGCGCGCAGGGACGGACGTCGCTCCCTCCCTCACGACGGTGGTCCCCTGTCGGTCGCTCGAGCCACTCGGGGCGCGACGCTTGGCCAAGTCGGGTCGATGGGGAGGCCGGGGAAGGTACGTACGTACGCCTTCTTCGAGACGACGGGTGCTTCTGCTACCCCGTGCGTTGGCGAGCGCACCTAGCACGGCACGGCACGCACGTCGCCGTCGATGCACTGTCCCGCTGGGGACTTCTCGCTCTCGGGCTCTCGGCCATGTGTCGCCCGGGCGCGCGCGGACGCTCCGACGTCGCGTCACGAATCATGGACACTTTACACGCCCTCTTCTATATTTCGTGTTGTTGAGTTGGTCACGTCCAGCTGTGCCCTCCCTGACGGTGGTTATTTTTTGGTTTTAATTTGTCTTGGTGGACGACTGTGAGGCGGCCTGCAAGACATGCGAAGCTCGTATGAGCAGTGTTCAACCCTTTCCATGCGCGACAGCGATCGGATCGATCGGAGTTGGTAAGATACGAAGTATACGTGTATCACGCATATACAGTGAACGAAGTAGATATCTCTAGTAGATAGCACTTAAATAGCGATGATAAAGCAATCAAACGAGACAGAGAAAAATTAAAATTCTTAAGTATTACCTCAAAAGGTAAATATATAAGAAAGAAATCCAAATATACTGAATCATTCATGTCATGATCTTTTACGAGAGATTGTCACTCTCATAACTCTCTCGAATCTCTAAATATTAACCTAGTAGTCTCTAATCCTCGTGCACCCTTGGGTTAGATGAGTTCCTCTTGTTTAGCTTACTTGGTCTCTATGATCACATCTCATGTCTTTATATAGTCATCCTCCGAAATAAAGTATGAAAACTATTCCAAAGACAAGTAGGAGCTATAATCCTATTAGGATTCATCTAGGTTTTCTCATAGTACACATTTTCAAGTCCCAGTGGATTAGGATATGAGTCAATATAGTCAACAATCTTCACATTGACGCTTATCTGTTGAAGTCGTCGTGCCTCTTCAAGAACTTGCTCCAAGTCGACTCGCCTTTTTTGTTTTTTTTCCTTTTATATTTTTCCTCCCACCTTTGTGAGTGCCCCCACCATAGGAGGCTCATGCACATCACCACAATGTTTGTGTCGGTATCTGGACTAAGCCGCTCGGACACTCCACTTGAGAGTTTTTTTTTCCTTGTGTAGTTTAGTTAACCACACTTCCTGTTACTACCGTACTCCATATAATAAGTTTGTACCGCATCAAGCTCCACTTATTCGTCGGTCCCGTGTGGTTGGTCCCACCATATCTTCTTCCAACATCTCGCACATTCGAATTTGTGATTGCGAGTTTGCAACAATCTTTGCGAGATAAGTACCTATTGCTAACGACACTGTTTCCTTCTCCTGGCTAGGATTTCTATCAGATCTCCCATAGGTGCATTTCCTTTAGATTTACCTATTAATTGGTATCCTCTACTGCTCTAAATAATTTTCATGGTTACTGCTCCATACAAGTAACTTCATGACTCAACTCAGTGATACATCACAGTCTTGAGTTCAAGCAATCTCACATATATTAGATTCTTCTTTAAGCGAGAACATACCGAATTCATGTTAGTATGTGATGTGCTCGATCATACATCTCCAATGTAACACCTCAGTGTCTGCATACTCACAATCCACTATGTGAACAGTTCCATCCATTGCCCGTTGAGATACTTCGTTAAACATCTCCCTCATTGAACATATGTAAAGCAACAACATGAATCTAACATCCATTCATGAGAAGTAGTTGATTATTGACAACTAATAAATTTGAATCATTTTTAACGCTACCGTCACGGAGCATACACCCTTCATTTTCTTCATATTTGGACAATCCTTTATCATATAATATTCCTCGCCACATAGATAGCATACACTTGTGCCCTTGATCTTACCCTTTTTGCCTGCAATACTTATGTCAACCAATGCTTGATCACCCGGGATAAAGACTCAGATGGCTTCTTCAAGGACCACCGCCTCCATTAGATATGCAATTGCATCATTGAAGTTGAGAGTGTTTTTCTAACGATAATATTCATCACCAACTACTCCCATGATGGTGGGAGAGATGGTGCCAATATGACGACCGTGTCGTTCTCCTTAATTTTCTCATCCACACTAATCAATTGCATAACAAGTTTGTTGTAGACATTGAGATGGTCAACAAACCGTGTGCCTTCCTCCATCGTGACCTATCTGATTGTCTTTTCAACACCTATTGGTTTGTCAGCGACTTCACCATACACAATTCTTCTAAGTTACTCCATAAATTTTTTTGATGAATTCTCCTTGATCACCGAGTACTTTATCTCATCGGAGAGATATAGACGAATCACGGTGACAACCTTCCGCTCCATTACCTTCTAGTCTTCATTAGATATCTTTTTGGTTTATGCCCTTCAAGAGCATCGATTAACCCTTATTGGGCGAGAACATCCTTCACCACAGCATTGCCACGGGCTGAAATTTCCCCCGCGCATCAAATTTCTCTACTTGACTCAACGTCGTCGACATCGATCTTGATCTTGTGCTTCATGAAGCCTTGCCAACCTTCTGACAAATAAGATTAATATGTACTTGACTCGATACCACTTGTTATATTCGATATCTCTCCTTATGTGTTGCGGCTCGCATCGGATCGAGTTTGTGAGATCACGAACACATGCGAGCACACGATAGCAAACGAAGTAGATGAATCTTGTAGGAGAACCGAAATAACGACAATGAAGCAACCACGACGAGAGAGAAAGATTTGGCGAAACCGACTGTAAATTCTTTAAGCACGACATCAAAAGAGTATAAAGAATTATCGCTCTCTCACAACCCTCTTGAACCTCTAAGGACCATCAGATTCTTGTCATATACAAAAATATAGTACTAAAGAATAACCTAACATCTAAAAACTATATGTGAAAATATACTATCACAGACGGTTCTATTCACGAACCGTCTGTGAAAGTAGACTATCACAGACGGTTCGTGAATATAACCATCTGTGATAGCCTTTTTCACAGACGGTTCAAAAGCCGTCTGTGATGACTTCGTGTCATCACAGACACAAAAATTCAGACGGTTCAAAAACCGTCTGTGATGATGGTTTAAAATCGTCTGTGATGAGATTTTGTGTAGTAGTGACTGGCTAATAGATAACCAAGATTGCAACTAAATAGTTTAGCTAAATTTAGAAAATGCAGCTTTCCAAATCTATGTTATGTCCCCAGACAGGAACGTGGATGTTTATGAATCGTGGAAATGGGATTACAAAGGAAGATCATACCATGTAAGACTTGAAGAGAAGCTCCTGAGAAATGATAATGCACTCTGGAATTTCAAGAGCAACATCGCACACGCCTATATTTTAAAAAGCTAGCATTCCTCTCCCAGCTCCTTGGAAAACCTTTTTTTAATCAGGAAAAAATAGTTATAATTGTGAAAACAAATATCCATCAATAAAGAAATAGATAGGTAATTAAAGTGAGTTTGTGATGAGCAAACAAATAAGGTACAATAACCGAGAATCCTAATATACGCGCGGCAAACAAACCTCTCGCTAGCATTATGTGATATCTATCACAAATTCCGCTAACTCAATGACCTATTTTTTTAATGCAACCTGTAGAACTGTAGCATGTTTCACATTAATGTAAACATTATCATCCTTTTTTGCTAAATAAGATGAGAATTTTTAAAACCTATCAAAAACTGTTGATTATGCAAACACAATTATGAACGGAAAGATAAAACATTAGTAAACACATAACGATTATGTGTGCAATCGGTAAAACACAGCACAGAGCACTCAGCATTTTCAAAACCTATCAGAAACTGTTGATTATGCAAACACAATTACAAATGGAAAGTTAAAACATTAGTTAACACATAATGATTATATGTTCAATCGGTAAAACACAGCAGAGAGCACTCATGATCCATAGTAGTAAAGAATGGAGTGCTGCAATGGGTTGGAGAAATGTCAGGGTCCAGTATGTTAAGTCCGAGAGAGTTTCAGCATGCATTAAAAAGAAAAAATGAACGCGATGAAAAATCAAGCACTGGCCTCTTAACCGGCAGAAATGGTACCCAAGTTTTGATACCGTTGCCTGGAAAAATGTTAGGGTCCAGTAGGTATGTCCGAGAGAGTTTCAGCATGCATGAAAATGGAAAAATGAATGAGCACAACTGAACTTGTAAGATTAGAGATGGATGGGGGTGAACCTGTTAGCTGGAAGAAGGTGCATAGGCTGATCAAGCGGTAGCATCGTTTCCCCAGAAGGATTGAGGGGGGAGCGGAGAGGGAGGCCGAGGGGAAGAGGAGAGGAGCAAGGAGGAGGGCGTGGCCACACGGGGCTCGAGGAGAGGGAATAGGAAGGCTGTGGGTGCAAGATGGCCGACGAGCACGCGAGGAGGACAGTGCGGCCACATGGAGCTCGAGGGGAGGGAATGAGAAGGCTGTGGGAGTAGGACGGTCGGCGAGCGCGTGAGGCGCCCGAAGCGACGGGGGAGCAGAGAGGGAGGCGGAGAAGAAGAGGAGAGGACCGAGGAGGCGAGGCGTCGGGCGGCGGCGAAGGGGAGGAGGAAACGCTGGAGAGGAGGAGGACACAGAGAGGAGCCCTGAGGCAAGCGACGGGAAGCAGAGGGGAAGGCGGAGGGGAAGAGGAGAGGAGCGAGTAGGCGAGAGGATACCGATGTCGTCTGAAGATGGCGGTGGCAGCGGCGGGGTGGAGGAAAAGCTGGAGAGGATGAGGAGGCGGAGAGAGTCCGGATGCCAGTCAACGCGAGGCCAAGCGACCGGTCTAGTGTGGGAGAGGAAGGCGCGGGCGTTCGTGGGAGAGAACAGGCGAAGCAGCAGCGGGGAGGAGGAGCTGGCGAGGCGTCGTGAGGGGAGAAGCCGAGTGGGCGGGCGTGAGTGGAGGGCAAGTAGGGAGCATAGCATAGCAGCGCGAAAGGGGAATCAGAGGGGAGGCAGATACGTGCCCTAGGGCTCGGTCAGGTGGAGCGCGCGGCGTGTCCCTAATCGGACAGGCCGAGAGCAAGTAGGCATAATCCGAGGGTGGTTACGGCAGGCATGCAGACGAAGACGATCGGATGGTCCTGAGTCGAGCCGGACTTTCCACGGGCTGTTAACTATGGTAATTGAGTCGGTGACGTGCTGTATTTTTGTTTTTTTGTCCCGTAACTGGCCAAGAAACAACGACCTGGAAGGGCCATGTGTCCCGCCCCAGAGAGAAAACTAAAACTGCCGCGGTTGAGTCACCCAACCCGTCCCGAGCGGTGCTCCGCCAAGTTTTCCCATCGTTTCCTGAGCGCGTGGCTTGGCACGGTACGGCGCGCAGGGACGGACGTCGCTCCCTCCCTCACGACGGTGGTCCCCTGTCGGTCGCTCGAGCCACTCGGGGCGCGACGCTTGGCCAAGTCGGGTCGATGGGGAGGCCGGGGAAGGTACGTACGTACGCCTTCTTCGAGACGACGGGTGCTTCTGCTACCCCGTGCGTTGGCGAGCGCACCTAGCACGGCACGGCACGCACGTCGCCGTCGATGCACTGTCCCGCTGGGGACTTCTCGCTCTCGGGCTCTCGGCCATGTGTCGCCCGGGCGCGCGCGGACGCTCCGACGTCGCGTCACGAATCATGGACACTTTACACGCCCTCTTCTATATTTCGTGTTGTTGAGTTGGTCACGTCCAGCTGTGCCCTCCCTGACGGTGGTTATTTTTTGGTTTTAATTTGTCTTGGTGGACGACTGTGAGGCGGCCTGCAAGACATGCGAAGCTCGTATGAGCAGTGTTCAACCCTTTCCATGCGCGACAGCGATCGGATCGATCGGAGTTGGTAAGATACGAAGTATACGTGTATCACGCATATACAGTGAACGAAGTAGATATCTCTAGTAGATAGCACTTAAATAGCGATGATAAAGCAATCAAACGAGACAGAGAAAAATTAAAATTCTTAAGTATTACCTCAAAAGGTAAATATATAAGAAAGAAATCCAAATATACTGAATCATTCATGTCATGATCTTTTACGAGATTGTCACTCTCATAACTCTCTCGAATCTCTAAATATTAACCTAGTAGTCTCTAATCCTCGTGCACCCTTGGGTTAGATGAGTTCCTCTTGTTTAGCTTACTTGGTCTCTATGATCACATCTCATGTCTTTATATAGTCATCCTCCGAAATAAAGTATGAAAACTATTCCAAAGACAAGTAGGAGCTATAATCCTATTAGGATTCATCTAGGTTTTCTCATAGTACACATTTTCAAGTCCCAGTGGATTAGGATATGAGTCAATATAGTCAACAATCTTCACATTGACGCTTATCTGTTGAAGTCGTCGTGCCTCTTCAAGAACTTGCTCCAAGTCGACTCGCCTTTTTGTTTTTTTCCTTTTATATTTTTCCTCCCACCTTTGTGAGTGCCCCCACCATAGGAGGCTCATGCACATCACCACAATGTTTGTGTCGGTATCTGGACTAAGCCGCTCGGACACTCCACTTGAGAGTTTTTTTTTCCTTGTGTAGTTTAGTTAACCACACTTCCTGTTACTACCGTACTCCATATAATAAGTTTGTACCGCATCTGAGCTCCACTTATTCGTCGGTACCGTGTGGTTGGTCCCACCATATCTTCTTCCAACATCTCGCACATTCGAATTTGTGATTGCCAGAGTTTGCAACAATCTTTGCAGATAAGTACCTATTGCTAACGACACTGTTTCCTTCTCCTGGCTAGGATTTCTATCAGATCTCCCATAGGTGCATTTCCTTTAGATTTACCTATTAATTGGTATCCTCTACTGCTCTAAATAATTTTCATGGTTACCTGCTCCATACAAGTAACTCGCATGACTCCAACTCGAAGTGATACATCACAGTCTTCGAGTTCAAGCAATCTCACATATATTAGATTCTTCTTTAAGCGAGAACATACCGAATTCATGTTAGTATGTGATGTGCTCGATCATACATCTCCAATGTAACACCTCAGTGTCTGCATACTCACAATCCACTATGTGAACAGTTCCATCCATTGCCCGTTGAGATACTTCGTTAAACATCTCCCTCGCTGAACATATGTGAAAGCAACAACATGAATCTAACATCCATTCATGAGAAGTAGTTGATTGACCGACAACTAATAAATTTGAATCATTTTTCGCTACCACACGAGCATACACCCTTCATTTTCTTCATATTTGGACAATCCTTTATCATATAATATTCCTCGCCACATAGATAGCATACACTTGTGCCCTTGATCTTACCCTTTTGCACGCAATACTTATGTCAACCAATGCTTGATCACCCGGGATAAAGACTCAGATGGCTTCTTCAAGGACCCTGCCTCCATTAGATATGCAATTGCATCATTGAAGTTGAGAGTGTTTTTCTAACGATAATATTCATCACCAACTACTCCCATGATGGTGGGAGAGATGGTGCCAATATGACGACCGTGTCGTTCTCCTTAATTTTCTCATCCACACTAATCAATTGCATAACAAGTTTGTTGTAGACATTGAGATGGTCAACAAACCGTGTGCCTTCCTCCATACGTGACCTATACAGTTGTCTTTTCAACACCTATTGGTTTGTCAGCGACTTCACCATACACAATTCTTCTAAGTTACTCCATAAATTTTTTTGATGAATTCTCCTTGATCACCGAGTACTTTATCTCATCGGAGAGATATAGACGAATCACGGTGACAACCTTCCGCTCCATTACCTTCTAGTCTTCATTAGATATCTTTTCGGTTTATGCCCTTCAAGAGCATCGATTAACCCTTATTGGGCGAGAACATCCTTCACCACAGCATTGCCACGGGCTGAAATTTCCCCCGCATCAAATTTCTCTACTTGACTCAACGTCGTCGACATCGATCTTGATCTTGTGCTTCATGAAGCCTTGCCAACCTTCTGACAAATAAGATTAATATGTACTTGACTCTGATACCACTTGTTATATTCTGATATCTCTCCTTATGTGTTGCGGCTCTGCGATCGGATCAGAGTTTGTGAGATACGAACACATGCGAGCACGATAGCAAGAACGAAGTAGATGAATCTTGTAGGGAGAACCGAAATAACGACAATGAAGCAACCACGACGAGAGAGAAAAGATTTGGCGAAACCGACTGTAAATTCTTTAAGCACGACATCAAAAGAGTATAAAGAATTATCGCTCTCTCACAACCCTCTTGAACCTCTAAGGACCATCAGATTCTTGTCATATACAAAAATATAGTACTAAAGAATAACCTAACATCTTATCCTCTAATGCCCTTTGCTTTGGATGAGTTTCTCTTACTTACCTTGCCTCTTCTCGCTTACTCGGGTCTCTGTAGTAACATCTTATGGTTTTATATAGTTTTTATAGTCCTTCTCTAAAGTGAAATAGGAATTCTACTCTAAAGAGAAATAGAAATCATAATTCTATTAAGATTCATTTATATTTTTTTGTAGCGTATTTCTCTGAGTCTTAGTAGATTAAAATATAAGCCATCGTACTCAACGTTCTTTTATCGAAGACCTAGTAGATTAACATATAAGCCACCGTACTCAACATTCTTTTATCAGCGTTGTTCGATTGGATGTTTGATTTAGATCGATGTGTGATGGTTTGTGTTAACAGGACGCTGATCACAAATCATTTGATGCATCCTACGATTTTGAGCGAAACAGTAGCAGATCCTGTATTCTATCGCTTCCAAGGCAGCGAGGAATGCGCCGGAGCACAACTCTCGCATCTTTCTCTGCTACATTTGACTAGTTTGTGTTGAGTAACCGTCGCTGGCCAGTCCAGTCCGAACGGGTACCTCGTATACAATGATCAGAATCGTAAGAAACGATGAAGAACACAAGAACACAACAGTAGAATGAACACAGAGATATGCGGACTTGTGGTCCGCTTTATTGCTTCGATCAATTAGGGTTACAGGAGAGGGGTGACCTCTATTTATAGACTACGGATGAGGAGTTCAATTGGGCCAGGACTCTCCGGAGTCCTGGGCCCGTACTGGGCCAGGACTCTCCAGAGTCCTGGGCCCGGTTTCTTAACACTCCCCCTTGAACACTCATCCAACATGTTCATGTCTCGTCAAAACTCCATAAAACCCAAAGGGAAAAATTTGGAGAAAGAGTACATGTCATGCGTCTCACTGTGTTACATGAATTGCCTCATCAAAACCTTAGCCGAGAAACTTCAGGAAAACTCGTAAGGGAAAAAGAGTACAATCCACCCAATTTCATTTAATCTCCGGGATTTATTCTTTGGGTACTTGATCTTCGTGTTCAAGATTTAATAATGAGTTCGTGAAGATTCTCCCCGATTCATGACTTGTCTAAGTCTTATCATTCCAATTCCACGATGCATCTTTCAAAACTAGACATGGAAGTGACTTAGTGAATAAATCGCAAGATTTTCACATGACTTAGTATGCAAGACTTAATTTCGTCCATCTTTTGCATTTCATGAGCATAGAAGAACTTGGGATTGATATGCTTTGTAAGGGGACTCTTCACATAACCCATCCGTACTTGGGCGACATGTCGCATTATCTTCATAGATAATGGTAGGGGTTTGTGCGGTATCCAATCCACATGATCTTTGGATGTGGTGAATCATCCGTCGAAGCCAAGAACATTCTCGTGAGGCTTCAGATAGTGCTATGATTTACGAGTGGTTCGTCAAGTAGATACAAGACTTTGCTTAGACGATTTCCATGAAACTTCAGCCCACCACATAGGAATACATAGTATGTTTGCGACTTGGTCAGATATGGGTTCGACAGAACCCGACATCCATATAGTCATTCATACACAAGTCTTGGTTCTTTCGTAGAATAGACCAAGTTCTTTGCTTTCTTGGAGGTAACGGAAGATGTCTATTATTTCACGCCAATGCCTTTGGTAGGTTCTCAGATTATACCTTGCTAATAGGTTTACGGCAAATGCAATGCCTGATCTAGTACAGTTTGCTAAATACATGAGTGCTCCTACTGCACTCAGGTACGGGAATTCTGGTCCCAGGACTTCCTCCCCCTCTTCTTTAGGTCTGTACGGGTCCTTGTCTTGCTGCAAGGATCTCCCGACCATCGGCACTTTCGAAGGATATGCCTTTTCAAAGCCGAACTTTTCCAACACTTTACGAGTGTAGGTTGGTGATGTACTAGAATCTCTTCTAGGGTATGCTCGAGCTGCAAGCCTAGGCAGTATTTGGTTTGATCCAAATCTTTTATTTCGAACTCTGACTCCAGGTAAGAGCTTGATTTCTTAATACCTTCTAAGGTTCCAATGATATTCAGATCATCTTCATACACTGAGATTTATACAAAATCCATCCTGGGATCGTCGTATAAATACACAGGATAATTCTCATTGTTCGTAGCCTTTCTTGCATAGAAAGTCGCTTGAGCGATTATACCACATTCGCCTGATCGCCTCATCCATACGGTGACTTTCTCGAGTTAAATCGATAGATTTCTATTCGCTCTATCTTGGTTCGGGACAGGGGTACATTCAGGTATCTTCATATAAATGTCCAATTCAAATTTCCATAAAGGTATGCAGTTACCACATCCATCAATTTCACTTCTAACTTCCAAGTTTGTCGCCATTGAGATAAATATCTAAAGGTAATTCCGCTCATGACCGGGGAATAGGTTTCTTCATAACAATCTCCTGGACGTTGAGTGAAAACTTGTGCAACGAGCCTTGCTTCTTTCATTTCTCTTTCGAACAAATACCCACTTATGCCCTACATGGTGCACATGGGAGGTGTGCGCTTACAGCCCAAACACCTCTCTTTTATTCAGAGAACAATTAGCTTTCTATTGCCTTCTTCCAATCTTCTCAATTTGATCTTTTCTTATATTCAACGAGCGATGCAGGCTCTGGATCAAGATTGATGATTGTGACAATTTTCTTTGTAAAGTAAATGTCGACATTGGCTGTTGGCTTATTCATAGATTCTCCCAAGATCATAAAGTTTATAGCTATGTCTTCAAGGGGCGATATTTCTTATGCTTCTATTTGCTTACCGCTACTTTCAATTGCGGGGCAAGTCCCTTTAGTTTTTCAGCTCCGATGTGTGCGCACACATCCATGCTGATGTCTCCCTTCATGGGGATGTTCAATTCTAGTATGCCTTTTCTGAAGGTTCCATACTGGTGCCAGGTCTCAACTGGCTCCCCTTCCGATTCTGGGGTACTTTGGTGATCGGTTGTGTCAAGTCCTTCTTATCCTTTTCACCAGCGCCCGGTTGCATTTCGGATTCGAGGGGCGGAGTTCTCGTCCTTTCAGAGGCCTTAGGACGGGATTAGGGATACCTTCATCAGTATTTCAACCCTCTCCTGCATTGCGTCACAGCATATGCGACTTGGTCACGCTCTTCAAATCACTAAAGTGGTTAGGCAGTTGATTCGCTAATGCTTGCAAATCAATTATCTTCTGGACTACAATTGTCTTCTAGACTTCAATTGTCTTCTAAACTTCTCTATTTGCTTCACTAGTACGCGGGTCATATGCATGGATTTCAATTATCTTCTAGGCTTCGATTATCTTCTGGACTTCTCTATTTCTCGACATTTTACATCAAGGGTTGATTTCCTCCCCCTAATGACGAGAAATAATTCTCATCTAATATGCTATCAACGAAGTGAGCTGCATGCAAATCTCCAGTCGTGGGGTCCAAATACCTGATTATGGATGCTGTCTCATAACCAACGTATATCCCAGACTTTTGGAGAGTGCCCATTTCAGTTTGCTGTGGTGGTGGTATAGGTACATAAACCTTGCAACCAAACCTTCAAAGATGAGAAATTTTCAGTGTTGACCCTTGCGCTAGTTGCATAGGTGAATGGATGTTATATGTCGGTGGTCGAAAATTGAGGAGAGTTGCTGCATGCAGGACTGCGTGTCCCCAACATGTAGTTGGTAAATAACAATTCTGCTAGTCCATTCTGGGTGTGGACATGCGGTACGGGATGCTCAATTTTAATTCTCATTTTCACACAATAATCATCAAATGCCCTTGAAGTAAATTCTCCGGCGTTGTCCATTCTGGTGGACTTCACATGATGATAAGGGAAAATATTCTTAGTGTTAATTATCTACGAGATTAGCTTTGCAGAAGCGGGGTTTCTCGTAGACATTAAACAAACGTGCGACCGTTTCGAGGAAGCATCGATAAGCACCATAAAATACCTAAATGACCCTTACAGGGGTTGTTTAGGACCGCAAATGACTCCCTGGATACGGTCCAGGAATGCAGGGATTTCGTCCTTTACTTTCAGAGTAGAGGGTCTAGTAGTCAGTTTCCCGATGGTACATGCAGGGCACACAAAATCTTCCAGATTCGGGAAGTTCTTTAAATTGACACTATGTCCCTGTGAATTGTTAATTATATTTCTCATCATCCTAAGACCTAAGTGACATAATCTATCATGCCAGAGATAGAAGAGGTTTAGAGCTTCTAAATATAGTTTTCAGGGCAGTATAGGCTGCAGATGCCTTAATATTAGTGTAGTATAGCCCATTTTCAAATGAAGAAAGTCGTTCTAATACCATTATTCTACTATTTTCGTCACGCTTTGTAATGAGCAGGTATTCCTTACCATGCTCTTCTTCAGTCTCTACGTGGAAACCGTTAGCGCGAATATCCTTGAGAGTTCTAGTCGATTATGGGCACAACAAGGCTTCTTTAATGACCAAAGTTGTGTCCGTCGGAGTAGAATTGTGGCCCTTCCCGAGCCTATTATACATGTATCGTCACTGCGATTGTCGTAATGCTACGAGCATTCTTCTTGATCGATGAAAAATTCCATCTCTCAAGGTGGTATTCATTGTGCCGCCACCGCTAAGCACACTTCCTCCATAGGGCGCTACATGCGATCTAATATAATGTACTTTATTAATATGTAGCGTAAATCCAAAGAACACATAAAAAAATACTTGGATATTAGAACATAACTTGCTATCATAAATACGGAAATATAAGTCTTGCAGGGACTCATCATAAGAATTTAATGCTTTGCTCTTCTAGAGCCTACAACCATTATTCAAAGTTCATCACAATCACAAAATGCAAGTGATCGTAATAGGATCTAAGTGCAATGCGTGCACTAGATCGAATCGTGAAGTATTCGAAACTTCGCCTCAATCGCTACATGGCGATCTTCTCCTCTTGGGCAATTACTACCGTGGCATGCTATGTCCAAAGGAGGGATGATGGGGTCGCTACTAGGTCGTCCATATCCATAAGTGCAACTAATGGGTGTGGATCTTCCGTGCTCGCAATGGTGAGGTCGCCTCATGCTATCCTTTGCCCCTTTTCTTAGATCAGAAAACACCAATTACGTGCGACTCACGACCTTACCCTTCTTGCCCTTCTCCTTCGTGAGAGGCTTCATCACCTTGTAGCTGCTAGTATTGGCTTCATGGCCAATATTGCTACTAGGTGGCTGTGAGATGTAGTTCTTCCTTAGAACATCATCTTGAGCTTCCACAATTTTCATGATGTCAATCAACATGCGATACTACTTGTAGCCATTTTGACAATAACTGCGTGCGGATTGCACCGCATTCGGGTAAAGGTAGAGATGGTCTTTTCAATCTTCTGCTCATTTGTGATTATATTATCACATAATTGGAGATTGTATAAATTCTGACCATGCCGGGTCAGTTCTTCGAACTCCTGGTTCGTGATGCCAGTCATTTTTCATATTCATGCAAAAAGTTCATAAGATTACTGATGGTAATTTCCATAAAATGGTTGCAAAATTCTTATAATGCTCTTCGAACTCCTAGTTCGTGATTCCGTATTTTTCTATGCATTTTCATAATTTACTGCTATTTTCAGTGATTAAAAGCAATATTAATAATCACAAATAATCAAAAACAGTAAATACAATAAATAAATTGCATAAAAAAATAATAACAAGGTAAAAAATGCTTCAAATGCAAAACCGATTCAAAATTTGAATTCGAGGCCCTTTTTCATTGGAATATGAATTTTCTACGAATCTCGCAATTTCGGGGCTAAAATGTGAAAATTTCAATTACGAGAAATTTTTCGCGTAATTTACTGGAAAATCCGAGGGCCTTTTGCAAACGGCCCTTTTTTCGCTTTTCTTTTCTTTTTTTTTCGTTATACTGGGCGGCCCAAAAGGTCGGTTTCTCTTGCTTCTTAAGCCCGGCGAGGGGACTCGGGTAGGGTTTCCCTACCCCCGAGTCTCTCGGGTGGCGGCGGCGGCTCCTTCATGGGAGCCGCCGCTTTCTCAGCGGCGGATCCCATGAAGGAGCCGCGCTCTTCAGTGGCGCGCTCCCTCCATGGAGCCGCGAGAGATTCGGCGGCGCCGGGCGCATATAAGCGGCCGTGGCGCGGCGGTTGAGCTAACGTGTCGGAGCCGGGGCATGTACGGCGCGGCGACGCCAAGTGGTGAAGCGACACGGCCGGGGCCCAGCTTGTCGGTTCGCGGTGGCCGGCAGCCGGCAGCAAGTAGGCTACCGAGGGCCATGCGGGCGGAGCTCATGCAGCCGGCCGGCGCCGGCGACGCGGAGCCGCCACATCATGCAGTGGTCGAGGGCACATGGGGCGGATCGCGCGAGGCTACGAGCTGGGCCGGCGCTGCCAGCGGGTGGCCGGCTTCATGGCGGCGGCGCCTTCCGAGGCGGGCGCCATGCGGAAGAGGCCGTCGGCGCGCGAGGAGGCGTCCGTCGGCGCGGCTTGCGAGACCATGGTGTGAGGTTGCGGCCGAGTGGCGACCGCATGCGGTAACCGACTTTCAGCCAAGCGCGCGCGACCCGATGGCGGATCTTCTCCTCCCCTTCTTTCCCCGATTTTGGGTGGTGCCATGTACCCGTCAGCAGGGGCTCGGCAGTCGCGCGGCCGTGGGCGTGGTGGCGGCTTCAGCCGGCCGGGCGGCGCTATGCTGTCGCTGGTTCTCCCCTTCCTTTCGTGATGTATATGATGATGAGGCGCCTACCGCTACGGATGTGGCTCTTGGCGTCGCCGCGGGTGTGCATCCGTAAGGCTTCATGGCGGCCGGGTTGGGGAGCGTATGGCCGTCAAATGCTCCAAGCTAGACAGGCTTGCGGCCTTTGCATAAGGGTGGCGCTCATGGCGGTCGGTTCGGTTAGCGCCAAGACGTGCAGCAGCCGTGCATCGGCTGATTTTTTCTTGTTTATTATTGTTCATCCGAGAGAGGAGGAAAAAATATACTGTTCATACGATGTAATTTTCATTCATGCAATTACCGATCGGCGACTTCGAGTCGGCTCGCGGTGAATTGGCAATTTCAATCTACGGTACAATCGACATCCGATCTTTCATGCAATCTTCCGATCGACATTGTGTCGGCGACTTCAAGTCAGCTCGCGGTAGATTAGAACAGATTTGCACCGTAGATAAACAATCTAGAAAGCAAATTTGCAGAATTGAAAGCAATCTAGAAAATACGATTCAATCTACGAGTGTCGTTCTTCGACGGTTACCTTCGATTGCGAGGAGAGTCGATCGTGCTGATAACGTGTTGAGTAACCGTCACCGCCGATCCAAATCGAACGGGTACCTCGTATACAATGATCAGAATCGTAAGAAACGATGAAGAACACAAGAACACAACAGTAGAATGAACACAGAGATATGCGGGACTTCAGGGTCTGCTTTATTGCTTCGGATCAATTAGGGTTACAGGGAGAGGGGGGTGACCCTCTATTTATAGACTACGGGATGAGGAGTTCAATTGGGCCAGGACTCTCCGGAGTCCTGGGCCCGTACTGGGCCAAGACTCTCCAGAGTCCTGGGCCCGGTTTCTTAACAGTTTGCTCTCTCGTTGTCGAGCACATTCACACTCTTTTTTTTTTTTAAGGGAAAGGGCTTTCACACTCTGCTGACTCTGTCTGAACACCCCTATCATTTCAACGTATCTGTTCCTGAGTATACTGTTTACAGCTCACGATGAATGTCCAAAATTCAGTCATATCTCAAACTTCTGCGCCGAATAGTTGCAAAGTGTATTCATTTGTTGGGATGACTCCATGACACCATGATGGCGTGATCCCTTGCGTAGATCTTGCCCAATCATCTGCAAAGTGCTATTTACTTGCGTGCATACCGTCAAAATATCTGCAGTATTGTGTTGATGAGTCAGCGTCTGGACTCTTGACACATGGCGATCCATTTCGTCTTCATCAAGGTGTCCCATTCGTACGTGTTCGATCGACCTTCGCCCGGAAGCCAAGCAACGACATTGACTATGTTCGCGAATTATTGTCTTCTGTACATGCCGGAAGCACTACCGGGCGTGTATACCATGGCGATTTGTAAGTGGCCTTCTTGGTCAGTTGGTTGTCCACCTGCCGTTGCCACCTACAGGCTACACTCCACAGTCTATTTGCAAGTGTCAAACGGATTTTCCAAGTGTCTCCGACTACAGCATACTGATACAATTTCTTTTTTTAAAGAAGGGATGAAACTGTTAAAATTTCGGTAGTCGTCATCGTGTTGATAAAGTTAAAATTTCGGTTTATTAACGGAAACATCAATTTGAACAGCTTTTGAGGCTGAAAGTAGTTTATTTATTATAATGCTTCTATTCGATTTTTTTGAAGTATAAACATGCATGTAATGCTAAGTGTTAGACCACGCGGATTGGTCGTAAAAGATCATGTGAACCGGTTGTAGACTTTGTGATGATGAATAATTGGCGTTTGGGTTGTATTGATATTTGCGGTTGTGAAAGTTTCGGTTGCTGGCTTTCAATATGAATGGTCGGATCATGCCTTGTATCGGGTGGTTTAATCGGTGATACTCGATGGTCTTTTTCGACTGGACTCAGAGTACCGTAGCTACGAGTACTGTGGTTTCGAGTACTGAGTGATATAGTTCATAGTACCGTAGCTCTGAGTACTATATCTCCGAGTACTGTAATTCCGAGTACCGAGTGATAGATTTTCGAACACTGAGATCCGAGTACAAAGTAGTAGATCTCTGAGTAATGTACTATGTCATAAGTTGAGGTGTGTAACAAGTACAAAGGGCAGTCGGAGTTGCATGGTCGAAGGTCGCCAAGCTACAATGACTGGTCATGGTAGAAGCTAAAGCGACTGGTCGATGGTCGAAACTACAATGGCTGGTCGATAGTCATCGGCTTCATGGTTGGTAGTCGTAGGATTCGTGATCAATAGTCGTGGGCTTCGTGATCGGTAGTCGTAGCCTTTGTGATCGGTAGTCGTAGCCTTCGTGGTGATTGGTCGTAGGCTTTGCGAACAATGGTCGTAGATCGGTGGTCGTACGCTTATAGTAAGTGGTCGTAGGCTTTGCGAACAATGGTCGTAGATCGGTGGTCGTACGCTTATAGTAAGTGGTCGTAGGTTTCGAGTGCTTCAATACTTATTTTCTTCGAGTATCTTGATTACTCATGTCTGGTCAGCCAGCGGTATGACCGGCATGTACACAGTGGTACAACCGGTTTTACAGAGTTGTCTCGATTTGTGTTCTGAAAGTTAAAATTTTTGGTCATGATTGATCTGATTCGTGTTTATTGATAGATGTGAGTGTGGTATGCGTGTGTGAACTGATATTGGTCAAGTTAGAGAACTTGTGCCAGGAAAACATTCTTTGATATTTGCATGTGCAGATTGAGCGTGGAGACGGTCATGGTCGATGACGAGGAAGACCAAAACTTAGAGGGGGAAATCTAAGGTTCAGGTGGTCGTGCTCACGTTGCGGCACATGGAGATCAAAGGTGAATGCAGGATGCGTGATCGAAGCTAGAGGACGTGTCGTCCTGGGGGCTTCGATACGTGAAGAGTTATGGAAGGTTTAGAGATATTACCATGATTTGTGGGGTTTCAGTTCTCTTGTTTCACGAAAGAGATATGATTATGTGTTTGTGTTGATAAGGAAATGGTTTAGGGCCCTAACATATAAAAGACCGAAGAGGTTAAGAGTAATGTGCGCTTGTAGGAGACTTTTTGGGGATTTTGGCAGCGGTGGTTTTCAGTAGAGAGAGTTTTTTTGGTGCTTTCTTGCTAGGGTTTGAGAGGTGCTGTAAGGGAACTTTGTAGATACAGAACATATTTGAGTAATAATATATCAGATCTCTTTCAAGAAAGATTTGTCATCTCTGCCGGTGTGTGATTTCGGACATTGTGTTCTTGTTCTCTTTCATCAACGATTGCATGTTCTTCTGTCTTCAATCTGTTTTTCTGTTTTCGACCAGCTCTCGTGTTGATCAATCTTTGACTAGTTCTTGTTTCGAGAGGTCTTTAACTAGTTCTTGTTTCGAGAGGTTTTCGACTTGTTCTTGTCCATCGTTTTCGATCTACTTTTGTTCTTTGCAGTGCGTGAATCTCCCGAGCCGGAAGGTGGAACAAATCTGTTTATCGAATCTTTTCGACCAGAACCGATCATAACAGTTTCGACCACTACGACGAGAAAACCAACTAGTACGAGTACGTAATATTCAGTTGTCGGTTGAATACAGAACAGATTCTTCTCGATAAATTACAAAAGAAGACACTACAGTCATTCAACCCTTCTGATTGTCGTATCCAATCCTACGCCAAGAACAGAACAAAATGTATCAGCTCGCCTATAAAATCAGCCTTCTCAAAGCATAATACGTCATACAGCAAATGTGCTTTCGTGCATGGAGCAAAGACTTCATGCCAAGTTATAAGAGAGAAATCCGAATGAGTATCATACGGTTTACAAGTAATAGCTAGCCAGGAAAACCAGTAAACTGATCAATCCAAAAAAAATCTGCAAGAAATTTGGCGTGCGTATTAGAGAAGTGTTCTACCTAACACACGGAAAAAGCTCCGGGAATATCAGATGAAATGGCAAGTCAGTACGCCAGAAAAGTTTCTTCAAACACAAAAAGGATGGAATCAAGCCCAACCGTGTTGAAGTTTCTTCAAACACAAAAAGGATGGAATCAAGCCCAACCGTGTTGAAGTTTCTCAAAATCCAAGAACACAACATGAGATTCTCAGCAGCATGCTGTGAATCCCTTTATAGAAAAACAGTGTATGCCAACGATAAATTTGCTTCCATCAAGTACCAATCATAGGTAAATGGCTAAATGCACAGGCCATCTTTCATTTTTGTATTTGCACATTCAGGAGCTGGAAAACATCAGAATCACATTTCTGAGCTGAAATAAACACAGTTACAGCGTTTCATCTGACGAAACCACCAGTTGAGTTGAAAACGAAACCTTTTACACATAAGCAACATGCAGCAGTTAAGCATACATAACATACAAAATGAGGATACCAATTATTTTGATTTACAACAATGGCATCAAGGCGGGAGTTTCCGAGCTTATGATCCAGCAGTTTTCTAGCTGAATCTCATATGTGAGGCCCAGGTTTTGGGTTAGCAAACGAGGAATGCCCAGTCTTATCATCATGGAAATGCGTCGTTGGTTTAACAGAGTCGCTGGCATTTAGGGGATTTTCCATGTCCATACAATCATCAAATGGATCGAAAAAGTCAGAGTAACTCACATTGGCTACTAGTATCTCTGGCAGAGAGTTCAGTATTCCATCAAATATCTCATAATTCTCATCAGCTTGTGGCACAATGCCAGATATATCAGCTTGTGGTGGAATGGCAGACATGTAGTCATCCACTTCTGGTGTTGGCAAAGTAGCAGAGATATGCTCATCGACTTGTGGCATGGTAGCAGCTTGATCATCTCCCGCCTTCTTTGCTCGGATGACCTTCGTATGGTATAAAATACAACATATTGTGAGCAACTACTAACTGCATGCCACAAATGAGTAAAGTGCTTAAATAATTAGGAAGAAAAATTAAGTACAAATCGGTTATTCTCGTCATCTTTGTATATCACAATGAAGTCTCCTAGTTGAAGATCATGGGTTCTGACATAATCCCCTGGGATGTTTTAAAAGAGGAAGAAATATAAGAACATCGATATACAACATGTAACAGAAAAGGAAAGGGATGAAAGGAAGGTATTCACCAGTATTCTCAAGTACATACATCCTGCTGTTGTTGTTAGGCTAGTATCTGTATGGGAGATGATAAATGTCACTCTAGTGGATATGCTAGACCTTAATAAAGATAAATGCAGGGATGAGACAGCATTTCTGAGAACATTCCCAACAGGATTCATATTCACAAGTTAGTTCAAACGGTTTTGCAAAACCTACCTTATCTGATGCAATTCATTTCTTGTTAGACATGACAGAATATAAAAAATATCCACCATCATGATCATGCGATTTTGCTTCTTTCAAGGAATTTACCCAATACGATAGCTAAGCGATAACTAAAAATAAAGTATGACAAGGATCATATTGGCACGGTAACTCATAGAAACAAACATTAAAGCCAAATATAATAAAATTTGCCCAACCTGTACTTGAAGGTCCACAGCTGTGCATATAGCAAATCATGCATACATATACTTTTGCCATCCTTTGATGTCAGAATTGGCAGGTAAGCCTCCGCCTCCTTCTGCGGAATTAATTTATCAGAGACAAGTGTCAATAGTTACAGAGAACATTGTGTATATGGAATATGCGGGAAAAAGGAAGTTTGGAAAGCTATTTGCATAAGAACTGACCTTCGGGAGAACAATTCTCCCAAGTTGGCTTACGTCGCTATTTCGGAGTTCCTTCTGCAGAATAACTCTCAACCCAGCAACTTGATGCTACATAAACATTGGAGAATCTTTTAATCTAGAAAAGTGAACTAGTTCGACTAACTCTATTTTCTTTTCTCAAAAGAAAATGAAATAATCTATCTATTTTCTGCATAAATCTTACATCTGGATCAAGAACAGCTCTATTTAAATCCAGATCATTCACCTGTCTTCAAAAGATGAATTCATTTAGAGAGCAGGCAGCAAAAACATCAAGTACAGCATGTATGGTTTCATAGACCAGATATAGTCTCGGAAAAAACTGAGGCAATAATCCAACAGTTTTGTGTAGGAATAAAGGACATTCTTTTACAACACTGTTCTCTCTTTTTGCAATTGATTTCAACACTCTTGCTTGCATTGTAGATAACCAGAATAATATCATTTTCAACTGATCACAAAAGTGTATGTGAGTAAGTAATCAACCATTCTACTATTCATGCCCTCCTATACAGTTGTATCCATCAATAGTATTATAGTAATAGAAATGATGCCATTAAACACACAAATTTCTGCTGATTTGCACAAAGTAACACGTGTCCTAATTCTGTTTAAGAACAGGGCATAACATTTTCCCAGCTTCTGCTTGAAAGAGGAGAGATCTCACACTGTTCAAATCAAACATGGAAACAAAAACTAGCACCCTTGCAAATAAAGAGATTAATTGCATTTAGCTTAAAAGGAATTGGAGCCATTAAAGGTCAAGAACCCCAGACCCAATGAACCACTGTTTCATTCATACCAGATGGTGTACCATTCCTGCCAGTCAGTATACCGGTACACGTCGTTTATCAGCTAGTATATGCTGCCTGGTATAATTACTTGTATGGCCCATGTTCTGGCGAGAAAGTGCCAATTCCAATCAAAGACTCACTGGTATGAAAAGCCTTGATCAGTTGATCAGGCATGTACTGCTAATCCCTACCAACTTTGTGCTGCACTATGCAACTGAGAACACACACATGTACCGACAATTCCTACCAACTTTGCACTGCCTCCTGTTAACTACAGTAACAAGAACACCAACCAAACTATGCACATAGTAACTGTACGCTGCACATAACTACATTGACAAAGTGGCGTGTGCGGTATGCAAACAGCTAAATCATGCACTTGCAACTAATAATAAGTGTTACCACATAGTTACTGTACCACCTCACATAACTAAAACGACAAAGCGGCGTATGAGAACCGCTAAATTATGCACTCGCAACTAATACAAAGTGTTCGTGTTACCCTGAAACCGCAAGATGAGGCCTACAGGACATCTTCTATCCATGTTCCATGTGACGGCACGTGAGCGGCGAAATCGTACCCTGATTCGCCCCAAAACATGGATAATTAGTTTATTACTGACCAAAACTATCCTAGAACGAGCTGTCACTATCGCAAATCCGACAAATAACTGCAGCAATCATACCTCACCATAACCAACAACCTAGCAATAACGATCACACCCGCAACAAACATTGCCAATTGATCACACCTCCACCATGTTAAGCACACACCCAAACACTAGATCGCTCAAATCTGATAGTGGAATTTGAACGAACACCGACAGACAACTACTAGACTCGCAGCAATTCACTAATCAAAGCAGCAATAGGACGGATCAGAGCTCCAAATCGCCCACAAACGTTAACACCTGCGAGCTCCTTGCAATCAAAATATTAAAAACCGGCAACATCGGGGGTTCGGGACCAGGGGAACGAACGAGCTCCCCTCCCTCCCTCTGGGCCGCCAGCCCACCGCGCTTCCTCCCCACCACCACGGCCCACCACCTCCACGGGCACACACATATAGACGGAGGAATCAACCGAACAGCTTCACAATAGGACGAGACCGTGAATTCCGAGGCACTCACAGGTCGGAGCGCCGGCGGCCTCCGGGCGGCGCCGCGGGGCCCACGGCCGGCGGACCTGCGCTTCCAGGCCACCCCCCGGGCGGCACTGGCGCCGTCGCCGGAGGAGGTGGAGGGGGAGCGGCGCTTGCTGCTGATGCCGACGGGTGGCCAACGCCCGACGGGGCGAGGCCGAGGGCGCGCAGGCGAGAGGTGGCACGCGACGGGTGGGAGGCGCGGGCTGGCTCTGGGCTGTTTCTGGCATTTCCCCCTCCCGCGTCGGTATTCCCTGCGGGCGCCGTATACTTTTGAATCCGGGTGCTGCTTGGTTTGGGCTCTGTGCTTTTGCTTTCGCTTGCCCTCTTCGTGGTTGGTTCACTGCCGCGCGTCTGGTGATTCACTGGTGATAGGCTGCGGTGAAGCTTGAAATATGGAGGGTTGCTAAAAATAGCCCCTGCATTTAATTGTTTTTTAGACCAACGGAGCTTCATTCCTCAGCTTTGAGCAGGGATACAGCTAGTAGTGAAAAGTATCATGTGGAAAGTCTGGTGTCTCAACGAGCCACGAACACTTGCTTACACTACATGGCTGTCTGTCGCTGAGAGTCTTCTTAATCTTCTGCTTATTCATGATTACATTATCACAGAATTGAAGACTTGTATAAATTCTGGTCATGATGAGTCAGTTCTTTGAACTCTTGGTTTGTGATGCCAGTCATCTTCATATTCATGCAAAGTGTTCATAATATTACTGCTAGTAATCTGCATAAAATGGTTGCAAAATTCTCATAATGTGTTTTGAACTCGCGGTTCGTGATTCCATATTTTTCTATGCATTTTCCATGGTTTACTGCTATTTTCAGTGATTAAAAGCAATATAAATAATCACAAATAATCAAAAACAGTAAATACATTACATAAAATGCATAGAAATAATAATAACAAAATGAAATATGTTTCAAATGCAAAAACGATTCAAAATTTGAATTCCCGATACCCTTTTCTGCCGGAATATGAATTTTCAGTGAATTCTGCAATTTCTAGGGGTTAAAACGTGAAATTTTCAGTTCTGAGAAAAATGTTCGCATAATTTTCAGATAATCTGAGGGGTTTTCTGTAAAATTTTCTTATCTGGAAAACTTGCTTGTAATTTTCAGAAATCCCGAGGCCCATTTGCAAAAATGGGATTTTTTTTCTTTCTCGTTTTTTATTATTATTTTTATCCGACCAGGACAAGCGGGCCAGCCTTCATGGGCTACCTTGGCCTGGCCAAGAATCGCTAAAAGGGGCGGGGTAGGGTTTCCCTACCCTTGCGCGATCAGGTGGCGGCTCCCAAGATGGGAGCCGCGTTCAGCGGCGACGGCCGGCCGGCGAACGGCGACGGTGGTCGGTGCCGGCAGGCGGCCGCGGAGGTCGTGTCGGCGTCGCGTATCGGCGGCGCCGCAGAGGCGTTCAAGGCGGTGGGCGGCGGCTTCGGTCAGGTGGGGTGGTCGGCGCACGATCGCAGCCGTCGTCGGCCTTCATTTTTTACCGCTCACATGAGATTACTGTGCACATGCTATTACTGTTCATCCGAGAGTAAAAAAACTGTTTATTCGACGCAATTTTTATTCATGCAATTACCGATCAGCGACTTCGAGTCAGCTTGCGGTAGATTAGAACAAGTTTGTAATTTCAATCTACGGTACAATCGACATCCGATCTTTCATGCAATCCACCGATCGGCATTGAGCCGGCGACTTCTAGTCGGCCCGCGGTAGATTAGAACGGATTTGCATCGGAGAAAAACCAATCTAGAAAACCAAATTTGCAGAATTGAAAGGAATCTAGAAAACGATTCAATCTACGAGTGTCGTTCTTCGACGGTTACCTTTCGATGCGAGGAGAGTCGATCGTGTTGATAACGTGTTGAGTAATCGTTGTTGGCGAGCCCAGTTCGAGCGATTACCTCGTAAACAATATTCAGAAACGTAAGAACGAATCAAGAACACAAGAACACAACAATAGATTGAACACAGAGATATGAGGGGACTTCAGACTTCGCTTTATTACTTCTCAAAATCGTATTACAATGGTTGAGGGTCCCTCTCTATTTATAGCATCTCGACCCTACTAGGGTTTCCAATGGGCTGGATTCTGGTCCGGGCCCAGAGTTTCTTAACATCAACCACTCATTTCCCGACTTAGACTTTCTTCTCTTCTTCCTCCGGAAACTCTCTTCCTCTCGACCCCCTGCTACCGCAATAGCACCGTGCCTCGCCCTAGCCGCCAAGTTGGCGCGAGCCGCCGACTGTGCCTGGCTGCCTTGGCCGCGCATCGTGTGTTGGGCTACCATGTCGTCTAGAGGTGCCGACGTGCCTCTGCGCTGACGCGCTAAAGCTCGACCGACGCGCTCTCGGCCTCGCTGGCATACCAAGCTCCATCATGCCACCCAATCCATGGTTGCCCCCTCCCGCACTCGGGGATGGTCAACTACGGTAGTCAGAGCACGCAGTTTCAAGGCGTCTCACTTCTTTGATAGTTTGTAAGTTTTTTGTTGCGATCGTTGAAAAAAATATTACGACCGTTGGGAAAAAATATTGCACACTTTTTGTTCGCAATAGGTGTTCCAAATGCTCCACCTCTTTTTTTTATAGTTAGTTTTTTTTTTGCGACGTTGAAAAAAATATTGCGACCATTGATTTTTTTTTGTTGCAAAACCAACCTTTTTTACCGTTAAAAGCGTTCTTTTTTATATGTAACCTTGTTTGAAATATTGCATCTGATTTCTTTGATATGTTGTATCCTTCTCGTCACCTCTTCTTCCACGAACAAGTCTTTTTTTTTTTTTTTGTTACGAACATTGAAAAAATTGTTGCATTGCGCCGGAGGGTTGCGCCCTAAAGTTTTTCTTAGTTATGTTCCAAGCATAAATGGTCTATTCGTGAAATCTGTGGTATGAAACTTACAATTTCTATTGAGACGTATGAAGCTTACATTTGATTGCATTAGGAGCACTGACAAGGATGATCTGAAATGGCTGGGGCCCAACGCGCAAATTTAAGTAGGCGTGGTAGGCCTGACTGTACACATGGAGAAGGGCTAGACCGGTATGTAATTGGACTTTTTCTCAGGCCAAGAAACACTTCAAGTCTAGTCTACACAATCATCAAAAGCGGGGACATATTTTTGGTTCTGGAGAAAACATATGGGTTTTGAGTGACGAAGGCAAAAGAGTGTTTTCCTTCATGAATAGCAGAGCTTCACGAAGAGCGATTCAGACTTTCACAGTGGTTGTGCCAAACAATCATGTATGGCTCATAAATTGCGCGTTCATCCTTAGTTCTTTAATGAGCAGCATATATGCTATGCACAAGTTACTGACATAAGACACTACTAGTGCACACCTTACGGCTCGTACTCCTCAACGGGCTTGGAGCAGGTGATCCGGACCTGGCCAGGCGACCCGGTGAGCGGCGCAAGAGCGGAAAGCTTAACCATGGCGTGCGCGAAGTCCTCGCGGAACGCCTCCTCGCCGCGCTCCCCGGACGCGTACACACGCACCCACCGCACGGTGCTCCCCGCAGTGAGCTGCTGGTCCGACCGCAGGATGCCCCGGCCCTCGAGCAGCTTCGCGTAGTAGTGCGCGCCGAACCCCACCTCACGCCCCTGCCGGTAGTACCCCATCTCCAACGGCGCCGCGCCGTGGCCGCCGCACACCGCGCGCATCTCGCCGACCATGTCCGGGTCGATGGAGTCGTCCGGCTCGCCGGTCCCGGCGAAGTTGTAGATCCTGTCCTTGAAGAACCTGCAATGCACCTTCCCCATGCTATGCGCTCCTACGAGCGCGCCAAGAAGAATCAATCAAACGCATAAATTTGAAACTTTTACAGGGGGCTCCAATGGACGGACGGACGGACCTAAGAGCGCGACAGTCTCGCGCTCGGTGAAGCCGCGGCGTGCGAACGCATCGAGCGTCATGGCGTAGGTTGAGTTCGGGGCCGGGAAATGAGCGTTCACCTCGTCGTTGAAGCTCCGGGCGCTGTCGCGGCGGCCGGTGAGCACCGGGTAGCTCGGCCCGCCCACCAGGACGAGGCTGTCCCGCGCGGCGAGGGCCAGGATGTCGGCGCAGGAGACGGTCTCCGGGCACTCCGCCTCCAACCTCGCCTTGATATCCTCGATGGCGCCGAAGCCTCGCAGCGATCGGTTAGGGGCGGCGTCCCTCTCCGACTTGCCGCCGTTGACGCGGTCCAGGAGCACCGAGGCGTCGCAGCCCTGCACACGCGCCCAGGAAGAGAAAAAAAAAACAGCGTCTCGGCGTGTGCGTGAGCGCGAGCGGCGCGCGCAGGTAAAATAGACACCACGAGAACATGAGATGCGGGACACGGGGTTTGTATCGTACGTACGTGAATGAAGCAGTCGTGAAAGAAGAGGCGGACGAGCGCGGCGGCGACGTTGGAGTCGGCGAGGTAGAGCTCCCGCACGGTGGACTTAACGATCCCCTCGGCGTCGGGGCACGTCCCGTCGTAGAAACCGAACGCCAGCCCGCGCGGCCGCGTCTGCGGAAAGGAGAAGGAAAAGGACGGCGGCGAGCTCTCGCCGCCGTCGACCTCGTCGTCGTCAAGCAGGAGCGCGTAGGAGGCCGACCTGCTGGCGTCCGTACGGAGATTGACCGTGCACAGGAGCACCGAGACGGCAAAAGACAAGCAGATCGCTCCCCACGCCGGAGGTTGTAGCATCGCTTCCGCTGTTCTCGTTTCGACGTTGGTGTCCGGGTTTGAGGTGTGGGAAGTGAAGGTGCCAAGTCGAGGATTTTAAAACGGGGCGGGAAATATCCTGCCTTTGCGGGGCCTTCGTGCGTTAAGGCTTAGGGGAAGATGGGAAGTGTACCTCGCTACCTGAGCGAAATCATGCCCCGAAAGCGGATTACCTTGGTATGCTCGCTTTCCATCGGCGCTTACCTCTGTTACATTTCGTACATATGTACACTTGTGGTGTGTGTGCAAACAGAGTGGATAATTCTCGATATACCGATCGAAAGATTGCGAAACGAATACGAAAAAGATAAATGGTTATTCGGTACTATCCGTGTCTGACTCCGACTCCGAGAAAAAAATATAGAATAGAATACAGGATAGGCGATATTCGTTCGTATGTATGTGTGTATCAAGTGGTATGAGAAAAGTATATTATGACTTCACTTAGGAGCATGATAACAGATATATGGGTTGTCGTATTTGAATAGGAAGGGGATACTAAGTGTTTTTTCATTCTGCATATCAAGGATTAGTTTATTCGTAATCGCTCTGATTGCACCCTTACTATCTAATACCCTTTGTAGGGGGTGCAAAAGAAGCGTATAATATCTGTCCGACCGACCGATCGAAGGCTCACGGAGCAAATACAAGATAGAGAAATGAGTATCCGATATTATCCGTGTCCGACTCCAACTCTGGTAAAAAAAGAAATACGATATATGATGAACAATATCGAATCATATTCGCTCCGATTGCACTACTAGTTCGGAGTACTGAACCACCTTGCTGGTGTGTACTTTTAGATTATGTCAATTCTATAGTAGTTACGTAAATTAGAAAAAGAAAGCAGAGAAGGGAAATGAAAATAGCAGAATGGAATAAAACCCATACAAGCGAAAGAAGTTGCACTGGCATTGCATGTCGGGCCTAGGCATTAAGAGCTCCATACATTTTTTTTTTACTCTATTGGCTGTGTGTCGCAGTGAAGTACTGAAGTGTGCGTAGCAGGGCCATGCGAAAATGCTGGTCCTTGCCTTCTTTGTAGTACTAAAAATAAACTAATTGTTGCGACTGGGCAGTTGATGCCTCCCTCAAGTGCCAAAAGGATGCTTTACTGATTCGCAAGTTTCAATATATTCGTATGCCGTATAATCTTTTTTTTTTATGAACGCATGCGGATTGGAGAATGGAGGAGGTGGCCAATCGAATCAATGTGGACGCCCAGTTCTTGCGTAAAAAGAACCCAATAATTTTTATTGTAATAATGCAACAATGGTAAATCATACTTTATGTTACCACTTCCATGGCACCATGGAACGAACCAGCACAGCAGCATTGAAATAGCGTAAAGAAAGGGTATTCAAGCAGGGGGCAAGAAATGTGATTACCTCGGGGACTGTGGGGGTGTGCATGTAGCCGGTTGGGCCCATCTGAATGTGGGAATTTCGTAGGATAGAAAATCCACTTGTGTTCCAGTTGGTTGGCCATACAGAGACGAAAGATGTGCGATCGAGACGTCAATCATCTTGACGTTGAATTTTTAAGCGGCTTTCAATATTTATTATGGTAATTGTATGTTTTAATTCAATGTGAAATTGTTCATATTATTGACGTACGCGATAGAAAATAATATGATATAGAATTTAACTCGAGGGATTAATACTCGAAGTGTTGAGGACGGCTCTGCTCGAATTTGATAGACATATTTATTGAGATCAAGTCTACTAGAATTTAATATGCATACGTATGATTAATCCGGATACAACAAAAGACAGAATAGTTGGGTTTGTTTTGCAGGATCGGCTCTGCAGGCTGTTGATCCACATGATCATATTAGAATTAATCTCGTAAACAATCTGATCATAACGCATAACTCACACGTATGTGCCAGGGACATATATTTTAAACTCATAAAACTGAGCTGTCAGATCGTGGTTGGTGACATTGTTCAGGAGTCTCACTGCAGCATCAAAGCAGTGGGTCACTTTGTAACATCTGGAAGTGGAGCCTATAAATAGTCCATACCATGTAGCCTCATTATGCAATTGTAAGTGGCTCCACGAAAAAAGCAGAGGAATAGAGGGTAGGCTGGAAAGCCTCCACTAGAGGACAAAATATTTATTTTAATTACCAAACAACCGTAAACCCATAGGTTGTAAATAGATTTTTAAAAGGAAATTGAATGCCGCACGTTTAGTAGAAAAAAAATATAAGGTTAGGCTTGTTACTAAAGGCTTTACACAAAGGGAAGGTATTGGCTCTATGGAAACTTTTTCTCCTGTTGCAAAATGTACTTCAATTCATATTATTAGTGCTTTGATGACTTATTATGATCTTGAACTCCACCTAATGGATGTTTAAACTACTTTCCTTAATGGTCTTTTGGAGGAGAAAATATATATATGAAACAGCCGGAAAGTTTTGTAGAAAAAAGAAATGAAAATAAAGTTTAAAAATTGAATAGATCAATTTATGGTCTTAAACAAGCTTTGCGTCAATGGTATATGCTTTTTGATGATGCTATCACATCATATGATTTTTCAATAACAGAAGGTAATCATTGCATATATACAAAAGTTATGAATAATTATTTTGTCTAACTGTCATTATATGTTGATAATATTTTCATTGCTTCAAATGATAAAATACATTGATGGAAGTGAAAACTTGGTTGTCTTCTAAATTTGACATGAAAGATATAGATGAAGCTTTCTATGTTTTAAGAGTAGAAATACATTGAGATCGGAATAAAAGAGTTCTTAGGTTATCCCAAAAGGCATAACTTCGAAGCGTTTTAAAATGATTTTCTGAGGAAAACAACAAATCTGTTAATGTACCTATTGTGAAGGGAACTAAACTCAGTGAGGAATTATGTCCAAAAACTCATGAGGAAAAAGCTAGAATGAATGATATTCCTTATTCTTCAACTTTGGGATGTCTTATGTATGCTATGTTATTTACACGACCTGATCTTAGCCATACCATTGGAATTATTAGTAGATATCAAAATAATTCTGAGGAAGAGCACTGGAAACAAATCAAATATGTACTGTGTTATGTCAAATGAACTATGGATTGTTCGTCATGTCTTAATGGTCGTAATCTTCAGCTATAGGGTTATATTGAAGCTGATTGGCAAGGGGATCCGAATGACCGAAAATTAACTTCTGGTTATCTATTTACTTTGGCAGGAGGTGCAATTTGTTGGTGCTGCAGGAAATAGGATTCAGTTACTCTTTGCTCCATGGAAGCTGAATACATTGCCGCATCTGAAGCAGCAAAAGGTGTATGACTGAGGGAATTTCTAGCATTACTTAAGGTCTTGGAAATTGCATCACAACCTGTCACTATTTTCTGTGATAATCAGGCAGGAATCAAGGTTTCGAAGGATTCTAAATTTCTTAGTAAAAGTAAACACATTGAAGGAAGGTATCACCATATTCGTGATGTAATAAATAGACTCGAATCTATTCGTTTGGTTTATTTGCCTAGCATTGATATGGTTGCAGATCCATTGACTAAGCTAGCTAGTCATGAATTATTTTCTAAGCATGTTAAACACATGGGACTTCATTTTATTGATTGAAATGTTTTCAGCCAAGTGGGAGATGTTGGATTTTTATGTGGCTATTGTATGTTTTAACTCAATCTGGAATTATTCATATTATTGATGTATGTGATAGGGAATAAATTGATGTGAAATTTAACTCGAGAAATTAATACTCGAGGTGTTGAGGATGACTGTGCAATAATTTGGTAAACATATTTATTCAGATCGAGTCTACTGGAATTTAATATGCATTCATATGATTAATCCGGATACAGCACATGACAGAATAGCTAGGTTTGTTTTGCAGGATCGACTCTGTAGGCTGTTGACCCACATGATTAGACTGGAATTGATCCCGTAAAAATCTGATCATGGTGCATGACTCACACATGTGTGCTAGAGACTAATATATTTTAGACTCACAAAATTGGTCTGTCTAATTGTGGTTGGTGACATGGTTCAGGAATCTCATGGTGTATCAAAAACAAATGGGTCATTTTGTATCACCTGGAAGTGGAGTCTATAAATAGGTCCATACCTTCTAGCCTCATTATGCAATTGTGAGCGGCACCACAAAAAAAGTAGAGGGATAGAGGGTAGACTGGAAAGCCTCCACAAAATGCATGGCAGAGGAATAGAGGGTAGACTGTAAAGCTTCCACAAAATCAATCTAGGGTTTGAAGAAATCCTAACACTTGAGACAATGGGGTAAGCTTATGGAGGAAAAAAATGATGTTGACAATAACTATGAGAAGAAGAAATATGCAAATTAGCTCTCTAGATTAAAAGAACTTCCATATAAAACATATATTAAAAAAAACCTCGTTAGAGCCCTAAAGAAAATCGAGAGTAGGATTAGTTTGAGTGATGTTCCAGTAAACTTCTGCCATTTTGGGTGCTCTAAAGTTCACTTCATAGTTTACTTGGATTTTTTTGCGCTTATAACACTTTTGACGGGGTGAATAACACAATTTGTCCCTCTCCGCTATAATTGCAAAAATGGTACTCTCCACTGTGCCCACGGGGTGAGCCCCCCTCCCCCCGTCGCGCCACGTGTCAAATACCTCACCCCTGGGGGGTGGATTCGCCTCTGTTGTGCCCCAGGGGCACGGTTTCCCCCTCGTGGCACGTCCGATGGGTGGGATCCCTCTGTCGTGGCCCAGAGGCACAATTTACTCCTCGTCCGGTGCCTTGGGGTAAGATTCGCCTCTGTTGTGGCCCTGGGGCATAGTTTTTCCATGTATAGATTTTTTTCCTTTATTTTGATCAAATTACAAGTTATATTTTGAATGATGTGATGGAAATATGAGTTATCAAGAGTTTTGAGAATAATTACAGTGACCAAGAATAGTCTTATGATTTCATATGAATCTTGGGTGTCTTAGGGTTTCATGTGAATCTCCTTGCGTTGCTGCCTCTCGAACATATGCACTCGACAATACGCACATGCTGTATACAAATATGTTATGCAAAAAATATATACAAATATAGTACAACACAAGGGCACGACATCTATACAATGTACACACGGGATACAATATGGCTCACTCGTCTGAGCCACTCTCTGCTTGCTGCGTCTGCATCTACATCTACATGCGTGTCCTGGTTTTCTGTTCAACATGTCCTGTGGGATACGTGAACCGATTTGGAGAGTGTGTATTGTTTCAGAGGGCATATAGAGACCGTTGAGTGGGCGGACATGCTTCAACAAGCTGACTCTGTTCAACATCGATGTTGCCTAGCTGAGTCATACCAAATTGGCTACCACCTGCCATCATATCCATAATGAACGAATCAAGAAATACACCCCTGGAGTGTCGGCCCCCATTTACGATGTCTGAACGACCCTCAGTACGGAGGAGCTCTGGCCTTGATCATACGATGTACCAGTGACCCTAGAGGAGCTTTGGCATTGGTTTGGTACTCCGTACTAGTCAAGGTTCTACGGAGCGTAGACTAGGGTTGGGCGTCCTCGGTGCTACGCTCCAAATCCTAGCATCGTGTACTCCTCCCTAGCAGTAGTTGGGATGGCTGCCTCCTCTAGGTTGATTTGTCACCAACCCCACACTCAACTGAAGGCTGCAAGACGGAATGACGTTAGGTAAAATCAATATTCCGGACCTAAACTGAACATCACATATCTCCCCGATGTGCAGTGAGGATGACCGATGAGGAGCTCTTGGACTACCACCTGTCTGAGTAGGCCGTGTGAACATCGATCGCAGAAGTGATGCATCCCGATGGACGTGCGGTTGGAAGATGACATGATGCTAGCCCAACCTAAGGCTTAACAAATAATCAGGGCTTAAATTGATCCTAACTCACCCCCCCCCGATTTGCAGTGCCTCTGACCGACGAGTAGCTCTGAGACACCCGCCAATTTTACTAGATCATGCTGACCTAGGCTGTGAGCAAGCTCGGCCCACTAAGTGTGTAGCCTGATGGACGTCCTCTCTTGATCGACCACTGCTCATGTTCATGGACTTGAAAGTACTAAGAAGCCCCAGAACGGTGTGATCTGGGCTGCGTATGGCGAAATCCGATGCATGTGGGATCCACTGGATCCGGTCGAATTGAAGGGATAGACAACATATTTCTGTTCCAAACAGTAGAAAAATCAAGAATGAAGCAAGCATAGGTTTGAGTGTTTTACAGTGTTGTCACGCCACGAAGTGCTATGTCGATCGAACGAGTGACGAAGACACTACTACAGAAAAGCTCATCACAGACGGTTCTAAACCATCATCACAGACGGTTTTTGAACCGTCTGAATTTTTGTGTCTGTGATGACACGAGGTCATCACAGACGGTTTTTTAACCGTTTGTGAAAAATGCTATCACAGACGGTTCTATTCACGAACCATGGTTTGATATTCTTGGTATCACAGACGGTTCGTGGTTAGAACCGTCTGTGATGCTTCACAGACGGTTCTAACCATGAACCGTCTGTGATATCTACATATCACATACGGTTCTCTAGAACCGCTCGTGATAGTGACATATCACGCACGGTTCGTCTTGGAACCGCTCAGGATTATTTATCACAGACGGTTTCTAAGAACCGTCTGTGATGAGGCGTCTTCTATGACCTGTTTTGTAGTAGTGAGACTTTAATCATGCATGACCTAATCTGAACGCTCTGGTGGAGGACGGGTGAGTCTGGTACGCGACCGTGGTAAGCACCACTCAATGTACTCACGGTATGCCTGAACATCGTACAGTTGCTGCTCGAGTAGAACCTCAGTGTGCGTCGTCTCCATCCAAGTCGTAATCCACTCTTACTAGACTACCTGCCAGTCCTTAGAATACCGGTCCACCCTCGATTGCCTGCATTTGAGAAGAGCGGATATAGGTATGAAATGTAAACATTACTCGGATGGAGTTGGACTCAGAAGTGGAGACTTGTTGCAGCATCCTCCCGTTGGGAGGGGGCACAATCTAGTAGAGATCGAACTATCGCATTACGCGCTGCGGTGCGAAAGGCTCCATCATATGGGAAAACACAAGGTGGCAGGTCGTCGCCCATAATTCGACGTCCTGTGTGCATTACACGGACATTCCGTGCGATGCTACTGTGTTCATGAAATATGGGCTCCATGGAAACCATATGATGTTGTCATCGTACAACGACTCGAACTCATTGACAGGCGAAACACACACACACACCTAGGGTAAAAAAAATAGCTCGAGGCTCACGAGCCGACTTGGCTCGGGCTCATAAATTTTTGAGCTGAGCTGAGCCCAGTGTCCAGATCACCAAAAAATCAAGCCGAGCTTGAGCCGCTCGCAAGCCAAGTTTGGTTCGTGCGAGTGGTGCGCACCAAGCCCAGGCGGGCAGTCGCCTCAGCCCCAGGCGGCAAGGCCCAGCCCAGCTAGCCCACGAAACTAACTAACTAACCCTAACCCTACACGGTGTGTGTGACTCCCATCTCGAATTCCCCTTCCTCTCCCGTCCCGTTCCGATCCCCAATTCCCCTTCCTCTCCTGTCCCGTCCACCGCTCCGCTCGCCCCGTCCACCATGCTGTGCGCTCGTGCTCCCCTCGACCTCCCCTGTCCTCCCCGCCGCTCGCCCCATGCTTCCCCTATCCTTCGCGTCGCCACCCCGTCCTCCTCACCCGGCCCCTGTTCCATCCGCTGCACCATCCACTCCCCCTGGCCGCGTGCTCCCCCGTCCTCCCCCTAGCCGCATGCTCCCCCCACTCCTCCATCCGACTCCCATGGATAACCAACGGAGCATGGAGTCACGTGCGTGAGAGAAGAAGTCGGTCGACGTCGGGGCCTCCGCCTCAGCACTAGCAGGCAAGCGTGCAATCGGTCAACGCCTTCTTAGCTCCCAACCGCCTCCTGAACTTGGCAAACCGGCTGAATCGGTGAGTTAGGTTTGAAATGTTAATAATTTTTGTTGATGTTTTGTAGCGTAGTGTCAGTTCTTTTTATGATCTGAATTGCAGTTCTTTTATGATATTCATGTAAATAAGTGCATGTCTGTTTAGTCTAAAGCTTATGGATTATCACTAGCATTATGGACGATGTTGATTTTCCATTAGATTTGATCATGCCAGACTTATTATACATAGAAAGTCATATATGTTACAACTTCTGCTGTTGGTGTGCATTACTCACAGCTGGTGCCGACATTAGTGGATGATAAATGTGTTTAATGGTTGTTTCCAGAAACAACCGTGATGGAAATGCTGCCTCAGTAAAGGAGGGTTTCTTTCGAGTTTGGCTTTGTATTTTCCTTTTATATCATCTTATGGGAGGAGATATTTCAGAGCTTAAACAAGCTTGACCAAATCATCTGCCTAACAGAAAATGTGAAATCTGATGTTTCTGTAAGCAAACTAGTCTTCTTAAACAAGCTTGACCAGAGCTTAAACAAGCTTGGCTTTACTGATGTTTCTGTTTCTAACTTATTTTCTGTAGAAATAGAAAATCTGAATTCTGAGAGGTAAATAGAAAATGTTTATAACTTATTTTTTTGGCATATGTCATAGCTAACTCGAATACTATGCATCTTTTCAGGAAGATAATGATGAAGACGATATTGAAACTATTCTATTTCCTCGAAGTGTCGTAGAGAACAACTAGTGAGTGGTACTGCTTCTAGGTGTATATCATTCAAACTAAGAAACTTCAATCATGCATAAACTTACTTGCTCAGCAGTATATGTTTTATATTACAGCATATTTTGCTACAGATTATTCATTATTCTTATCCCAAAATAATTTAATACTATTCCACAAGTTGATTCGCTGCCAAGTTGATTGCTATCCAGTATCCACATTGTGCAACTGTTTTGGCTGATGCTAGGACCAGTTGCTACTGTTGTCTGCTGTCAACCAGAAAGAAAGGAACCAATGCTGTCATTTGGCACATTTGGTTCCGTATGACTTTATCAGCCTTGGCCTCCAGGGAAGCCTGGTTTAGAGTTAGGACATTGGTTCAGTTCTTTATTTTCGCATAGAATGTGGAGGAATTTGGGATAATATTCCTACCACACGAAAACACCACCGTGCTCCCGTGTGCAACAGCCTAAAAAACAGCCACAAACAGTGTTTTTAATTCGGTCACTATTTTAACGGTGCCTCCCGTTGTACCTATGGTGCACCATTGTTCAGTCCCAATGTCTATTTTTCAGTTACCACACGGTGCGATGATTTCTTTCTCTGGTCAATGCTTCTACTAGGCCAATCGGACTAGGCCCAAATCAACAAATAGACGGCTGTCATCCTGTCCTTCTTCTACCTTGGCTCCGCCAAGAGCCGGTGGCCAGCGAATGCCGAGGGGGTCCAGCCGGAGGGTAGTTAGGGCAGCCGCCCGACCCTGTCACGTGGGACGGTACGCCCCTGGCAGGCTCCATCTCCCTCCGGCAGACTGATCGCAGCCGGTCGCGGCGCATACTCTATCTCGAGGACGGCTAGCTTATGGCTCAAAAGAAGCCGTATCAGTTTATCAGAATACGATTTGCACCAGTCGCTTTGATGGGTAAGTGCGCGGGCGTTTGATCCGGGACACCGTCCCGTCGCCACCCCGAGTTCAAGAGATTGCGCAGCGGCAAAGCACCTCTTGGTGACTGCGTCTTGACGTTTTGCTTTGCTGTTGCTGCTTACACATGCACACTTACGTGTGACATCTGAGCACGTTTCCACTTCGACAAAAAACAGCAAGCACCTCGCACCGCAAATCCGGCTAATTTTTTTTTTTATGCAACTTGGCTTGGGTTAGAGCCAGAGGACGGCACGTCGAAGGACAGAGGACGCAGCGTGCTCGATCGGCGAATCTTCTTATCCTTATTGGATGCAGAAAATTCAAGAATTGATGGAGGGAAAAAAAGAGAGGAAGAGATAGAATCAAATTCAGGACGGAGAGAATAAGAACTTATCCAGCGAGGGAGTCCTCGCAAATCGCAAAGCAGATAAGTAGGAATCTTTGTGCGATCGTGATCTCTCTCTGGACATCGATGAGCACACATGCATGCATCACACGGCCATTGTCATTGTGCCCTAAGTAGTACGGCAACATATTTGGTGCATATGTCCCTTATCCATTGTCATTGTGCTCCAAGTAGTACGTCAGCATATCTGGACATATGCACATAGCCGATCTAGTCGTTCGATTCCAAAAACCGGCCGAGCCGAAATCACCCTAACCTCTTACTAACCCACCCGCCTAAATTCTTCTTTTTTTCTTTCAACCCCCTCCGTGCGCGCACCTGCCTGCCCCCGCATCGCGCCCCTCCTGGACCCGTCGTGCTCCTCGTGTAAGCAATGAATAATTTTTTTAGCATGATTCTTATTTATTATTGCATAATGTGTTCATGTTGATATTGTGGTGCATGTGAATTTAATGTCATATTTACACTTAGATTGTCCTTCCTGATTCTATAGTCTTTCGAAATGTCTAGCACCGGACAGTTTATGTGAATTTACAGTTACAAACTGATTTTGCGGCTTGACAGCAGGTGATCTATTGTATACTTGCCAATTTTTGCGAGTCAAAAATGGTTGCTTGTTATAATAATGTACCTGCATGCCATCTGATTTTGTGCACTAAATGATCTTGATCAGCCTATCTACTGAGCCTACCGAAGAGCCACGCGTTGCCGCTTGCCGCCCATGGAGAAGAGGCCTAGTGGGGTCTACCGCTTGTGCTATGTTCAAAATGTGATGCAACGATGATTTAACCAGTGTTTGGAAACTCGAAGAATTGAGAAAAAAAGTACTGTAAATACCCTAACAATTCCGTTCATTCGATGGTGATTTTTTATATTGGCCTGTGGTTATAAAATTGTCAATTTGATTTCCTAAAAGTGGTGCTTCATTTTAGTGCAGAAATATTCCAAAGGTTGCGACACTTTCATGTGGAAAGATCAATATGAGATCCATCTGGTTGTGTTCCTCTTAGTTCTACTAAGGTTTACGCTTTTCAACAGAGAGAGTTCTGAACTGAAAGGGGTTTTTCTTTTTTTTTTTTCTTCCAAAAATTTAATAACTTACATGTGAGACCTACTTGTCAGTCTATCATAGTTTTGTTTTCTGGATTTTTATTTATAAAATAGAGGCAGTTCCACATGTTATAGACTTATTATTTATTAACTAAATGATTAAACCAATTTTTAATTTTAATTATCTGACTACTGGGTCCACATATCAGTCTCTCGGCTTTAAAACGTATTTTAAAACTGAGAAAAGTGCGTGGTCCTATATGTTAATGACATATACTAAAAACGTTTAAAATTAGATTTATGTAAGTTAATCTTTTCGGCTGGTTCCACGTGTCATACACTTATTAGCCTTAACCTCTATTACTTAGCACTAATAAACTCTAAATCTTATGGTCCACTGGCAGAGAGAGAAGAGAAGCAGCAGAGCTGCATGCGGCCGAGTGCCATGGCGAGTGCCGGCGTTGAATGGCGCAACGACTTGGCTCGAGGATGGGCAAAATGGGTTCCTTTCTTGATGTTAATCCCACCGAGTGGTGGTGGAGGCCGAGAGATGGATGGAGGCGGTCTTTGCGCACGACCGGATCGCGAGGAGCTTTAGGTCTGCAACGGTTTTAGCGAAGGAGGCTTTCTGTTGGGACCCCGGATATGCAACTCTAAGACCATCTGCGTATTCCAAACTAGTCCCATAATTAGTAACTAGTTCACACAGTTTGCAACATCGATGAAATCATATACATACTTTGCAACATCGATGAAATCATATCCACATAACAAGTTAGCTACGAAGCAGACAAATCAATATTTTTTAGTAGCAAAAGGATCTTATGGTCAAGCTTTACAAAGTTTGCCACATAGGGCTTAAGGACAACAGAATAAACTTGTAGCAGAAAGAAACCACTCGTGGAAGCGATACGACATGCCTACAGGCAATTGAGTGGAGAACGCAACCTAGTTCGTATGATCTTCAAAGTAGTCTTCCCCGTAGAACTCAGTGCTCCCTGGGTCTTCTTCGGCGACTGATCAACAAATGGCGCAAAGACACGAGTACTTCGAGTACTCAGCAAGTCATAGAAAAATGTGTGCAAATAGTATTCATGCAAGGCTTGACAAGGATAACTTTATGGCTATTTTGTATAAGGCAATATTGACAGTAAATACAATAAGTAGATTATAAAGCACCATTTGAAAGATTAATACATAAGTAATCAAGTTTCTTTGAAACAACTTATGAACACCTTGTTCACTTCCCAACCAACGACCACTCTAACAACTCGAAATCATCCTCAACAATATTTTTGAGAAAATCTACCCCTCGTGTGAAGTCACCAGGCATTGTCCATAGCCGGGGACACGGCTATTCGAAAAATTTTACACTCTGCAGAGGTTGTATAGCTTGACCCACAAGAGATAACCATCTTATACTGTCCGCTCACACACTTCTGAGGTGTGCGACTAAGATATTATCACAAGACTTTTACAAAGCTCCACTATGACCCGGTTCTGCTCGATAAGATTTCGCCTCGATCCGGTCCTTTCTGGCGCCACTTATCAACCCAAACAGAACCGACTCAAAGCATTGCTAATTAGTTGGCCAGGTCCACGCCCATAAATGGACTTGTGATTGCACGGCATGGCCCAGATCAATGGCACACAAAGTCCTTAGTGACTACTCAAGCGAAACATCCTCATGCCAATGTGCTTTCCGCACGCTCATTCGCCTAAGTATGACATCATTTTTTGTTCAACTCAACCAAAGGGCAACGCTTGCCATGGCACAATAAATTTTATCAACAGTGGCTCCGCCATAATTCTATATATCATTAAGTCAAATTCATCATCATTGAATCATTTCATCGAGAGACCATCGCATAACTAAAGCATAACTAAGCACAATACACACCCATATTGGTATTACAATAATGTCCAACTAAAATTACCCAACCTATGGTGCCCAAGGGTACATGTCAACATGTCAGTTACAATTATTCAAAGAGTCATATTTAACTAATCCTGGAAACAATTGATATAAAAATAGCAAAGCGTGCTGATATAAAATAATATAGTTTTATAAAATGGGTACGACATGGTAAAAGGCCTACAACTTGCCTTCGTTGAAGAGTTCAGATGCTTCGATCGAGGTCGTAGGGTCCAAGAACTCTTCAAAAACGTCGAAATCTATACGTGCGAAAAGAGCCAAATAAATAAAATAATTCTAAATAAAATTAAAAAATAACCAAAAGAAAGGTACTGAATTAAGATGAAATTTGAAATTTTAAATACTCGAATTGGACCTCGAATGAAGGAGAACGAGCTCTCAGAAGGAGGTTTGACTACTGGTAGTCGGAAGAAGGTTCGACTACAGGTGGTCGAAAAGAGGTTCGACTACCTAGTCGAAGGAGGTTCAACAACACTACGTGGTTGAAAGACGGATTCGACTGCTCGGTGCGATCGAAAGAACAAGAGAGAGAGAGAGAGAGAGAGAGAGAACGGGGCACGGGGAGCTTACCAAGACCGAGAAAGAGGTCGGGTGGTCGGTGGACGGCGAACGGCGGTGGAGAAGCTCGCAGTCGAAGGAGAATAAGGACGGTAATGAAGAGAGCGGCGGCGAGATGGTCAAAGACAGCACATGCGCTCTGGTGGTCTCTTCGGTGGCGAGGAGCTGACGACGCTAGAGGCGATGAAGCGAGCTCCAAGTGGTGGTGGCAAAACTCGAAGCACGGCGAAACGAGGTCGAGAGAGAGAAAAAAAGGAGAGCTGAAGGAAAAATAAGAGAAGACAAAGTTCTCCCTGGTACTCCATTTATAGAGAAAGGAGGAGGACCAGGAGATTAGACGGAGCAGCGGGATTTGCGGCGGCGCGTCTTGGGCGCACGGCCGACAGGTAAGGGAGGAGTTAAGAGGGGGAACGGGCGCGACGGAGGTGACGTCATTTAATGCACGATGACTTTTGCGAAGGCTGTGATGCGACGGGGGAATGACGGGAGCAGGTGGGGAGGAGACAAGTGGGGCTGGTCGAAACCAAGAGAGCGGTCGACAACGAGAGGATGGTCAACAACGAGTGAATGGTCGACACCGATAGGGTGGTCGACAATAAGAGGATGGTCAGAACCGAAAGAGTGATCGAAACCAAAAGGATGGTCGAAACCGAAAGAGTGGTCGAAACCAAGGGGATGGTCGAAACTAAAAGGGTGGTCGAAACTAAGAGAATGATTAAAACCGAAACGGTGGTCGAAACCGAGAAAGGTGGAGCTAGTCGGCGCGCAGGGGAAAGAAACGGACCGATGGGAATTCGGAATGAACAGAGAAATGAGACTTTAAATACCAGATAACTCCAATAAACTTAAAATAAACCAAGTTTTGAATAAGTTAAAGTTTGATTAATTCATATTAACTTACTTTTAATTTCAGAAATCTCCAAGGTAAACTTTAGCAATTCAACAAAACCAAATGGTTATTTTTATTTTGAAATTTTTTAAAAAGGTCTGAAAAACTTGGGATGCTACACTTCCTCCGGGCTAAAGGAGAGACGCACTTGACCCAATGAATCCAAGTGATGCTAAAGGGCTAGGCGCGAGTACCTAGGGTCACCGGAGGCAATCCAGCGGTAGTTTTCGTGGCGGCGCCATGGATGGCTATGATGAATTCTACGCTATGCTTGTTTACATTCCAATCTAACATGCGCAATAGTTTTAGGAGACTACTAGAAGCTTACCAATGTCCTTGATGGTGTCAGGGGATGACCGGATTAGCTTGGTGACTTTGAACAGCGGCGGGCAGAGGAGGCTCATGGTGACAGTGTGCTACCGTGATGGAGAAGCTACAAGGATGTGCGCATTAGCTTGCATGGACACTGGGGATGGTAAGGATAGAAGGAATCGACTAGTGAATCACCATGGTGATGACAAACAATGAAAATGGCCGCGGCGGCCGGATTCAGGGAAGATCTCGATCCGGTGATTCCCTGAGCTTGGGTCCACCTTGAGCAAGGAAGGTGCATTGGTGGAGTATGGAACGCAATATGACACAGTTAGATAAGGTTCAAGCTTACCAGAATGTCAGGAATGCAGCGGTCCGAAATGGGGTGTGCGCCGGACGCGAAGAAGATGACGACGTGATCACGCTACTGGGTTTTCGAAGCTACATCAAGCAAAGAAGAAGTATCAGTGTGGTAAGAGACACATGGTGATGCAGGTGGCGAGGGCAAAGAAGCTCACCAAAGGAAATGAAGGTGTGAGGCTTGCTCACCAAACCTTAGCTCGAGAGACAGGGATGAATGGAAGGGCCAAATTGGGGCTAGAGGATGAGAGCACAGGGGTTTTCGCAAAATAGTGTGAAGGGAGATGTAGGGGTGATCTCGGTCGTGGATTTCAGAATTGAAGGCCCATATCGACTATGTTCACGTGTCCACCAAGATATATTGCCAAGTAGTACCGCTTCCCGGCCCGGCTACTTTAGAATCCAATGTTCACGTATGGGCAAAAAGTATTAAGCAAAGCAGAGGAATCATGTGGCAATCAAGTTATCAAGGAAGATTATATAATTTAGCAGAAGCTCACAAGTTATTATGATAAGTGAGCCAACTGAAACAACACACGCCTTTGGGGGAATTTTTTAAAATAATATAATTTTAAAAGAAAATTATAAAAATAGATAGCCTGCCCAAAAAATTACAAACATGGGTTCCTATCGTCGGTTGAACTGGCGATAGGCTCCTGTCGCCAGTTCAATTGGCGATAGGAACTTGTTGCCGGTCCAGCTGGCGACAGCAATCCAGCTATAAAAACCCCAAAAATTCACTCCAAAGTTTATTTTAAATCCAGAAAAAAACAGAAAGAGGGGAGAAGAGGGAGAGAAGAAAGGTAGCAAAGCTTTGCTAGTTCGTCGCGAAGGAGAAATAGACGGAGCATCGGATCCGATAGGACATCTTGCAGGTACAATTTTTTGAAACTTTGTACATTATGTGAAAACATTGTCGGTTAGCAAACAAAAATAGCGACATAGAATTTAGTAGATTAGATAAATGTAGGCCAATTGTGTAGTACATCATTTAAGCTGTGTACGAGGTAGGTAGAGCATAATCTAAATAATATCAGTTTTATTTAGCTCCCCATTTGTGCACGGTAATTATATTGTTAATACTGGAAATTAATTTTTAACTAGGAAAATAACATGACATGTTTTAAAATTGAAAGAAAAATCCGGAGCGTCTAATTAGGGTAGGTAGAGCCTAACTGAAATAATCGCAGCTTTATTTAGCTCCCCATTTGTACACGGCAATTATATTGTTAATGTCAACAATTAATTTATAACCGGTAAAATTGAAAGAAAATACAGAGCAACTAATTAGGGTAGGTAAAGGCTAATTGGGGTAGGTAGACCTAATCGAAATAATTTCAGTTTTATTTAGCTCCGTAGGGTAGGTAGAGCGTAATCCTAGCTTTATGACTTATTGCATAAATTTGTGGTTGATAATTATTTTGCTAATACCACTTCCTATAACTATATTACATATTTCGTAGTCATTACAATGTATGTACTGAATTTTCAGGTATGGCGGACTCAGGCCACGCTCCCGAGTGGTTGTACGAGTTGCTTGACCCAGTGATTGACCTACATCATCGTAGCCGTCTCAGTACCATCCTCCCCATCGAGGGCGAGGCGACGATTGAGCTTGGTGCGTTGCGGCTGCACACACCCATCAGGGCATGGTGGTTGCACCCAAGCTGGATGCCGATGTACGTGCTATTGCGATCTCCGTGTACTCATTTGTGGCATGACTACTACGTGTGGACTAACGTTCGTTCGTAACCTGACCCGACACAGGTTGAGGGCGGCAGGCCTCCTTCCGCTAGCACAGATGGTGGAGGCGATGTGGGAGGGCAACCAGGACTGCGGTCCTGGTCGTACATCCAGGCGTTTCCATACAATCGGGCCCTATTGTCAGCATTGGTCGACCGGTGGAGACCGGAGACGTACACGTTTCACCTTTCGTACGGAGAGATGGCGCCGACGCTGCAAGACGTGAGCTTCTTGACCGGGTTTCCCAGCACAGTCCTCCCAATGGTGGCGTATGAGATCTAGCTTATGTGGCGCACGGAGTTCCTAGCTAGGTTTCAGGATGTGCTGCCGCCGGGCAGTGATTGCCACGAGTTCAACAGCCTGCACGAGCCAACACTGAGGTAGGTCTGCTCGTTCTACGTAAGTCTTCCTAACTATTGTCCTCTTGCATCAATTTATTTGTGAACCTTGCTGACGTGTATATGTCTTCTTGCAGCTTGAGCGTATGGCGGAGGACGCACCTGACGAGACGGTGAGGAGACACTTCGAGGCCTACCTGCTGTGGCTGCTCGGGTGGGTCATGCTCCTAGGGTCCCACAGCAACCACGTCGATAAGCACTACATCCGGTAAGCACATGAGCTCACAGACTGGTCGGTGGAGGAGATCCAACCTTACGCCTGAGGTCCACCCTGTGTTGTGCAACGCATCGCGACATCGCTTGTGCAATGCGTGCCATCGGGCCCAGGACTGCTCCATCCTCTCTGGATGCCAGCTACTTCTGCAGCTGTGCTTCTTCGAGCGCTTCCAGATCGGACGTCCACAGTTGGACTTAGGAGCGTACACGGTCAGCTTGTACACCGAGGACAACGATATGGACCGGCCAACCATGGGCAGAGTGTGGTGTCGCCGATGGTTAATTTCGTGAATATTTATTATTTTCTCGTAATGAAATCACAATTTCGTGTGCTAAGTTTTTCTTTGGTCTATTCCACAAGTGACCTACACATCGATCACCACGCAAAGGTCGTACTCACCATGTCTCGATGTTCGACCAGCTGACGGATGATCTAGGAGCAGGGCCTATGCAGAAGAAAGGGCTTGTTGTAAGTGCATACTCAACTAGCGTAGCATAGTGTGCATTCGTGGGTAATCCTCTCGCGATCCGTCCCGCGATGTCTTTTATCCCTGCATATTATGTCGAAGCGAAGCTCCCTTGTTGCCATCTTGAATGTCCGATGCATCTCACCCTTCTTGCTCTTCTCCTCCATGTACTTGGTGATCATGGCGGAGAAGAGTACTCTATCATTTGCCATGGTGAGCGACGCGTTGTTGCTTCTGTCAATGAAGTAGTTTGTCATACCGCACAGAATTACCTCCACAATGCCAACCAAAGGGAGGCACCTTGCGCCGCGCATGGTCTAGTAGTAAACCTCAGCTAGATTGGTTAGGTTTAGTGGTAAGGTTATATAAATTTTAAAATATAGCAAATGAGTTCAAAAAATTGTAAAATTTTATGTGGAGTCTCCCGACACAGTATACTTGCTTATGTAAATTAACATAATTTTATTCGTTCATAATTTTTCTCGCTATTTCATTTAAGTGTCATATTTGTGCGAGAACAAAAAACTCAATAGAAAATTGTGTCGTGTTGTTTGCCTTGAATGAGGCCCTCCCTCCATCTGCCTTTCTTTTCCACTAAAAGCATCAATCATTTGTATATCCCGTCACCTCCTTGTCTCATCCATCAAATCTTTGTTTCCCCCGAAATGCATGGCTTAATTAGTGCGAGAGATAAGGATTCCCACCTACGGCGGCTTATAAATTAGAGTGAGCGAGCACGATTTCATTTCGCAGTCGCTCGCTCTTTCGCTCGTTCATTTCATGTCGCAGTCGCTCGCTCTCTTGTTGTGTCGATTATATTTTTGGGGACATTTCAGTGTTATTAACCGCCGTCGTTCGCAGATAGTTTGGTCATAATTTTTTATTTACAGTGTTAACTAGTTACGAAATAATTAGTAGCAATTAATTAGTAAATTAGTGTATATTAATTTGTAGTGTTAGTTTGGTCATAAAACAAAATTAAATAATATGAACTGCATTCACCGAAGAGCAGAGGAGCATAATCTAATTAAGCTAGCCTATCATGTAGCTTATCACCCCAGGAAAACTACTCTGCAATTGAAAAGCTAGCATGTTTAATTTACAATCTTTTACGGTCATTAGCCACCTTCTCACTAATATTCACTCTATTCCATATGTTGCAAACTATGTCTCTGCCGGAGCTTCTCAAAGACTTCTACGATGAGGACCACCGGTGCAAGCTGTGGATCGTTGGTGATGCCGATGGTCCTCCGCCGGTGCTTCGCGCGCTCGATCGCCGCGCCTCTGTCCACGTCGACAATGAGGGCGCTCATCGCTTGGCTCGCGCTTCCCGCGCGCCGCTATCACCGCCCAAGACCTGCGTCCGTCTCTGCTCCGCCCTATCAGCGTCGCGAATCGCCGCTTTCCGCCGACGCCACGCTTTCGCTTCAGCGCCTCCCGATCACGTCTCTCCCTCGCGCTGCTCACTGCCTCAGCGCCCTCCATGCGCCTATTTAGCTTGACGGCTCGCTTCTCCTCTTGCCTCGCAAGTCTCGTCCTCCTCTTCGCCTCGTCACGCCTGTTCGACGACGTTTTTGCCAAAGCGCATCCATTGCGCCCTCGTCCTGCGCCTACCGCTCACCTTCATCGCGCCTGGTCGCCCCTGCGCCGCGCGACTCTCCTGCCATCGCCTCCATCTCTCATCGCGGACACGCTCTACTCTCTCTCTCTCCTTGTCTCTCTCCTCTCTCCAGCAATGCGATGCATTGGCGCCCGCACGCCGATCGCCTTCCGCTGGCGGCCATTTGGCGCCACGTAGCGACGAAATCGAATTTTCAATTGAAATAAATTCGAAAATCAAACCCTAATCTATCATTTCATGTGATTTTCCAACTTCTTTTGCCATAACTTACATCGAACTCCGATTTGGGTGATCAAATTTCTAAATTCATCTAAATTCAGCCTTTCATTTGGTTCTGGTTTTGTAATTTTGGAGTTCATTTGGTGCTGTTTTATTTATTGTTGCTATTCTCGACGGTAGATTCGCGTTTGAAGATTTCTTGACCTCACGATCAAGACCGCTCTCCACGAAGGCAAGTCGTAGGCCTTTGACCATGTTGAACCTTTACAAAAGTATATTGCTTCAAATTATCATGCATGGCTAGTTTTATTAAAAATAGTTTTGGAGTAGATAATTATCAAATTGCCATTATGCCTCCTTGATGAATTGAAATGAAATGTCTCCTTGAATGACATATATCCTTGGTCACCTTAGGATGGTTAATACTAGTTGGACATAATTGTATACCAACTTGGGAGCGTAGTATTGCTTAGACATGCTTTAGTTACCCATGAGACTTTCGATCACATGTTCAATGATTAATGAAATTTGACTAATGGAACTATGGAAGCTGTGGTGTGAGGCCACTTTTATTAAAAGATGTTGTGCCATGGCGGATTGCCATTTGGTCGGGAATGAACAAAAATGATTTATGCTCGGGCTTGAGGTAGGAAGCTAGAGTGGGTGTGTGATGCACATTGGGTTGTGGTAGACTTGTCGAGCGACCAACTAAGGACTTAACTTTGCAAGTCATTGATCGGCCACCTCGTGCAACCACAAGTCCGGTATGGGACGGATCGCCAACTAATTAGGGAAGTTTTGAGTTGGTTCTGTTAGGGTTGATTATTAGGCGCAAGAGGGGCGTGATGGCGAAACCTTAGCGAGCGAACCGAGGCAAAATGGAACTTTGTAAAGGCCTTGTGATAGTCACTTAGTCGCACACCCGTGGGAGGGGCTACTAGGAGCTGAAAGATCGCTACATCCTTTTCCTCCGGGACATGGGCTTGTTGCCCTTTGTGAGGCTGGTGTCCATCAAACGTCGGATCACCTTAGAGGCCGACTTCTTGTCGGCACTCACATTCCACTTTCAGTGGGGTGAGATGACGGCCACCCCGCAGACATCTCTCTTGACCGGTCTCCCGATCCGGGGTGAGCCGCTTGCTCTAGGCCCTCCGAGTGAGGATTGGAAGGCTGAGCTAGAGTAGCGGTTTGGCCAACCACTCCCGGAGTGTATACATGGTGTACCCCGGACTTGGCTGAGGTAGTTCGCTTAGTGCCCGAGGTGCACTGACGAGGTCATTAGAATGCACCTCGTTGCTTACCTTTTTCAGCTCTTTGGTTGGGTCATGTTTCCAACCACACTGGGCGGTTTTTGCTACCCCAGCTACATCCGCCCCGCCAAGTCGTTGGTTGACGCTGAGGCTGGGGCGATGACTCAGTATAGCTGGGGATCAGCCGTCCTTTGTGCCACATACCGGGGGTTGTGTCATGCTTGGCTGTGCGACGCCGCTACTACCTCCAGCATGGTCGTGTACTACGTGCTCCTATAGCTGTGGAGTTGGGAGCACTTTCCTGTTTAGCGGCCGTCCATCGAGATAGTTGTGCACCCGTACCCTGTTCCACATGACCAGATAGACGGACCCACCATGGGCCTATGTTGGACTGCTAGCTATCTGCGCTGGGCCAACGCAAGGCCGACGAAGTGCTACTCATTGTATCACAACGAGTTCGAGACGTTGCATGAAAGCGACATCATATGGAATTCATGGTACCCCCAGTTCATGCGCATGGTAGTGCCGCACGGACTCTCCATGCAATGCATCCGGGATGTAGTACTGTGGACAACGTACTATTACCTGGTGTTCGCACATATGGTGAAGCCTTACCCACTGCGCGCGCGAAATGCGATAGATTGGTGTGCACCAGATCGTGCCCCCCGGACGGCAGGCCCCTGCCACGAGCCGTACACTTGTGAGTCAAACTTCATCCAAGTAATATTTACGGTTCTTACATGCTCCCTTTCTAACATCAATCCTTCTGGAAATGCAGGAGATTGAGGCAGGGTGGGCATACTCAGGACTGGTTCCCGTGTATGTCTTGTGTACCTCACGTCCGTACGACCCTGAGACGTACGGTGGGTACATAGAGTAGTACGTGCTACGAACACGCGTAAGACTCACTATTCCTCCATCGGCGCCCGAGTCGGTGATGAGGAGACGCACCAGCAAAGCCTCCGCCGCTCATTCGATTGTCACAGCGTTCTCTTTGTGACAACGTTGTAAGACACTTATAACCTCTGGTCGTTTCATTGACGACATTCGTACTCTTCGTTAGTGAATCTGTTACATATGTCACTACAGTTGGAGCGGGCGTTGTGCGTCCAACGCGCATCAGAGGCCGCCGTCCGCAATTTCGTAAGAACCTGAGAGGATATAAAATTAAGCACATCTCAGCGGAGATGAAGAAGATAATAAAAAACTTGAGCAGCGGTCGTTCGAAAGACGACGTCCTGCACATCGGGCAACAAGTGGGGGGCGTGCTCACCCGCTAAGTCACCACGGCCTAGCAAGTCCAGTCGGCATCGTAGCGTTCCCCGTCGGTCATCCGCGGCCCAGGTCGGTGGGGAGGTAAGATATGTACAAATATACGTTCAGTTCTATTTGTTATGTATTACGTTCCACTAACATCATGTCGTTCTCCCGCCACAGTCCGTTAGGATTAATCACTTTTGTTCTCCTCACATGGTACACAAACTGGCTCCCCCCCTCGATCATTTGCACTGCACATCTGGGAGGTACGAGATTCTCAGTTTACGTTCAGAGTGTTTATTTGTACTAACATTGATCCGTCTTGCAGCCTTCAGTTTGCCATGGGGGAGACGGCCAGTTCACGTTGACTGATGACGACGATATGGGTCTTCCAGCTCCTGCCAGGGGTACGGACAATGGCTGCCCGAGTTTGGAGCATACACAGGGTAGAGCTCCTCCGGGTTCGCTGTCCCACCGTACGTTCATGGGCAAAGCTCCTCCGGGTACACGGGAACCCCGTACGTCCAAGGCCAGAGCTCATCCGCACAACCGGAGTTGCACACCTCGTACCGCCGGAGTGATTTTATAGACTCCATCGTGGATGAATTCTTCGGAGGTCTCCCCCAGGTCGGCATGCCTCATGATGACGACATGTACGCCTACCAGACTACCAGACTCTGCTCTAGAGTCAGCCTACTGGTCCACCTCCACCTCAACGGTGTCCGTACCCCATCCGAACCGACACACGCTCTCCGGACCAGTGGGCGTATTCCACAGGTCATGCTTGGCATAAAATAAGGCCGCGCACGCGGACGTAGCTGCAGCAGGTAGAGAGTAGTAGCTCAAACGAGTGAGCCATATTGTATCGCGTATTATTCGGTATTGTAATGTAATATTTTCCCCACCTTGTTTATATACAAGTACATCTCCGGAAAGCTATGCATTCTCGTTGTTTAATAGAAGATAATTAGGCAAGTACACTGACATGAAATAGCGCAAAAAAATTCTGAACGAATAAAATTTTGGCAAATTTACACAAGCAAATACACTGTGTCGGGAGGCTCCATATAAAATTTTATAATTTTTTGAACTCATTTGCTATATTTAAAAATTTGTACAGACAGCTGTGAAACCCTAATCACTAACCATAACTAACCTAACTACCCTAACTAACAAACTAAACCCTAACGCGTGAACTAAACCCTCTCTAACACGTGGCGGGCCGAGGGCCGTTGCCGCACGGCGGCCGTACGACAACGGCCGAGGTGGCGGCGCGTGGCGGTGGGCTGGTTTAGGTGGCTGCCGGGGGCTGCGGGAGGCACGTGGCGACGTGGGAGGCATTGCCCCACGGCGCCGCGTGTGGCAACGGTGTAGAAGCGGGAGAGGCTCTGCGGGTGGTCGTGCGTCATCGGTGTCAATATTGCAAATACGCCTTGTAGGAGGCAAATATGAAATTGTCATACATTATTGAGGTCCAACTAATAATATCCAAACATTACAACAGAAACCAAATTAAAGTTTACATTAACACTCATGGAGGCAAACATGAGCTGTCTTGATCCCCCACAGGTTACAACTCACAAGCATGGAAGTAGCCACCAACCCAATCAACGCTTCCAATACTGAAGACAATTAAGGGATTTCACAGAAGGAAGAAAAATCATGTAGGCTTCTTGGGTACTGCAGTGCCTTCCAAATCTCAAAGTACCAACAAGCTATTTGTACACATGCAATTACCTCCTTGACACGGCACAACGTTTCCAAAGAGGGCCGTGGTTTTTTGCCCCCCTTTTGCGCACCGCGCTAAGCAATCTCGCAGGTCGCATGCCACAGATTCACATCTCTCAATGACCAACTAATTAACTGCACCGACGTTGCATCCATCCGGCCATTAGATGAATAACCATGGTTGATTCCTCAGCAACCCTTTTCCCTTTCTTGAATTTCTTCGAGACTTCCCTTGTCTAGAAGTTAGTTAATTTATCGATTTATTTTCACCCAAATGAAATCCATCTCGTCACTCGCTGCTTAACTAACCAATTAAGCACGTTTTCCTTCTCATCAGTCGAACAGCATTAGTTTTCGTGATGTTGTGTAGACGTGTAGTTAACCGGTAATCATTCCAACAGCGAGTCCCGGGCACCGGCCGTGCAAAGCGTGCAAATGATTTCCTCATCTCGCGGCACGGTTTTCGCACGAAGAAAATGACCGGATTCGATGCGAGAGACGGCACGATCATCTAGATCTGCATGGGGTCTGCTCGTAACAACCCGCCCTGCGGCATCAATGTTTTACACGAGAACGTGAACCATACGAGGCAGGCAACCAAGTGCATGATTTATTTATTTTTTTGGCAAAAAACCCAACTGCAAATGAGAGTTTGTCCAAACCCCACCTGTATCTTAATATATTTTTTTGAACGAGTTTTAAACGAATTTTGAGATGTCTATGAGTTTTTGACGAACTTTGAGATACACGTGAGTTTTTGACGAACTCCCTCACTTACGGGTGTGTTTTTTTTAAAAGAAAAAGGCCAAAATTGAACAATCCTACGATGAAGGGCTGTTAGGGACCTCACCTCTCGGCCTCTCCATCACCATCCTTACACCCGAGAGCCGCACATTCGCAAGCAACGAAGGAAAGGACCACGAAAGCGACAGCTTAAGTAACTTCTGGGTAGAACCTTGCCATTTCTCGTTTGGTTCAAATAGATATAATCTTCTCTATATATTGTGTTCACCTTTGGTGTTCATTGTGTGATTAGATTTGTTGTCTCCCGACTACAACATCGATTATTTAACACGTGATCAATACGAATCGCTCTACACAGTCGAATCGGTATGTCGCCATGATTCCCTCATTTTCAGTCTCTAATATAGCTATTAGATTAATCTGGTATATTAATTTGCTTCAACACGATTAAATCTGTTAATTACTCATTAGGGTTCTAGATCTATTTATCTCGATTATATCTATTGGTTGCACACGCACGCCCGGTCGCACAATGTGCCTAAAGCAGACGCCGCCCGAGGCGCTCTCGACCGCACGATCGCAGCGCCCGCCACCCGCGCTAAGCCGTGCCGCGTTGTCGCACCGTGTGCCACTGGGTAGCCGGCCCTACACCACCGCCGCGCCATGCACCGCCCTCCGCACCTTCACATCGCCCTGCGCCAGCACTACTGCCGCCGACCGCCGAGTGCCGCCCGTCGCCGCCTTGCGCCGCGCTTCACGCCGTCGCACCCACCGCGATGCCGCCACAGGATGGGCACTAGGGAAACCCTAGTGTCCTACCCTCTTTTAACCCGGGTGGGCTGTGCTGAGGTGGGGTGGTTTTGCAAATCCGTGCAATCACGGGATTTTTGCGAAAATATCCTCGTTTTTTCATAAAATTGCGAGGACAATTTGCGAAAAACCCCCTGGTGTTTCCGGAAACTACAAAAGATTTTGGATTTTGGTATATTCTTGTAGAATAAACCTTTGAGGATCCGATTTTTTTTTATGGATCAATATGTTCTATGGTTCTTTTACAACTTAGACCCCCGGTTCATGATTATTTACTTTAATAATATTTTTATGCAATAACCACAAAATAATCCTAAAAACTGAATTTCTAAGGTATATGAGCTTCTATAAATTTGTGAAACCTTAGACCTAGTACACCTTGGATGCATCATATTTTTTATGGTTTATTTTCCGGTATTGTGTGTTTGGGAAATTAATTAATGGGTTTATTAATTCTAAAAATTGCTTCTAGACCTTAAACTTATCAAAAAAAAATCCCAGAAAAAATCCCATGGAAATTCTAACGATTAGATAAACTTAATATTTACTATTTTTGCACTCGTTTTCATGCATTTAAAATGTTTTACCTGCTGCAAACATAAGAAAATTGCATGAATTATGTTAGATATGTTAGACATCACTAAATAGAAATTTTCTTGTCCTGGATGGCAGCAACTATATCACCTTGGTTTATCTCCATATCATACAATTGTCGAGCCTGTCGCTGGCACACCTAAACCAGTTGACGTAGAAAAGGCAAAGGTTTTTTTTGCAATTTATGAGGTATCACCTCTACTCTTCCATTTATAATGACTACATGATGACTAAGTGTGATTCGTTGGCTCTATGGTTTTCTCTAAAAGAACGTCTGTAAAAACCAAATTGTGCCCATGCAAGGCATACATACCTAGGAGTAGAAGTCCGTAAATTGGTGTAACTCTGCCATGCACCGTATTATCTCTCGACTATGGCTATGTAATCATAAGCTATGAAATGTTGGTTTGATTGATAAGTATGTGCAATCAAATGCAACGATAAGCCCATGGTATGTTCTATGGAGACCTGTTGAAATCTCCTAGTTATCCATTAGCTTTATAAATATATCATTTTCCTACATGAGTCACATTAGTAGTATAGATTCAGCTCCTGTCAAGATTGGTCCTGCATGATGTGTATTTCTTATCTTTTGCTTTTAGGCTTTATGCATTTGATTATTATTTTTCAGATACCATAAATAAAATAATGGTCTAAGTTGTTCTATTAAAGCCTTATCTTCCGCTGAATCGTTGATTAAATCTGCTTAATATAATATATTGCTAGTAGCATATTTTACTTGTAGTAAAATAATTAATCTTGCATGGAATAAAATTTTTAAACAATATGCCTGAAAATTGAAAATACGTTGGCACGCCATGCTAATAAAATATTGGACATGTACTCTTGATATCTAATAAGCATAAATTCACCAGCTTGTAGTGCAGAGATGCCCAGATGGCAAAAGAGAAACTATTTTTCTAAGTGGCACCAGAACATGCATAGTCATATGTTGATCTCTAATGGATCACTTTGGCTAGAAAATACCATATTCCTCAAATAAGTACAAAATAACTTACGCCCTAAGACTTGGAGTTTATATAACACTATCCTCCACCACACTGAAGAACTTTGTAAGCATAATATTACAAAGTGCATATTGGTTTCACGCCAATAAAATTATACTCCTATTAAGTATGATTGCAAGTCTTTGCTAAAACTCCAAGTTGATTTAGGCAAATACCTGATACACACACTGTCACTCAAAAATTTTATAGTTGGAGTGAAAATGGGGAGAAAAATGGGCTTGTGTGATATTGGAACCTAACAGACATAGAAAAGTATTCAAAACAAGAGTCATGTTAGGTGCAACGGTATATCCTAGGTCCAAGCCAGAAGTAAAAAAAAATAATCTAGTTTATTTTGGAAGATAATAAAAGTAAATTGCATGATTATTATCCTTATTCAGTTGATATGAATAAAAGCATTTACGCCATTGCTGATACTCATGGTGTTGACAACCACAATCATTGCAGCCCACTAAGGGCAATTGATTTGTGCCTTCATCAATATGTTAACCGCAAGCATGCGGGTATGCACATTCATCTGAAATGACACATGCATAATTGGCAAATGTGGTTAGCAACTGCATCACCACCAGAAACCATACTACTTGCTTACAGCAAATATAACACCCGAAATAAAATATAATGATCTATTGGATTTTGTTGATCCTGGATGATATAAATTTGGCCATGTTGATTCTGACATTACAAATTAAAATCAAGTATACAATTTATCACCCTTAATTAAATATGATGTTCCTGTTGAACAATAAATATTTTGGTTGAATAATTATATATTTTGGGTGATTCAACTAGATTTGTAGTCCCAGAAGAAAATTTAGTATTTTGTGTGCAGATTAGCTACGGTCAAACATTTTATGTTCCAGCATTATATTTATGTTCGTGAAGAGTATCCTATAGTTTTATGATGTTAGAACATACTACTTATGACTATAATAAAATATGTTGTGTAATTATAAACTTTAAGTTCAATGATCCAAATTATTTAAAATATGGTATGAGTAATTGGATTAAAACTTACGCAAGTAATAAAGAAACTAGTCTATAAAATAAGTATGTCGACTCTCGGACCCATGTATGGGACATTCGTTGCATATTAATAACCAACCAGAAGTTGGAATATCCTACATAATGTTAGGATCATGCATTTTTCTTGCCACTGCACTGATAAAAGTCTAGCTCACTCCATATAATTATCAAACTCCTTGTTGAAATTAGTGTATGTTGGAGGAATCAAATATTTCCCACATGTTATCACCACTATAGTATACACCTTTGAGCCCCCAACTAGTTGTTGGGGATCAGGTTAGATCTAAAATTCAATCAATCACATGTCCATGATAGAGGAATTTTTTAGTATGCTATTTAATAAAGATCAAATCTCGATATTAAGGGAATAGTACTAAGATACAGGCAGTAGTCAAGCTAAACTTAAGGTTTAATTTATACTCTTGTACGCTAGAAGCAGAGAGTCTGTCAGATACTTTCCAAATATGGAGGAATTACCATAGTGTTTACTTGTAGTAAATACGTCGCTAAGAGTGGAATACCCTGGGTTGAATCGTATATCCATCTATGCAAATTTGACTTATTGGTCCTTGATCTAAAATCTATGGGGACACCTGCGAGTCTAAGATCTAATGACACTGGTCAAAATAATTATTAATCACTCATTTAACTCTCTTGAAGATAACTGACATTGAAGGTGAAATATCACATGAAGAGGCTCACCATGAAGATAAAAACACTGGCAACTTGATGCGTGCATATTACAAAGCTTGGAATGCGAATGACCAAGAATTTTTGTTTGGGAATTGACAAAGATCCGTTAACACTGAGATACCTTCAATTAGGAGGATATGGGAGAAAAGTTATCAACAACCACTTTGCATCTACAATTGATAAAATTTCTTTTACGAGAACACGGATCCGAAACAAAAGTCCATAGCTAAGGGTTTGAAGCGTTCTTATCGGGTCATATAATGAAAACATAAGAGGCTGAACCATAATTGCTAAATAAAAGTCTTGGAACCAGATAGTTCAGACTGGATGGGCCATTATGAATATAATGAAGTGGTGAAAACTATGGTTCAAATGTCCCTGCAAATACCGTTACTCTCCTATTATGAATGAAATGATGTTCAGTTGCATAATAATTATGGCAAATGACGTGAACAAATAAATAGAATATACAGTCAATGGGTTCTGAAAATCCTTAACGAGATCCTCGAATGACTCAAAATTCCTAGCAAGAAAGGAAACTAAATCACAATATATATAGAACTCGTACCCAATAGTCTCTTACGTGTAGTAAGAACATCTCCCGGAAGAGAGAGCATCTCTCTGATGGAAAATTATTTTACCAATCGATCTCTTGATCACATCAATGATCATATGATCCCTATAAGTGGACAAGGACCTATCAAGACCCAAAAGAATGTAACGAGGAACGTAAAGGCTAGAAGTGCGCCACACAAGCACTTATAAAGTGTATCTTCCACCAGAAGTTAGTGGAATAGTGATTTCCTCTAATACCATGAAGGTATGATATACATTGGTGATATTTGTAATTAGTCCCGTAAACACCAAAATTAGACTGGATATATTTTACTCTAGAGTGGTACAACCATACTTTATAGTTTTGCAGAACAAATTATTAGTTGTAACGTTGACCACACAGAGATAGTTATAGAATATTAAGATCGTGAAAGGATTTGATAAATCGTATCCGAAAGGCATACGACTTTGCAACTAGTATTACCCTGTATCCCTTGCAAGGATAATCTATTTATGTTGTACAATCAAATAGTGGTATTTGAGAAGTTAAACATATTACTCCCAAATAGTCTTTATCCTAAAATCTCTAGATGAGTAATATAATATTTGTATGTAAGACTCTGCATTGTGATAATCTAGTATATTTGATCACAATGTCCTTGCCTATATTCATTTTTGAAAAATGTATGAAAGACATTAGAGCAACAAGATTTCAATGAAAGTTGTCTTTAGGGGGGACATATGCTAAATCCTGATCATCATACTTGATTTTGAAAATCTTAGTCAAACCTAGAAGGTGTTGATACGATGATTCTTGCTTAAATTCGCATTGAAGGTTTGACCACTTAACAATTTAGATGTAGTTGGTCGACAATGCAAAGATCATGCATAGATCCCGATGATCATTACTAAATCCAAAAGGAATAGTACTAAGATACAGCAAAGAGTCAAGCTAAACTTAAGGTTTAATTTATACTCTTGTACGCTAGAAGCAGAGAGTCTGTCAGATACTTTCCAAATATGGAGGAATTAACATAGTGTTTACTTGTAGTAAATACGTCACTAAGGGTGGAATACCCTGGGTTGAATCGTATATCCATCTATGCAAATTTGACTTATTGGTCCTTGATCTAAAATCTATGGGGACACCTGCGAGTCTAAGATCTAATGACACTGGTCAAAATAATTATTAATCACTCATTTAACTCTCTTGAAGATAACTGACATTGAAGGTGAAATATCACATGAAGAGGCTCACCATGAAGATAAAAACACTAGCAACTTGATGCGTGCATATTACAAAGCTTGGAATGCGGAATGACCAAGAATTTTTTGTTTGGGAATTGACAAAGATCTGGTTAACACTAAGATACCTTCAATTAGGAGGATATGGGAGAAAAGTTATCGACAACCACTTTGCATCTACAATTGATAAAATTTCTTTTACGAGAACACGGATCCGAAACAAAAGTCCATAGCTAAGGGTTTGAAGCGTTCTTATCAGGTCATATAATGAAAACATAAGAGGCTGAACCATAATTGCTAAATAAAAGTGTAGGACCGGAAAGGCGACTAAGGGGGGGGGGTGAATAGGCGCTTTCAAAACTTTCTCGCCTAAATCAAAACCAACACGTACTTTACTCCTTTAGCTATGAAAGCTAAGAAGTTCAAAGAGCATACAACTAAGCCTTGTGTTGAATTTGATAAACCCCAAGCACATGACACAAAAGGAGAAAAGAACTCAATGTTCTTTATCGAACACGGCGGTCCGACCGGCTACCACGCGGCCTGACCGACGGTCAAGGAGCGGTCCGACCGGCAACTAACCAAATGGATCGGACCGGTGGACAGCGGTTCGACCCGCCAACCCAGTGGCTGAATACAGGCGGTCGAACCGCCGTTGTAAGGTTTGATCGGACCGGTAGAGTCCAAGATCAAAAACTCCACCCAAATCCAAAACGAAATTTGATCCAACTTTTGATTCAACCAATAAAACTTGACCAAATTTCTAGCACACCTCCTAATGATATTAGAGACCTATTTCTAGCGACGATCCGTCGATCCACTTCAGAATCGATCTCTCGAGATTTTAACAAAGAAGTGCTCAAACCCTAGAAATGAGAAAAACTTGATTCAAGACTTGCTTGTGGGGGTTTGATGATCTAGATGACTCTAGGAGTAATCCCACACAACAAAGCAAGATAAAGGAGGTCTAGAGACCAAGCATGAACCTTTGAATCAAGGAAGCACCAAAAACATCCAAAAGAGAGAAGAACACAAAGGGAGCAATTGATCTTTCAATTAAGCATCACAAGATTGTTCATCCACAATAGATGCTTACAAAGCCTCTCCACCAAGGAGGGCAAGAGCTCAACAAGGAGCACACTCCAAACCCTAGTTTTCCTCTCCTCTCCTCCAAACCCTAGAAAAAGGAAGAAGGGGGCTAAATGAATGCTTGCTTAGGTTTTCCACCTCTCCCCTTCCTATTTATACTAGAGAGCTAGGGTTTCCCTTTTTGGGTCTCTTACACATGGGACCCACACACAAATAACTCTTGAAGCAATCGCACCTTCACCACGTGTAGGTTGATCAGCGGTTCTCATCGACGCCAAGCCTCTCTTGTCCGAATCCCATCGGAACCTCCCAGAGACTCGCACCGATATCCGCACCGCCTGATCCAACCAGCTGTTCGAACCACCCGTTCGGTCCATCTTGTCCATTCTGCACCATGCTTGAGTCACACGACCTCCCGGTATCCCCGATCGCTCGACCTCGGCTCTCCAGCGTAGTCCCGATCCACTCACCGCTGACGCCGTTGACTCGCAAGCCACCGCACAATAAACAAACAAATCGCTTCCGAACAAGTTCTTCACAACTTGACCCACGCCGCCTCCGCAATGCAATATACATCAATAAAGCATTGAAGTCCATAGAATAACACGCCGTAACAAACTCAATGCAACACTTGGCTCACCTCCAGTGATCGCTGGTCCGATCGCTTGCCACGTGGTCGGCCCGATCGATTTCATGCATCGGACCGCTCCCACAACGGCGCGGTCGACCGGTCCAAAGGACTTAGCCAAAATTCAAGCGAGAAATTCAAACCTTCGTTTCAATCGAATAGAACTTTTGACTGGAGCTCCAAAATGATGGGACCACATCCGTGAGACTCCTCACTTGCCTACACAACCTATTTTTGGCTCACCAAAAACCCAACTTTCAAATCGGTGAGTCGACCGCCACCATGGCCGACGGATTGCTCCATCAAGCGATCGGATCGCCGGACAACCGGTCAGATCGCCAAATGCTTTGGCGACCTTGAAGCAAACCCGAAAACGCGAGAATTTGCAAACCAATAACGCCATTGCCAATTGACTCATCATCCTGAGATCGTGCACATATCCTCACGATATCCACAAAAAGTCTTAGAACCAGATAGTTCAGACTGGATGGGCCATTATGAATATAATGAAGTGGTGAAAACTATGGTTCAAATGTCCCTGCAAATACCGTTACTCTCCTATTATGAATGAAATGATGTTCAGTTGCATAATAATTATGGCAAATGACGTGAACAAATAAATAGAATATACAGTCAATGGGTTCTGAAAATCCTTAACGAGATCCTCGAATGACTCAAAATTCCTAGCAAGAAAGAAAACTAAATCACAATATATATAGAACTCGTACCCAATAGTCTCTTACGTGTAGTAAGAACATCTCCCGGAAGAGAGAGCATCTCTCTGATGGAAAATTATTTTACCAATCGATCTCTTGATCACATCAATGATCATATGATCCCTATAAGTGGACAAGGACCTATCAAGACCCAAAAGAATGTAACGAGGAACGTAAAGGCTAGAAGTGCGCCACACAAGCACTTATAAAGTGTATCTTCCACCAGAAGTTAGTGGAATAGTGATTTCCTCTAATACCATGAAGGTATGATATACATTGGTGATATTTGTAATTAGTCCCGTAAACGCCAAAATTAGACTGGATATATTTTACTCTAGAGTGGTACAACCATACTTTATAGTTTTGCAGAACAAATTATTAGTTGTAACGTTGACCACACAGAGATAGTTATAGAATATTAAGATCGTGAAAGGATTTGATAAATCGTATCCGAAAGGCATATGACTTTGCAACTAGTATTACCCTGTATCCCTTGCAAGGATAATCTACTTATGTTGTACAATCAAATAGTGGTATTTGAGAAGTTAAACATATTACTCCCAAATAGTCTTTATCCTAAAATCTCTAGATGAGTAATATAATATTTGTATGTAAGACTCTGCATTGTGATAATCTAGTATATTTGATCACAATGTCCTTGCCTATATTCATTTTTGAAAAATGTATGAAAGACATTAGAGCAACAAGATTTCAATGGAAGTTGTCTTTAGGGGGGACATATGCTAAATACTGATCATCATACTTCAGATTTTGAAAATCTTAGTCAAACCTAGAAGGTGTTGATACGATGATTACTGCTTAAATTCGCATTGAAGGTTTGACCACTTAACAATTTAGATCTAGTTGGTCGACAATGCAAAGATCATGCATAGATCCTGATGATCATTACTAAATCCTGAAAATATCTGTCAAATACCTATGGTGCAAAATCCCATAATATATTTATATTACTTTGCGGTGGTACAGCCATCTCTTGGTGGTTATCTAAGCAGACCTTGATAGCTACTTCTACCAACCACTCAGAGATTATAGTATTATATGAAGTCTCACTTGAATGTGTTTGGCTCAAGCGTATGATTAACCACATCCAAAAGTATTGTGGCATTAATACCGTCAATACACCCTCAATTATCTATGAAGATAATAATGCTTGTATTACACAAATGCAAATGGGTTATATTAAGAGCAACATCACAAGCACATCGCTCCTAAATTTTTTCTATCCTCATGAAATCCAGAAGAATAGTGAGGTAAAAATCTTGCGAATAAAGTATGTGAAAATCCAGTTGATTTATTCACTAAGTCTCTTCCTACACCCAATTTCCAAATATACATTCATGGCATTGGAATGAGACGGTTTAAAAAGTTGTAGAGTTAAGGAGAGTAAATCCCTAAATCATAACCCTTATCAAATCCCTAGGATTTATCCAAATCTTGAATATTGGATACCGAAGATTAAATGTTGTGCTTTTTTTTGGTTGGGTTTTCTTGAAGTTTTCTTACTTGAAGGTTTTTAAAGAGGCAACAAGTGTAATACCACTTACGAATGTAATGTACTCTTTTTTTTATTTCTTTTTTTACAATAGGTTTTTGATAAGACATTTGTATATCGTTGTCTATTGCCCATGTGAAAGTGTTATGAAACCTAATTATAGCAAAAAAAAAAGACTAAACCGCTTTTGAAGGGTTTCACCATTTGAGTTATAAATATAAGGACCCTCTATGTACAAGAGACAGATATATGAATAAATATATTAGAACTCCTCTGCATGTTGTATCTATCTTTGATATTCATTGTATGACTGGACTGGTTATTCACGATTATGGCATCGATTAGCGAACGATAATTATCGGCATCCATCGTTTTCCTTTCCAAAGCTAGTGCAGGAAAAAAACATGAAAAGAAAAAAAAAGAAACAAAGCACTTGAAGTTCGATCGCTGCGTCCTTTATAAATACCCACGCACCGCAACCAATAAGCCCCACCTGCTCCCCTCTCCTCCACACTCTGAGGAAACATCTAAGCACTCCTTCTTAAGGTACCAAACACGATTAGTAGGTCGCAAATCATATACTAATAACGTAGTTTAGAGTTAGATCTGAGCAATGGGGAAGGAAAGGGTGGCGCCGAAGCCGGAGGACGACGCGGCGGTCGAGCTGCCGGGATTCGTGATGAGCGCAGAGGAGGCGGAGCGCGCGGCCGCGGCGGCCGGGGTGGAGACCGTGGAGGACCTGCTGCCTCTGCTGGTGCCGTCGGCGATGAAGCGCGCGCGCGCCCCGATCTCGCGGTTCCCCGTGGGCGCCGTAGGGCTGGGCGTGAGCGGCCGCGTCTACGTCGGCGTCAACCTCGAGTTCCGGGGCCTCCCGCTGTCCCATTCCGTCCATGCGGAGCAGTTCCTAGTCGCCAACGCGGCTGCCGCGGGGGAGCCCGCGCTGCGCGCCGTTGCTGTCTCCCACATGCCCTGCGGCCACTGCCGCCAGTTCCTCCAGGAGATCCGCGGCGCCGCCGGGATCCGCATCCTGGTCACCTCCGACGCCGACGACGGCTGCGCGCCGGGATGGCGCACGGTGGCGTTGCTCCTCCTCCGCCCCTTCGGCCCCCACGACCTCCTCCCCACGCACGTCCCCCTCGTCCTCGAGCCGCACGACAACCCCCTCGGCGACCCCGTCGCCGCCGTCGCCAATGGCTTCACCGGCGGTGACCTAGAGGTGCGCTTGAGGGAGGCGGCGGAGGCGGCCGCGCGGGCGGCGCACGCGCCGTACAGCGGGTGCCCGGCGGGGTTCGCAGTGGCGGACGGCGAAGGGATGGTGTACGCCGGGGGCTGCCTCGAGTCCGCGGCCTACAACCCGACACTGGGCCCCGTCCAGACGGCCATCGTGGCGATGGTGGCCGCCGGAGGCGGCCCCGCCGGGGATGTGGTGGCGGCGGCGCTCGTGGAGAAGGACGGGGCGGTGGTGGCGCAGGAGGCGACGGCCAGGATCTTCCTTGCCGCCGTGGCGCCGCAGGCGAGCTTCCACGTGTACAACTACAGGCCGTCCGATGCGTGATGGCGCATCTGGACCCTCGCGGTCGTGGGGAGAGTAGGAGGTGAGATTTGGATGAGATATTGTTCATAAAAAAGTTAAGAGTAAGATGAGAAGGGGGGGAAAAATCTCGTGCACTTGGGTGAGCGATTAATTCCACATGGCGCTGGGCGATCGGGTGATTGGACACTGAGAGCTGGGACCTACTTATTCAGAGTGATTAGTATTCTTCTGTTAATGATGCCAAAAAGTAAACAACTGGAGTTGTATACGACACATATATTTGTCTTGGAAGTAATGTTTTGCTTCTCCTTCCCCGTCTCTTGCTGTAAGTTTTACGTCGTTTGCAATACACGCTACAGCTCATGATCTTGGGGAAAATGGCTAGAATAATGGAGCTGCTGCTGCTGCTGCACGCACAGTGGTACCTTGCGTGTGGTCACTACTGATTATGCAATCATGCACATTGGTTCTTCTTCCTCGCAAGCCTCAAACACACATGAATGATCGGTCACTTTATGAACTTTAATTGGTGGGGCTGAGCTGAAGGCAGGTAGTTGTCCACGGAATAAAGCAATGGTGCACATCTAACCTGTTCTTGACTAGATATTGCAAAAATGCAAGCACAGCTAAAATCTGTTCCTGAATGGATATTGCAAAGTGCAACTATGCAATCATAGTTAAGACTGTCGTATAGAAGTGTTTTTGGCAATTCTGACATCATTTTCTGGAGGGAAGTTTCTTGCTGACCCCTCTTAATTCGTAAATAAATATGCAAGAATGAGTGTCCCGGGGAAAACAACGACCCAGCCATAGAAAAGGATGGTCCACGAGGGAGTACTAGATTAGTCACATAAAGTCATCTTAAAAAATTTAGCAGCCACAGAAAATTGACTGCGACAGCCGGAATAATTGTTGTTATATTACTTGAGCCATGTAGTCGTATATATACAGAGTACAAAGTGGTCTGAACATCAAGTCAATTTACTAGTCAATTTACTAGAGATATGAAAAGTTATTAGAGATATCAAAGGAACCATATCGGATAAAAATCATCTTATTTGATTTTATTTTATCTCTTATATTTGTCGAACTCTGGGCTTTGAATACACAAAACCCTCGTGTGTATACCGTACTAGTCCTATAATCAGTAGCTAGTACTCACATCCACAACAATGATAATCACATCCATACGTACATACATACAAAAAAAAATACATATCTTAAGCGATTACAAACTTTATATTACAAAGGTCGACCAGCCAAATAAAACTCAAGTAACAACAGAGTGCAGCGGAAAACATAGTAAATAAATTAAAATGGTCTAGCGGTATGACCATCCAAACCCACATGCAACCGACAAGAAACATATCCTAAAAAGACCCATCACTGAACCCTCCTGTACCGGGTGCAAAGAAAGCGTCGTCTGGTGTAGGCTTATCTTCTAAGTCTGAACAACAATTTAAGTAAGATTGAGTACATTGCGTACTCAGCAAGACTTGTAGTGTATCACAAAGTTTATATATGTGTATGGCTAACAAAGGATGAGGTTCTATGCTACAAGTTATTTTCAACATTAAACAAGTTTTATTTGCAATATCAATACGCAGTACTTTGCAATGAAAAATTTAAAGAGCAGTTAAATAGATAAATGACAAGTAAGTACTTTCATAAATAATAAATCACAACCCTCCTTGGTTGCGATCAACAACTTGTCCTCATCCATGGACATGGCACTCAACTCAAATAACATAACAAAAAACATTACCTCATTTTCCAACAAGAACCAGTTTTGTAAAAACCAAGACTATACCCATTAAGATTACACTAAGAATGCTCATTACCACGAGTACGACTATTTAAATAGATTTATACTATGTAAAGGAGTACAACTTTACCCACAACACACGAATTCTCTAGTTTATTTGGCATATGTCGATACCACCGCTCACTAACCTTTGGTAAGCAGTTTAGAGTACACATCGAAGCTTTTACATCACTAAGTCCTAACCTGTACTAGCCCAGCGAATGAATAGCCTTGCTTCATCCGGGTACACCCCTGTCTTAGTGACGAATTCGCCATTGTGTTGGAAGGTTTGGTTCCCAATGCCTCAGTGAAGGGAGCCCATTCAAACATGTCTACACCGGTCATTCTCACACTACCACAGCCTACCATCGCTCAAGGCTGGTTTTCAATGACTTAATTAGCTAAGGTTGTCCCATACCAGTACATGTGGTAGTACACTTAGGCTTAGATTGAACTTGCTGGAGTTTAGTCCTCAATTGACTCGGGTGAGGATCTCCTCTTATCTACTTGTGAGATACACCTCTCACACTCCTAAGATTATAATATAACTCGCCCGCGTCATAAACTAAGTTTTTTATTATACAAAATAACATAGGTAACCCCATATGGACCATCATTTCAAAATCTCTCAAACTCATATTCAACATGTCATCCGTTTTTCAAATTTTAGTCAAGACTAAAGCCCAGCTAAGTATTTATGCGATATTCACATTTGAGAAACCCAATTCGACATCATTCATTGTCTAAACCATACCCTAATGGCTACAACAGTAAGGATATCAATATTTCAAGGGGGATCAAGCATCGAATAGAATATAACTACTGTTATCCCCAAATACAGCAATTTTAAGCAAACATACACGCATGTACAATAGATTTTACAAAAAAAGGATTACAAAAATTAAAATAGTAGGATTAACATGGTGAAAGGAGTTGCTTGACTTGCTCCGATTGCTCTAAATAAGAGGATGTAGTATTGTTGTAAATTTCGTTTGAACAATCGACGTCTAATCAAAAGAGCCAGAAGCAAATTAAATATAGAACAATAAATTCAACAGCAAAAAGTGCAATTTTTTTTTGCATATTCAGGTAGAGCATGATTTTATATTTATTTAGGAAAAAATATTTGATTTGGAGTTCGCATGCAAAAGTTATGAACGTTTTAATTTACTTCGGTTTGAAAATTTCAGAAATTCAGAAAAGGGTGACATCGAAAGCGTATTTTCTGATGTTTACTCTTTCCCCACACAGAAAGTGTATTTTCCTCTGAGCTTTAGTGAGGTTTATGCTTTCCAAAAGAGAAAGCGTATTTTCCTAAGAACTAAAAGCGACTTTTCTCTTTTTTATATTTTTATTAACTTACATATGGGGCCTACATGTCAATGACTCATAGTTTTATTCTCTGGGTTTTATTGATTAAACAGAGACCGCCCCACATACCATAGACTCATATTCTAATTACATTTTAAATTAGATTTATGTTAACTTTTCTATCGGCTCCACACGTCACACACTTATTAATCTTAACCTCTGTTACTTAACACTAATCAACTCTTAATCATGCGGGCCCATTGGTAGAGAGAGAAAGAGAGAGAAAAGTGCAGTTGCGCGCATGGTCGTGCGCCATTGAAAGCTCGTCGCTGGCGGTCAGGGCGACGACAAGGCTCAGGGGTGGCAAAAATGGATTGCTATCTTGACGATGATGCCACTGGGTAGTGGTGGAGGCCAGAGAGATTGTCGGATGCGGCGCTACGCCAGAGATGAGCGGCGGAGCTCCTCGAGCTCAAAGTGATTCTTGCTATTTGAGCACATTGGCAGCAAAAGAAGGTACGCATTGGCTTCAGGAGGTAACTATGATGCTATACGTAGTGGCTCGGGGACCAATGGTCACCGGAGAGGCGGCGGCGCCATGGGTGGCCACATTGAAGTCTATGCTACGCTAAATAATCAGCCAATATAATGCACGTAAAATCTCTAGGGGACTATTAGAAGCTCACCAAGGTCCTTGAAGCCATCGAGGGATGTCCGTAGTGGCTTGGTGACGTTTAGCAGTTGCGACGTAGAGGAGGCTCTCGGTGACGGTGTGCTACAGTGATGGAGATGCTACAAGGAGGTGTGCATCAGCTTGCATGCACACTGAGGATAGTAGGGATAGAAGGAATTGACCAATGACTCACCGATGTGACATGAACTGAAAAAGGGGGTGCGGCGGCCGGAAATGAGGAAGAAGGTTGATTCGGCGGATTCCCTGCGTGTGGATCATCATCAAACAAGGGAGAAGCATCAGGGGATTCCCTACGTGTGGATCATCATCAACTGAGGAAGAAGCATCAGTGAAGTATAGGACACAAAATGACGAGGTCGGGTGAGGTACAAGCGCACCAGAACGTTAGGAACACGGAGGTCCAGAACGGGGTGTGCGCCGGAGGTGAAGAAGATGACAGCTTGTTCGCGCTACGTGGTTCCCAAAGCTACATCAAGCAAATAAGGAGCATTAGCGAGGTAAGGGGCACATGGTAACACGGTTGGCGAGGGCAAGGAAGTTCACCAGAGAAGATAGTGTTGTGAGGCTTGCTCACCGACGTCGAGAACGACGCTCTCGTTCCCGGCGAACCAAGGAGCCAATAGCTCTGGTTCTTGGTGGGAGGCGAGAATGGCGAGATGGTGACTCTGTGACATGGTCGGAGGTTTAAGTATGAGTGAGTAGCACGTGAGAAAGGCTGCGAGAAAACACGGCTGCAATGAGAATCAAGCGCTCCAGCTTCGGCATCTCCACCAGCGCGGGGGGCGGTTGAACACCATTAAGAGGTAGGCAGCATGGCTGGAGCCAGGCAGAGGTGATGGAGGCAGGTGGGTGTCAAAAATGGTGGGCGGCGAGGGAAAACAACCAACGAGCGGGCAAAGCGGGCAAGGCGCGCTGGCGAGTTGGAAGACAAGGTTGAACGAGTGGGGCCCACACTTCAGCGAGATGGAGCCAGCGTGTGGTGGTGCGTGCTGGAGCTGGCAAAGTGTGTTGGGCCGGTTTATATTCGCCCAAATGAAGGGAAATTCAATGAAATTCGGAATTTCCTTAAAAGGTCGAGGCTTTGCAAATTTTCTTAAACCTATCAAACAGGCTCTAAAATTTATGAAATTTTTTTGAGGGCTTCTGATACCATATAGTTTATTTTGTAAATCATTCTATGAGTTTCTCAAAAATTTTATAAGTTCTATTTACTTTATACAAGAAGTTCAAAAATCATGCATAAAATAGTTTTCCATATAGAATATGCTCAAAATTATTATCACATTTCTTTTTATTATATCCTCCCGTAAATGAATTTTTGGAATGTTACAATAATCTTGTCATAGATGTACTCTAACATCCATCGCAGCTTGTAAGCGGAGCATAGTTGATGCTCGATCGAGAAGAAGTAGACGAAGATTTCCATGCGAAGAACCATTGGTGAAGTTGTCTGTTGTTGACGTAGTCGCCAAAGTAGGGTTGCCGGCGATGACGAGTGGTGCCATTGATGAAGAAATCGTGGAAGTCATCAGAGACGAAGATGACATCGATGTAGCGAGAAGATGATGTCAAGATTGTCGCGGTCAAAGAAGGTCGTTGTAGTCGAGGCAGCACAGGCCAGCCACTAGTGTCGAGGAAGAAGCGGGACTGCAAGAGCATCAGTAGTTGGAGGACTCAATGATAGTGGCGGTGCGCAAATCAGCACGAGAGAGGGCCAATGCAGCACGGCGGTTGCTGGAGTAGACGTGTCAACAACAAAAAAAGATATTGGAGGCAAATTTGTGTTAGCCATTGAGAATTACAGGGGGACGATAGCAAAGAGGATTGTCACGGTGAAGCAAGGGGAGAAGCCGACAATGCAGCGATAAGAGAAGCCGGCGGTAGGGAGTTGAGTGTGAATTGCGCATAGGTATCAACGAAGAAGCAGAGGAAGGACCAATCTATTGATAGGAGGAAGAAACCAGTATATTTGGCCAGGGGAAAGAAGGAATAATTGTGTGGAAGAAGTTTGGGTATCGACGAATGCACAGCTGCTGATAGCCCGACGAGATAGGAAGGAAACCACATTAGGAAAAGAGGACCAACATCATCGGCACAGGGAGCATGCATGTGCATGCATGAAGGTAGTCATGCAACAAAAGGAAAGGGACTAGAAGATTGCAACTCGAACAAATTATGCATGCATGCGTGCGTACTGGCAGGATGCAATAGTAGACCTCAGAGTTGGGCCTTGCCATTCTGGGCCGATGGCACGACCCAAGCATGGCACGGCACAGCACGAACAGGAGGGCAGGGCTAGGCCAGGCCTACGAATGCGGCACGACGGGTGGCACGGCATGGCACGACCGGTAGGGTCATGCTCGGGCTAGCCTAGCACGATAGCAGCACAGCGTCACACCGGAGGCAATCCAAGCCCATGCCCGACTGGCCACGACGCCGCGTTGCCCACGCCTGCACGGGCCTCTACGTCACGGCCCCCACGCGCGCGCCATGCATGTCTCTGTTCCTCTGCATTGCCGCTCTGCGTGCGTCGTCCTGTGCGTCACTGGCTCACCTCTCGTGCGCATGCACTGCACTCACCCCCACCAGCGACGCCTTGGCTGCCCGCTTCCGCGACGCCTTGGCGGGGGAGGCGATGAGGGAGAGGGGGCGGGTTGATGGGGGGAGGTGGAGGCGGTGGCTGGTGGGGGAGAAGCAGGGGTGCAGTGGGGAGAAGGGCGAGAAGCAGGGGGCTGTGGGGGAGAAGGGGAGGTCGGGCACTGTGGGGGAGAAGGTGGAGCCATGCTGTGGAGGCGCTGTGGGAGGTCGGGTCACCGGGGGAGAAGGGGGAGGCATGGGGGGAAGGTGGAGGCTAGACCGCCGGGGGAGAAGGGGGATGTTGGGAGCGATGGGGAGAGGGGGAGGCACCGGGGGTGGGGAGAGGGGGAATGGGGGAGGCGTCGGGGTGGGGACCTGGGAGGCGCTGCAGTGGGAACGGGGCTTGGCGACTGGCACCTTGGGAGTAGGGGGCAGGCTGTTGGGTGGGGGGGGGAATGAGGGAGAGTGGGACTATTGGGAGTTGGGGTTAGGCCATCAAGGAATTGTGGAATCAGTGCGTCACTCCATCACACAAAGGCGCACACACACAGCTACGCAAAGCGAAGTGACGATGGGGGAGACATGGAATCGTGGAATAGTTTTTTGTGACGGGTGAAAAGACATGGTCAGTACTTTTAGTAGGGATTAGATAACAACGGGTGGGTGGAAGAGAGGCAACATGCAAGAAACGGCTCTACGCGAGATTCTTTCCGATGACAAGACAGAGCAGAGATATAGAAGGCAACGGGCAAGACAACGGCTCTACGCGAGATTCATTCTCTCCGACTCTACGTGCCTATAAAAATGAATGTCTGCAACTCATTTATTCACCACCAAAGCTCATCTTGTCTTTTGCTTATTTATTCACCACCGAGTGAAGCACATATTCCATTCTTTGATTCTTTCTTCGCTCTAGTGCTCTGTACAATAGAAAGCATGCTACCAAGGAATTGAAGCATGAAGCCCGTGGAGGGAGCGGCGGAGCTCAGTAGTTCTATGCTGTCGAGGAGTTGTAGCACGAAAGCAGTAGCCAGCAAAGGGAGACGCTTAGTCTCACGCAGCCCATTCTCCCGCCGCTCCCCTAGTCGTCCCGCCGCCTCTCCCATCAATCCTTGTCAGCTCTCCCCAGGCATGGGATACTACGACGTTGATGATCGTCATATGAACGGAGGGATATGAGGAGTACCAACACGGTTCGGACCCAATGGAGATGCCAGACTTCGGTACCCCATCCACGGATGGCAATATTGGTCGGCAGCAGCAACGCCGGGCGAAGGACGGAGTGCTGGAAGCACATGACCTGGAGTGAGGAAATTTGAGATGGTCAAACGGTAGAGATCCCAACTTGTAATTATTGAAAAGCCCAATTAATTGCTTGTACAGGTGGAGGGACGGGGCACTTGAACTGGCACTACAAAGCATGCTTAGAAAAGATGGGGATGCACACGCGAGGTGGAGGAGTCCAGACGCAGCTCAACTTCAAGGCTGGTGGCTCTGTAAGTACTTGGACATACAACCCTCATTATGCCCGTGAGGAAAGTGCTAGATACATTGTTTTCGAGGATCAACCGATTAGGATAGGTGAAAGTCACTCGTTCGAAAGAATTATCCAACGCAGCTTTTGTCCACAATACCAACATGTTAGTAGGAGAATGACATCATCCGATATTTTAGGGATGTATAGTAGACAGCTAGCAGCACTAAATGAAATTTTTCTAAAAATTCAATACTCTTTTGCTTTAACTTCAGATATTTAGACATTATCACACAAGAGAACTACATGCCTTAGTGTTGTAGCTCATTATTTAGATGATGAGTATAAGCTAAACAAAAGAGTCATAGAGTTTAAGTTAATTATTGAATCACACATGGGAGATGTCATTGCTGAGCTCATACTAGGGGTAATTGATTATTTTGAAATAGGACATAAGATTATTTATATAACTCTTGATAACGCATCGGCGAATACGATGACTATGAACATCCTCACCCTAAGGTTGTAGACATATATCGGTAGATATGTTCTCCACCCGAGATGTGTATGTCATATCCTTGACCTCATTGTGCAAGACGGTATGGAGGTGATTGGCGCTTATTTGAATAATATCCACAATGCTCTTCATTTCCTGTCAAGTTCAACGGTGGTGGCAGTCTGATTCGCAGAGTATTGTGTAGCCAACGACAAGGCCCCAAGAAATTCGGTCCTGACATGAAGGTGATGTAGAACTCGACATGCATCATGCTGAAGAAGGTGCAAGAGTATGAACATATTACATCTGTCTTTGTCAATGCCACCTCAGATAAGTTGATAGTTGCTAACTCAGATTGGGAAATTGTTAGTTATTTTTTAGAGTTTTTTAGACCTTTTTACAAAGCAACTAAGGCTCTATCCGGTATTTACTACCCTGCCCTTAACTTAGTAATAGATTTTATTTGGCTAATTGCTGATAAGTTTGCTAAATCTAGAGGGCATCCCCTTTTAGGTCAAGTTGTTGCAGCAATGGAGGAAATACTTGTTAAATATTTTGGATTTATTTTAGACCTATATTGCTTTGCTATCATTTTGGATCCTACAAAAAAATTAGCAGGTTTGCATATGGCTATGGAGGGAATAGATGAGTGTCTCGGTCTTAATTTCTTCGAAGCTTTCGAATATGTCAAAGAGGAGTTTGTTCGTGCTTTCCGCTTATACCACGACAAGCTTGGCAGCAGCATGAGATCAGAGGCCACACAGCACACACATCCAGCCAAGACTAGCTTGACAGCACACTTGTGGAAGAAGCTGAAGGGAAAGTCTAGTTCTTCTCCCTCTCAGTCTTAGACGCCCCCTAAGTGGAATTCTACCTCCGAGCTGAACCACTACCAAGAGCATGACTGTGCAAACATCAATCCTGATCTTTCCGGCGGAGGCAAGTTAGACTTGCTAGAGTGGTGGAAGAACAACAAGCGGATATTCTCTGTTCTGTGTCATTTCGCATGAGATGTTTTATTAGTTCCAGTGTCCTCCGTCTCTTTGGAAGCGATGTTCAGCATGGTAGGAAGAATAGTTGAAGAAAGGAGGTCACCCCTCATGCCCAAGATGGTGGAGGCAATCACCTGCCTCAAAGACTGGGAATTGGCAAAAGAGTGACATCAACATCAACTGGAGGATCTCGAGATCATAGAGACGTTAGCTGAACTCAATGTTGACTAGCCAATATGTATGCATGAATGTAGTTATTATACTATTTTCCTTACCGGGTGAACCCCACACTGAGGCGTATGGTTTTTAACGATGCAGTAACAATGTGTGTGTGTAAAATATCAATAAAATTTCACTTTTTCCCTTAATTTTTAAAAGTCCATAATTTTACATAATTGCGGTTTCACAAAAAGAAAGAATTAATATATCAAAACTGTACATGTTGCTTGCAAAAATTTCATTCTTTTTATCTCTAGTAAACAACTATTTGCAGAATTCAATTATGATCTTGGTAATATTCAAGGTGCAATTAATATATCAAAACTGTTCATACTGTAGTATTTTCTTTTTATTATTATTATTATTTCTTTATTTTCTTTATTTTCTTTCCTTTCTTCTTTACCCCTTTCTTTATTCTCTTTCTTTCATTTTCTTCTTTACCCTTTCTTTTTTTTCTTTTCTTCTTCCCTGCATCACACTTTTCCAGTCCTGTGTGACAATGGCCATAAATTTTAGTGACCTTTTATGTATGGGAACATATCTAGTGCTAATGGGTAATTCAGTGCTAAGGTGCTAATACCAATCTTGACCGTTGGAGGTGGGAGCATGCATGATGTTTAATGAAGACACATTAATGAAAGTGCATTGAAGATGGAGCATGCAAAATGATTAAATGGTTTAGAGGTGGGAGCCCGCATTAATCTTGATTGTTCAATTCAGATCCAATGGTCAAGATTGGTTTTAGCACCTTAGCACTGAAATACCCATTAGCACTAGATATGTTCCCTTTATGTATATATGGTTTGTCATCTTGAAAAATGAAGGATTGGAGAAACCATTAGTGGTGCTGCTAAGAATGGCACTTCAGAAACAATCTACCATAATATTCCTTAGCTAAGTTCATGCAATGTCAGCAGTTGATATTTTAGTCAAGAGTCAAGACTCAATAGACGCTGCCCTATCCTAAGTCCTTAACTATGTTATCGAAATTCTAAGTTTGCAATGTTACATGCCTAATGCCTTTAGAGGCACTCTGGTATTTTTTAAAATAATATTATTTTAAAAGAAATTTAAAAAAATAAATACTCAATTTCTTTTAAAAAAAATTAGGCTACTATCGCCATTTGAAATGGTGAAATGTCCTGTTGCCATTCTAAATGGAGACATTAGCCTAGGCACTGGCGACAGGGACTAGAACAGTGCAAGGAGGTCCCTATCGCTAGTTGAAATGCCGATAGTAGCCTAGTCCCTGCACTGTTCTAGTCTCTGCCGTCAGTGCCTAGGCTACTGTCGCCATTTAAAAATGGCTACATGAACATTTGGTCATTTCAAATGGCGACAGTAGCCTAGTTTCATAAAAAAAATTATCTTTTTTGTAAAAAAATTAAAAAATATTATTTCAAAAATAAATCCCACTCTGGTTATCTCTCTCTTTCTCTCCCTTCATCTTCTTCCGGTCTTCTCTTCCCCAATCCGGCAATCCCCCATGGGCCCCCTTCATCAACCTCTCCTCCCCTCCTCAACCCAAGCCGCCGCCTCCCACTCCGGCGCCACCCTCCACACACGACCGCCTTCCACCCTCCCCAACCACAATCGGCTCTGACCATGTCCAATCCCCAATCCCTAGGGACGAGAAGGAGGAGGCGCCTGCAGTGCAGCGCAACCCTTCATCTTCGTGGGCAAGCGACAAGGGAGACAAGAAGGACGGTTGCAGTTGCGGATGCCTCCCCATCCGTGGCGCCAATCTGGCCAAATCCGGTCACCGTCGTCGTCTTAGTCTTCCTAGGTAGTGGCGGACATCGTCTTCCTAGGCGACGCAGCGCCCTTGTCCTCTGCCACCGCCACATCACCATCCTCGCCGCCGAGGCGCCACGCCCGCTACGCCTCCTCCGCGCCCGAAGCTACGGCGTCGTGTGCCATGCCCGTCTGCCGGCACGGCGGGCCAACGTGTTGTGTTGTACCTCACTGGTGGCTATCCGTGTCGGTACAACATGGCCCGGGGAGCTCGTCGCGCCGACCACCATGGCCCGCGCCTTGTCGTGCCTGTGTCGTGCTGGCCCGGCCTGGCCCGACTCCCACCTCTAGGCAATGGCATGCATGCATGCGGGTATGTAAAGGAAAAGCAAGAGCAACCAAGACGACAGTGGTGCTCGGCGCGAGGCAGGGTTGTGCTGAAGAACACGACAGGGAACTGAGAGTAAGATAGAAAGTGTAAAGACAGTTGATCTATTGATGAGAGATCTGATCAATAGATCAGTGGGAAGAACGATCTATTGATCGAGAGGGCGAAGGAACCGACCTATTGATCGGAGGAAAAAAACAATGCACAACCCCGGAGATTACATCGCCTCCTAGGGAGGCGGCGCGAATTTAGTGGTGGCTAGGAACAGACTCACACGCGAACCCACTCTGATACCATGTAGGAAGATAGAATAGCCAGAATAAGCGTTGTTGTATTGCTTGAACCTTGTAGGCATATATATAGATTACAGGGTGACTTAGAGATCAAGTCAATCTACTAGAGATACTAAGGTTACTAGAGATATCGAAGGAATCATATCATCTACAAATCATCCTACTTGAATCTATTCTATCTCTTATAATCTTGTCATACACGCATTCTAACACAAACCGGTCGCTTCATTGGTTACGTGCGGCGTAACCAAAGAGTCCCACTGGGGTCACAGACACCGGGTCCAAAAACATTTAGTGGGGATCACATATATATCACATGTGCACCCCTAGTTGAAAAATCAGGCACTTTGAGTCACCCACGAGGTCATGTACGTGGCCCATGCAATGACGCTGCCACTCACCACGCGCAACGCGCTTGCAACCTAGGTTCATTGCTAATGATGATAATGTTGATGTGGTTCATCGCTAATGATATTGTGGTTCATCGCTTCATGATATTGAAAGAATGTAAGTACTAAAAGCTAATGTATTTACTTAACTACTTTTATTTGATCATTCTACTATTTTTTTTACTTAAGAATTCTAAGATATTTTGTTCTCTTCTTTTTTAGGTCATTGAGGTTGGACGATGTAGTTTGCCAATACAACCATCTTTTGTTCCTTAATTACTTCATTTTTGGTAAGCACATTGATCGTTACTTATTTATAATTGTACATTGACGTCAGTTATGTCAAATTATTGAGGTTAAAAATAGCCGAACATATTACTATTCAATACAATTGTAGGATCGGATACGATAATCAGAGGGGGTGAATGATTGTAGTGCTTTCTTTGGCAAATTACCTAGAAGAATCTGCTCTGGATTCAATCGATGGCTGAATACTATATACTCATACGAGGTTGTAACCTAGTCGTAGAGGTCGAACTAACTCTGATTTGTTCCGCCAGTCACAGCTATTGTCAACAACTGGGTGAACAGCACAGTACGTAATCAAAGAAAATAAAGTCGACCTTGTCGAGAGAGTTACAACCACCTAGTCGAAAGAGTTCGACTATTAAATTTCTTCCACCTTCCGCGGAGATTCACACCGCAAAGAATAAAAGCGGATCGAAAACGATGGACGAGAACAAGTCAAAGACCTATCGGAATAGAAGCTGGTCGAAGACTTATCAACACGAGAGCTGGTCGAAGACATAAGAACAGATCGTAGACGATGAATTGGAACAAGTCGAACAAAATGCCCAGAAGCACAAACCTCCAGCGATGACTGAAATTCTTTGGAAACGACCTGATCTATTATTTCTCAATCTTGTTATGTGTCTACAAAGTGCTCTCACGGCGTCCCTCAAATCCTAGGAAGAAAGCACCCGAAAAGCTCTCTCTTCTAAAAGCTGCCGTCGCCAAAAGCCACAAAAAGCCTCCCACGAGCTCACATTACTCTTAACCTCTTCGCCCTTTATATGCTAGGGCCCTAAACCGTGTTAGAGCAAGAAGATATCTCATGATAATTCATTTGTTGAATTGTTTCATGAGATGAATTAAGCCTAGCTTCTAGTAGTCCACAATTTAAGCAAGTTTTAGTTTAATCATTTGAAATACTTGACTCTAAACATGTAGGAGAACTAAACATGAGCTTTTTAATTTCATTGTTTGCAAGTTTTAACTTTTCATCACAAGAGTCATGTGCCAACATTAATTCATTAAATTTAGCACTTTCATTCCTATGTTAAATCAAGTTTGATACATTCATTGACCTAGCAGTCTCCAACTCAGAATGTAAAAATCGACAAGACTCACATGATTCTTTATCAGGAGAAACAACTCTAAGTCTATTGATTTCAGAAGTTAAGCTTTCAACAAGATAATTATTTTCTTTTAGTTTTTTTATCTTTTTCAGTTCAATAGCAAGTTTAATCAAACCAACTTCAAGCTCATCATATGATAGTCTTACCTCATTAGAATCACTGTCATTGTCGTCTTCGTTGTTGTTTCTTACCATGAAGCACATACCCGTGAAGTTATCATTGTTCTTCTTCTTAACTTTAGCATCATCATTGTCATGGTTGTCGTTATCGCAACTCTCATATTCCACATCACTCAAATCTAGATGCTCGATAGGCGAAAGAACATTTTCAGCAAATTTTTTGCAGAAATTACCACCCTTGGAGTTGTTGTTCTTGAATAGTCGACGACGATAATTCTTGTCTTCCTTAATCACCTTCCCCTTGAGCTTGGGACACTCCATCTTAATGTGGCTTGGCTCGCCACACTCGTAGCACTTGATCGAACTTGACATACCACCTCGCTTCTTCATCCTCATGTTGTTGAGTGCCTTGCATGCCCGTGAGGAGATCAACACCAAATCCCCTTCATGGAGCTGTTCGAACTGTTCCTCTAAAAAAAGACAAAGCGGACACGGAAAAAAACTCGACGAAGCAGCCTGCACGGGGTTAGTCATAAGTGCTAAAGATGAAGGTTTATCAATCTTAGATGGCAAATCTTCCATCTCATAGGTTTTCAATCTAGAGAAAAGATCAACCATGGTGAAAGTATCTAGATCGATAGTTTAATTGATAGTTGTGACAACCATTAACCACTCAGAACCTAAAGATCTCAAGATTTTAGTTGCATTATCTTCATCGGTAGGCATAATATTAACACCACGTAAATTACTCAATATTTTTTTCAAACCGAGCAAAAAGATCATCAATAGCTTCACCAGGTTTCATAGCAAAATCAAAATATTCTTTTTGATGAAAAAATTTATGCACTTTCTTAATTTTAGTAGTTCTTTCATGATAATCGAAAAAAGTTTTCCATGTTAAGTGAGCCGAATTAATATGAGCTATAAGATCAAATTCTTTGCGAGAAATTGCTTGAAACAGCAAGTTACGAGCTTGAGCATTTAAGTCAACATTTATTTTATTTAGATTAGTAACAGTAACCGGAAACTCATATGGTATAGCAATCTTATTTCAAACACCTTGAGCCTCAATGTAAGCTTGCATATGACACTTCTAAAAAGCAAAATCAGTACCATCTAGCATGGGGGGATGATTCACATACCTCTCTGATGCCATAGCAACCCGCTTTGATACCACTTGTAGGATCAGATACGACAATCAGAGGGGGTGAATGATTGTAGTGCCTTCTTTTGCAACTTACGTAGAAGAATCTGCTCTAGATTCAATCGACAGTTGAATACTATGTACTCGTACGAGGTTGTCACCTAGTCTAGAGGTCGAATCAACTCTCATATGTTCCTCCAGTCAAAGATATTGTCAATAACCGGGTGAACAACACAGTACGTAATCGAAAAAGATAAAGTCAACCTTGTCGAGAGAGTTAGGATCATCTAGTCGAAAGAGTTCGACTATCAGATTTCTTCCACCTTTCAGCTCGGAAGATTCACATACTGCAAAGAACAAAAGCAGATCGAAGACGGTGAACGAGAACAAGTCGAAGACCTCTTGGAACAGGAACTAGTCAAAGACTGATCAACACGAGAGCTGGTCGAAGATAGAAGAACAGATCGAAGACGATGAACTGGAACAAGTCGAACACAATGACCAGAATCACAAACCACCAGCGATGACTGAAATTCTTTGGAAATAACCTGATCTATTATTCCTCAATCATGTTCTGCATCTACAAAGTGCTCTCACGGCACCCCTCAAACCCTAGTAAGAAAGCACCGAAAAGCTCTCTTCTGAAAGCCGCTGTTGCCAAAAGTTCCAAAAAGTCTCCCACGAGCACACGTTACTCTGAACCTCATCGCCCTTTATATGCTGGGGCCCTAAACCATGTCCTTATCAACAAGGACACATAATCCCAGCTCTTTCGTGAAACAAGGGAACCGAAATCCCTCAAATCACGATAATATATCTAAACCTTCCAGTTATGAAACGTCTTCCATAACTCTTCACGCGTCGAAGCCTCGAGGATGGCATCTCCTGTAACTTCAACCACGAATCATGCATTCACCTTTGATCTCTATGTGCCTCAGCGTGAGCATGACCACCTCGTGACATTCACGACTACCTAAACCTTGGATTTCCCCCTCCAAGTTTCGATCTTCCTCGTCATCGACCATGACCGTCTCCACACTCAACCTGCACATGCAAATATCAAAGAACATTTTCTTGGCACAAGTTCTCCAACTTGACCAATATCAGTTCACACACGCATATCAAACTCTCATTTATCAATAAACATAAATCAGATCATCCACGACCTTAAATTCCAACTTTCAGAAAAAAAAACAACTCGAGATCACTCTGTAACACCGGTCGTACCTCTCTATACACGCCGATCATACCGCTGTCCAGACAAACACAAGTACACCAGGTACTCAAAGAAAACAAGTATTGAAGCACTTGTAGCCTACGACTACTTACTATAAGCATACAACTATCCATCAAGAACCTACGACCACCGATCGCAAAGCTTACTACCATTTACCAAAAGCCTATTACCACTTACTAGAAGCGTACGACCACTTAGCACGAAGCCCACGACTACCGATCGTGAAGCCTACGACTACAGTCCATTGACCATCGACCACACATTGTAGCTTCGACCATCGACTAGTCACTGTAGCTTCAACCTTCGACTACGCGCTGTAGCTTCGACCGTCGACCAGTCGCTATAGTTTCGACCATCGATCACCATCAGAACCCGACCATTAACCATGCAACTCCGACTGCCCTTCGTACTCGATATACACCTCGACTTACGACTGAGTACATTACTCGGAGCTTTACCACTCAGTACTCGTATCTATAGAACTCGGAAACTAGCACTCAGTACTCGGAGTTATCAGTATCAGAGATACAAGATTTGGTGCTCTGATACTCAATCAGACATTTTCGGTACTCGAAGCTACAGTACTCTGAGTCCAGTCGAAAATGGTTATCGAGTATCACCGATTAGACCACCCGATACAAGGCATGATCCGACCACTCACACTGAAAATCCAACAACCGAAACTTTTACAACTGCAAATATCAATACAACACAAACGTCAATTATTCATCATCACAAAGTCTACGACCAGTTCACATAGTCTTTTACGACCAATTCACCTGGTCTAATAACAATATCACTTGAAAACTTTATATATTATTATATACATAATAAAGTGGTGAATCCCGATCAAATTCGTTGAGATTCCGCACCTGTTACATGAGCGACAAATTGGCCCCGCCCATGTGTGTTTCTTGCCCGGCATTCGTCGGAGCAGGAGGTCTTGGGACTGGAAATTAAATAGTCCGGTAAATTTCGTAGGAGAGTTAACAACGAAACATGCATTGGGGTAGAGTTTCTTCCAAGGTTAAGCATGGTGTTCAACAGTTTTGTAATGGAACAACTACTAAAAGTAATCGTAGTCTGCGATCTAATCAGCTGTCACGTCAATATAAATAGCAATCCTGAAGCCTAATCAAAGCCTGAGGCAGCTAAGAAAGTCTTGTGTTGCTGGTGTTGGTTGTCTCGTAGGCACTGGGCAGCCATGGACGGTTCAAACTGCAAGTGGAGTCCGACAGATGTCTCGCAATCATGTGCGTCCGCATCGTAGTCCCGATCAACATTTTTTGTGGACTGAAACTGTTAGGTAGGCCCAAAGATTTTCACATGTTGTGTGTTGCATGGTCGTACCCGTGATGCAGGCTTCTCTTTCTCAAGGCAAATACTGTGTCGAGTTGAGAATGGATGGAGAGTTAGGGGTAGGATTCAACGAATGGCTCTCTCACTTTTGGCTGCTGGCAGGGGCAATTCCGAGTGGTTTTGTCAGTCTCGGGCCTACTCTCTACGCCGGCGGGGGTACCCCCAACCTCTGGCGGCCATATGTGAGCTGATGGTTTGCAGGAGGAAGAAGAGCCTAGCTGCCTAGCCGGTGTAAGTACTTGTAGGCCTTTGCCGAAACCCACAAGGCTCAACTGTAGCCTCACTGTCTTACATCCACCCCGCCTCACCACACCACACCACACATTCCCAATTCCAATAGACAAGCGACCAAGCGACCACGAGACGAGGCTGAGAAAAGGGCGGAGTCCAATTGGCTCACTCAATGTCACATGACATCGGGTTTAAAAAAACTTTAGCAGAGATTAGCCCATATATACTATGTGTGCACCCTCGGTCAAAAAATTGTACACCCTAGTTCAGCCCAACCTCCGGCGTCTTACAGTCTCGTTGCTCTACTCCCGCTGGCCGCGGCTGGGCCAAGATGAATGGGTGACGCGGTAGTGTAGCCCATTTGATACGAGCAGTCAACACAACCCAATAGCACCCGTATGTCTACACGCATCAAAGCCAGCAGCCCCGTACTAGCAATCGCACGCGTCCTGTCCAGTCACGTCTCGTGTGAGTGTGTTGCGTGGTTGTGGAGTCCGCGTCTGTTCTTCTCCCTCTCGGCCCAAAGAAGCCACAATTTGCCTCGCCGCCTGGGTCGATGGACGGTGGTCGCGGCCGCTGGTGCGGATTCTGGAGGGAGGCCTCGGCCGCCGCCAACACCGGCCACGGCGTCCCTCGCCTAGTCACCCATTGGAAGGACTAAGTCACGAATCACGGAATCGGCATGGGGTATGTTCCACATCTCTAGTTCTTCCGATTTCTTTCCAGCAAAGAGGCTAAATTTGTGAGCTATGGTTTCAATGTGATGATTGTTGGTTGATTTTTTTTTTCGCAATGTAGGGTTTGAATTTGGGTTTTTGGAATACTGTCATAGTTCGTTGCAAATCGGAGGCAAAACTACAAGTGATATCCATCATCTATGTGCTTATATTGGACTATACTTTGGATTTGACTTAAGAGTTTTTTTTTTACTATAATGTCAAGCAAGCAAGTATGTTCCTGCTCCTGGATGTATGTTTCTAATATATTGTTCTTCAACTGTTAAACATACTATGATTCCAATATTTTATGAAAAGGTTTTTGAATAATCTGCAAATGGCAGGTAAATTAATGGAAAAGTTTCTAAAAAGGAAAGCATCAAATAGTGCTACTAATGTTGTGGTTTGTCACTCATGAGCTTGAAAGAACGTAAATACTAAAAGGTCATGTATTTATTTTTATTTTCCCATTATACTATTTTTGCTTCAGAATTTTAAGTCATTTTGTTCTCCTTTTATAGGTAACTGAGACCAGATGATGCATTTTGACAATGTTTGCCGCATAAATTATTATTTAGTACAGTGTTACTTGGAAATTATATATGTTATTATATGTATGGTAAAGTGGTGAACCTGGTCATTTTCGTTCTAGTTCCGCCCTTGGCTGAGAAGGGAGGAGACGCACCTGTGGGGTTGGGCTGAGACTGGGAAAGAAACCCTAGGCACCGCCGCGTCGACTAGGAGGGTGCCCAGTAGCGATGTAGCGCAACGAGGAGGGGAGGTGGCAAGGCACGTGGCCGAGCGGAGAAGGGGGAAGGGGGCAGCGCCGACGCGAGGAGAGGGGAGGCAGCGAGGCGCGAGGAGCAGAGGAGGCATAGCGCGATGAGGAGGGGAGGCGTGCGCAAAGGGCATCGCCGATGCTAGGAGGGGAGGTGGCGAGGTGAGGAGAAGAGGAGGGAATTGGGGAGGCGAGGAGCAGAGGAGGCTTGCTGCGAGGAGCAGAGGAGGCTTGCTCTTGCTGGTAGTATACTCTTAAGTTCTTAAGTCTTAATTCTTTAGCAATTAGCAATTTAAGTCTTAACTGTATAATTCTTTAGCAATTAGCAATTTAAGTCTTAACTGTCTAGTTAGACATTTAGCATATAGCAACTCTGGTGTATATTGTATAGCAAGTAATATAGTTGTATACACTTGTATTGCATTTGTTCGTAGGTTTTCAATAATGGAGAAATGAACTTTGCGTAACTATTTCACAAACAATTCAAGTAATACTTTCCAAACCGATAAGAGCACAACTCAACCAAAGAAGTATCGACTACAATTTAATCTGGATAAAATTATTATCAATATGGCGCATCGCATACCAATAGAAATTTTTCGGCAATGAATATTATCAAAACAGATTTGCGCAGCAAGATAGCAGATGAGTGGCTGAATGACTTGATGGTGTGCTACACCAAGCGAGACATATTTAAAACACGTGAAAATTGCACTATAGGTACCTGAACTTGCGGGTCGCATTTACTTAGCTCTTTGAACTTGTATTTTACTTTATCAGTCTCCTGAACTTGCGAAGTTGTACCACTTAACTCTCTGAACTTGCATTTTACTTTCTTAGCCCCATGAACTTACGAGGTTGTGCCACTTAGCTCCCTGAACTTTTATTGAAACGAAGTTCGTCGGATGCGATGCCGACGACTTCATCCCCTCCAAGTCCGGTGGACTCGTCGCCGCCCCGTTCCAGCCACCCCGTTCACGCCAACAAAATCGGATTCTTTGGGCCTAGGAACACACCGTGCCTGTGTCTTCGCTGGAGCTCGCCCTCGCCCTTACATCCTCTGAGAAATACAGTCTCAGTGCTAGAGCTGGCACACAATACTTCTCTCTCTCTCTCTCTCTCAGTGATTTGCCAGCTCAACTTTTTCTATTAGCAAATGGCCAAATGAACTTCATGCAGGGTGAGTGGCTTCTGCTCTGACACTGGTAGTGTATTTCTCTCTCTCTCTCACGGATGACTCGGATGAGGCAAGAGAGAGGGGGCAGCAAACTGCGACGGTGGAGCTCCAGCGAAGACACGTGCACATTGCGTTCCCGTGTCCGAAGAATTCATTTTGTCGGCGTGAGATGACGGGGACGATGAATATGACTGGAACGAGGCGGCGACGAGTTCACCGGGCTCGGAGGGGGTGAAGTCGCCGACATCGTATCCGATGAACTTCGCTTCAACGTAAGTTCAAATAGCTAAGTGGCACAACCTCGTAAATTCAGGGAGCTAAGTGGCATAACCTTGCAAGTTCAGAGGGCTGAGAAAGTAAAATGCAAGTTCAATGAGCTAAGTTGCACAACCTTGCAAGTTCAGATATCTATAGTATTTTTTTTCTCTAGAACCATTGATGATGATAGAATCGTAAGATACTTCCAATGCACAAAACCTCGTATAATGAATTTGTCTTGTGAAAGTCGTGATTCGAGCTAGCGTCTTAGTAGTATGGTCGTTTATTTTGAATGTTCATGATCATTTAAGCACAATTTAATATTTGTATCACTAATTTGGCTAATTTTGATGTACATGTCATTACCCACTGAAACCATATTTATATGTTTTTGGGGTGTATTTTCCATTAGCGATGTACCTTCACTGTGTTTTTCCTCTTAAGTTCTTAATTCTTAATTCTTTAGCAATTAGCAATTTAAGCCTTAACTGTATAATTCTTTAGCAATTAGCAATTTAAGTCTTAACTGTATAGTTAGACATTTAGCATATAGCAACTCTGGTGTATATTGTATAGCATGTAATATAGTTGTATACACTTGTATTGCATTTGTTCGTAGGTTTTCAATAATGGAGAAATGAACTTTGCGTAACTATTTCACAAACAATTCAAGTAATACTTTCCCAACCGATAAGAGCACAACTCAACCAAAGAAGTATCGACTACAATTTAATCTGGATAAAATTATTATCAATATGGCGCATCGCATACCAATAGAAATTTTTCGGCAATGAATATTATCAAAACAGATTTGCGCAGCAAGATAGCAGATGAGTGGCTGAATGACTTGATGGTGTGCTACACCAAGCGAGACATATTTAAAACACGTGAAAATTGCACTATAGGTACCTGAACTTGCCAGGTCGTACGACTTAGCTCCTGGAACTTGTATTTTACTTTATCAGTCTCCTGAACTTGCGAAGTTGTACCACTTAACTCTCTGAACTTGTATTTTACTTTCTTAGCCCCCTGAACTTACGAGGTTGTGCCACTTAGCTCCCTGAACTTTTATTGAAACGAAGTTCGTCGGATGCGATGCCAACGACTTCATCCCCTCCAAGTCCGGTGGACTCGTCGCCGCCCCGTTCCAGCCACCCCGTTCACGCCAACAAAATCGGATTCTTCGGGCCTAGGAACACACCGTGCCTATGTCTTCGCTGGAGCTCTCCCTCGCCCTTACATCCTCTGAGAAATACATTCTCAGTGCTAGAGCAGGCGCACAATACTTCTCTCTCTCTCAGTGATTTGCCAGCTCAACTTTTTCTGTTAGCAAATGGCCAAATGAACTTCATGCAGGGTGAGTGGCTTCTGCTCTGACACTGGGAGTGTATTTCTCTCTCTCTCTCACGGATGACTCGGATGAGGCAAGAGAGAGGGGGCAGCAAACTGCGACGGTGGAGCTCCAGCGAAGACACGTGCACATTGCGTTCCCGGGTCCGAAGAATTCATTTTTGTCGGCGTGAGATGACGGGGACGATGAATATGACCGGAACGAGGCGGCGACGAGTTCACCGGGCTCGGAGGGGGTGAAGTCGCCGACATCGTATCCGATGAACTTCGCTTCAACGCAAGTTCAAATAGCTAAGTGGCACAACCTCGCAAATTCAGGGAGCTAAGTGGCACAACCTTGCAAGTTCAGATGGCTGAGAAAGTAAAATGCAAGTTCAATGAGCTAAGTTGCACAACCTTGCAAGTTCAGATATCTATAGTATTTTTTTTCTCTAGAACCATTGATGATGATAGAATCGTAAGATACTTCCAATGCACAAAACCTCGTAGAATGAATTTGTCTTGTGAAAGTCGTGATTCGAGCTAGCGTCTTAGTAGTATTGTCGTTTATTTTGAATGTTCATGATCATTTAAGCACAATTTAATATTTGTATCACTAATTTGGCTAATTTTGATGTACATGTCATTACCCACTGAAACCATATTTATATATTTTTGCGGTGTATTTTTCATTAGCGATGTACCTTCACTGTGTTTTTCCTCTTAAGTTCTTAAGTCTTAATTCTTTAGCAATTAGCAATTTAAGTCTTAACTGTATAATTCTTTAGCAATTAGCAATTTAAGTCTTAACTGTATAGTTAAACATTTAGCATATAGCAACTCTGGTGTATATTGTATAGCAAGTAATATAGTTGTATACACTTGTATTGTATTTGTTCGTAGGTTTTCAATAATGGAGGAATGAACTTTGCGTAACTATTTCACAAACAATTCAAGTAATACTTTCCCAACCAATAAAAGCACAACTCAACCAAAGAAGTATCGACTACAATTTAATCTGGATGAAATTATTATCAATCTGGTGCATCGCATACCAATAGAAATTTTTCGGCAATGAATATTATCAAAACAGATTTGCGCAGCAAGATAGCAGATGAGTGGTTGAATGACTTGATGGTGTGCTACATCAAGCGAGATATATTTAAAACACATGAAAATTGCACTATAGGTCCCTGAACTTACGAAGTCGTGCGACTTAGCTCCTTGAACTTATACTTTACTTTCTCAGTCTCCTGAACTTGCGAAGTTGTACCACTTAACTCTCTGAACTTGTATTTTACTTTCTTAGCCCCCTAAACTTACGAGGTTGTGCCACTTAGCTCCCTGAATTTTTGTTGAAGCAAAGTTCGTTGGATGTAATGCTGGCGACTTCATCCCCTCCAAGTCCGGTGGACTCGTCGCCGCCTCGTTCCAGCCGCCCCGTTCACGCCAACAAAATCGGATTCTTCGGGCCTAGGAACGCACCGTACCCGTGTCTTCGCTGGAGCTCCACCGTAGTAGCTTGCCGCCGCCCTCGCCCTTGTATCCTCTGAGAAATACATTCTCAGTGCTAGAGCAGGGGCACAATACTTATCTCTCTCTCTCTCACGGTGATTCGCCAGCTCAACCTTTTCTGTTAACAAATGGCCAAATGAACTTCGTGCAGGGTGAGTGGCTTCTGCTCTGGCACTGGGAGTGTATTTTTCTCTCTCCCTCTCTCTCTCTCTCACGGACGACTCAGATGAGGCAAGAGAGAGGGGGCAGCAAACTGCGACGGTGGAGCTCCGGCGAAGACACGTGCACATTGCGTTCCCGGGTCCAAAGAATTCATTGTTGTCGGTGTGAGATGACGGGGACGATGAATATGACCGAAACGGGGCGGCGACGAGTTCATCGGACTCGAAGGGGGTGAAGTCGCCGACATCGTTTCCGGTGAACTTCGCTTCAACGCAAATTCAGAGAGCTAAGTGGCACAACCTCGTAAATTCAGGGAGCTAAGTGGCACAACCTCGCAAGTTCAGGGGGCTAAGAGAGTAAAATACAAGTTTAATTAGCTAAGTTGCACAACCTCGCAAGTTCATATATCTATAGTATATTTTTTTTCTAGAACCATTGATAATGATATAATCGTAAGATGCCTCCAATGCATAAAACCTCGTAGAATGAATTTGTCTTGTGAAAGTCGTGATTCGAGCTAGCGTCTTAGTAGTATGGTTGTTTATTTTGAATGTTCATGATCATTTAAGTATAATCTAATATTGTATCACTAATTTGGCTAATTTTGATGTACATGTCATTACCCACTGAAACCATATTTATATGTTTTTGGGCTGCATTTTCCATTAGCGGTGTACCTTCACTGTGTTTTTCCTTTTTTGCTTTGCTTTTCTTTTATTCATGTATGAATTTAATTATACAATAATATAATACTATGTTTATCTCAAATTACCTTAAATATTTGAGCTCACACTCTATTTTTATTTTGACTTCGCAACTTGGTGGTCCGTTGGATTATATGATCCTTATTTGGCATACAGATGCGAGGCATCAATCACTCCTTTATTCTGAAATACATCGGATTATGATAGAGCGACATTTGAGTACGAATACACATACTAGTAGGGTCACTAAACACTAGGTACAAATGCAATTGTTTCACTGAAGCAAGAGGAGGAACCGGTGGCTCACACACAGCTCATCTGAGGAACGAACCCAACCCGCAGATTATGAAATGCGCAGGATGCGCGTCCGAAATCCAGAGTAATGCATCTGTTGTCTGTTACGGGCTTACCAAATGCCCAAATAAAAACTATACTTTGTACGGGGAAAGTCAGCAAAACTTGAAAGTTTGAAAGTGGAATTCATCTCACCGCAGAGTAGCACCAAGCGGCAAAGGATCACGCCGAATGGAGAGAGCTACCAATAAAGGTGAAAAAAAAAAGGCTTAAAACTCACGGTTCAACTCTACTCGTTAAGTGTTCGAGACGAATTGCTACCAATAGGGTGAAAAAAAAAACTTAAAACCCACGAGTCAATTCTACTCGTTAAGGGTTCGTCTCGAACCCAGTCCCTTAACGAGCTGAGCCGAGCTGAACTGGCAATTTAGCTTGTTTTTTTAACAAACTAAGTTCGAGTTAGCTCGCGAGTTGCTCGTTTAACTCGTTAAAAAACTAGCACAGTTGAGCAGTAGCACCAGGCCAGCCCAACCTAGCAACCTTTAGATGGTCCAGGGAGGTCCAAGCCCCAAGCTGTGATCTCTTAACTTTTTTGAAAATTTTATTAAATTGATTTTCCTTTTTAGCGAGCCTAACGCGCCCTAAACTGTGATCTCTTGACTTTCTTAACGAGTTTAACGGCCGAGTTTAAGCTTTTTACCGAGTCGAGCCAGAAGTAATATTCTACTCGTTAGCTTAACGAACCGAGCTTATTTTCTTCAAACGCTTTACCGAGCCAACTCTTTATCCATCCCTAGCTACCGAGCGGTGGCACTGGCACCTCATACGCTCTTTGCTTTGCTTCACCGACAAATTGCAGTCCTGTTTGTTAGCTTGTAGCTGTTCTTCATCAACAAAAGCTTTACGTTTTAGCTATAAAGAAGGCTTCGTCTCACTGACAACATAGGACCCACACGGTAGCAGTGCACAAGAGCCAACGAACCAACCCAATACCCCAATCCAAGATGTCTCCGCGTCTCTGCGACGCGCGTGGCGCCACGATGCCCTCTTGCCTCTTGGGCGCGCGAAGCGTAACACATGGCGGCCTCGCGTCGCGTTCCCCTCCTAACTGCCGCGACACGGCCGCCATCTCCATGGCCACCCTGGCGCCACGCCCCGACCTCCTCCCCCTCTCCCTGAGAAGGTCCCGCCCCACAACGCTTCTCGCCCGCACCGCCGCGCCCCGTGCCCGCCGCGCTCCCGTGCCACCGCAGGCCGCGCGGCCGCGGCGCGTCTTCCTCGGCCTCGGCGCCGCCTTCGTGGACCAACTCGCCCGCATGGCCTCCGGTGGCGTCCCGTCCTGCTCTTTTGTAGCCGCGGCGCGGCCGAGGCAGGGGATTTCCCCGGTCGAACAGGTTGCTTTGCGTGACCATTTCTTGCTTTCTTCTTGTGCGCCGTGCGCGCCCCGCGCCACCCGTGAGTGAGTGCGAATTATGGGTAGTGGTTGTAGATTTTGAAGGATGTGAAGTGGCCGGAGGAGTTCCCTTTCAAGCCCGAGGACTTCAGCCGCTTCGACGAGTAAGTAGCTCGGAGCACTTACACAGTTCATGTGCAAAAGTTTTCAGAATTCGAGTAGCCAGTAGTAGTTGCTACTGCTTATTAGTTATTACTATGAGCGACATTGTAACCTGATGAATAATTCATTATTGACAACAGCAGTTCTATCATAATTAATCACTAGCATGAGAAAATTTGGGCAGCGAGTGGTTCCCTTAATCTGAATGATGCACTCTGATTACTTGGCAGATCATCAGATACTCTGTTCTACTCAGTTCCCCGTTTTGTCACGCACATTGATGACCAAGCAATCAGGGCGCTCACAGAATACTACTCGGAAGTTTTTCCCCCAAGCAACACTCCCGGGGTGGCCATCCTGGACATGTGCAGCAGCTGGGTAGGATTTTTTATCTCGCAAGTTACCACTTTGTTTCTAAGGTCTTACTGTGAAGTAACTTACGGTTCCAACTTATGTAGGTGAGCCATTATCCGCCCGGGTACAAACAGGAGAAGATTGTCGGGATGGGTATGAATGAAGACGAGTTGAAAAGGAATCCGGTATTGTGCACTGCCTTAGTTAGTGTCTTTTGGTACATTTGATCTGCAAAAAAAAAACTTTCAAGTGAAGTGATAGCAGCAAATGCAGTTTTGTGAATTCAGCAATTGACTCATTTGCTGTGTTCTGCTAGATTTGATTCACCTGAGACTAGTGATAGCAGTCGTACGACTTACTAGGAGTACAATATTTACTTGTGTTGCTACGGGAGAAATGATAGTTCAGCAAATGAAACCGTTTATGGTGGTTAAAGAAGGGAAAAGAGCTTTACACAGCTACATCAGTCTGTCCACTACTGAAGATACAGCTTGATCGAACACAGTTTACTTAACTTCCTTTCCTTCAAAGATAGTTCCGACTTACAAAATATGTTTTGTTGTTAAATACGTGTTTTGGGATCTACATTTCTTACCATAGCAAGCATTTATCTCATATGCAGCAACATTGGAATTCGGTAACTTTTTTTTTAGATGGAAATTTGGTAGCTTGACATTGGGGCTAGGTCAAAGAATTCTAAAAAATGATATTGTACATGCTGTACTCTGCTACAAAGTATTTACTTTTAGGTTGTTTCACTAAACTAAATTTTTTTACAAGGCATTTTGTTTGTTTCGATGTGACAACAGGTTTTGACAGAGTATGTTGTGCAAGACCTCAATGTGAACCCGAAGCTTCCTTTCGGTGATAACACTTTTGATGTTATAACGAATGTGGTAGTGTCTTCTACATCATAAATTCAGTATTGCTAAATAATAGACTTCGTGCTTTTTTTCTCTGTATGTCATAACACACACAACTAACATTACATTTGGGCATCTCCCTAGTTGTTTATATGATCTGACATGAACTTTTTTGTGGTTTCTAGGTTAGTGTAGACTACTTAACAAAACCAATAGAAGTTTTTAAGGAGATGCGACGAATACTTAAACCAGCAGGATTAGCTATAATGAGGTAATGTGTTGACCATAGCATTACTAGCATGATTCATGCCATTTACTGATAACTATATTTTGATACCAGAATCTTTACGATCAGATAATTATGTTAAGTGGTCCTAAAGTCTAGTTTTAATGTTGGCTATAGTTTGTCGAATCGCTGCTTTTGGACAAAAGCTATATCTATCTGGACATCAACTGGTGATGCTGATCATGCTTGGATAGTTGGGGCTTACTTCCATTATGCTGGAGGTTTTGAACCCCCTGAGGTATGTCACTTGTTTATTCATTTGTCCACAGTTGAATAGTTAATGGCATCTAAAAATGTTGTTTGTGTTTATTTTTCTTCTTTCCTTGAGCATGTTCCTTGCAATAAACTGAATGGCCTTCTAAACATTTGTAGTTGCAAATATATAGTTCTATAATATTCTTCAATTTATGTGCGCAAACCAGGCCCATAACATGAGTATTATCCTTTTCTGTTCTTACAGGCTGTTGACATATCTCCTAATCCAGGACGAACAGACCCAATGTACATTGTCTACTCCAGAAGGAAAATAGCTTAAATCATATGTTTTGTACGGAGTTTTGCTAAACAACACTCAACTAAAAATTCTGGGTAGTTCAATCGATTTTTTTCACCATTTGATTTGCTTCTATATTCAAGCACCGCCCTCTCCACCGTTGTCCCCAGCGATGGTGCCACACTGCCCTAAAGATGAGTACGCCCCGCTGAAAGATCTAGACCCGCCATTATGAGTTAATGGAGTGTTTTGGTGATTAATGACAAATCCAAATATGAGACTAACTCTTTTATCAAGTATTATCTTTATGTAGTCTCATTTGGATATAAAGGTGAAACACAACGAGGTATGCAATCGACATCTCAATCTTATATATTGTTGCATGTCTCGGATCCAAAATATAGGATTGAACTCAACCTTAAGTTAAACTTGAATATGTGCATATGACCTTATTACACATTTGTGTATGCACACATTTAGGGGGAGTTTTATCCTATACTTTGTGGTTTCATTAGTATTGATCCATATTTCATTTTCCACATAGACTAAGGATCTTTACGTTGAAACAAAACCTTTGAGTATACAACACTTGTGTAGTTCGTATATACTCATGTCATAAGTATATAGAACTTGTGTAGTTCTTGTATACTCATGTTAGAGTACGTATAACTTGTGTAGTTTATATATACTCAATTGTTCTCTCATTTATCTTCATTAAATTTATGAGAATTTAAGTGGTTATCATCAATTACCAAAGAGGGAAAGATTGAGGTATCTTGTCCCACCATTATGAGATAATGGTATGGTGTGGTAATTAATGATGATCACATTGTGGAACTAACATTTTCCATGAGTTGGATCTACAGGTTATATTCCAGGATGATGAAGACTTGGGATGATCATGAGTTGATCATCAAGTCAAGAGCTTGGGATGATCGTGTAAATGATGCATCATGAGTTGATGCTTATCAAGAAGAGATGATCATGAGTTGATCATCAAGACAAGAGAAGACCCATCATGTGTTGATGGAGGTCAAGTGAAGGATTGCATCATGTGTTGATGCATGTGAAGACTCGGGATGGGGAAATCATCATGTGTTGATGATGTTCAAGACAAGATCCCGAAGTGAAGAAATCATCATGAGTTGATGATTGTCAAAGTCAAGGACCCGGACTTGAAGTATTGATGTGCGTCATCAATCTTCAAGAAGATGCAAGGCAAAGGTATGACTAGCTAGGGCTAAGGATGTGTTCCTAGTCTTTACCGGTCTCGGTGTTTGGTTGATAGACCGGATTGCTAGTATAGGTTTGCCGTACTATTAAGAGGGATCTTGACTAGTAGTTTGAGTTAGTCATGTGTTGATAGCTCATTATATTTGCTCTAGCTCAACGAGGCATGACGCTATTTATTTGCGAATGTGTTTTGCAAATAATCGAGGCTCATGCATAACCCTTGTAGCATGTGACTTAAGTTTGCAAATGCGCTTTGCAAATGGTGGAAGTCCATGTACCTTTTCCTTGTAGCATGTGACTTAAGTTTGCAAATGCGCTTTGCAAATGGTGAAAGTCCATGTACCTTTTTCCTTGTGGTATGATTCCAAAAGTTGGCAAATGTGTTTTGCAACTTGTTGGGAATCTTGCTTGTGACTCTTGTTGGCATGGCTTGTCAATTAGCAAATGTGTTTTGCAATTGAAGTTGTTGAAAAAGCCACTTCGATTTACACAGACAATCGGAAGTTCCGTGTTTAACGGCGGAAGTTCCGCACCGACCGTCCGATTTTCCGCGCTTGATTTTTCCAGAGCGGCGGTTTAGGGACTTAGCCGATTTTCCGAGCGCGGAAGTTCCGGAGTGTATCGCGGAACTTCCGATTAATCGCTGTTCAAATCCGCGGTTGGTTTTTTCCAGAGAAGCACCATTTTGGGGACTTAGCCAAAATTCAATGTGCGGTAGTTCCGCTATGTGTTGAGCGGAACTTCCGAAGAATCGGAACGTCCGATGTTTAGTTGGCGGTAGTTCCGCACTAAAAATCAAACGGCTAGTTTCTCGTCTGACATAGCCGCTATGGTGCCTTTTCTTCTCTCTCGCGGTAGTTCCGGCCTTTGTACGGCGGAACTTCCGATTTCCCTGATTTTTCAGGGGTTTGTCTCCCAACGGCTAGTTTTTGTGTGTGGGCTATATATAGCCACCTTGGCCGGTTGGGGGAGGTTGCTGATGTTGCTAAGAACTATTGTGAACTCTTTGTGAGCCTCTTGAGCTAAGAGCAAACCTCTATTCTCTTTTGTGCATGTGTTGCATTTGGTGAGATTAGAGAGTAAACCCTAAGTGCATGTGTTGCCTTAGGTAGTGGATTGTGTATCCACGTGAGCGTTGACACTTGATTAGTTCAAGTGAAAGTTCGGATTTGTTACTCTTGGTGTTTGCCGACACCTAGACGGCGTGGAGGCGTCGTGCTCGGTGACCTTCTCAAGAAGCTTGTGAGAAGGCCCGACGGTTGTGAGTGGTTTGGTGCTCGCCATCTCCGGAGTGGAGGAAGAGCAACCATAGTTGAGCGAGGTGTTGGTTCGGTTTGGAACCGGTCCTAGTGTTGGACTTACCTCGGAGGTGTGTGCTCATTTGAGGAGCCGGTCCAACGCGGGTTGGGCTTACCTCAACGTGGATTAGGGAGACCGCAAGTCTCCGAACACCACGGTAAAACATAAGCGTGTCATCTTGTGTTTACTTGTGCTTTACTTTGAGCAATTTACATTCTTGCTTTAATTGCTTATATATCTTGTATGATTGCTCACTTTGTATTGTGTTCATATTGTCGGTGCACTTAGTTGAGCCTAGTTGATTTAGGTCTTAATTGTGCAAAACCAATTCGCTATTAGCTTCCGCATTTATTTATTGGTTTAGCCCGATAAAGTTTTTAAAACCGCCTATTCACCCCCCTCTAGTCGGCCACCTCGATCTTACAAGTGGTATCAGAGCTTGGTCTCTCATTTATTAGACTTAACCGTCTAGAGAGTAAAGGATGGCAACTAGAGATTTAGTGCACCTAGGTGAAGCACCTCTATTTGATGGCACAAATTATGCTCATTGGAAAATCCGCATGTCTTGTTATTTTAGGGCCATGAGTCCAAAAATATGGCGGATTGTAGATGTTGGCTTTTCTCCTCCATTGGATCATCTTGCTCCAACAATTGAGGAAGAGAAAAGCTTACATCTCGACGCTCAAGCAATTAACGGTTTATTTAGTGCTTTGATTGTAGAGATGTTTGATGAAGTGTGCAATCTTGAGAGCGCTCATGCTATGTGGACACATTTTCAAGATAAATATGAAATGTCCACACCTACTAGTAATGATTGCACACAGGAGTGGACATCGGAAGAAGAATGTTCAACTTCTAGCTCCGATAATGATGAGTCCACAACTCCCTCCACATCAACTCAATGCTTCATGGCTAAAGGTAATGATGAGGTAAACGAAAATGAAGAACCCACCTATGATGAGTTGATGGAAATATTAGAAGACTTAAATGAATATCTTGGCAAGGAGAAGTCAAAATTCAAAGTCTTGAAGAAAGAATTTCTTTTTCTCAAGGATTCTTATGAAGAGCTAAAAGAAGCTCATGAGACTCTCCTTCTCAAGGATCTTAATAAGTCCAAGGTGGATATAGGCATTACATGCAAGTTATTAGATGATATGCCATGCATAGTTCCTACATCTTGCATTTCATCTAAAGTTAGCATATCCACCTCTTGTGATGATTTAATTGATATGCCTTGTTGCTCTAAAATGGATACTCCTATTTCCTCGATATCTTGCAAGACTAACATTGTAGAGGAAAACAAAGAGCTCAAGGCCCAAGTCAACAAATTAAAGAATGACTTGGAAAGAGGCCTAAAAGGGAAGGCCACTCTTGACGATATATTGAGCAAGCAAAGACGCTTGCAAGATAAGAGTGGAATCGGCTTCACTCCTAAGAAAAAGGAGAATAGCAAGACAAGGCACAATGCAAGACACACGAAGAATGTCAAGTGCCATGGATGCAATGGAAAGGGCCACTTCGCCTCCGTGTGCCCAAACAAATTGAATGACAAGAAATTGTCATCAAAGAAGAGGCAAACCGGCAAGGAGCAAGTAAAGAAGGTAAAAGATGAATACAAACTTCGAACTTGCTATAATTGCCGGGAAAAGGGACATATGAGTAAGGATTGTCCCAAAGGTATCACTCCTAAGCCCATTATTTATAATGATCAATATTTGCTTAGGAAGGATATTAATGGCAATGTGTTTGCTAGAATAGTTAGTACATATAAAACTAATGCTAGGGCCATTTGGGTGCCCAAATCTATTATGACTAACATTCGTGGACTCAACCTAGTTTTGGGTACCAAAATGCGCTTAAATGCTTAATAGGTACTTGGAGAGGCATTGGAGACTTGGCTTATTCATATAAAGATGGATGTCATCATATATCAAATTGGAGCCAAGTTTGAGGATAATCGTTTCACATCAAGAACCAAAGCCATCTCGGTAACAAGTATTTACATTGAAGTATCTAGCCCCTTTATACCTTGTGTAGGTTGCATTTCATGAAAATTCTTTTAAAAGGGGTGTTCTTGCTCGTTGTTCATAATGTTCATTATTAATATCTTGAGCAAGATGGTAGTGGCACATTAAGGGGGAGTGCTAAATCATAGTCATGTATATCACATCCCTAAGTGTGCCCAAATTGATTAAGCGCTAGTATTGTTTTTCAAAAATGAGCCTTTTAGCCAAAAGTCAAAAATTTCATAATTATTAGTAATTATTTGAAAAACTAGTCGCAAAAGGTGTACAAATGCTTTTCAAAGATTTACCAAAGGTTTTGGCTTTAGAAAAACATATTTTAAGTGAAAATGAGTTTATGTCCAAAATCTTACATTATGGTATCTTGTTTTTGACATAAACTAGATTTTTGTGTAAAATCTATTCTAAAAGGAATTTGAAAATCTTGACAAAAGAAAAATCCTAGAGTTGGTTATTCTAAACATTTTTGGTATTCAAAGAATTTCCAAAAGACCAACCTAGAAAAGGTTATTTGATTTTGAAATTCGTCCAAAATCCTACTTTGACCTAAGTGGTCACTTTCTAGCACTTAAGTGAGTTTTTCCATATGAACCAAAATTATTCATATGAAAAGGTTCAAAATGGTATTTATGACTCATACAGAAAATTGGATGCTTTAAAATCATCAAAATATTTTCTTTGAGTTGTTTTGATAAATTTCATGAAAATGAGGCTTCATTTGCAAAATCAAAACTTAATTCATAAAAATTATTTTCTTGGATAGACATTAGTCTTTTAATGTACAATGATCCTGAATGATATTTATTTGAGTGCAAAACTAGGGATCATTTGCATAAAAATCAAATTCCAAGTTCTTTCCTGAAGTGTCAGGATAATCTAACTTCCAAGATTCTAGGCGCGAACTTCCGCTTGTCGAACTTCCGCCGTTGTATTGCGGAGCTTCCGCTTTCTTCTCTTCCGGCGTCGGAAAATCGAGCTTCCGCCTCCAGCGCGAAACTACCGATGTCCGAACTTCCGCTTTTCAAATGCGAACTTCCGATTTTCTGTGGAGAGCATTTAATTACTGCGGTTCCTCCGTTATTTCTCTCTCTCTCCACCATCTCTTCTCTCCGAGCCCCTCTCTTCTCTCCAAAACTCCACCAAACACTTTGATTCTTCTTCGTGATTTCTTCAATCTCGACCGATCTCTTGCATCCCGTGGTTCAATCACTCCTTTGCTCAAGGTATTTCCAATCCCCTTTGGATCTATACCCCTCATGAACCCTAGGTTGAGATTTTGGGAAAATGAAATGTCGTTGAAATCATGGTAGATTCTTGGGCAAACTAGTTTATTCAAGATTGTATGATGTTTATGCATCGATTCCATGGACTCAATCCATCAAAATACTGAAAAATCAAAAATTTCATTGCTCTAGAGTCGGCCAGAAAATCGGAACTTCATTGTTGAGAGCGCGGAACTTCCGCTAGCGGTAGTTCCGGCGGTCAACCTGCGGAGCTTCCGATTATCCTGACAGAACCTGAGATTTTCATTTTCTTTTGAATCATCCTTTGACACTTCATCCACTGTTGTTCTTGAAGATGCCTAGGATGAAGGTGTCAGTCCCGAAGCACTATTCAGATGCTGGCGCATCTTCTTCAAGAAATGAGGAAGAATCTGAAAATTCGATCGTAAGAAAGTGCATCGAGAAGAATCAATATGAATCGATGAGGAGTTAGGTGAACCTAAGAAATGGAAATTGATCTTAAGGGACTCACAACAGATGACTACACTCTTCTACGGAGTAAAGATCAATACTCACTTCCAGGAAATAGCGACGACCCTCGATTTCATACCAAGTTTCAAAGACAAGTCTATGATCTTTTTTATGGACCAAACAAACCATTTGCTGATCACAAGTACATCAATTGGTCCTACCTCAACGGACTTGACAAATATGAGGGTACATACAGGCTCTTTCAATGAAATGGATTCATAACTTTGTGGCAATAAAATGCAATTATAGTGATGAGATCATCCGACAGTTTTATGCCACAGTATGCATTCCTCCAGATTTTTCTCAGCTCACCTGGATGACAGGAACTGTGAGGTATTCTTGCACAAAGCGTGCTTTTGAACATGCACTAAATATCCAGTCAAGCGAATATGAGCAAATCTATGATGGAACAGTTCTCCCTATTTCGGCTTGGACTGAATTTTATGACACCACACAGAGATTTGTCCCTGGTAAGATCACAGGACTTCTTCCTATTCCCAGCTTGGTAAATAGGATCATTAATCATACCATGTTACCTAAGAGTGGGAATTATGATGCCATTAGAGGACATGTTTGGAATATCTTGGAATGCATCATGCATGGAAGAAAATTTGATGTTGTGGATGTCATCATAAGGGAGATAGATGGAACAAAGAATGATCGAGTCAAGAGAATAAACTTTGCACCTTACATTATGGCTTTGATTATTAAACAAACTGGATATAATGGAGCTTTACCTTCAAAGACATAAAGCCTATAAACCAAGAGAAGGTCCTCCAATTCCTCGCCAATCTTAGGCGTGCTCCAGTGAGGCACAAGTCGCACTCTCCCTTCGCCGCTTCCGCTCCTCCACAAGGTATAGCCACTATGGATCGATTTATGCTACCTTGTTGGAGATGAGAGCATCCCAGATACCTTCCAGCAAATGACCACTTCTAGACTGGATGCGCTTGAGGCACCACTTTTGCTAGTTGGATGCTTTCCAGAGGCGACCACTTCGTGCTCGACGCCACACTGCCAGTCTTGACGCTTTCACCAGATTCGCCGAGCGCTTCTCCACTGCTCGCTTGGACGGCGCCGCTTTCGCTCTCCTCCCGGTGGTCCTCCCGCCTGATCCTCCCGGTGGTCATCCTGTTCCTCCCGCCGCTCCTCCAATGATCATCCTCAAGACCCTCCCGCCGAGCAGTAGCTATTGTTTTATTTAGGTCTTTAGACCTTGTATGCAAAAATTGTAATATCTTTTATGACTACTTGGTTGTATGACTCTCATTTTGGCTATGCTATCTTTTGCTACTCTGTGTGAGAACATGTCTTTATGTCATGATTTTTATTTTGCATGAGATGTGGATGTGGATGAGATGTGATTATGAATGAATATATTTGTGGTTGATTATATCTTCTTGTCTCCTGTCGTGGATGTCCCTCTTCACAAGAGAAATTCTGTCAAATTTTTTATAAAAATCTCTCTCAAGCATTGTTCTTTATGTTCTCTCAACATAGGTTGTGAAAATTGTCAAAAAGAGAGGTTATCTTTATTTCTTTTCAAAAGGGGAGGTTAGTTGAATTTGTTTCAACTATCATTTCAAGTGGTTCTCAATGTTTTGATTTACAATGGGAGAATGCTATGATCAAAAGGTTTGTAACCTATCCTTGTTTCTCCTCTCACATCTTGAGAACAAAATTACCCCCTTGGTCATATAAGTTCAATTCATACTTTTTGTGACCAACCTTATTTTTTTTTACAAGTGGTATCGATTTGCAAAGGCTCCTTTTGGCTAAGGTTTATCTTGTGTTTTTTTTTGGGTGATTTATACCAAAAGGGGGAGAATATTTATCAATACTCATTTGGATGTTTGATTTGTTTAGACACGCCAAAGAGGGAAATACATGCATTAGGGGAGAATGTTTTCAGAATGTTTTAATGCTTTATGTTTCACCTCATATGACGCATAGACATAGTTCATTAATTTAAATTCTTATCTTATGTCTATGAATATCCAAATGTTGTTATTGATAATGGATTTGTCATCAATCACCAAAAAGGGGGAGATTGAAAGATCTAGACCCGCCATTATGAGTTAATGGAGTGTTTTGGTGATTAATGACAAATCCAAATATGAGACTAACTCTTTTATCAAGTATTATCTTTATGTAGTCTCATTTGGATATAAAGGTGAAACACAACGAGGTATGCAATCGACATCTCAATCTTATATATTGTTGCATGTCTCGGATCCAAAATATAGGATTGAACTCAACCTTAAGTTAAACTTGAATATGTGCATATGACCTTATTACACATTTGTGTATGCACACATTTAGGGGGAGTTTTATCCTATACTTTGTGGTTTCATTAGTATTGATCCATATTTCATTTTCCACATAGACTAAGGATCTTTACGTTGAAACAAAACCTTTGAGTATACAACACTTGTGTAGTTCGTATATACTCATGTCATAAGTATATAGAACTTGTGTAGTTCTTGTATACTCATGTTAGAGTATGTATAACTTGTGTAGTTTATATATACTCAATTGTTCTCTCATTTATCTTCATTAAATTTATGAGAATTTAAGTGGTTATCATCAATTACCAAAGAGGGAAAGATTGAGGTATCTTGTCCCACCATTATGAGATAATGGTATGGTGTGGTAATTAATGATGATCACATTGTGGAACTAACATTTTCCATGAGTTGGATATACAGGTTATGTTCCAGGATGATGAAGACTTGGGATGATCATGAGTTGATCATCAAGTCAAGAGCTTGGGATGATCGTGTAAATGATGCATCATGAGTTGATGCTTATCAAGAAGAGATGATCATGAGTTGATCATCAAGACAAGAGAAGACCCATCATGTGTTGATGGAGGTCAAGTGAAGGATTGCATCATGTGTTGATGCATGTGAAGACTCGGGATGGAGAAATCATCATGTGTTGATGATGTTCAAGACAAGATCCCGAAGTGAAGAAATCATCATGAGTTGATGATTGTCAAAGTCAAGGACCCGGACTTGAAGTATTGATGTGCGTCATCAATCTTCAAGAAGATGCAAGGCAAAGGTATGACTAGCTAGGGCTAAGGATGTGTTCCTAGTCTTTTACCGGTCTCGGTGTTTGGTTGATAGACCGGATTGCTAGTATAGGTTTGCCGTACTATTAAGAGGGATCTTGACTAGTAGTTTGAGTTAGTCATGTGTTGATAGCTCATTATATTTGCTCTAGCTCAACGAGGCATGACGCTATTTATTTGCGAATGTGTTTTGCAAATAATCGAGGCTCATGCATAACCCTTGTAGCATGTGACTTAAGTTTGCAAATGCGTTTTGCAAATGGTGGAAGTCCATGTACCTTTTTCCTTGTAGCATGTGACTTAAGTTTGCAAATGCGTTTTACAAATGGTGAAAGTCCATGTACATTTTTCCTTGTGGTATGATTCCAAAAGTTGGCAAATGTGTTTTGCAACTTGTTGGGAATCTTGCTTGTGACTCTTGTTGGCATGGCTTGTCAATTAGCAAATGTGTTTTGCAATTGAAGTTGTTGAAAAGCCACTTCGATTTCAGACAATCGGAAGTTCCGCGGTTTAACGGCGGAAGTTCCGCACCGGATCCGTCCGATTTTCCGCGGCTTGATTTTTCCAGAGCGGCGGTTTAGGGACTTAGCCGATTTTCCGAGCGCGAAGTTCCGAGTGTATCGCGCGAACTTCCGATTAATCGCTGTTCAAATCCGGCGGTTGATTTTTTCCAGAGAAGCACCATTTTGGGGACTTAGCCAAAATTCAATGTGCGGTAGTTCCGCTATGTGTTGAGCGGAACTTCCGAAGAATCGGAACGTCCGATGTTTAGTTGGCGGTAGTTCCGACTAAAAATCAAACGGCTAGTTTCTCGTCGACATAGCCGCTATGGTGCTTTTTCTCTCTCTCTCGCAGAGTTCCGCCTTTGTACGGCGGAACTTCCGATTTCCGATTTTTCAGGGGTTTGTCTCCCAACGGCTAGTTTTTGTGTGTGGGCTATATATAGCCACCTTGGCCGGTTGGGGGAGTGGGCTGATGTTGCTAAGAACTATTGTGAACTCTTTGTGAGCCTCTTGAGCTAAGAGCAAACCTCTATTCTCTTTTGTGCATGTGTTGCACTTGGTGAGATTAGAGAGTAAACCCTAAGTGCATGTGTTGCCTTAGGTAGTGGATTGTGTATCCACGTGAGCGTTGACACTTGATTAGTTCAAGTGAAAGTTCGGATTTGTTACTCTTGGTGTTTGCCGACACCTAGACGGCGTGGAGGCGTCGTGCTCGGTGACCTTCTCAAGAAGCTTGTGAGAAGGCCCGACGGTTGTGAGTGGTTTGGTGCTCGCCATCTCCGGAGTGGAGGAAGAGCAACCATAGTTGAGCGAGGTGTTGGTTCGGTTTGGAACCGGTCCTAGTGTTGGACTTACCTCGAGGTGTGTGCTCATTTGAGGAGCCGGTCCAACGCGGGTTGGGCTTACCTCAACGTGGATTAGGGGAGACCGGCAAGTCTCCGAACACCACGGTAAAACATAAGCGTGTCATCTTGTGTTTACTTGTGCTTTACTTTGAGCAATTTACATTCTTGCTTTAATTGCTTATATATCTTGTATGATTGCTCACTTTGTATTGTGTTCATATTGTCGGTGCACTTAGTTGAGCCTAGTTGATTTAGGTCTTAATTGTGCAAAACCAATTCGCTATTAGCTTCCGCATTTATTTATTGGTTTAGCCCGATAAAGTTTTTAAAACCGCCTATTCACCCCCCTCTAGTCGGCCACCTCGATCTTACACCCGCTGAAGGCTGTTGGAAAATAATCTAGACTTGTCAAGTAATAGGGTGTTAGGATCCTGATGCAATCAACATTAAATCAAATTAATTTGTTTCCTTTGTTAGGCTTTCCATATTTAGTTGCTGGATTGGTTAGAAAGTTGATTGGATAGTCCTTGAAAGACAAGTAATTAGATGTGTTTGATGAAAGAATATAGAAAACAGGAAAACTTTGGTTAGACAGGTTGCAACCGAACATCAAAGTTCTTGCATGCGCACGTTTTTTTTCCCTCTTCCACCGTGAATTGGTGTATATCCAAGTGCTTATGTGAGTTGTGTCCACGAGTTCACATGCCTTAAATACCTGTTTTGAGACCTTCCAATACCCAATACTCACTAAGACCAACTATGGCTCTTGAGCGGTGAAGATGAAAGTATTCATACGCGTACAAAGGGTGCGGGCGGCGGTGGAAGGCAAAGAACTGATCGACAAGCGCAAGAACCAGATAGCTCTTGTCGCCATATTTCAAATCATGCCCAAAGCCTTGATGATGATCTTGGCCGAAAAGGAGGTGACCAAGGATGCTTAGAACACCTTGAAGGAAATGCACGTCAGTGATGATCACGTCGAGGCGCAAGTGCAGACCCTGAAGAGTGAGTTCGATGTGATGCACACGAAGGAGAGAGAGTCAATCAACAACTTCACCACGAAGTTGGCCACCATCGTCAACGAGATTCGTGTCCTCAAAGACAAGATGGATAAGTGTACCTTCATGAAAAATGTCCCTAACACATTACTACAGATTGTCTCCACCACACCAGTCATGGAGATGGTTGGGCGTCCGAAGCCGGCCCGACCGTAATAACAGGCAATAGCAACCCCTGTTGCACTGCCACCCCATCAGCGAACCCCTCCTCTCCCATGGACCACAAATTTCAAGCAAGGTGAATACACCCACGAGGCAAATGAACGGATGACACAATGGCAAAATACTGCTGGCAATACGAAACACCACCATAACTTGACCAATCGAGCATGTTCATCAGCCCCCAATATGTCAACAGTGAGAGAGAGAAAAACAAATAAAACCATATCCCAAAAATGAATCCCCCACTAGTTCCAGAAAACCAACTCGATGACTGCACAAAGAAGGACCACAGATGCATCACTCCACTCGTGGAATCCCAAAAATTTTGAAGCTTCAAACAATTCACTGCTGTTTGCATTCGGCAGGTCGCTCGCCCTGCTGGCCTCCCCCTGCAGCAGCTCCACCAGACTTCTGCTCAACGTAGAAGAGCAACAATAGTAAGAAACAGCAATTTGAAGTACCAACAGCATGTAAATATAAGGGAATCATCCCCCAATAGAACAATGAAGCTTCCAAACCTCGTCATCGTCTTCATCATCATCGTCATCATCTTCCTCATCATCCTCATCCTCATCCTCCCCTAGAATGGCTTCATAGTCCTCATCTTGAGCAGCCTCTCCAGTGAACCATGAAACAGCATGAGGGATAATCTTGTCCCTGATAATAGATCTGGCAATAGGACAAAGCCCATTCAGAACCCAAAAAAAACATAAAGTATGCTATTTCATAAATAATTCAACGAAGTGTCTACTTCAATATGGTGCATAACAGAATAGCATAGCAGATATATAACGCAATGAACAAGTGAATTTACCCAACGTCATAGTCTTGCTCCATTTGGTTCTGCAATTGTTCAGCCTGTTGAGAGAAGCAACAGACAGAAAGGTCATAAAAAAGACCATTGTTAAACCAGATCGAATACTTTATGAAATGGACTCTCAACATAATGCATATCCACAAACCAATAGCCTTGAACTTACGGTGTCCTCATCAATCTCTTCATCATCATCAGGAATTTGAGGGGGACTGAAGAAGTTAAAGAAGCTCTCGCAATCTTCAGTCTTTGTGATAGTTTTTGTGTTCTTTGAACCCTTCTTTGGCTTCTTTTGTAGCACTTTTTGTGTCAAACACTTTCCTGCATGCCATTCAATATCCGTCCTGGAAAATAAAGCAGTTTCCCAATATGAGATGCTGATACAATCTGTTTTTTCCTCAACAACAAAATAGAACTTTGCAGAAACAAAATGATCATATACCCAATCGCTTTCTCTAGAATGGGTTCATCTTCATCAACCATGTGATATGTTTTAACCAGCACAGAATTTTTTAAGAAGGGATTTGTATCGAAGAAAAACTCAATCTTGAAACCCTTTGGATCATTAGTTCTGCACCATTTAATGTCCTTGAGGTACTTCAGAGCTTCCTCGTCCCTCTCCTGGATCTGAACACAAGAAAGAAACGAGTAATTCACTACAAGAATCATTGGCAACAAGGAAATCGATGCACTTCACAAACAACCAGACTCAAGTTTTAGTATGAACATAAAACATTTGCAGCTCACAAAGGGAAAATCTACAAACTAGTATGGTCTCACCTCCTCAGCCAGGATTTCATTGTTCTTCATTGCATTAAGCCAGAAATCTGGAACACCCTTTTTCTCTGCAGGAAAGCATTGTGAACAAAGTTTTAAAAAGGATCAATTTCGTTTTACCACTGACCTCAGACGTACCCTATATATATATATATATATATATATATATATATATATATATATAGTACGAATAAAAAATATATCACCTTTCTGCTCTGCAAGGGTCTCATCTCCACCTTGTGTGATGCCCTCTACCTCAACCACACCAGTCACAATTTCGCAACGCTGCAATTTCTCAAGCACAACAAAGTCACTAAACAGCATAGCTTATTTAAACAGAACATCAGCAACATCGCAGACAAGTTGCTATTGGCCTATTACGTTATGTGGATTACAGAAACTAAAACAAACGTCCAATGTTCAAAATGTTGATTGAATGACCCTGCTTTAGTAACAGCTGTGCTTGCTTGTAATGGTTCAACATAAGTTTCTTTAGAAAAGTGGTGCATGTACAAGAAGCTAGCAAATCTGTTTGAAGGGAAATAAATAAAGTGGGGAAGAACAAATCGCCATACATTACAAAACAAAATTCACCAAAGAACAAGATGAAATATGTGCTATACCTTCGAGTAGAGTGGATCATAAAGCTTCTGATATTTAGCTTCTAGAGCAACTCTTTCCTCAAAGAACTTTGCTTCCAGTTCATCATGTTGGCTCTGAAACATGCAAGCATAGGTCAGAAATCCTCCACAAGGCACAACTGGGGTATTCCATTTTGAACAATGTACAAACAGCACTTCACATTACATGTGATTTACAATTTGGCTTTATACATAAACTCTTTGGTTCATTCGAAGAATATAAAATTCTAAAGAGAACCAGATCCAATGAATTTAAAAAGAATTGAGAATAGGAACATGCACTTCACAATCATCAATGGTATCAACTAAATTAAATTAAACTGTAACCAGTATGGCCTTATCATGTGTTCCAAGTCTCCAACTACAGCACATCCTTGCATGATTTACGATTTATCCGGCTAGAAGAACAGGCAAGTCGGTGCTGGGAAAACAAAATATTTACTAATGTAGCTTTTATCTTCTAGATTAGGATTCATATATAATCAGTGCTTACTTCTTTCCAGTGTATAAACTATCAACTTAAATAATCTCTATCCTGTATCCAAAGGAGAATTTTGAAAGACATGGTGCTTTTTACCGCTTTCTACCGTGCTTTTTACAATTTTGAAATTACCACATGTAAATAAAGAGGGTAAATAAAGACAGCAATAGCATAGACAATCAACTAAACAAAATTTAAAAGTGATGGATTGGAAGTTTGAACACCAGCAAGACAAACATAATTATCTTGAAGAAACCAAGGAAGATCACCGATATACCAGCGGATCAAGTAGTAAAAACTAAAAGCATGTATCTAATACCTTGCTTTTTTAATCTTATAATATAGAATCATGAAAGATGAAGCACCCGATCCAACCATCTAAAGTTTCCATGAATTAAAATTATTAGAATAAGCATGAGGGCATTTATCTACAGTCCTACATAAACTCAACTGGGATATAACTCTAAAAACAGAATATAATACGAACTGGCAATAGATGCAACCATGCAAAAACTCATAGGTTCAAGATCTCGTTTCATCGAGGATTTGAGTTACAGAGTAATGCCGCCATGGTTATCCCACAATGATTGCACATGCAACACTACTGTGCATCCAAAAACATACGGCACCATCCACGCTTAATAAGATGCGGTTACTGAGTCCAAAGCATATAAGACAGCACCAATCAAGTCATGCCACAAACATCACCACCAGGAAACTCTAGCCTTCAGCAACATAATGTGTAAGACTGTAAGTGTTTCTGTTACCTGAATCTCCCGCAGCGCCTCGACGCGCTTCCTGGCCTTAGGTGCGAGGCTCTCGAGCACGTCCGTGTGCTGCGCCGCTAATCCCTGCAGCTTGTCCTGCACAGAAGCATCGTCGAATCAAATAAAACACCACCACACGCCCCCCAAAACCCATCCGAACACACTAAAAACCGATCAGGGTGAGAGAAATATAAAACAAATCGTAATACCTTAAGCGACTCCACGAGGTCGGCCTTCTGCTCCGGCGTGAGCGCTGCATCAAAAACCACCGCCGCAAACAGTAAGAGGAAAACCCAATAACCATATTAAAAAAAACAAGCAACAGCGACGAGGCGGAGCACGGGGGGCGACAACTCACCGGCCTTGGCGGGGATAGCAGCGTCGAGGGCGGAGAGGTCAAGCGCGTCGTTGCCGTCACTCATTGCTACGGCAAAGGGGGGGCGTAGAAGGATCTACTAGAAGCTTCGCACCGGAGATGGCGAGGACTGAGAAACCCTAGCGGCGATGGCGCGGAGAGCTTACAGCGGGGAGGAGCGGGAGGAGAGGAGGCGGCGGGGGGAAATGGATAAAAAAGGGTGGGAAGGGGAGCAACGGAGGGCTCGGATTTTGTAGCGGGAGACGTGGGCGCACGGGATGGGTCGTCAGTGCTCGTGTGGACTTTGGACTTCTCCGGAGTTCACTTCAGACTCGAGAGCAGAGCGGCGCCGCGCGGTTGAGAGAAAAATAAAACAAATCGCCGTGCTTTCCCCCGTTCTCTCTCCCATCTTTTGCTCTTTCCAAAATTCTTCGAGATTGTTTCTGTTTGCAAAGGTAGAGTAGCCGGAATCCCCGTTTCTTCGGTTTGGGTGCCTAGTGTCGTGTTGGGTAGGCCTAGAGTTGGGTTTTGAGTCGTGCTTTTTCGGGCCGATTCAAGGATTAGTTGGTATGACACGATTTAAATACGGCACAGTACGATATATGATGGGTTAGACCGACACGGTACGAACGGTGAGACGGGCTACGCCTGAGAATGCAGGCAGTTAGGCGGCACGGTACGACACGGCTAGTTGGGTCGTGCCTGAGCTGGTACGGCATGAAATAGGTCCAACCTTCCAGTACTAGTCTAATCCATCCCTCGGTCTGGTCCAATCACTCTCACATATCGTTCTGGCCTAACCAATCACCCCCTTCTACCACCTAGTCTGGCCCCAACATCCCTCCTGGCCTCCCGGCCTCCCCCAACCCCCATCCCCAACACTTTCTCCCAAGTTCCGACTCTCAAATTCTCAATCCATAATTACATTCGCTGATTCCCCTCCCTCCAACTCCAACTGCCTCCGTCCCACGCACCACCGATCGCCGCCTTCCCTCCCCACGCACCATCGACCGCCCCCTCCCTCCCTCTCCGAGCGGGCGTAGATGGGGCACTGGTGTATTTATCTTCCTAGGCGACGGCCGCGGCTGTCGTCTTTCTAGGCGTCTATAGTTACTTAGAGCTGAGCTTGGGCCGGCATAGTACGGCCCCTGCATGGCGGGCTTTGGGCCGTGCCTAGGTCTAATCGGAGGTGAAACGGGCCAGCACGGCACGACGTGCCCCGAAACACGATAGACTTATACCGTACCAGCACCACCCAATACAGGACCACCCGTACGGAGTATTGAGTTTTGCATAGGGTGGTTTTTAATCGTGTGTAAATGAGTCATGACATGTGGGTGGGTTTTACTCGTAGTACATGCACGTGCAACAGAAGGCGTTCAGGTTTAAACACAAAGCAGTTTTGCTGCGCGGTGCGCCCTCCCCTCCACTGCCTCTCGGTGTCGCTGCATTGTTGTCATTATTAGCCGATGGAATACTACAGGTCAAGCTTCGTCTGCCTCGTGAAAGAAAAGCTCGGTTACGTGCACGCAGGGGCAGAGCTGAGCCTTGAGTCTCCCAGACAATGGCCCGAGGCTTAGCAAAAAAATAGCAGTTAAAATCATAATTGATCAACGTATTTTGGCAGTTAAAATTTGAATTTGGGCTAAAACATACTGGACTGACTCGAGGCATGGGCTCCGCCCCACGCTCCTTGCCGTACGTTTGTCGTGCTACTACAGTACAGCTACCGCTTGTCACCTCTTAATCCGGTTATTTTGCGCGAAGCAGGGCGGTCAAGCGCGCTACGGCGCTGCCGGGCTCCTCCGTCCCAACAACTGAAGAGATCTGCCGATCCGACTATAAGGAATCACATGGCACTATTTTTACACTGTTTTTGTTAATTCTGTTACTCTCACCAATTCTTTGGTGAGGATATCCTCTCGTCGGCGGTATTCCTTTTCTTTTTCTTCTTTTCTCTTTTACATTAGTTCGTGACTAAAACGGTAATGTTGACATTGTTATTAGCAAATCTACCTTTCTCCTAAAAACAATAGCAAAAATAAGACGCAGAACTAGCAACATTCGACACGTCGCCGAATCGGAGGACCGAACCTCGCTCGTCCGTCCTTTAGGGATTCGGATTCCCCTCATCCGTTCATCGATGGGCCGACACCACCTAGCGTGTCCGTGCCTTTAGAGGCGGAGCTATATTGTCTGTGTCCTAGGGCTAGGACGTCCATTGGGACGTGCAGGCCCCACCGGCCATGCTGCACGAAACAAAACGGCTACACGATGGCTCCAAAAAGCGGCACCCTGTTCTGATTAGTCCATAATCTAATCGGGGTTTGCTCGAGTGATTACAGGGCTAATTAATCGATTAGCTTTTCGCTCCGGCCAATCCTTTGGTTTGTTTTTAGGGGGTCGGAGCCTCCCAAGAAATGGATGGCCATCTTAAGCACAGATTAAAATAATGTGGGGGCAAGAAAGCATTAGTTAAATGTTTTCAGGATCTTTGATGGGTCAGTGCGTAAATTACACGGTACAACACCTTACACGCTCATAGCACTGTTTGTATGAACAATGTTTTCAACACTATTTAAAAATATTTGCAACATTATTTGTGAATATTATTTATAACACTATTTCTTCATTAAAAAAACAGCTGATGGTTTTTTTTCTTTTTTTTTTAATCTTGCACTCGCAGCTTCAAATTTGGGTATCAACCATCGCTATCGCCACCCATCGCTGCTCTGGGTGTGAGTTGATAGACCATGGAGGTCTGATGCTTATACTACTAGGGTTAGGTTGCCGCCTACTTACTCATGTCGGCATCGTAGTCTCGCTCTCGCACATTCGCACACGAGTCGAAGGATATGGTTACGGTATTATATGATCTGCATGTCAAGCATTTTCCTTTGTTGGTTTATGGACAAGCTTATCTAGCCTATGGTACAATGCAGTATTAAATAATGTCATCCACATTAAACTGGCAAATAAACTAAGAATTTCCTATTTGATCAGGGTACATGTGATAATACCCCCCTCGATTGTGTTGTGTCTAGGGCTGGAAACGAGCCGGCTCGACCCAGGCTTGCCCAAGCTAGTTTCAACAGGCGGCTCGGCTCATTTTGAGCACGAGCTAGGAGGGCGGCTCAGCTAGGCTCGGCTCGAGCCGGCTCGCGAGCTAGGAAGGGTTTGTCTGCGAGCGGCTTGGCTCATGGCTCGAAGCTAGAAACCAGCCAGAGAACACAAAATTCGATACAAAATGATAGGTGCAATGCAGAATGGTAGAGATGCAGGGTCCAGGCCTAGGAACAACATTTTCTTAAAGAAATACATGACTAAATCATAAGTTTACATCTATTCATTCAACATAATCTATTTAATTCAATATAACTTGATATTTAACATACCATCATTGTCATTGTCAACATAACAGTCCATATACAATGGTCCATCCATCATCCATGTCAACATAACTGTCCATCCATGTCAACATCAATGTAATCATAATCCATTTAATAGAAAGACTTAACACTTAATATTCAACAGTCCATCCATATCAACATAACAGTCCATCCAAATCAACATAACAATCCAAAATAACAGTCTAAAGTCTAAACTCAAAGCCACACGACCAAACAAAACAAAAGGTCCTCATGAGCAGTCTGGACGCAACAAAAATCAGCTTCGAGCACTCTGCCGTCCTTTAGCTTCGTTTCTGCCTTTGTTTCTGCAGTGACCTGGTAAGTGGAAACAAAGCAAAGCATGTAAGCATTTGCAAGTTGCACACTTGCAACCACAAGAAGAACTGCACAACTGAATTTGGATTTTGAAGTTGTACATACATCACCATTGAAACTGTAACAAGTTGTCAGCCAAAAAAAATATGTTCATATTTTAACATATGCCCAAGTTGGTAATGACATCTTACAGAACATTATGCATATTGAAAAAACATTGTACATTTGTTATCGAACAAGTTGTCAACCAAAAATATTGTATATTTGTTATGCTAATGTACATATTTTAATAGTCCATCTTACAGAATATTGAATATTTGTTATGCACCAATGAAGTAGAAGAGCACTTAGAAGTAGTAGAACCCACTAATTGCTCTCTACGATGCTTTGAGGAAATAGAATGGTTTCAACATCATCCTCATCATCTTCGTCCTTAAAATAGCAATAATAATCGAGTTAGCCATGATATGAACAAAAAATATTCGAAAAGACATATTAAAGTATGCAAGAACCTACCACAAATATAGGAGGTCTCATGTCATCAAATGCACCGGCCTCTTATCCAGCTAGAGGCACACACCAAATACTGAACCATAGCTTGAAGGATCTAGACCCGCCATTATGAGTTAATGAAATATTTTGGTGATTAATGACAAATCCAATTATGAGACTAACTCTCTTGTCCAGTGTTATTTTGTGTAGTCTCATTTGGATATAAATGTGAAATTCAACGAGGTATGCAATCGACATCTTAATCTTATATATTTTTGCATTCCTCAGATCCAAAATATAGATTGAACTCAATCATAAGTTTAACTTGAATATGTGCATATGATCTTATTACACATTTGTGTATGCACACATTTAGGAGGAGTTTATTCTATATTTTATGATTTCATTAGTATTGATCCATATTCCGTTTTCCACATATATTAAGGATCTTTACTTTGAAACATATCCGTTTGAGTATACAAAACTTGTGTAGTTTTTGTATATTCATGTTTTGAGTATATAGAACTTATGTGGTTCTTGTATACTCATGTTTTGAGTATGTAGAACTTGTGTAGATCTTGCATACTCATGTTGGAGTATATAGAACTTGTGTAGTTTATATATACTTATGTTGTGTTACATTATCTAAATTCAATTTATGAGCAATTGAAGTGGTTATCATCAATTTCCAAAAAAAAGGGAAAGATTGAAGTATTTTGTCCCACCATTATGAGTTAATGGTATGGTAATTAGTGATAATCATATTGTGGAACTAACATTTTTCATAAGTTGGATGAATAGGTTATGTTCTAGGGTGATGAAGACTTGGGATGATCATGAGTTGATCATCAAGTCAAGATTCAAGTAAAGAATGCATCATGTGTTGATGCACATGAAGAGCTTGAAGAAATGGGAATCATCGTGTGTCGATGATGTTTAAAGAGAAGACCCATCATATGTTGATGGAGGTCTAATGAAGGATGCATCATATGTTGATGCATATCAAGACTTGGAGTAAAGGATGCATCATGTGTTGATGCACATCAAGTCAAGAGAATACCCATCATGTGTTGATGGAGATCGAGTGAAGAATGCATCATGAGTTGATGCATATTCAAGATAAGATCCCGAAGCAAAAGAGATCATCATGTGTTGATGATTGTCAAAGTCAAGGACCTGAACTTGAAGCGATGATGTGCATCATCAAGCTAGGGCTAAGGATGTGTTCCTAGTCTTTTACCGGTCTTGGAGTTTGGTTGGAAGACCGGATTGCTAGTATAGGTTGTCGTACTATTAAGAGGGGTCTTGACTAGTAGCTTGAGTTAGTCATGTGTTGATAGCTCATTGTGTTTGCTCTAGCTCATCTATGCATGGAGCTATTATTTGCGAATGTGTTTTGCAAATAGCCGAGGCTCATGCATTTAATCTTTGTAGCATGGGACTATAGTTTGCAAATGTGTTTTACAAATAGTTGAAGTCCATGCACCTTAGTCTTGTGGCATGATGCTATTATTTGCGAATGTGTTTTACAAATAGTTGATGTTCATATTTGATTTCTTGTAGCATGTGACTTAAGTTTGCAAATATGTTTTGCAAATGGTGTAAGTCCATGTACCTTATTCCTTGTGGTGAGTATTCTAAAGGTTGGCAAATGTGTTTTGCAACTTGTTGAGAATATCATCTTTGAAACTTTGTTGGAAATGCACTCAAATAGGCGAATGTGTTTTGTCATTTGAGTGAAATGAAAGTGTGAAGTTTCTGTGGTCTGGCGGTCAAACTGCCGGTGTGGACCGATCTGACCGGTGCCAAATCGGTCGGACCGCTATGTGTTGGGCTACGGACGGTGGCCTCTTGAGATAATTCTCTGTGCGGTAGTACCGTCGTTAAATAAACGGTACTACCGGAGAGCGGAAGTACTGGAGTTTTCGCAATACAATTTTTCCAGAGAAACACCATTTCGGATGCTGCAAGTTCTCCTTGGGCGGTCTGACCGATATCGCAGCGGTCTGACCGGCCATTGGTTGGCGGTCCAACCGGCCGTGAGTCCAACGGCTAGTTTTTATAGCCGTTGGCGCATGGGCGGTCCGACCGGCCATTTGTTGGCGGTCAGACCGGCCCTTGTCAGATTCGAGGGAATCTTTCCTCCAACGGCTAGTTTTTGAGTGTGGGCTATAAATACCCACCTTGGCTGGTTGGAGGAAGTTGTTGTTTTTGTGCTGCTGTTATTGTTGAACCTCTATTGAGTCCCTTGAGCTAAGAGCAAGCCTCTCATCTCTTATGTGCATGTGTTGCACTTAGTTAGCTTGGAGAGCAAACTCTAAGTGCATGTGTTGCCTTAGGTAGTGTATTGTGTATCCACTTGAGTTTAGACACTTGATTAGTTCAAGTGAGAGTTAAGATTTATTTCTTTTGGTGTTTGCCGAAAGATTTTTTTAACTTCTGCATTATTAATTGGTTTTAGCCGAAAGATTTTTTAAAACCACCTATTCACCCCCCTCTAGTCGGCCTCCTTGATCTTACATAGCCGGACGTAGAGAACTCTGATAGTCATCTAGTACTCTACCTACAACACTGAAAGTTGATTCTGAAGATACACTTCTAGCTGGTATAGTTAAGAAATTCTTAGCCATCTTTGACACTACCGGGAATCTATGTTCATTCAATCCGTTTGAGTATACAAAACTTGTGTAGTTTTTGTATATTCATGTTTTGAGTATATAGAACTTATGTAGTTCTTGTATACTCATGTTTTGAGTATGTAGAACTTGTGTAGATCTTGCATACTCATGTTGGAGTATATAGAACTTGTGTAGTTTATATATACTCATGTTGTGTTACATTATCTAAATTCAATTTATGAGCAATTGAAGTGGTTATCATCAATTTCCCAAAAAGGGAAAGATTGAAGTATTTTGTCCCACCATTATGAGTTAATGGTATGGTAATTAGTGATAATCATATTGTGGAACTAACATTTTTCATAAGTTGGATGAATAGGTTATGTTCCAGGGTGATGAAGACTTGAGATGATCATGAGTTGATCATCAAGTCAAGATTCAAGTAAAGAATGCATCATGTGTTGATGCACATGAAGAGCTTGAAGAAATGGGAATCATCGTGTGTCGATGATGTTTAAAGAGAAGACCCATCATATGTTGATGGAGGTCTAATAAAGGATGCATCATATGTTGATGCATATCAAGACTTGGAGTAAATGATGCATCATGTGTTGATGCACATCAAGTCAAGAGAATACCCATCATGTGTTGATGGAGATCGAGTGAAGAATGCATCATGAGTTGATGCATATTCAAGATAAGATCCCTAGCAAAGAGATCATCATGTGTTGATGATTGTCAAAGTCAAGGACCTGAACTTGAAGCGATGATGTGCATCATCAAGCTAGGGCTAAGGATGTGTTCCTAGTCTTTTACCGGTCTTGGAGTTTGGTTGGAAGACCGGATTGCTAGTATAGGTTGTCGCATTATTAAGAGGGTCTTGACTAGTAGCTTGAGTTAGTCATGTGTTGATAGCTCATTGTGTTTGCTCTAGCTCATCTATGCATGGAGCTATTATTTGCGAATGTGTTTTGCAAATAGCCGAGGCTCATGCATTTAATCTTTGTAGCATGGGACTATAGTTTGTAAATGTGTTTTACAAATGGTTGAAGTCCATACACCTTAGTCTTGTGGCATGATGCTATTATTTGCGAATGTGTTTTACAAATAGTTGATGCTCATATTTGATTTCTTGTAGCATGTGACTTAAGTTTGCAAATGTGTTTTGCAAATGGTGTAAGTCCATGTACCTTATTCCTTGTGGTGAGTATTCTAAAGGTTGGCAAATGTGTTTTGCAACTTGTTGAGAATATCATCTTTGAAACTTTGTTGGAAATGCACTCAAATAGGCGAATGTGTTTTGTCATTTGAGTGAAATGAAAGTGAAGTTTCGTGGTCCAGCGTCAAACCACGGTGGGGACCGATCCGATCGGCACAAATCTGGCTCTGGACCGCTATGTGTTGGGCGGTCGGACCGGTGGCCTCTTGAGATATTCTCAGGCGGAGTACCGCCGTTAAATAAACGGTACTACACGAGAGCGGAAGTCATCGGAGTTTTCGCAGACAATTTTTCCAGAAACACCATTTCGGATGTCGCAAGTTCTCCTTGGGCGGTCCGACCGATATCGCAATGGCCCGACCGGCCATTGGTTGGCGGTCCAACCTACCGTGAGTCCAACGGCTAGTTTTATAGCCGTGGCGATGGGCGGTCCGACCGCCATTTGTTGGCTGGGCCGACCGCCTTGTCGATTCGAGGAATCTTTCCTCCAACGGCTAGTTTTTGAGTGTGGGCTATAAATACCCACCTTGACTGGTTGGAGGAGGTTGTTGTTTTTGTGCTGCTGTTATTGTTGAACCTCTATTGAGTCCCTTGAGCTAAGAGCAAGCCTCTCATCTCTTATGTGCATGTGTTGCACTTAGTTAGCTTGGAGAGCAAACTCTAAGTGCATGTGTTGCCTTAGGTAGTGTATTGTGTATCCACTTGAGTTTAGACACTTGATTAGTTCAAGTGAGAGTTAAGATTTATTTCTTTTGGTGTTTGCCAAAAGATTTTTTAACTTCCGCATTATTAATTGGTTTTAGCCGAAAGATTTTTTAAAACCACCTATTCACCCCCCTCTAGTCGGCCTCCTTGATCTTACATAGCCGGACGTAGAGAACTCTGATAGTCATCTAGTACTCTACCTACAACACTGAAAGTTGATTCTGAAGATACACTTCTAGCTGGTATAGTTAAGAAATTCTTAGCCATCTTTGACACTACCGGGAATCTATGTTCATTCAAGTTCCACCACTCAAGCAATTTGAAGCCCTTGTTATCTAAACTTTCATTCACTTCATCTAGATAGATAAGCAACTCGACTTTGAAGGCTCGTGAGAAGTGGAACACTAGAATGACCGAAAGTGAGATGAGACTGAGGATAAAGAGCTGCTTGTACCTATAGCTGAAGAGGAGGTTACATCACCTCTACTAGACACCTTGTTGTGCCAATGATCCATCTTGAACTGTGAATACAAATCTTCCAACTCGACCTTCACATCATCAAGCTTATTTGTAGTCTTTGAGGGCTCATACATTTGGTTAAAGCACCAACCAATGAATCTCATCTTAACCCTAGGATCAAGAATAGTAGCAAGGACCATGACATTGTTCTTATCTTCCCAATACTTGTCAAACTTTTCCAACATTACAACAGCCATGAGCTTCAAATAATCATCTCCAGAAGCAATTGCAGCTCTTAATGCAACCTTCACATTAACTATCTAAGGATAAAAATAATTATCTTTGGATAAGTTGATCCAGAAAATGCACTAGTCACTTCAGCCAAGGACTTCAATATTGGTGCAATTTTCTCATACAATGTCCAATCTTCGCCTGATGGCTGCCATCGGTAATTTGCATTTGTGTCGACATAACACACTAAAGTGTCCTTATAAGCAATGCAGACTGACAACATTTTATACGGGAACTTCATCGTATGACACATCAAGGCTCAACCCAAGACCAATTTGCAAAGTAAGTAATGAACAAATTTGTAAGAATTTGTGTATACGAGATGGAGACTTCTTTATATACTTCACTATTTCCCTAAGCTTGTTTATCAAAGGTGCTAATGGTACAATGCCATCATTTACGACAAAGTTCACTATATGAGAACAACATCGGACATGAAAATACTTGGCAATGAAGCGAGTTGATCCTCTAGCAAAGAAACTTGGCCATTAAACTACGTGACAACAAACAGTGATTTGAGGAAGCAGATCAAGAGTAAGTGTGATAATCTTATCATTTATCTTTTATTCAAGAATGCAATCAAAGACACTGAACTATGACAATCCCACAGTGTGGAGGATCCAACTCAATAAAGTTCAAAGACACGACATTGCATAACCCAATTTTTATCTATATAATGTGCTACCAAACTCATGTAGCAAAGGTTTTGGTTAGAGGACCACAAATCACAAGTTAAACTTATATGGGAGACACTTCGAGACTCTTCCTAAGGACTTCTCTCTCAATCATAAATCTTGATGCATTCACTTCTTATCGCCTTTCTACGGATGGATTGATAAGATGGATTTAAGTAATGCATCAAAACATTAAACCAAGTGTGCTCAACCATCCTAAAAGGATACTCATGGACAATTATCATCTTAGCAATGATTCAACGAGTTTCATCTTGATCATATTCCTTAGGAGTGGCAATAAGAGGTAAACCAATCTCATCTCGCCATGGCAGACCAAAGTTGAGATTAGCTTGAGCCTTCAACTTAGCCACCTTGTTCGATATGGCGTGCACCTTAGTATGTGCCTCATCGATGTGAAGTAGCTCCTCTTTGCTTGTAAGACATGAGTTTGTAGCAAAACCTACACTTTGCCCTTGTATCGATCTCCCTTTCTTTGTCATGGATGGAATAAGTACCACCTTAAAAATCTTCCAACAATCGATCTTTGTTTTTGTCTCCCAGTTGCCTTTGGAGATCTCTGCTGCATTTTTGCCCCCCTCTTTGACCTTCCTTAAGACACGGTGCCATCTTTTGTCAAAGTCACAACTTGTTCATCATCATTCGAACTTGAAGAATGCACCGAAATATGTCCTTGTTCTCCTCCTCATCATCACCATATCCTCCCAATCAGATCTCGCTCTACGATCAGAAAATACCAATATATGAATATATGAGTTATGACTTAGGAGTTACAAACATATGAATATATGAAAGCAAAATCAAACATCAACATACATCAATTCACCTGAACAAGTTTCATGTAATGGTTTCAATTCACCATAAGGCCGTAACAACCTAATCTGAACAAGTTTCATGTGAACAAAATTGATGTCTGCTTGGCTTGTTTCAACAGACATCATCAAGCATCAACACTTCAATGGACATCAAGCATCAACACACATCAACAAATAATTTCGAACACACATCACCGAGCATCAACACTTCAATAGACATCAAGCATGAACACACATCAACAAAAATTCAAGCACACATCACCAAGCATCAACAGACATCAAGCATCAACACTTCAACATATGCCCAAGCATCGACACACATCAAGCATCAACACATCTAAGATATCAACAAACATCAAGCATCAACACACATTAATTAGAAATTGAGAGACACCACTACACATATCACTTTTTTATGCTAACTCACCGAGTCCGCGGTCATTGAGTTCGTGAGGGCACCGAGCCGAGGAGGCATCCACCGGCCACATGCTTGCTCGCTAGTGCCGAGGGTAGGCCCGATGTCAACCGACTTCTTCCTCATGCACGAGACTCAGGCCGTTGGCGATCCATGGAGTCGCGTTGAGCCCGGAGGAGCGAGGAAGCACGAGGTGGCATCACGGCACACGGAGACATGCCGAAGCACAGGAGTGGCTCTGCGCAGCGGACGGGTAGCGCCTGAGGACAGGGAAGCACGGGAGGGGAGCACGGACGGGCCGGGAGGTGGACGAGGGGAGTAGGGGACCACGGGGCCAGGGGGAAGCACGTGGAGGCATGGCCAGCCAGTTGGACAGCGCGGTGGATGGAGACGGTGGCAGAGTGGAGGTGATCGGGAGTTCGGATGAAGGGGACCAGGTCAGGTGGTGAACTAGGGAATAGGGATCAAGATTGGGGATTTCGGGAGGGGCAAGAGCCCAGGGGGAAGCACAGGGGAGCACGCGGCAGCCGCTGCCTCCGGCTGGACGACACGATGGATGGAGAGGCAGCGACAGAGGGGATTGGGAGTCTAGAGGAAGGGATCGGTCGGGTGGTGAACTGGGGAATGGGATTGGGGATTTTGGGAGGGGCAAGACCGCAATTGGGATGGGGAGTCTGGAGGAAGGGCACTGGGCCACTGGCACTGGACAGACTGGGCCTTCGGGCCCATGAGCCAAACAAGCCACTAAGCAACTTGAGATCGGCTCATTTTTTTAGCAAGCTAGGAACAAGGCTCGGCTTGGCTCAAAACACGAGCCCGAGTCGAGCCGGCCGAGCTCGCATGAGCCGAAATGACTCGTGAGCTTTTTCCAAATTTAGCCACGTCGTGGTTTATGTCGTCATGTTGACGAATGCATATCCCTTGTTGCACTTGGACCTGGGCAAACACATCAAACAAGTATCCCGGTTGTGTTGTGCAGCGTCGTGTTTCATATGAAAAAATTTGTGAATTTTTTTTGTAGATGTGATAATACATTTTTGGAATGAAATTACATGAAGTCAGAGTACGATTTCCCTACGTCCCGGCCGACTTCTGCACCGACACTATTTTCATTCGTGTTCGAGTAGTACTAATCATACTACTAGGAGCCTGGGTCGGCGATGGCATTGGCAAAGAAGGCGCTCCTGTGGCTAAAGGAGAGGCAAACTTGACTCAGTGAGTCCAAACGATGCTAAGGGAGCGGCATGAGGACCTAGGGTCACCGGAGGCGCACCAGCGGCATGCAACCGCGACAACGCCATGGGTGGCTAAGGGAGAATGGGTGCTAGAGACTTGCCCTTGGCAAATTAATTCATGCATGAGGATCAGAGGCTCACCACGATCACGAGGAGGGTGTCAATGAAGTCGGGAAGGGCGAGGTGGCTTATCGACAACAAATAGAGGAGACAATGCAAGCTTCACGGTGATGCTTCTTCTCCGACGGAGAGGCTACAAGGAGTGTCGATTAGTTCACCGACGCCCTGGGATGGTGTAGACGCAAGTAATTGGATCGAGACTTACCGGGCTTTGGGAAGATCGAAAATGGCGCACGGCCGGAATGTAGAAGATGATGGTAAAGCTCTGATTCTTGGCGAGTTTATGTGTGTTGAGTGAGGGAATGCATCAATAGGGTATGGAAGAGATGGTGACGCGTTGATTTGAGCCCAAACACACTCCAATATACTGCTTTCATATATTTGCATTAGTTGATTTGATGAAAATTTTCAAAACATGCTCAAAAAAATTTCCACAAATAAACATGTTCAAAATTACCCCCTATTTATTTTCATTATACTTTCCTAAATTGTGGTTTCTGGATGTTACACCAACCAAAAAATTACGATGAAAAATATTATCACTCGATTTGGTGTTCCAAATCGGATCATAACTGACAATGGTACTCAATTTTTGAGCGTAAAATTTTAAGAATTTTACAAAGAATTAGGTACTAAATTGTGATATGCCTCTGTTGCCCATCCACAAAGTAATAGGGCGGTCAAAAGGGCAAATGGCCAAATTATGCAGGAATAAAATTCTAGTTTTCAACCAACTTATAAAGCGCTGGGGCTTGGGTGAAAGAATTATCCTCAGTATTATGTGCAATTTGCACGACCACTAGTAGGGCTACATGGGAAACACCCTTCATCCTAGTGTTTGGTGTTGAAGTCATGTTTCCACCAGAACTAAAGATTCAGTCTACAAGGGTCAAAAACTATAACGACCTTGACCAAGAACAACTTCGAGCTAACGATATCAATCTACTTGAAGAAATGAGAAATCAAGCCCTACTTTGTTCCACGGTCTACCAACAAGCCCTACGCAAATACTATGATCGTAAGGCATAACCTCGCCGCTTGTTATAGGTTACTTAGTTTTGAAGAAGATTCAAACTCTGGCCTAATCGGAACAAACTCTCCCCATGGGAAGGTCCTTACACAATGGTTGAAGTCACGCGACCGTGTTCTAGACGATCGCAATGGAAGATAGTAGAATTCTCTCTAATTCATGGAATATCGATCGCTTATGAAAATTTTGTGTAAATTCCTATACTCAATAAAATTTACGCTTTCTTCAATCTTTATTGTGTTAAGAAGTCGATAAAAGAGCAAAGCTTTCATGTTCTTTCGACCACTTTTAAACACTTAGTTTTTCTTACATCGCCTGAGGAAGGTAACAGACCTGTGTGAAGTCTTTTTCACCGCATGTGGTATTGCACACTTGAAGGAATTTCCTATAGTCGACTGCTCCGACTTTCGCCAATAAAAGGAGACTAAGTCCAACAAATCATGACCAAGAATTTTAAGAAAATTCTTTCTCCATTTTTCCTTCTTTATGATTTTTTTACAAAGATTGTTGTTCAAAATAATTATTTAGTGAGCAAAACTTAAGATCTTAATTTTGACCATTTTTCAAACACTTAATTCTCCTTACACTAGTCGGAAAACAGGAAATAGTCAATGTCTCTCCTCCCTGCACGTGGTCATGCCCACTAGAAGGGGCTTCCTAGCGTCGACCAGACCCTTATTCTTACTATCAATACAAGGAATTAAGTTCAAAAAGATGTGGTTGAAACTATATTATTAAACGAGCCCTTTTTCCATTGTTTCCTTAGTTCAATTACTTCAATTAAGCAGACAGTTGGGGATAGGATAAAGTTATAATCATGATTTTAATTCAGTCTTATATTTCAATTCTCATTTTTTTTTTGTCTTATGAGTTACTAACTACTCAAAAAGACCATGGTAGGAAATGGAGCTTTATACATACACAAAGATAAACATTGTTTTCACAATTAGTACCCTATTACAAACTACTTAGAAGATGAAGGAGATTCTAACTGTATCTCCTCCACAACCTTCTTTCCAAATGATTGAGCTTCTTCTTGGGTTGTTGGGCTTCGCCAAGGCAATAAATCAACCTCAACCTGGAAGGAGATTAAGGTTATCATGGACTTTAAGCTTTGCTAAGGCAAAACTTACTCGCTTACGATCGTCATTTTGTTGACTCAAATGGCGATCTTCATAGTAGTTATCAACTCCTAGAGAGTCCTGACTTGCTGCCCAACAACGCTCGTATGTCCAACCATGGTGTATTCAAGAGGAGTTACCTCCTCGGCACCTAGTCCTCCGAGCACGTTGTTCAGAGGAAACATTGTCTTGATGATTGATCTTTGCGCCTTTGTCTCCTCCTAACCACGAGTCAAGATCTCCGGTTGTTTTATTTTTACGCTTGCTCAAAATAGAGTAACAACGAGATAATAAACTCTAAATTAAGGCTGGTACTTTATACTGATCGTAGGTAAATAATTCCTACCTGCCAAGTGATCATTAAGCTTCTTGACTTCATTTTCATGAGAGGCGACTTCTTTCGAGCACTGCTCCTCTCATTCCTTTATGGCCTTGTCTTTTTCTTTGGTGATACATGTAAGAACATCGATCACCATACTTTTTTATTGGACCTCGGATCGAAGATTACCCATATCCACTTCTTTATCTGCAAGAGAAAAGAAGTGAGAAAAAGAAAAGAAGATGTCGAAATGGCGAGTAGAAGTAAGCTACTCACTTTTAATTACATTTTGCAACTTGCAAACTGCAAAGTTAGCCTCTTAAACATTCTTCAGTAGGTCTACTTTTTTACCTTTAACCTTTGCGACACAACTTTCTCATAATTGAGCGCATCAGCTAAGGTCTTTTCGCCACTTTTAAACCTACAAGGGTAAAAGTTGATATGATTAGTGAACGAGTGGTCGGAAGCTACTCGTTACAGTAACTTACCATCTCTATGCCTGCTTGCAGAGTTCAGCCTTCTTCTTCCTCAGCAATTCGAAATGCTTGTGGTATTCCCAAATATGCAATAAGGAAAAGCAGAAATGTAAAACCCAAATATTTTGCCTCAAGGATGTTGGTCAAGAGTCGGCCACTGCTCTCGCCTCTACGACCACGGGGAGACTAATACCCTCATGGTTGTAGGCTTGTAGTCATGATAATTGCATATTTCTTTGCGTAAATATCCTCGGGACCTGAGAAGGTGACTAAAACAAAAGAAGAGAAGTTAACACATCAAATTGTGAAATAAAAGAATAAGTACAATTATTTATCCTTTAATTTTACATACCTTGATTTCCTAGACACAATCTTGAAACTGTAAGATATCTTCCGAGAGAAGACTTCGCTCTTCTTCTTCTTCTCCTCCTCCTCCTCTTCGCCATCCTCGCCAACTCGCACTTTTAGCGTCTGGAAGGCTTCTAGCATCACTGGTCTAGGGGACCACATTTTGCATGACTTCAACGGGTCATACATCATGAGTAGTAGTTGGAGCTTTTTTGCAACTTCCATTCTTGGCGGCCGGCGGCCGACCACTTGGGGCTATCATTTCTTTCGACCACGTGCTCACTGGATTGACAAGAGTCTTCATAAAAGAAATGTATCCTTCCCGCTTTTATTTTTTGATTTGCTTGACAAGAGCAGAAGAAAGAGAAACTGAGAATGTCTTATTATCATAATAGAATGACACCTTGGCCTTAGGAACCTTATGTTTAAGGTCTACGACCACCTTCCCTTTCTCCCTTGCAATCAAATCTACTGGGAGGCGGCCCAGAGGGGAGGTTGGTGGAAGGGAGGAGCTCGAGCTCCCATCCCTCTTCTTATTGACTGCCTTTACAAGACGACGTCTCTTACTTAGTCGAACTTGGTCTTCCTCCGAAGTCGTCTTCAAGAGACCCCAAATCGATGTTGGTGACATCTAAGGGATCCACATACCGACTTGCTATAATAGGTCATAAAACAAGAATTGATAAGTGGTCGGAACTACGGCTACTAATCCCTAAAGATGAAATCGATATAAATATTGATTACCTTTAGGCGTCTTGTTCTCTCCTCTTCAGATACGACCACCAATATCTGGGTAGTCTCCTCTGTGATCGTAGGGCCTTCTCACAGATGAGTTTGACTCGAGTGTCAATTTCCATCTGTAGCTGATCTACAAATGGAAGGATACAATCAATAAATTTGCTTGAATCACAAATTGAAAAGACCATATTAGAAATAAAATTACCTTGCTCGTAGTCTCTGGTTGGATCCTTAACCCCAAGTACTTTCACATCGAATGTGCTTGATCTTTAAGGGCTAATACGGCGTGATAAAATCCTTCATTGCATGCCATCCCGCCGCTTATCCTTCTCTCAAGTCCTTGATGACTTGGATGTAGGATGCTAAACGGTTGAGGTCATTTGGAGACGAGTCCCACAACTTGTTCTTGTCCGCAGTTTGCCTCGAAGTAGAGATTGTCGCCCTGGTCACGGTCCAATAGAACCACCTCTTCCTCCATCCCGCCACGACGACCGGGTGAACATCATAATGTACTCCTTTGACTTCCGTCGTGGAGATGAAAGACGAGCTACCAAAGAATCGATCGGTGCTTACCCATTCCATAGTAATACTTGAAGAGATCCGGATCTCGAAGGATTCCTGACATGCCTCGAGATAAGTACACGGTACTCAAGATTGTGATGGAGTTGGGAACTAAGTTCACCAACTCCACCCCAAAAGGCTCGAGCACAATCGTAAGGAATGGGTGCACCTGGCAACAAAGGTCGCATTCACAATAGGATTGGAAAACCGAAATCCTATCTAACTCCTCCAATAGCCAAGATTGACCTTCAAAGATTGATCCACTTCAACAAAGATCGCTGGAATCTTCTTTTGCACCAATGTCATCATCTTTTCCATGGCCATCTCTCGAATTCTCCCACTTGGAAGTGACTCGCCATTTCTTGAAGATTTGTGTTGGATTTGAAGAGAGTTTAGGAAAATTGCAATTGTGTGGACATAAAGGAAGCAAGAGCTCAAGAGGATTGAAACTATTGGGAGAAGTAAAACTATAAGTTCACCCCAAGTGGCTATTTATAATCGCAGACTTGGGGTAAAGATCGGGAGCCCAACATTTACAATCTCTTCGGGAACCGCCTCGAACTGATAAAAATTGTAAGTGGCGGTTGGTATTCTTTATTCCATCCATTCGGGAAAAGAGAATTTTATTTTTACAACTCAAGTAAAAATACTTTTCTTGACAAAGTCAACTTTTGGTCAAAAGAAATATCAACAAGACACTCTCTTCGACCACGATCATATGACCTCTTTTTCAAGTAAGTCATTTTCACTTGAAGTTGAGGGCTAGATAACGAGGATATAATAATTCTCAATTAATTAAATTATTTATATGTAATATTTATTATAGATAATAGTGTCTTCGCATAACCTTCAGAAATAGTCCTTGTCATCAATGATAAGGAAGATCACAATTACCTAGTGGTTTTAAGTTTTACTACGATCACCATATATGGTCGTAAGTCATTATACGATCACCCTATGATCGTAATATCTTCTACGACCGCCCCGATCATAAGCTTTACTACAATCACCCCATGGTTGTAAGCTTCACTACGACAAGTCAACCACGACCACCCTATTGTAGATAAAGCCCACAAACATGTGGACCCAATCGACTAGAGACCATATGTGACATGTTTATTTACACACAATAGTTAAATATATGTCATTATTCTCTGATATAACTGCACATAACTCTGTCTCTGGCATAACTACAAGGCGAATGTGGGATGAGTGTGTCTATGACAATAACCCTCATCAAACGTACGCAATTCATCAACCGTTGAGGCGCCTCCTGGCACGGGACAACTGCCACCCCCTTAGATGCTATATAAGGGATAATGTCGCACATGTAAGAGGAGAAGAGCGTGAAGCAACAAAACAAGATAGAAGTCATTATCTAGTTTTCAGTGACTTCTTTCCTATTGTAAACATGATCAATACAAGAACACAATAGTAGAGTTGTTATTATCCTAGAGAAGGCCCAACTCGACTAAAATCCATGTGTCTCATCTTGTGTAGTCTCGATTAAGGAGCCCCAAGGATTCATTTTATAAGTTCGATATTAAAACATTGACAAATGCAATGCTTGGTTATACTACATGCCCATATGTGCATCTCACAACTTATACCCTAGATAATGGAGTGTTCACTCGTCGATGAACCATTCTTGCCCCATCCTCTTTATATGTGGTCCAACCTCCACTCTCGTGAAGTACTTATCAAAGTAGGTATTTATTTAGAGAGCTTCGACTAGTCATATAACTTTCTTACCGACTGTGCTCATGCACTCCGGACTAGTTATATGATATTCTCACCGATCTGCTCAAATGCACTCATTTCATGATGTAAATGTAATTAATGCAATGTTTTTCAATAGTCATTTACCATTCCATCATTACCACGTAACCATCAATATGATTTACTCATCAACATGATGTATATCATAGTGCACAAGAATAAAAAAATATAGCATGGTGAGCAAATTATAATAATCAAGTAGCAAGTTCAATCAATCGCTCACCGTTCTACCATGTATTTGTCTTTCAACCACGAGAAGGGGGACGATGTGTAGACGACGACAACGCCAAAACCACACCACCACCTAAACAATCATTACCCAATATCAATATCAAGCCACAATAGTACACAATCATAGAATAGACCGACATTGCTCCAACACACAATTACCCAATATCAATATCAAGCCACAATAGTACACAATCATAGAATAGACCGACATTGCTCCAACACACAAACCTGGTCTAGCTAACACCCCTTCACTGGGCAACCCTCCATTGTCCCGTTAATTAAATGACCAAAACCTTCATATTTAAAGCATAGATACTATAAACCATATGTGTTCTGTAATCTACACGAAATGTGCCACATTCTTCCTAGTTATACAAATCTCCTAATTAAGCCATATAACCCCTCGGTTTAAGCCCCTGTGGTTATTCTGTTGCATTACTGGGCAGTAAGCTTAACAATTCCATATCTATTTTTATACCACACAAAAAGTGGCAAACAAAATTTTTTATGGAAACTATGAAAAATTACCTAACTTTAACTAGTTATGACCATAATTTAATTCAATCATCGACTAAATTTAATTTAATTTACCAAATAACACAACTGCGGTAAACGACGACTAAACTCTGGACAGCAGCATTCTCGATGTCATATATTTTAAACAGCTCATCCCAATCTAGAGTTCTAATACTCTAAGGAAACCTTAAACATATACCTACAACTTTCATGTAGATCATAACCCGTAATTAAGCCATCTAATAATTTTAATCTAGGCTTTACCCTGACACTGCTAGTTGACGACGATTCACTGGACAAACATCTTACAAATAACATATCTTTTAATCTTTCCAATCGAATTAAGAGCTTAAATACTCTATGGAAATCTAACAAAATTATCTATAGTTATCTAGAAGATCAAATTGTCAGATTACCAACGTAGCATGCCCAAAACTACACAACTACTGTCAGCGAATTCAATCTCATAAAGTAGGATTTTACCGATGATTAACCACAACTACTCGCATAAAGCCCAATACAAACCACCACAAACCTTGTCTAATTGATGAACTAGCATAGGAGAGGAGTTCGGACCGTTGCCCTAGAAAAAGGTACGACGAATGCGGCGCGAACGCGAAGCTTTCCACTTTGATCTCCTTCCTTCCTTCTCCCTGCTTTGCCTTCCTTGTCGCTTCTTGCTCCTTGCCTTGGCAGCAAAGGCACCACAAGCGGCAGCAACAGCAGCAGCAAGCACGACAGCGACGCTGGGTAGCGGCGCACGGCAGCAAAGCTAGGGCTAGGTGCCCTTGGCGTCCCCCTATATGGGGATAGCATGGGCCGGCCCGAGCCGGCCTAGTCCAATTCCCTCTTTCTCTTTTTAAAAATAAAACAAAAATAAAATGGGATATTACATATTTGTATGTTTTATAAGTATTGGTCGTCTTATGCAAGATTGTTGAAGTATATTACACATGTTTAGTTAACAACATAATCTTTTGATTGAATCGATCGGTACATAAAACTCAATATAGTATAAAAGCCAATAAATCAATTTGATGGGGTGGGTGGGGTGGGGTGGGGGGATTACGGCCAAGTTTGAGTGCAAGGTCCACACCACAGGCCTAGTGATCACCATGTTAATAGAGCAACCTCAACAAATGCCATTATTCATCTCGAGCTTTCTATCGAGGACAACTATTCTCAATAGTAACAATATTGTCATGGTTAACTAACGGAATTTCCCGTGCAGTTGCGCTGATAGATATTGCAACATATTATTTTTGTTATATCTTTAATGCCTATGAAAAATAGCTATATATGATTAATATGTATTGTTATAATTCAGCTCCACCGAAACAAGTGGTACAAATCTTCTCTTTCCTCTCTCGGTTAATTAGATAATTTCTAGGATTTTTTTTGGGTTTAAGGATTATTGTGGGATTTTCTATACCTCTAAAACGAAGGAGGTACCTTGCATACCACAAGTTGTTCGTAGATATATAGATTGCACAAGCTAAAACCTTCGTTTCTTTTCCATTTTTTATATGGCTAGGACACAAAACAGATCTTATTTTATTTTTTCCCTGTATTCAGAAAAGAGTAGCACGGCTAGTCAATAAAGCTAACTTCACCTTTATATGGGAATGGAGAAGCAGTGGAGTACATAATTACAGGAGAAGGTGGCAGCTGAGGAGAATCTGGAGCTGTCATGAGCTATATACAGGTCAGAAGATTGAGAAGAGAGCATGCTTCCTCCTATAGGAAGCATTATAACTTCTTGATGCTGTTTTACACACTGGGATCATGATTATTAGACGATCATGCAGTAGCAGCTGCAGCTTCTTCTGCCATTTGGGACGCCTGCTGCAGAGTACAGATGAGGTTGCGATCCCCGTACACATTGTCCACACGACCTAGTAAGAGCACAAACAGAGCAGCAGAGGTTAACTTATATGTCATATTACTTAGCAACGAGAAAACTTTGGAGACAGCAAAGTTTTAGTACATGTTGTTGGCCAGAACTTGGCACCACGAAGCCATGCTGCAGGGAACGCAGCATACTCCCTGGAGTACGGCTTAGTCCATGCGTCACTCATCAGGAGTTGGGGTGGGTGAGGAGCGCCCTACATAACAAAACAGAAAGCACATGTCAACTTCCCTGCTGATGCAAGGGAGGTGAATAACCATCTCATGTTTGGGAGTCTTCACCGTGCTAACGTATAGATTTTCCTTAGTGCTTTGAACTATTTTTTTTTACTTCTTCCAAAGTTGCACACAGCATAAAAGGAAGGGACTAGGATTTAACAGGACCTACCAACCTCTTAGAGAGATTATGGATTGATATGGTAAGACTATAATCATTTAACTGAAACAAGTAGTAGTATATATACCTTCAGGACATTGTTGTGCACATCTGCTTTGCCATTTTCTATCGCTGCAATTTCTTCCCTGATGGAGATAAGAGCATCACAGAACCTGTCTAGTTCGGCCTGCAAGACAAATGATGTGACATTTAGCTGATATAAAAGCCAACAGTTTGTACAATGGCAACCAATAGATTTAAAGCAATATGCTTACCTTGCTTTCACTTTCAGTGGGTTCAATCATAAGTGTGCCTGGCACAGGCCATGACATAGTTGGTCCATGGAATCCGTAGTCCATCAAGCGCTTTGCGACATCCTCTGGCTCTATACCAGCAGTTGCCTGTAAATAATTCCACCATCCAGTTAGAGAATTGAGATGCATAAACACAAGGTTCAGTTGTTAATATGATTCGGATAAGTACCTTAAACCCTCTTAAATCAATGATGAATTCGTGGGCAACAGTTCCATTTACTCCACGGAAAAGAACTGGGTAGTGTTTCTGCAAAAATCATTGCAAAGTAAAACTTAGAAAACTAATTTAAACATAAATAATAAATGTAGTGAAGGGTATATGTCTATATGATCATGAATAACATAAAGTACCTCTAGACGCTTTGCCATGTAGTTTGCATTCAAGATTGCGATCTTTGAAGCATCAGTGAGTCCCTTAGAGCCCATCATGGCTATGTATGTGTAGGAAATTGGCAAAATCAAAGCAGATCCCCATGGAGCAGCAGAAATGGTACCAAGAGGGTCGGTTTTCTCAGGGAGAGGAAAGCCACCGGTGGGGACCTAATAATTACAGAATTAGTCTGATAGTGTAGTTGCATTTGTTTTTGAACGAAACGACATATGTCATGCAAAAATTATGAAATAAAACGCAGGCAACTCTTTCTGTTATAGGTGAATAAGGAAATGAAAATAAGTTACCACTTATGGGGTGTTTGGTTTGAAGGATGGGATGGTGAATTGACCATCCGATCCTAACTCACTTATTTGGTTTGAGGAATGGAATGAGTTGGTCCATCACTACCTCATCCCTTATAAACACAAGTCTACTACAAAATGAGGGATGATGACATTGACATCCACCCAAATTTATAGGATGATCTCATGATAGACCAATCCATCCTAATATGAGGTGATCCTCGAACCAGTCACCCCATTATCATACCCACTGAGCCAATGTGGCATCCAAAAAGCCAGAAAAGAATACATTGGCAGGAGTAGAATAGTAGTTCTTGAGTTGTGTAATAAAGTTAGGGTAACAATGATACTAGTTTCCAAACAGGATGGTAACATAGAGAAATGTAAACCGTACAAAATCATCCAAATCGTGATTCTAATACATCTCAAAAGACCCTTCGTGGAAGTTCAGTTGATTACACATGTTGTGTATAAGTAAAGATGGAAAAATTTTAGGCTCGCAAAATGGCAGAACACGAGGTGACATTCTTTATTATATCAATCTTGTCTATTATTACAAGGTAAGTTTTGGACATTGGGTGTTATCACTTATCTGAAATGCCTGAGATCTGAATAAGATAATTTTGTTTAGATTGACAGCATGAAGAATTCAGGACACCTACCACTGGATGACATGGTAAAAATGGTGCCAAGTGCTTCTTAACACCAATAGGACCCATGCCAGGACCACCACCACCATGTGGAATGCAAAATGTCTTGTGAAGGTTAAGGTGGCAAACATCTGCTCCGATAAAACCAGGGCTTGTCAATCCAACCTGTAAAGAGACGACTTTTTGTAAGTTCAGGGGAATTTCCAGTGTATTGAACGTTTTGCCCTATAGCATAAGATATCTGAAATACCATATCGTAAGCTCTCAACAAGGTTCAGTTGAACTTGGAGTCATATTTTTAGTTCATAATTGGATAGGCATCATTTCATTACCGTTCTTCAAAAGGAGTAACAAACAAATGAAAGGTGGTTACTAATGTGTTTGTTAGAGCTTAATTCATGTAGACTTGTTTCATAAACAAATTTAATAGAATTCTTATTTCACAATTAATTTTTTTAACAATAAAACTCATCATCATGTTGGAAAGCCATCTGTACGATCTGTAGACCAACCTAAATGTGTTCCAATCCATTAAAACACTTGAACAGAGCACTTTGCAGAAAGAACAAAGTAAACAAGATGACATAACAAACTGCAAAGAACTAACCTGAGCATTCATGTTAGCCCCATCCATATAGACCTGCCCGCCATTCTCATGAATGATCCTGCATATCTCATCAATGCCTTCTTCATAGACTCCATGGGTTGAAGGATAGGTAACCTGAATGATAAGGCAATCATGCAACATCCTGTTATTCGCAGAAGGCAAAAAATATTTCAGGCATTCTTTAATAATAAAAAAATCAACTTTTGTCCTGAGTGAACTCTAAATTTCCATGTTTCGGTTTTATTTACTCTTATTCATCAATCATCTCTAGCTTTCGTGTGGCAGTAGATAAACCAAAGCAAATTGGACATATGTTTCTACGGGAATTGCTTCACACGATGTTTTGATTAAGATTCACCTACGGCCCTTCTATCTCACGTGACCACAGAGCCAGTTCAATCAATAGGCCCCACTGCTCCTTTTCGTGTTGAGGTTGTAGCGCTCACGTGAGGCGAAAAGATAACAGCGCCGATGTTTCTACTCCCTTCGGTCACAAAATAGTACACATAGCATTTAATTACCTTAGAATAGCATTTAATTACCTTAGAATGCATGCAGTCGAACGTAACAATTTTGATCAAAAATATTGTTTAAAATGTATGAGTTTCTAAATATAAAAATGATACTAGTAAATTTGTTATTACACGTACTTTCATAATATTACACTTTTGTAACTTTTTTAGAATATATTATAATAATATACAGTGGTCGAAGTGGCATCATGTTGATTTTAAAAAGTAAAAAACGTCACTTTTTTTGTAACTAAAGGGAATATTATTTATGTCAAGTGCAAGTACCATTAGAGGGAAGTACTATGAAGCAGCTGTTTGTTTTCTCTCATAAAATATATTAGAAGCACCCTAGAATATGTACTGTCAAAAATAAAAAAACTTCACTTTTTGTGACTGGATGCAGTATTATTTATGTCAAGTGCAAGTACCATTAGAGGGAAGTATTATGAAGCAATCGTCTGCTTTCTCTCATAAAATATATTAGAAGCACCCTAAAATATGCGCAATCAAACGTAACAATTTTGACAAAAAAAAAATATTGTCTAAAATGTATGGTTTTGAAATATGAAAATAATACTAGTGAATTTGTCATTACACACACTTTCATGACACTACACTTTTGTAACTTTTTTTGAATATATCATAATAATATACAGCGGTCAAAATGGCGTCATGTTGACTTTGGAAAATAAAAAATGTCCCTTTTTTTGACCGGGTGGAGTATTATTTATATCAAGTGCCAAGTACCATTAGAGGGAAGTACTATGAAACATCTGTCTATTTTCTCTCATAAAATATATTAGAAGCAGTAGTAAGACAGCAAGAGTCTCCTAATTTGCATAATCACACTAAATATAGCTTGAAGGCCATGCAGCAATAGTATAGCATCAGAACACTAAATCAAATTTTAGCAATGAACGGTTGAGCAGAAAGAGTGAAGTGTGGTGACATTATTATCGTAAGCCATGATAATTCTCATATTATACAGTACCATCAGAGCAGCCAAGTTGTCCTTGTTTGCTTCGGCAGCTTTCCTCAACTCCTCAATGTTAATGTTACCTTTGGAATCAGTTCCAACAGCAACAATCTTCATTCCACACATAGCAGCACTTGCAGGATTTGTACCGTGTGCTGAGACAGGAATGATGCAGACATTGCGGTGGTGGTCTCCTCTTGACTGCATTTTTTTCACAAGGTTTGTAAACAAAGGATGGTAAACAAACAAATGATCTAGGACGGCGTATTTATCATGGCATACCCTGTGGTAAGCACGGATAACCATCAATCCAGCGTACTCGCCTGAAGCACCAGCATTTGGTTGCAAAGAGAAAGAATCAAAACCAGTGATCTTGCACAACAGGTCGCCCAAGTCGTCAAACATTTCCTTCGTCCCAAAAAGTGTCATTTCAGATCATCTAGAAATTCCTGTTATGAATAATTTTCCATTAGAAACTACATAAATGCTGAATGGTTCTTACATGATAGCCTGCAGCCTGGTCGGTAGGGGCAAACGGGTGCATGTTCGCAAAGTTGGGATAGGTGACAGGCATCATCTCCACAGTAGCATTTAGTTTCATGGTGCATGAACCAAGAGGGATCATGCTGTGGCACAGTGAGAGATCCTTGGATTGCAACTTATGCAGGTAACGGAGAAGCTCATGCTCTGTGTGGTACCTGCATGCCCACAACATTCACTTCAGTTTATTTTAAACATTCTGACGAACTAGTGAAGCAAAGATGCAAGCTTTTGACACCACACATACATGTTAAAGATTGGGTGCGTTAGGTAGGGGCTCTCGCGCACAAGGCTGCTAGGAATTGAGCTTGAGACCTCTGGTGCGAGTGATTCAGCTGTGAAGTTCACCTGTAAGTGTTTGCGATGGCACACCATTTAATATTATGATCTAATTTCACATCTGGCACGCAGATTTTGCATTGATTGCATGACCACTTACTGGCTTGCCACCAGAGAACACCTTGAACAGCCTGTCAACATCCTCCAGGGTGGTGGTCTCATCAAAGGCAACGGTTACCTACAGCATCACAACTCGAAATTAGTGCTCAGCAATCAACAAAATCGACTAACTCAGGTGCAATGGAACAGAAACATCAACAGAAAGCGAACCGTGTTTGCGTCAACAACGCGAAGGTTCATCTCGTTTTTGCAAGCCTCCTGAGCAATCGCGTTCGCATCGGCGCACTTGACCTTGACCGTGTCAAAGAACGGCAGCTCCTGCACCGTCACTGTCCTGAGCTTCTTCAATCCATGGGCAAAGGTACCAGCCAGGCCATGGACACGGTCAGCGATTGCCTTCAACCCTCGGGACCATGGTAGACAGCATACATCGCTGCCATGTTGGCGAGCAAGGCCTGTAAAGTATAAACCACAAGTATCTTTATCACTACTCCTTGACAAGTGTTTGGTCACTAGTCACACATTTCTTATCGCCTCTATCGCTGTCAGGAAATTTGGTGGGCGGGAGAAGTGCGTGTGTACCTGGGCGGTGCAGATGTTGCTGGTGGCCTTGTCGCGGCGGATGTGCTGCTCCCTGGTCTGCATCGCCATGCGGAGCGCTGGCTTGCCGCTGGAGTCGACGCTCACCCCGATGATCCGGCCGGGCATCAGCCGCTTGTACTCCTGCGACGTGGCGAGGAACGCGGCGTGCGGGCCGCCGTACCCCATGGGCACCTGAACCGTTGGGCGGAGCCAACGGCGATGTCGGCGCCGATCTCGCCGGGTGGCCGCAGCGTGGTGAGCGCGAGCAGGTCGGTGGCCATCACAACCTTGACACCGTGCCCGTGCGCGTCCTTGACGAACTCCGCGTAGTCCAGCACCTCCCTCCGTGCCGGGGTACTGCACGAGCACGCCGCAGACGTCCCCGCTGCTGTAGTCGAAGTCCTTGGCGTCTGCGACGACGACGTTGAGGTCGAACCCGGCGGCTCGCGTCTGGCAGACATCGATGGTCTGGGGGTGGCAGTTGGAGGCGATGAGGAAGGTCTTCTTCTTGGACTTGAGGATACCGTTGCACATGGCCATGGCCTCGGCGGCGGCGGTGGCCTCGTCAAGCAGCGAGGCGTTGGACATGGGCAGGCCGGTGAGGTCGGCGACCATGGTCTGGTAGTTGAGCAACGACTCGAGACGGCCCTGCGCGATCTCCGCCTGGTACGGCGTGTACTGCGTGTACCAGGCGGGGTTCTCCATGAGGTTGCGCAGTATGACCGCCGGGACGTGGGTGTTGTAGTACCCCATCCCGATGAAGGATTTGTAGGCCTTGTTCATCGCGGCGAGGCGCTGCATGTGGTCAATCATCTGGGACTCCGTGAAGCCTTCGTCGAACTTACCGGAGAACTGCATCGGCGGCGCGCGGATGGCGGCCGGGACGGTGGCGTCGATGAGCGCGCCGAGGGTGTCGAACCCGCAGGCCGACGCCATCGCTGCCTGCTCGGAGTGCGTGGCGGAGTTGTGCCTCCGCGGAAGGTGTCGGTCGGCTGCAGCGCCGACGCCGACACCGGCCGCCCCGGCGTGTGCTGGTGAGCCGGCCGCGCGCGGGGGCGCGACCTCGGTGCCAGGGTCGAGAGTCCGCGGGACGGCGAGGGGGACGTGGTGGACGAGGCCGCCGCGAGCAAGCGGTGCAGCAGCGCGCGGTTGGCGAGGCGGCGTGTGCGCTCCATCCTATTCGAGATGCGGAAACACACACACACACACGAAGGCGCAGGACAAGAGAGACTCAGGGATGGAAGTGGCGAGTCCCGGGGCTAGCACTCAGGACTCAGGAGGGCCTCCGCTCCTGCCGAGAAGAGCGGGCTGTGGTGCTCGGTTAGGGAGTGATTTGGTTGGCTAATATATATCGGCGCATCTGGAGAATAAAAAGGAGGCGTTTTTTTCGCTTCGTTGGCGAATAGCTGCCTATTTATTGTGGAGTGAGTTTGAGGGCACGGAGATGTTTCAGAGTGACGTGGGCGCTGACGGAAACAAATGTCTGATTTGCTAATTTTTAATTGTTTGGATTTTTTTTTTTGGTATACGAATCATCTACAGTTGCACAGTACTAAGTTTAAAATTATAATACCAAGTGATATACAATTTTAGCACAATTCTACTATAACTTTTAGATCTATTTTGTTTTTGTATTTGTTTGATTCACATAGATTTACTCTTGTTTAGTTTAGATTTTTTTTTTGTTTTTTTTGTAACATTTTTTCGTGCCGTTATATGAAAATCTAAAGGTGGGAACAAGTGACGGAAAAATAATAAATTTTTAGACAACTTACACATAAACAGTTCCAACAAATTTTATGGTATCATGTCTAGATTCACGACACGTAGTGAGTGTTAATAATCCTTGAGAGTTTGATGGGAAATTTTAAATATATCTAGGTCTGGTGCCACATGACACCGGTACCGTAAAAAAGGGAGGAATTGATCATTTTGTCTCATATTTGATGTTGTTTCGATCATGCTCCCCTCACCTCTCTCTTGCTCATGCTCGCCCTACTTTCCTCCCTCTCCCACCCAAGTGCCGGCCGCTGCTCTGCCTGGTGCCCGCCGCCTTGGGTCGCCCCAGGCCACGACACCTCCTCCCCTAGACCCCTCCAGCCTTGAGCAACCCATTTTGGGGTCAAAGCCGCCTCACCACTGCTCTCCGCCATCGATGAGCTAGCCCTACCGCCGCCATGCTCCTCCTGCTTCAGATCTCTCCTCCTCCTCCTCCTCCTCTCTCTCTTCGTGTGTATCTCTGTATGTATATGTGTATGACAAGGCCACGCCTGTAGTCCTCTATGTGTGTATTTCCTCATGCGTGTGAGGATGCATCATAGGTAGGATCGAATCGAGAATCTATGATTCTACTGAATTGTAAAATACACATATTTAACATCTACACTATAAATTTGTATGATTCTTATATGGTTTACTACTTACTTATAACCGAAAAAGGGACAAAGTACTTTTTATCGCACAACAGAAAAGTATAATGGTACTGACATGATGGGTAATATAGTTCAACTACAAAGTAATACCAATGACCATGACTAGTTTACTACAGTTACATGAAAAATGTTCATAGCTTTTGTAAATCAATATCTAATTTCAACACTTGTATGTTCTTTAAAAGCAGCTATACATACTCTATGAATAAAAATAGCTTATCATTATCAAGCTCAAGATTGCTCATGTCATAATATAGTTGTTTGTACTAGCATTACCACACTGATATAATATTTTGCATTCTCCTTGTTTATTTATACTTTCATTCTCGTAAATTAATATCATTAAATTTTACTCTAAAACAAAATATCAAAAACTCGCCTCTAAAAAAAAATCAAAAATACAATTTTTGCCCAAACTACTCTACCACGATTCTACGCTATGCATTCTATACGACTCTCACGCGGTTTTACTTTTTGGATCGCGACTCTACCACGATTCTACCTGATTCTGATTCATGGCGCGATTTGGATCGACAGGGTGTCGTGAGTTCGTAGAATCGTAAGACTCTAAGAGTAGGATCGCGATTCTAATTAGCTTGAGCAGTAGTTCCCTCTTTCACTCTCTCCCTCAATTTGTTGTTAATCAGGTAGGGCCCACCCGTAGGTAGCTAGCTAGCAGTAGTGTAGTGTAAATGAGCCCTGACACTAGGACTCACATATTAGCGAGTATCGCAGTTAACAAGATGCATAGTTACTTAGCTTAATCAGAGATAGTTACGTAGGTGATCAGTGAGTAAGTAGTGCAATCGACAAATAAACACACTGTTGTTTTCCATAGTACCGATTGGGTCATGACCTGCACCGATTGTTCCCTGCTTAGAAGTTTGGTATTTTTTAGAAAAATAATGCTCACTAGGTGTCTCTTTTTATCTAAACACCCCTGGATCCTTATCCAGATATTACCAATAAAATGAGGAAGGGAACAATGATACGTTGCCTTGAAAATGAGGAGGAACGAAAGGAAAAGAACATGTAAGGTAGACAAATTTTGTGGGAAGATATTTTTTCTGTTTAGTATTGTAGAATCTGGAAACGGATTTGCGAGATTTTTTTTTTTTCAAAGCTTATCGTGCCCTGAAGACACTTTTGAGTTTTGAAGCCCAAATGCTTGCTACTATTTGGTTGATTGGTTCACCTAAAATATTAAAGTATCGAGGAAGTGTGGGGACTTTTATTTTTAGAACTGTATGTGTGTAGGTTTAGCTAGCCCTAAGACAGGGAACAATATATGCCATTGCCAGGTCCTGGCTCACCCTAGTGGTCCTTTTGCTCTGATCACCAGGTTATTTTTTTTATGGCTTTTTAACTAAAAACAACTATCTTTCCCTAACATAAACAGATAGATCTCAGGCTCATGACCATATACCACGTAAGCTTCATATATCGACTAGCCCACACAAAGTTTCCGCTGAATTACATAATCTTAGACTTCACCCTTCTCGCAAAAAAGAAAAAATACCTTTTTTTTCTCTCGACTTAACTCACATCTCTTTCCTTTTAAAATCTAACTAACGCACAAAAGTGCAATTAATGCACTGTACAATGTTCTTACTTGCTGGCTCGCTGCCTTAGCCGACTTATGGCCTGCGCCCTGGCTAAAACATCAGGAGTTCAGGACCGTCAACCAGACCTTAGTATTTACAAGTTATACAACCTATAAACCAAGCCTAGTGGGCAGTTACCAAAATCCTAAATATTACCCAAATCTAGAAGGCAAGAACATCACTATTCATTGGAGCATATGTTTTAGCCATTGTTGCCATGCAATCTCTGAAGAAAGCGTTACACCGTTACCTGTAGAGCGCAGCTGGTCACATGTCATTTCAGCTCAAATGGAGAGATCTGCCCGGCCAGGAGCACGCCGGGAAGCTGCATGTGGTTTGTTTGGTTGCAAGCTTGAGCATCTCCCTGGCACATGCAACCCCATCAGGCACACAGGCGACAAAAATCGTCGCCGGGCTCAGGCAGCAGAAGCAAAGCTTGGCTAATCCCGTTTTATTGCGCTGCATCTTCATTGCGATCTCTAGAAATCAAGCCGTTCCCCCATCGCGCGGAGGTTCAGGTCATCACTGCCAGTCGATTCGTCACGGCCATGTGCTGCTGAGCTTCAACTCCTCGCCGCCCTTCGAGCTGCCTCCTCGATTCATCATCGCCCTTCGAGCCGTCGCCGCCCATCACTGTCCATTGAGCTGTCGCTGCCCATCACTATCCTTTCAGCCACCGCCATCGCAGCCATGCGTCGCGGCGCATCTCTGGATGGAAGTTGTTGCCACAATCTCTGGATGGAAGTGGTTGGTTTGGTGATTTTTCTATTGAGCACAAAGGTTGGATTTCTCTATATCGAAGCTTTGTATTGCGGATGGCCTCCGGATAGAATTGTGTTGAAGCGGTTGATTCCGTGGGCTTTGAGTGCTATGAAGAGTTAATTAGGGGTGGTTCTCTAAAGTGTATTTTTAAGTTATGTTTTCATCTTCGTAAACGTACTTATATGGTTGCTATTATTTCAGGCATGGGTCTTCGACTAAACAAACATATCTCAGGCACGTTTGATTAGACAAAAATCATCTGAACATTCATTCAGGCACGTTGCTCAGGGTGACCACGCTAAACAACGTAAGAGCTACTACTCCACACTCTCAGAGTCAGCACTGGAAAATAGAATCGGACTGGCCGCATCCAACAAACGAACATGACACCCCAATTCCTACAAAGCTGTTTGGAAGAAAGGAACAATTCCTAATAATTCCTTTGAAACTTCTATGGAATAAGCCTTTTGAGGAAAATAAACATGAGGTAATACCTCATGTTTTATCCTCTGTGTCTTGAATCGTTGTGTTTTTCCGGTGTGACATTAAAACGGCACTTCTGATGTTTCTCTGTGTTTTCGATTCCCGTAGGAATCCAGAGAACATAACACCTTTCAATTACTACGTTCCGAACGGGGCTTAAAAGATTTGGTTCTGCCTTTCTTGATCAGTGATATGCCAAGAATCACTGGCTAATGTAACCATCCATTTTATTATTGTCCTTCTTACATAGTATCTTGTAATTGTTCATTCGGTGAGTCTACCATGATTTGTCACTGGAGTGATGTTTTGCACCTGTCCGCTCTCCTCCATAAATAATGTCGGACAGAGGAGGCGACTAGAAGGGGATTAGATAGGCACCACACAATTCAATTGACAACCCCTTTGAAATCTTTTGTCTTAAGGAGTCCAAAGTTCTTTCACTTCAATAACTGTAGAGCTACAAAGATCATATATAATCATCTAAACAAGAACAAGGCAACAAGAAGATCAAAACTTGCCAAAATCCCCACTAGACTATTCAAAATATGTGAACAGAATGGTCATACTGGTGAACAGAATATTCAGACTAGATGAATAGTGAACTCAATGCGAACTGAATTTCAAGACGGTTTTAAAATAACAAATTGATCAAATTTTTGATCCACAACTCTAAACTTCAGAAACTTGAAGCACACATTCTTTTGGACGTCAGGAACCTATTCCAATCAAAGAACTTGAAGATCATTGCTAAACTTCTGACTTTTTTTTTTCTTTTTGAGCGAATGTTGTATCAAAACCGGGTCAAAAACGAAAACGATGATTGAGAGGAGCTCATGGAAGGAATCAATCCATGATGACTAAGGATGATTTTTCACACGTCCTAGCACTCTCAATCACAATAATAATCAAGACAAAAGCCATCAAGAGCAAAATCCCCCAAAATCATCTTTTCTTTCACCAAAATTGGGCAAACTCAAGAACTTGCAATATAAAGTATCGAGATGGATGAGATCTGATCTCCAAGATATATATTTATCACTTACAAGTCCTAGGTATGAAGCAAGATCAAGAGGGGAGGAAGGAACACAAAAAACAAAGACAAATCAAGAAATCAATACTTGAACATATGAGAGAAGACTTGGACGAATTTGGACATTTGATTTCTTCCTTGAGATGTGTCGTATCTTGATTTCCTAATCCGATCCTCTCGTGAATAATACTCGCTACTCCCTAGATCAAGAGGTAGCACTCACGCACTCATTGTCAATCATATCATACAAGACGCCGGGTTAAGATATTTAATTAAACAAACATCGAGTGACATAGACCACGTCGGTCAAATTTTACATAAGGGCCACCAGGCCAAATGGATTACAATACTCAAAAGCAGCGAAAACAAAAAGGGAGGATGGGACTCATCTCTCCACAGGCAAGCGACTGGGGTGACCGACGTACGACCGATATTATCCAAAGCATGGGTAATATGGGTTGTACGCAAGTACCAAAGAGTCCACGGATCGGGCGAGACCTACACTACGTAATCTACGCTACTCTTCGTGGTTCCCGTGGCCATCGCCCCGTGCTCCTCGTAGTACGCGTAGTCTCCTTGCTCCGCATCATCTGGAGGGTTTGGGGGAGGAGCGAGAGTGAGCACAACTACCGTGCTCGCGAGCCAACACACAGGATGCAATATTATACATGCAAGGCTTAACAAGGATGGCTCAGGTTTTTTTATTTGCTAAAGCAACATTTTAAATTACCATAATTACAAAGTCCTATGACATAGCATTTTTAACAGATTGCATTTTCATTTAAAGAGATTAAGTGCAATATTAAATAACAGCGAAGGTTACCTCCACCTTATGCTTAATTTGGATAATGGTTACGTCCACCAATTATCAACACTGGATAAGGCTACCCAGGAAAATCCAAAACAAGGGCTAGATGAACCCAACACATTTCCATTCCACCCACAAAGATTTTTGAAATAGAACTAACTCAAAGTTAAGTTCCCATATCCGCTTTTGACCAAGGCGCTACTGCTTAAAACAGCTTAGACTCGCAGAGGTTGTACACCGACTCCACAAGAGATAATCATACTGCTTTCTCCACATGATTCCTTAGTCATGAAGTTGAGCGATCGTCACAAGAACGCTTCAAACTACCTTGCCCTTCCGTCATCTCACCCTATGGCCAATTCCATAAGTTGTGCGGGATGCTTACCACAACGACTAGTAAAGCCGGCCCCGCCACGTTGACTAGCGCAATGATAACTTCACCGTGTTCGTGTCCCATTCAAGCCAAAGATACGCCCCGCCGCTTGCACACTTCTAACACCGGCCAGGGATGACATTCGTGGTTCAATAGCTTTACTAGGCCAAGTTGCACTTTGCGCATTTGCGGTTGTACTTGTTTTACACAGAGGTCATGACAAGATTAAGTCCTTAATTCATCCGACGGCTTCATACCACATACCTACCATTCTCGTATACGTCCGCACCCACCATTCTTTCCATCCGCCCGATGGGGTACTAGCAAGTTGTTTAGGGTTTTGGGAAGGAAAACCAATTAACGCAACACATCGTCATCTACATCCAATGACCGCCCAAAACCATTTTTCATGTTTAAAGGATGATGATCGACATTTATTGTCCCTGATTTAAGCAAGACTAGCATGTCGCTTAAGTACAACCTATACTAGTATTACCATATAATTACTAGGTGACAAGGAATACGGATTCAATTATCAAAGGATGGTTTAATAAGTAATTAATCAACAAATGGGTATTTAACTACCTTAAGCTTTAACATATCATTGTTTACCAAATTAAAGCATGCACTTTGCTATTTTAAATAAACATAGTTTGCATAAAATGTAGGTTCGAATGATCAAAGCATTGACTCGCTTTTGGTTAAAGGCGGAGGGTCCTGAGATCTTGAGCTTGGTCGAAGGGGAGGTCTCCTAAGGCCGTCAATCCTAATCTACGAAAGTACCTAAAAGACACAACGCAAAGAGAGCAAATAAATACCAACTCAATAAATAATGAACTCCAAAATGAACAAGACCAGTACCATTAGAAAGATCTCGATTTTAGAAAATTTTAGAAATTGGTTTCACAATTTTGGAGTTATACGTAAAAGATATGAATTTTGAAGTTTTTAATCGATTTTCCAATTAAACAAAATCGTAAAACCGAAAACCAGAGTCGACACGTGTCGGCCACTGTGCTTCGGTCCACGGCACTGTGCTCGTGGATCGAGTCCACGCAAGACGGCAAGACGGCCACAAGCAAGCTCGCCCGCCTGCTACGGCAGACAGACGGCGGCCCCACTGCGCACGCGGGCGGCGGCTGGTTAAGCGGCGACGCTGCTCGTCTCAACGCTGTCGCCGCTTCTCCACGCGAGCGAAGCGAGAGAAGAGGGAGGGAGAGGGAGCGCTTGGGGCGGCGCACGCACGCGCAGCGACGAGAGAAAGCGGCTACTGAGCGAGCGAGCCGGAGGAGACGGAGCGGCGGGCTCGGCGAGGCGAGGAGGCGCTGAAGGCGGAGCGGCAGGCCGGGTCGAAGACGAAGGAGGCGGCGAGGCGCACGGGCGCGGAGCGGCTCAAGAACGGCATGGCGAGCGGAGGGAGGGGAAAAGGAAAGAAGGTTCGCGACGGCTAAATAGCCGAGGCGAGCGGGGTGAAGAAGAAAAGCCGGCGCATGAGGCGGGCGAGGAAGAAGAAACAGGCGCGCGCGGAGGAGGGAGAGGGTCCGGAAGGCGCGGACGGACGGACGGGACGGGAGGCCGAGGCAAAACGGCGGAGGCGGCACGCAAGCGCGGGGCGAACCGAGGCGGGCGGCGCGAGGCGGCGGGGACTCGGCGCGCGGAGAGGCGCCGAGGAACTGGCTGGCCGGGCCCGCGAGGTAAGGGGGAGAAATTAGGGTTAGGGTTTGGGATTTTGAACCGATTTTGATTTTTTGAAAATGAATTGCAAATTTGATTTTTGAATCCTTAATCAAAACAGGATGTTACAAACCTACCCTCCTTAAAAAGAATCTCGACCCCGAGATTCGAATCGCCGAAACAGGACTAAACTCCCGCCAGTGATCTTCGCGCCCTGTGGCTTCTCTAGCGAGTGGTTGTTCCATCAACTTTGCACAAAGGATGATCTCGACGTCTTGTTTGCTTCTCAACGACGTCGAGGATCTTGATCGGATGCTCTGGATAGGTTAGATCCTTCTGAAGGGCAATGGCTTCAACTGGAGTTTGCTCTTCAGGTACTCTGAGACATTTCTTGAGCTGAGAGACGTGAAACACATTGTGAACGTCTGATAGATCTTCTGGTAGCTCTAGCTGATAGGCGACTTCTCCACGCTTAGCAGTTGATAGGAAACGGCCTATGAATCTTGGGGCGTAGCTTTCTTTAACCTTAAACCTTCGAGTTCCACGGCGGGATACCTTGAGATACACAACATCTCCAACTTCAAAGGTTAACTCCTTCGACGGTTGTCGCATAACTCTTTTGCTCGGATCGAGCCGCTTGAAGGCGATCCTCGATTAGTCGAACTTTCTCTCGCTTGCTTGAGAGTATCCGTCCAAAACATAACCTTCACTGATTCATACCAATGCAGAGGAGTTCGCATTTTCTTCCATAGAGTGCTTCAAACGGGACATCTTCGCACTAGATCGATAATCGTTGTTGTATGCAAACTCGGATACGGTAGACATTTCTCCCAACTACGGTGAACTCCAAAGCACAAGCCCAAGCATGTCTTCTAGAATCGATTTGTTCTTTCCGTCCCACCATCCGTCTGAGGGTGATAAGTCAGATCAAAGCAAGGTGGGTTCCAAGGGCATCCCGCAGACTAGCCCAAAAGTGCGAGGTGAATTGAGAACCTCGATCCGAGACTATCCTCTTGGTACTCCATGTAGGCACACAATGCGAGCCATATACAACTATGCTAGCTTGTCTCCTTTGTAAGTTGTCTTCACCGGAATGAAATGGGCGACTTTAGTCAATCTATCCACTATAACCCATACCGAGTCACATCCGACTTGGTTCGAGGAAAACTCGTAATGAAATCCATTCCAATCTCTTCCCATTTCCACCGAGGGATCTGCAGCGTTGAAGCAATCTCATGGGCCTTTGGTGCTCAGCCTTTGATTCACCGCACACATCACAACAAGCTACAAACTTGGCGATATCTCTTTTCATCCGGGCCACCAATACGTAATCTTCATGTCTTGATACATCTTGGTGCCGCTGGTGCAGGTGTGTCGAGCTATGAGCTTTTTTCAGATCGATCCTTGAGTTCCTTCCGTGGGGAACAAAGAGACGCTTTCCCAAACCATAGATTCCTCACGATCTTCGATCATCTTAGGTGCTTTTCCTTGGGCCATGAGTTGCTTAAACTTTTGACTCGGATGTCCTTCTTGGGCGGCCTTGATCCGCCCTTCCAAGGTTGGATATGTTTCACAAATGCCTCTCGTGTCTTGTTCTATCAAACACAAGTTGAGCGCCTCAAATTCCTTTGTAGAGCTCCTGCTGATGTTCTTGAACCATTACATTATTGCAAGAGGACTTGCGCTTTAATGCATCAAGAATTACATTAGCCTTCCTGTGGTGATAGTGTACATCCAAATCATAGTCCTTGATCAATTCTAACCATCTTCTCCGACGAAGGTTGAGATCCGATCGGGTGAAAATGTACTTGAGGCTCTTGTGATCTGTGAAGATGTTGCAATGATTTCCAATCGTAGTGCCTCCGATCTTTAGGCATGCACTCATCGCCGCTAACTCCAAATCATGAGTTGGATAATTGTCTTCATGAGGACGGAGTTGCCTAGACGATAGGCTACTTACTTTTCCTTCTTGATGAGTACGCACCAAGACCTTGGCGCCAAGCATCACAATAAACTTCAAAGTCCTTGCCCATGTCCCAAGACTAAAATCGAGCAAAGGGTTAACTTTTCCTTTAACTCCTGGAAACTCTTCTCACAAAGCTTCATCCATTCATACTTCTTTTTCCTCTTGAGCAGTGGGTCATTGGTCCGATAGCTTGAGAACCCTTCAATGAAGGCCGGTAGTACCCACCAATCCGAGAAAACTACGACTTCAAACCGAGGTTGGTTGCTTCCAATCCAAAACACCTTGTACTTTTGACGGTCTCATCAAGAACCTCCCGCGACACAACATGCCCGAGGAAACTAATTGTGGATATCATGGGGATATGCTCTAGATCTTAGGATGATGTGACAATTGGCAATGGCGTTAATGGTTTGTCGCTTCACCGTTTTCGACAAAGTTTCAAAGATCGCTCGCATTTTCGATAGGGCGGTCCGACCGCCATAGCATCGGCGGTCCGACCGGTCCCAAATCTGGCTTGATCGGCCATGTGCGCCGGGCGGACCGCCGTGACCAAAAGTGGTCAAACAGTCGGGCCAAAATAGAGGGTGTAGGCAAGTGAGGGATCCCATTGTTCTTGCTCCCATAATTTTGGAGTCTCCAAGAAAAGTTCTATTGGTTTAAAGTTTCAAGAGGTTTCAGATTTTCAGGTTGAAAATTGGCTAAGTCCTTACGCGGTCGATCGCCTTTGGCCGCGGTCCGACCGGAGGATTTGCGCACGACCGCCCGAGGGCGGTCGACCGGTTGTTACTTGAACGTCGCCGTCGTGGCGGCGCTGTTCGCTGGTTAGGTCAAAGTCATGAGTTTCAGCATATGTGTTGCATGATGCATGTTTTGACTAACGGGTCAAGTTGCGAAGAACTTGTTCCTGCTTCGATTTGCTTGTCTATTGTTGTGCAAAGTTGCTTGGTGGTCAACGACGGTCAACGGCGAGGATGATCGGACGAGGCTTGGAGAGCTTAGGTCCGTAACGATCGACGATGCCGCGCGAGGTCAATGAAATCAAGTATGGTGCGTATGGATAAGGATGACCGAATCGGACAGGCAGGCGATCGGTTTGATCTGCGGCGCGAGTCTGCAAGTGCCATGGTGGTTTTGGGAGCCGGATGGGAGAGACTTGCCGACATGGAGAGAGCCGTGATCAACCTACACGCATGAGCATGCGGCGTTTCATGAAGATGGACTCCTGGCCTTCTGAGAAGGACCGAGAAGGGGTATTTTGGTAATCTTACCAAATATCACCTTGGTGACCCTTTGCTCTACCCACTACGCAAGACGGCGCAAGAGAAGCGCTTTAGGTTAAGAGGTGTTGTAGACGGCGCTTAAAATGCGTATGCAGGTGACCCGCTTGTGTTGGGCCTTAACGGAGCCCATTTGAGTTAATCTTCTAGAAGGTCTAAGTCTCCACTATAAATAGAGGAGGAGGTGGCTGCACCCTTCAACTCTTTTATCATTATTGAAACCCTAGTTTTGGCTTAGGAGAGGATTAGTGGAGGTTAGGGTTCTAGAGAGTTTTGATTTGATCTTGTGCTCTTGGATTGAGCTTTGTCCTCCATTGATGGAGTGGTCAGAACTCAAACCCTATCAATCAATCCAAAGAAAGCTTTGATCAAAGATGTGTCTCTTGCCCTTCTTCTCTATTTGGTGATTTTGAGTCTTTCTTTGATTCGCATGTTTTTGATTGATTTCTTTACATGATATAGCTTGTCGTGACATGTGGGAACACATCTAAGATCATCTTGATCATCAATCACCCACGAGCAAGTTTTTGGGTCACGCTGCTTTGACTCTGCTTTGAACCATCCATCTCTCAAACTGAAAATGTCGTAACTTTTCAATGGATCTCCATGATCTTCGATTGAATAGGTTCCCGACATCCTAGAGAAGGTGTGTTCCAAGTTTCATGAAGTTTGGAGTTGTAGATCAAAAGTTAGACCTATTTGCAACTTCGCTTTTTCGAGCCGATTTCACTGCTCATCTACCGAGGTCGACCGCCTAGCTAGAGGTCTGACCGCTTTGAGAGGCCGATCACCGAGTAGAGGTCGACCGCCCTACACTTAGGAAATTGATTTCGTTGTTTTTGGTTGTTTTGCTTCGGGTTTTGATTGGATTCAATTCTAGTCTTCCACAGATCGGTATATCGATCTTCATAGCTTCTATAGCTATTGGAGTGAAATTTGTGTTGAATCTAATTGTGGTTGAAAAGTGAGCGTGTTCTATTCACCCCCTCTAGTCGCCTTTTCGTCCAACAGTGGTATCGAGCCCTGCTAGTTCAATCTTGATCTTAACCGTCACCGAACTTGGCGATGGATAAGTACTCCACCAAGCCGCATATCTTCGATGGGCACGATTATGCCTATTGGAAGAATCGCATGCGAGTCTTCCTTGAGAGCGAAGGACAAGCTATATGGGAGGTTGTTCGAGCCCCGCTGTTTCTTCCCGGTTGTTACGCGGCTTCAACAAATTTCTCTTGGCTAACAACAATAAGGCAAAGAACCTCTTGTATGGTGGGCTTGGTAGACAGAGTATGATCGAATTTGTAATCTTGAGATCACAGACGAGATTTGGAACACCTCAAACCTACCATGAGGGTTCGTCCCCAAATCAAGAAAGTACGCCTGCATACCTATAAACGTGAATATAACAAATTCGAGATGCGCCCGAGAGAGCATCGATGACATTTTCACCGCTTCAACAAAGTGATTAATCGATGAAGGTCATGGAATTGAATATTCTCGGCCTGAATGCCACCCACCTCTTGGCCGCAATCAACACCAAGGAGTGGGAGATAAAGGCTACCGCCATTGAGGAGAACGCCAACCTCTCGATCCGACTTTGAGCCGCTCTATAGCAAGCTTAAGACTCATGAGATCAAGAGGATTGATCATCCCAAGAAGGAAAATATGGCCTTGGTAGCGCACTCCGCCAAGAGAGCTTCGATGGGTCTTCCGAGTCTTCTTCCGATTTTCGCCACGTTTATCTCGCAATCCATGAAGAGGAGTTTGAGAGTCTTCCCGAGGCCGAAGTTAGCCCTCATAGTCGGAAAAGCCACACGGCCTATAACAATATGAGAAACAAAAAGAGGGAGGTCCCGTGACTTGCTATGAGTGTGGTGAGCGACCACATCCGCAACCGCCCCAAGTTGAAAGGAAAGAGCAACCACAAGGAAGGAAAGCCACTTGAAGAAGCCTCAATGGAACAAATCAAGATTTGATGTCGCTAAGCTCATAAAGGCAATTTCACCGTTCTTGCCGCTTGGGGAACAACTTGCTTATGTGGACTCGGAGCGAGGATGACAAGGAGGAGGAGATCTCTCAAGACAAGAAGAAGGGAAGGCCAAGGACTTCACCGCGCTGTTTCATGGCCGACTCGACGACGCCGACGACGATGAGGTACCTCTCTCCTATGATGTCCTTTCCGATAGATGTGAAACTATCTTTGAGCAACTCATGAGCCAGATAAGGCTAGAGTATATCATGGCTAGGAACAAGGACTTAGAGTCTCAAGTAGATAATTTGACTTTAGAACTTGCAAATACTAAGACTCTTGAATCGATGAATGTTCTTCCCGCCATGCTCTACACTCGTAATTTGCTAAACCGCAATCGCTTCATGATATTGCTTTGCAACAACTTGAAAATGCTAGGACCGAGTTAGTTGAGGTTAAATCGCTTCTTGTGAAAAATGCTTAGATTCCAAAAAGTTGGTTGCTCCGGTGCCGTTGATCCTAGCCTTTGCTCTTTTACATTGAACGCGAACATGAAGTTAAAGATATCTTAGAAGCGCTAGAGCTAAATATGCCAAGCTTAAGAACAAGATTGAGTCTTCTACATGTGCTTCATGTCCCGCTCTTAAACTTGAAATTGCTTTATATAAGGAAAATATGCTAGAGCTATTAAAGGCAAAACTTGTGAGTCATGTGTTAATCTTGAAAAGAAAATGCTTATCTTAAGGATACCTTAGAAAATTTTCTAAAGGTAAGAAACAATTAAACATGATTCTAGACAAATCTAAGACTCCTTATAAGAAGCAAGGATTAGGATACAACTCGTCCAAGATAATTCTAAGCCCCAAGTAACTCAAGTCTTGGAAAATGGGTTAGTTGAATTTAAAACCCAACCTGCAAAAACTATTTTTAAATCATGGTTTTGCCCAAACTTCATAAGTCAAAGGGTGCTTCTCCCAGGGTATCAAGTACCATTGCACCTATTGCAAGAAGAATGGACATTTGGTTGAGTTCACATGAGGTTGAAAAATGATAAGAAAAATTTTGCTAGAATTTCACTCAATCAACCTAGAGCTTTTATGAGACATGGTAATGTAGAAAAGAGGAAACCTGGTTTAGGATTTGTGTCACATGCTCATCATCATGTTCCTAGACAGATAACTCTTATGTTAAAGTAACCATTGCTCATAATGTAACTTCAAACTTAATCAAGGATAGCACTTCGCTTGCATACTACTGCAGACATGTGTCTCAAGATCGGGTTCCCAAGTCTTGTTTAACTAACCCCAAAGATTGAGACACATTGTTCTTCCAGGCCTTGATTTTCGTGATTACCATGAAAGAGGAAGGACACGTGGTTCGCCGACCATTGCTCACGCCACATGACCGAGACTCAAGATGGTTCACCTCTTTCACGCGGTCGACGGTGATGAATTCATCACCTTTGGAGATGATAGACAAGGGCGGATTGAAGGAACGGATCGATCGTGGTGAACGACAAGTTCATCCTCAAGGACGCCGCCTTGTGGACAAGCTAAGGTTTAATTTGCTTTCTGCTCTCAACTTCTTGATGATGGCTATGAGACTAGATTTAAGAAAATGCTTGTCGGGTGCTTGATTCACCGTGAGCTTGTGTTTGGGATTACTAGAGTTGCTAGGATCTTTGAGCCGATTTTTCCGAATCTCTTGCCGGTTCTCTCAAATGCTTAATTTCATCTTCTTCTTCGAAGTTCGCTTTGGCACCGCTGCTTGGGGCACATTGGTTTTGATCATCCGACGCGAGTTAGCAACCTTGAGCTCATGAGAGGTTTGCCTAAACTCAAAGCCGCCAAAGATGTCAGATAGCGCTCAGAGGCATGGCAAGCAAGTTGCCGCCACACCCATCAAGGACTATGGTTATGACCGACTGACCGGACAGCTTGCTTCATATGGATACCGCTGGTCCCGCTTAGGTTCGGCCATTGGTGGAAAATGGTACATTCTTGTCATAGTCGATGATTTTTCTAGATACACTTGGGTGTTCTTTCTGCTTCAAGGATGAAGCTTTGATCATTATCATGATCTTGTTCTTCATTTGGCTTCGAACTTCCGAGTGCCTTGAGAGCGATCCGCAGTGACAATGGCACGGAGTTCAAGAATGCATCTTTTGCTTCCTTTTGTGCCGAGCGTGAATTGAGCATCGCCTCCTCCCACACGCCCTCAACAAAATGGCGTTGTGGAAAGGAAGAACAGACCCTAGTCGAGATGGCTAGGACGATGCTAGATGAGTATAGCACTGAGGAGGTTTTGGGTCAAGCTATTTCTACCGCTTGCCATATTGCAAATCGTGTCTTTTGAGACCGCCTTTGGGCAAGACTCCTTATGAGCTTCGCTTTTGTAGAAAACCCTCCGCCTCGCACTTTCGAGTCTTTGATCCAAGTGTTTTATTCTCAAGACAGAAATCTAGATAAATTTGAGTCAAGAACTTTTGATGGTTTATTTCGGGTTATCCCGCACATTCAAGGGGTTTTCGGTTTTTAATGTCAAACTAACTCGTTCAGAGACATGCAATGTCACTTTTGATGAGACTAGCCCCGAGCTAGATCGATATTTCTGTGATACACAGTGACAGAGAGTATATTTGTAGAGGAAGATGATGATGGACTCGATGATACTCTTCCACCGTCCGCCGTTGACATTCCTATTCCCGCACAAGAACCCGCCGTGACTACTTCGCTTTCGCTTGAGGCACTCCGTGATCTTCATCATCGCAGACTGCGAGGTCGAAGAGGTACTTTCTTCTCCGGTGCGCCACTTCACATTCAAAAGCAAGATCCGCGGATCGATGATAGGTAATATCCATGAACGAGTCACTCGCCTGTATCATGATCCAAACCTCTATTCTCATTCTCGCTTTTGTAGCTTCGCTTGAACCCCGCGATATATCACATGCTTTATCCGATTCGAAAGGGTCAATGCCATGCATGAGGAGTTAGAAAATTTTGAGAGGAATAAGGTCCGAACCTAGTAGAACCTCCTAGTGGTCATAATGTTATAGGAACTCACTGGTCTTCAAAACAAACAAAATGAGGATGGTTCTGTGATTAGAAACAAGGCTAGGTTGGTAGCTCGTGGTTTTAGCCAAGTTGAAGGGTTAGATTTTGATGAGACCTTTGCTCCTCTGCTAGACTAGAAGCTATTCGATTCTTCTTGCATTTGTCGCTTCTAAGGGCTTTAGATTATATCGATGGATGTTAAGAGTGCCTTTCAATGGTTTCATAGAGGAGGAGGTTTATGTTAGGCAACCCCTGTGCTTTGAGAATCCCAAGAACCCACATCATGTCTTCAAGCTATCCAAAGCCTTGTATGGTCTTAAACAAGCCCCTAGAGCCCGGTATGATAGACTTAAGACCTTCTTGCTTAAGAATGATTTTGAGATGGGTAAGGTAGATAAGACCTTGTTCATTCTTAGCGTGGCAATGATTTCTTACTTGCTCGATTTACGTTGATGATATTATCTTTGGTGGTTCTTCTCATGCTCTTGTTTCTAGCTTTTCCGAGACTATGTCCAGTGGAATTTGAGATGAGCATGATGGAGAGCTCAATTACTTTCGGGGCTTCAAATCAAGCAATGTAAGGAAGGGATCTTCATCCATCGACGGCATACTAAGGATCCGCCAAACGCTTCGACATGGGTGATCGCAAGTCGATCGCCACTCCCATGGCGATTTCGATCGCTGGATCCAGATGAGGAAGGAGAAGCCGTGGATCAACGCGAGTACCGCAAAGATGATCGGCCCCTCCTCGCACTGACGCATCAAGACCGACATCCACTTCACACCGCCAGCGAGGTTTCAGCGCCTCCGAGAACTTCCCATCGCCAAGCGCTAAGCGCATATTCGTATTTACACTCTACCCTCCAAGATGGCATTTGGTACTCGCTCTTCTTCTTTATCCATTCGGGGTTTTCGATTCTCGATTTTATGGGTCGTCGACTTGATAGGAAGAGTACCTCTGCACTTGTCACTTCCTAGGCACTTCTCTTGTTTCTGGTCTTCTAGGAAGCAATCCTCTGTTGCACACCCATCACGAGGTCGAGTATGTAGTCACGCTAGTTGTTGTAGTCAGATTTTGTGGATGGTATCCACTCTTAAGGACTATGGGTTAAATCTTGCTAGTGTTCCTCTTTTCTGTGATAACACTTCTGCTATCAACATTGCTAAGAACCCTGTGCAACACTCTAGGACCAAGCACATAGACATTCGCTATCACTTCCTTAGAGACCATGTCGAGAAGGGTGATATTGTGCTGCATTTTGTGGAGTCCGAGGGTCAATTGGCTGATATCCTCACCAAACCTTTAGACCCAACTAGGTTTGCCACCTTGAGAAGTGAGTTAGGGGTAATTTATCCCTATGGGTTGGTTTGAGGGGGAGTTCGATCTTTTCTGATCTTACCTTGTTCTTTTGATCTTTTATTGTTCTTTTCTGAATTTATTGATCTTTTTGAACTTTTTAGGTTTTTAGGCTTTTTATTGCATCTCATTGTATCATATTGCATTCATATGAAAAATACATCAAGTGGTATGAAAAATCCAAAAAGATGCATTGTAATATAAGATCTTCTGCTTATCTTTTAAAATTGATGAAGCTTTGCCTATTACCCTTTGGAGTTTTTAGTATTTCAATTCTTGCTCAATGCCATGTCTAGTTCTTTGACTTGCTAGAATTATCATGCTTTTACATGTGTAGTTAAGTCTTTGCTATATGAGCTAGAACTTTAAAACAACTCGAACTAAGAAATTGCAATTTGTGGATGTTTTAGCGAGTTGCGCAATTAGTGCTCCTTTGTGACATTGGCCCCGCTGTAATTGCTTTGTGAGCTCTTTGATCTAAAATTGACCATTACTTGAGCTTTTGTGTTCTTGAGATTCTAAAACCGCTTCTTGTGAAAAATGAAAATCAAGATTGTCTTATGCTTAAAATGTGCCAAACTATTCTTACGAGACGCTTGTCAAATGACATGAACTTGGAGATAGTTTGATGATCCGCACGATCTCATGGGGATTGCTTGTCGAAATGACATGAACCTCAAGATTTGTCGCCTGTAGAAGCTTAGAAAGAGTTTGTGGATGGCTCCTAGTCCAGATCTTCTTTACTAAGATATACCTTTAATCAACTTCGGTCAAGCTTAGGATGAGTTTGTGGATGGCTCCTAGTCCAGATCTTGTCACTAAGTTAGATCATTAGTCAACTTCAAATATTCAATGCATATGTGAAAACTGCTGACAAATGGGCTTTTAAGAAATATCGAGCAAAATGATTCAATACAGACTCGATTGACTCTTAATGTGGTCTTTGTTAGATTTTTGATCTCACTTTGACATTTTGACATGGCCAATTTCATTTTAGGATCCTCTGATGAACTTGTCAATTTGAAGCTTTGCTTAAATTGATCAAATCCATTGCTTTACTTTTGAGCCTTTATGCTTAGCTTTGTTATATATGTCTTACCATGATCTTGCTAGCACTATCAGCTTGATATGTTGTTTGTGCAATATTAGAAATGCCGACTTGCTCTTTTGGGTAATCTTCAAAGCTTCTTGTAATCAAAAATTGAAAATACAAAATGAAGCCACCCATTGCACTTCATGCATACTTCTTCTTTTGCTTCCTTCTTCATTCTGCAATTTGCTATCTCCGGATGAGAGGAAGGCGTGATTCCTTGATGACTCCATTGTCAAAGGGGAGAAGATATTTCATGTTGGGGAGAAGTTTATACAAAGGGAGAAAGTTGAGAATTTGAAATTTTCTCAAATCCGAGGATCATAGTGAGGGGAGTTTTGAATTGCATTCTTATTGTCTTATTGACTCTTCCGAACTTGAATTGCATTTATTACTCCTCACAATGATCAAAGGTCAATTGAACAATTGTTCTTTCATATGGACCTTAAGTGAGATTTTTGACTTTTTCTGGAAATCAAAGTTTTTATGCTTTCCTTTGCCTTATCTCACTTGTCTATGCTATTCTGATGCCAGCTTGGTCATTTCCATTGCTTTCTCTTGCTTATGGACCAAGTTGTGCCTTTGTGCGAAAACGAAGTATTTTACTTTTCAAACCTTCAAATTACATTTTTCGATTATTGCCAATGTGTTCATCAAGGGAGATTGTGGATATCATGGGGATATGCTCTAGATCTTAGGATGATGTGACAATTGGCAATGGCGTTAATGGTTTGTCGCTTCACCAAGCTTCGACAAAGTTTCAAAGACTGCTCGATTTTCGACAGGGCGGTCCGACCGCCATAGCATCGGCGTCCGACCGGTCCCAAATCGGCTTGGATCGCCATGTGCGCCGGCCGGACCGGCCGTGACCAAAAGTGGTCAAACAGCCGGGCCAAAAATAGAGGGTGTAGGCAAGTGAGGGGATCCCATTGTTCTTGCTCCCATAATTTTGGAGTCTCCAAGAAAAGTTCTATTGGTTTAAAGTTTCCAGAGGTTTCGATTTTCGTGGTTGAAAATTGGCTAAGTCCTTACGGCGGTCGACGCCTTTGGCCGCCGGTCCGACCGCAGGACGGCGGCCGACCGCCCGAGGGGCTGGCCTCGACCGGTTGTTACTTGAACGCCGCCATCGTGGCGCGTTGTTCGCTGGTTAGGTCAAAGTCATGAGTTTCAGGCATATGTGTTGCATGATGCATGTTTTGACTAACGTGGGTCAAGTTGCGAAGAACTTGTTCCCGCTTCGATTTGCTTGTCTATTGTTGTGCAAAGTTGCTTGGTGGTCAACGACGGTCAACGGCGAGGATGATCGGACGAGGCTTGGAGAGCTTAGGTCCGTAACGATCGACGATGCCGCGAGGTCAATGAAATCAAGTATGGTGCGTATGGATAAGGATGACCGAACGACAGCCGGCGATCGGGTTTGACTGCCGCGCGCGAGTCTGCAAGTGCCATGGTGGTTTCGGGAGCCGACGGGAGAGACTTGCCGACATGGAGAGAGCCGCGATCAACCTACACGTATGAGCATGCGGCGCTTCATGAAGATGGACTCGGCCTTCTGAGAAGGACCGAGAAGGGGTATTTTGGTAATCTTACCAAATATCACCTTGGTGACCCTTTGCCACCCACGGCGCAAGACGGCGCAAGAGAAGCGCTTTAGGTTAAGAGGTGTTGTAGACGGCGCTTAAAATGCGTATGCAGTGTGACCCGCTTGTGTTGGGCCTTAACGGAGCCCATTTGAGTTAATCTTCTAGAAGGTCTAAGTCTCCACTATAAATAGAGGAGGAGGTGGCTGCACCCTTCAACTCTTTTATCATTATTGAAACCCTAGTTTTGGCTTAGGAGAGGATTAGTGGAGGTTAGGGTTCTAGAGAGTTTTGATTTGATCTTGTGCTCTTGGATTGAGCTTTGTCCTCCATTGATGGAGTGGTCAGAACTCAAACCCTATCAATCAATCCAAAGAAAGCTTTGATCAAAGATGTGTCTTTGCCCTTCTTCTCTCTATTTGGTGATTTTGAGTCTTTCTTTGATTCGCATGTTTTTGATTGATTTCTTTACATGATATAGCTTGTCTGTGACATGTGGAACACATCTAAGATCATCTTGATCATCAATCACCCACGAGCAAGTTTTTGGGTCACGCTGCTTTGACTCTGCTTTTGAACCATCCATCTCTCAAACTGAAAAATATCGAACTTTTCAATGGATCTCCATGATCTTCGATTGAATAGGTTCCTGACATCCTAGAGAAGGTGTGTTCCAAGTTTCATGAAGTTTGGAGTTGTAGATCAAAAGTTAGACCTATTTGCAACTTCGCTTTTCGGCCGATTTCACTGCTCATCTACCGGAGGTCGATCGCCTAGCTAGAGGTCTGACCGCCCTTGAGAGGTCGACCGCCCCGAGTAGAGGTCGACCGCCCTACACTTAGGAAATTGATTTCGTTGTTTTTGGTTGTTTTGCTTCGGGTTTTGATTGATTCAATTCTAGTCTTCCACAGATCGTATATCGATCTTCATAGCTTCTATAGCTATTGGAGTGAAATTTGTGTTGAATCTAATTGTGGTTGAAAAAGTGAGCGTGTCCTATTCACCCCCTCTAGTCGCCTTTTCGGTCCAACACTAATCTCTTGGAGCCAAAACTCACACTTGTCAGATTTGGCATACATCCGATGTCCTTTGAGCTTCGAGGACCACCAAGATGCTCAAAGATGTTTTTCATGGGTCTTGAGTAAATTAGAATGTCGTCAATGAATACGACAACAAATTTATCCAAGTAATCCATAAATACCTTATTCATGAGGTTCATGAAGTAGGCTGACGCATTGGTCAAGCCAAACGACATGACGGTATACTCGAACAGCCGCACGGAGGTAAAGTCGCTTTTGGGATATCCTCACCGATCTTAAGTCGATGATACCCCGACTCGTGTCGATCTTTGAGAACACCGTGGATCCTACCAGCTGATCAAACAGGTCATCAATGCGTGGCAACGGGTACTTGTTCTTGATGGTTACCTCATTAAGGTTTCTATAGTCCACACATAGTCTGACGGTTCCGTCCTTCTTCTTTACAAAAAGGACTGGTGAACCCCAGGGAGATGAGCTAGGCCTGATGAAACCTTTGAGTTGCAGGTCTTCCATCCGCTCCCGAGCTCTTCCAATTCTTTAGCGGCCATTCTCAGATGGTCTCTTAGCACCTGGGCACCTCGCTTCAGTTGATTACTAACTCGATATCTCGGTCCGGGCATGCCCGGCAATTCTCCCGGAAGACATCGGGTAAGCTTGACTACAGGGGTTGTCTCTAAGGACAACTTTTCCGTGGTGGATTCTCGATCCAAAGGAGAGGAACGATCCACTCTAACCTTCACAACGGTTCTCGGATCCTTGGTGAGCACCACTTCTCGCTGGTACAATCTATTAACCCTTGGTATTCTCGCCAACCAATCCATCCCTAGGATGATATCCAGAGTTTGGGACTCTAGCACAAGAAGGTTTGCTAGGAATCTGAATTTCCCAAATCAATCTCTACTCCGGGCTTACCGAGGTAGCAAAGAGGTCCCCGTGAACTCAAAGACCACGGGTTTCTTTAACTTAAAGGATGGCAACTTAAGCCTTTCAACAAACTTTCTCAAACAAAAGAGTGCTAAGCCCGTAATCAAACAAAACTTGCGCGGCATCAATTAACAGGAACATACCCATAAGCACTCCCGAGGCGCCCCGAGCCTCCTCACCGTGACATGGTTCACTCGCCACGGCTTGGTGCTCGGGTAGATCGGATGCTTGAGAAGTCCAAGACTTTGCTCGACTCTGACCTTGGCCTTGGTCCGATACCGGGTTGAACTCGCGCAGCTGCTCGACGATTAGGCACTTATTGGCGAGTGTCCTTTCTTCCACAAACAAACAAAGGAGGTGGGTCGGGTTGATAGCGGCGTGGCACCAATGGGCGAAGGACACGAAACCACTTCCCGGGACGCGGGTCGAGCCGGGCCTCTTGGTCAAAAGTCGCTCGTGGTCCAAGGATGAATCGCTCGAAGGTGGACCTGTGGAAATTCCTCGCGCCTTTGGGATGCCATCTTTCTTACGGCTGACTTCGCGCTTTCGCCATTCTCCAAAGAGTAGGGCCTTGTTGACCAGATGATGAAAATCGGAGAAGTCATGAAGGATGAGCCGACCTCTCATCTCTTCTCGCATGCCTTCCACAAAGCGATCAATCTTCTCTTCCTCCACCGCTATGTCATTGGGGCATAGCGGCGCAGTTGGTTGAATCTGTCAAATACTCGCTCATCGACATCCGCCCCGCTGAGAGCTCAACTCGCTTTTTCTTCAACCTCATGGTACCTGCTGCACGGTTTGTCCCGGCGGTCTTGAATTTCGCCAAGGAATGGTCTCGCTGCGGTTCACTTTTCTTCTTGAGGTAACTCACCATTTCTTCATCGAGCGGGTCGGGTTGGTTACCGGCCACCGAGGTCGCCGCTTTTCTCCTTCTTCTTCCATCGAGCCATCACCACCTCGAGCAATGAGGTAGTTTTCCCACCAAGCGGCGGTGGCTCTTTTAACCGTGGGCGCTAAGTCCACCTTGTCCCCATCGAGCATCGAGCAAGTCGCTTCTTTCCGTGTCTCCGAGCCGCCTTCCGCTTCAGGCTCATTTGCGAAGGCAAATGTGAGAGGCCTCAGACGGAGGAAATCGCCACCAGCGTGAAGCGTGGCTCGCCGTCCCAGCTTTGGTCGATCGGGAAGCAGTGGCTCGAGAATCAAGGTCACAAACATCACTTGAGCCATGGAGGGATTGGTCGCGTGGTGGCGGCAGATCTTGTCCCCGCCACGACCAGACTAAGCACACGACTCGCCCCTACGGCCGTTGCAAAGGCTCCACTGACCGGGCGACGGCTCTTATTGGAGGCATCTCAAGAACAAATTGCTTAGCACAAAGAGGAAGTATATGAGGGTTTTCACTCTAAGGCACACAAAGAACAATAAACCAACAATAAGATCACCAAACGATACAAAACCAAAAGTGATCGATTCAATAATAAGGGGGTTAGGTGTTACATGACTCAAACAAAGCCTACAAGCTAAGCTAAGTCATGACACACGCACACATACATCGCCTAAAAACGAAGAAACAAAAGGGTGCTTGCAACCAAAGATCGCTAAAGCAAGCACAATAGCTAATCTAAGCTAACTATTCCTCCATGGGAAACTCGCTACCACAAAGGGTGCGCTTCTCCACGAGCGGAGCGGAACGACTGGGTCAAGTCCGGTGAAGTAGAGCGAGCGATCACGCGATGGTGGGCGGTCGAGAGACGGAGCGGAACGGCCGAGATCGCGCGGCCATCGGGCTCTCCGGTCGAGCGCGGCGGCCGCGCGGCGCCGCCGACGCTCTTGCGCTGCGTCATCCGGCGCGGCTCTCGGGCGGAGTGGTCGGTTGCCGCCCGGCCGGCTGGAGGCAAAGCCGTGGAGGAGCCGAGCGTGATCGCCGTGGCGGCGCGAGGCGAGCAAGCTCGCAATAAGCGCGCCCTCTCCGGTCGCAACAAAGTAAGCTCGCCGCTCGCAACATGTTGTTGCGAGAGTGTCGAGTGGGCGAGCCGCCGTGAAGGAGCATCCGAGTCGCTCGATCTCGCCATGGCGGTGCGGATGGTGGCGGACATAGCCCGCGTAAGCCGCACCCGTGGGTCAGCGGGGTCGCTGCCGACGGAGTCGAAGACCTCGGGACCGCCCCGCCGGGAGGAACGGTGGTAGCGAACGTGAGTCGCAGAAGATCCCCGCATCCAAAGACAAAGGTGGAAGCGACGGGCGACATCCTCGACGGCGCCCATGACGCTACGCCGGGTGCCTCGCGACGGTGTGGGAGGAACTCGCCAATCTCGGCGAGGAAAACCTCCATCGACCAAAGACTCACGGCCCATGACCTTCCATGCGCCTCAAGAGCGGAGGGCGCGTGAAGCCAAGATATCGCATAAGTCGACGGAGGACGCCAACAGAGTCTCCGCTGTGCTCCCCATGGGAACAAGTGGTCCCAAGGGCCGCCACGGGGAGTTGGCCATCTACAAATTTTGAAACAGGGAAAAGTCAGAAACATAATGAATTTAAGGGTAAGTACAGAACTAGGAGTGATGAGTAAAAGCAATAAATACATTATATTTGACTTAAAGCTTTTCATATCTTTTAAAATAAGACTCAAGTCCTTAGGCTCACTCTACCACGAAAGATCTTACAACCGTATGCTCGATATCACTCCGCTGCACCGGATTTCCTAATCCGATCCTCTCAGAATAATACTGCTACTCCTCGATCAAGAGGTAGCACTCATGCACTCATTGTCAATCATATCATACAAGACGCGGGTTAAGATATTTAATTAAACAAACATCGAGTGACATAGACCACGCCGGGTCAAATTTACATAAGGGCCACCAGTGCCAAATGGATTACAATACTCAAAAGCAAATGGAAACAAAAGGGAGGATGGGACTCATCTCTCCACAGCAAGCGATCAGGTGACCGACGTACGACCGATATTATCCAAAGCATGGGTAATATGGGTTGTACGCAAGTACCAAAGAGTCCACGTGGATCGGGCGAGACCTACACTACGTAATCTACGCTACTCTTCGTGGTTCCCGTGGCCATCGCCCTCGTGCCCTCGTAGTACGCAGTAGTCTCCTTGCTCCGCATCATCTGGAGGGTTTGGGGGAGGAGCGAGAGTGAGCACAACTACCGTGCTCGCGAGCCAACACACATGATGCAATATTATACATGCAAGGCTTAACAAGGATGGCTCAAGTTCTTTTATTTGCTAAAGCAACATTTTAAATTACCATAATTACAAAGTCCTATGACATAGCATTTTAATGATTGCATTTTCATTTAAAGAGATTAAGTGCAATATTAAATAACAAATAAGGTTACCTCCACCTTATGCTTAATTTGGATAATGGTTACGTCCACCAATTATCAACACTGGATAAGGCTACCCAGGAAAATCCAAAACAAGGGCTAGATGAACCCAACACATTTCCATTCCACCCACAAAGATTTTTGAAATAGAACTAACTCAGGTTAAGTTCCCATGTCCGCTTTTGACCGGCTACGCTACTGCTTAAATAGTTTAGACTCGCAGAGGTTGTACACTGCACTCCACAAGAGATAATCATACTGCTTTCTCCACATGATTCCTTAGTCATGAAGTTGAGCGATCGTCACAAGAACGCTTCAAACTACCTTGCCCTTCCGTCATCTCACCCCTATGGCCAATTCCATAAGTTGTGCGGATGCTTACCACAACGACTAGCAAGCCGGCCCCGCCATGCTGACTAGCGCAATTGATAACTTCACCGTGTTCGTGTCCCATTCAAGCCAAAGATACGCCCCGCCGCTTGCACACTTCTAACACCGGTTGTGGGATGACATTCAGGTTCAATAGCTTTACTAGGCCAAGTTGCACTTTGCGATTTGCGGTTGTACTTGTTTTACACAGAGGTCATGACAAGATTAAGTCCTTAATTCATCCGGACGGTTCATACCACATACCTACCATTCTCGTATACGTCCGCACTCCACCATTCTTTCCATCCGTCCGGATGGGGTACTAGCAAGTTGTTTAGGGTTTTGGGAAGGAAAACCAATTAACGCAACACATCGCCATCTACATCCAATGACCGCCCAAAACCATTTTTCATGTTTAAAGGATGATGATCGGACATTTATTGTCCCTGATTTAAGCAAGACTAGCATGTCGCTTAAGTACAACCTATACTAGTATTACCATATAATTACTAGGTGACAAGGAATACGGATTCAATTATCAAAGGATGGTTTAATAAGTAATTAATCAACAAATGGGTATTTAACTACCTTAAGCTTTAACATATCATTGTTTACCAAATTAAAGCATGCACTTTGCTATTTTAAATAAACATAGTTTGCATAAAATGTAGGTTCGAATGATCAAAGCATTGACTCGCCTTGGTTAAAGCGGAGGGGTCCCGAGATCTTGAGCTTGGTCGAAGGGGAGGTCTCCGGCCGTCGAATCCTAATCTACCGAAAGTACCTAAAAGACACAACGGCAAAGAGAGCAAATAAATACCAACTCAATAAATAATGAACTACAAAATGAACAAGACCAGTACCATTAGAAAGATCTCGATTTTAGAAAATTTTAGAAATTGGTTTCACAATTTTGGAGTTATACGTAAAAGATATGAATTTTGAAGTTTTAATCGATTTTCCAATTAAATGTAAAATCGTAAAATCCGAAAACCGTGAGCCGACACGCGTTTGCGCGCGTGTTTCGGCCCACGGCATCGTGGCTCGTGGATCGAGTCCACGCAAGACGGCGCGACGGCCACAAGGGTTCGCCCGCCTGCAAGCAGACAGACTGGCTGCCCCACTCGCCGCATGGCGGCGGCGGTTAAGCGGCGACGCTGCTCGTCCGAACGCTGTTGCCAAGCTTCTCCGCGCGAGCGAGCGAGAGAAGAGGGAGGGAGAGGAGCGCGGGGCGGCGGCGCGACGGCGGCAGCAGATGATGGGAGAAAGGGGGCGCGCTGAGCGAGCGAGCCGGAGGAGACGGAGCGCGGGCTCGGCGAGGCGCAGGAGGCGCTGAGGCGGAGCGGCGCGGGTCGAAGACGGCGAGGCGGCGAGGGCAGCCGGGCGGAGCGCCGGCAAGAACGATGGCGAGCGGAGGCGGAGGGAGGGGAAAAGGAAAGAAGGCTCGGCGACGGCTTAAATAGCCGAGGCGGAGCGGGGTGAAGAAGAAAAGCGCGCGCGCGGAGGCGGGCGAGGAAGAGGCACGCGCGCGCGCGAGGAGGGAGAGGGTCCGGAAGGCGCGCGCGGACGGACGGACGGACGGGACGGAGGCCGAGGCAAACGGCGGAGTCAAGGCGCTGGGCTGGGCAGAACCGAGGCGCGGCGCGTGAGGCGGCGGGGATCGGGCGCAAGCGGAGGCGCCGAGGAACTGGCCGGCCGGCCCGCGAGGTAAGGGGGGAGAAATTAGGGTTAGGGTTTGGGGATTTTGAATCCGATTTTGATTTTTTTGAAAAAATGAATTGCAAATTTGATTTTTGAATCCTTAATCAAAACAGGATGTTACAAGATGAATGTTTACAGCCACTCGC